>JAGSXJ010000019.1:0-600000 GCA_020726575.1 Plectosphaerella plurivora | reverse complement strand
TCGTCGAGAGAGCCTCCTCGTTGTCCCAAGACCACCACCGTGTCTCATCCCATCTCAAGAATCTGCAAGCATGTGAGATGCCGCTCAGTCGCCTCTTGCATCCCATGCCACCCATCCCGGCTGATTCCAGACGAGGTAGCATCACCATCTGCATGATGCATCCCAGTGGCCCCCCCACGCCAGTACCATGACGGTTCCCAGCCCATAAATGGCGATGATGCTCATCGCCATCCAGCTGGGCCATTGCACCATCGATAACCACTCGCCATACCACTGGCCCCCCGACACCGGCCACAAGAAGTCTTCTCAAAGAGCCTTGGCGTAGTGGCGAGCACAATGTCCATCACCGTTCCCGCGTATAAATCGACCATCTCCGCGCTCCCCGGAGATGCAACCGTCAGCCAACTCCCTCGTGAGCCTCCTGACGCCTCCTTTTCATCGTCCTTGGCGTAGTCACCCTTCTTCCATTGGCTGCCCTCCCCCTCCTCCCCATCGACATCTGACGTGCCCCAGACGGCCCGTCCCGACACAATGGCAAGCGTCGCCCCCTCGGGTGGAGGCCCGTTCGAGAAGCAGCCCATTCAGCGGCAGCAGCCCGGAGCCGAATCGAGCGATGAGAAGCGACTGGACGAGGACTCGTCTAGCCCCGCGGCTTCGGTAGATGACAGCGAGGCCAGCCCTGTCGCAAAGAGGAACCAGCTGGGATCGACCCCCGACCACGTTTTCTCCGATCCCTCCGCTGCAGACTACTGGCGCAAGGTGTATGAGCAGGCTGGGTACGAGAACCGCCACCGGTTCGATCCGAGCTTCCAATGGACTGCCGATGAGGAGAAAAAGCTCATTCGCAAGGTTTGTGCCCCGCTCTGCCCTGAATGCATCATGCAGTGGCTGATTCGTTTGGTATGCAGATTGACTGGCGCATCATGCTCTGGGCCTGGGTCATGTTCGTGGCTCTCGATATTCACCGCAAGAACATCAACCGTGCTATTTCCGACAACATGGTTCGTAGGCCTGGCCCCTGGCGGTGTAACGTTCACTGACGAAACATAGCTGCCGGAGCTTGGCATGAACACCAACGACTTCAACTACGGCCAGACTGTCAGTATACCCCCCGAAACAAACTTGCTGGATGTATACTCACCTTTCCCCTGACAGATCTTCCTCCTTTCTTTCCTCTCTGCCGAACTGCCCAGCGGCCTCGTCAGCAAGAAGCTCGGCGCCGACAGATGGATCCCAACCCTGATCGTGGCGTAAGCTGCCCCAGACACCGTTGCGGCTATTTCAGGATACTAACCCCGTACAGATGGTCCGTCGTCGCCGGTAGCCAGGCCTTTATCCAGAACAAGGCCAGCTTCTACGCCATCAAGGCCCTCCTCGGCCTGCTGATGGGCGGATTCATCCCCGATGTCGTGCTGTACCTCACCTACTTTTACAAGTCCAACGAACTTCCCGTCCGTCTGGCTTGGTTCTGGACCGCCCTCAGCACCTCCAACATTCTCGGCTCGCTCGTCGCCGCCGGTGTTCTGCAGATGCGTGGTATCAATGGCTGGGGCGGCTGGCGCTGGCTGTTCCTCCTTGAGGGTATCTTCGTGCGTCTCCGCGTCTCCGCATGACTTCCCGGAATGCTAACCAGTGGTAGACAATCATCGTCGGCATCTTCTCCTGGGTCCTCATGCCCCCCGGCCCCTGCCAGACCGCCAACTGGTTCCGCGGCAAGGATGGCTGGTTCACCGAGCACGAGGAGCTCATCCTCGTCAACCGCCTGCTCCGTGACGATCCCAGCAAGGGTGACATGAACAACAGGCAGGGCGTCGGCGGCAAGAAGCTCTGGCTCGCCGTCAAGGACTGGGAGCAGTGGCCACTGTACCTCATCGGGCTGACGACCTACATCCCCCCCTCTCCGCCCAACACCTACCTCAGCTTCATCTTGCGTCAGCTGGGCTTCTCCGTCTTCAACGCCAACCTGCTTGCCATGCCGAGTCAGTTCCTGTTCGCCGTCAACCTGCTGATTGTATCGTACGTCTCGGAACGCGTCAAGGAGCGTGCCATCACCTCGTCCACGTCCAACATTTGGATCTTCGCCTGGCTCGTCCCTCTGGTCGTGCTGCCGGCGTCAGCAAACCCCTGGGTCCGCTACGCCCTCCTGACAGGCCTGCTGAGCTACCCGTACTGCCACGCCATTCTTGTCGGTTGGAACGCCAAGAACAGCAACTCGGTGCGCACTCGCGCCGTCAGCGCCGCGCTGTACAACAGTATGTCTCCATCGTGCCCGGCCTGGAGCCACTTGACTAACACCTTTCTCCCAGTGTTCGTGCAGAGCGGTAACATCGTGGCGTCCAACATTTACCGTGAGGATGACAAGCCCCTCTACCGCAGGGGCAACAAGATCCTCCTGGGCATCTGCTGCTTCAACATTGTCCTGTTCTACCTCGTCAAGGTCTTCTACATCTGGCGCAACCGCATTCGCGACGAGCGCTGGAATGCCATGACCAAGGAGCAGCAGGAGGAGTACCAGCTCAACACGACTGATGAGGGTATGAAGAGGCTGGATTTCCGCTTTGCGCACTAGGTGTTGCGCTGTCCGCTGCGTTGCCTTCGGTTGCCGAGTCGGGAATCGAGAGTCAATGGAACAACCTCTAATACGGCGATGGCTTCCTATGAGGGAACACCGTTTAAATCAAGCCGTTGGTTGGGCGAATGATTTCGACGTCTGTAGCTTTGTTCTTTGACTGATGACAGATGCAAAAGTTCCCAATTGATCGACGCCCTCGCGGAGAGGCCCAAGTCTTAAAATATGCTGACCTAAGCACACTCACCCCAGTGCCCTGATCTCGCCCTCACCACGCCCTCACCACCCAGTCCTTCACCTCACCTTGCTCAGTACTATTGCCAAAGCGAAGTGGCGCTGTACGGTCGGTATCTCTACTCATCAGATCAGTTCGAACTTTTATTTTCAAGTACATGCTCATCAATCTCATGTGTTCCATAATTTCGTTCCCTGACATTGTCCCAGACGCGCAAACAAATCACAACGACGCGTCGCTGTCCACTCGCGCAAGCACCACATCCTCCCCTTCTCCTCGGCTCTCCCACTCCTCCCCATCCGGCCGGTCCATGTCTTCGATTTCCACCTCAAATATGTCGTCCTCATCAATCGGCTGATAAGGGTCCCTCGTGCGTCCTTCGAGACAAGACCAACACGTGGTTGACTGGGAGAGCCGTGCTTTGCTGACGTCTTTGCTCGAAAGCCACCGATACCGAAGTCGGCGGTACTGCTGTGCGCAGACATACTCCCCAGGTACCTCGAAGGATGTCTGCGCGGCGCTGGAAGCGTTTGCCGTCCCACTGACCCCAATGTCAAACATCTCGCTGAAGGGCACTGGGACGCCTGCTGCCCCCAGTGCTACACCTACGGGAATGCTGGCCTTGCCGTCCATGTCTCTCCCGCGAAGTTGCCCACGGTTGATACGTGAGTTGGTCACGGCGTGGAAAGCAACCACCATGTGAATATCGTAGCCGTTCTCCGCGGCCTTCATGATCCACCTCCTTGTCCCGGGAAGGCTGATCGCCTCGGTGAACCACTTTTCCGAGTTGCGCAGGGTGTACGTCGTTGTCGTCTCCGCTTCGACCTGAACCTCGGTCTTGGCACGCCGTGAGAGACTCCAGGTCAACAGGGATGTAAGGGACGAGGCTAGCCCGGAGTTGGCTCTCTGCCCGCTCGAATCGACGAAGGAGTTCTGGACAGACACGACGGCCTCGGGTGATGCGCCATATTCTGGGTCATTGAAGTTCTGGAGAGGATGCTCAATGCTGGTGGTGAACCTCCCCAGCTGGACATCGCCGAGGGGTAGGAGCTGTTGGGACAAGAGGAAACTCAAAGGCATGGTGGACGATAACCGACATGGACCCAAAGAAATGATGATGGATGTACCATCTTTCAAGTAGGTAATTGTGCCGAAGTTGGAGGCCTCTTATGCATACGATTGGGCATCGCCTGAGGCAATCATGCAGGAGAATGCGCAGAGTAAAGAATTTTCTGCTGTCCCGGCAGGTCACACAGCCAGGCAGCCAACATGAGGTTACACAGAAGGAGCGGTCTGGCTGTCGACGGCAGAGCCCCGAAACATCGTCTTCTTGTCGCATCGTTTCCTCTACCTGCACATCAGCTCTTCCACGCATCAAATCCTCCACGCATCAAATCCCTACTCGACAGAGGAACCCCAGAATTTCAATGGCAGATCATCTCTCAAGCCAAGACATGGAGTTGGACGCATATGTCGCGTCACAACTGTCGGTCGACTCGTACCAAGTGTACACAAGAACAGGCAGTCGTCAACACATTGAAGGCGCAATCATGATGGCGCACTTAGCCGTGTCTATGAACACGGACGACGGCAAGCACGCGTCACTACTGAGCAACCTAGCAGCTATGCTATGCTGCCTTTATGAGCACACGGAATACCTGCCCACTATCGACGAGGCTGTCAGCGTCGCCCAGCAGGCCGTCGACGCCACCCCCGCTGACTATCCTGGCCGCCTTTCCTACCTAGAAAACCTAGCAAACGCACTCAGCTGTCGGTATCAGAATTCAGGGGCAGAGGTCGACATCGAGAATGCAATCGAGATCTCCCGACAGGTCCTTGAAAACACCGCCGACAATGACCCTGATCGCGCTGGCCGCCTAGATAACATGGGGAACAATCTATACTTGCGGTATGAGAAGACGAAAGCTCTGGCCCATGTCAGAGATCTCGAAGAAGCCATCACTCTCGGCAGGCAGGCCATGGAGGCTACCCCGTACGACGACCCTGAGCACCCAGATAGGTTGTACAATCTGGCCGTTAGGCTGGAGCTTCGCCACGAAAGAACGGAGTCTCCAGCCGATATTGAAGAAGCCGTCTGTCTTCTCCGACAGGCCGTCGCCGCCACCCCCGGGGATAAGCAAACTGAGCGCGGGATGATGTTGGCAGGCCTCGCGAGTGCATTAGCGCGTCGGTACAAAACAGAGGGGGGAAGACCAGATGATATCAACGAAGCTATCGTTTTCGCTCGACAAGGTGTCGAAGCCACACCTCGAGACAGCACCTATTATGCATCGAGGTTGCATGATCTAGGAAACAGTTTGGGTAGCCGATAAAAGCAACTTGGAGATCTATCCGACCTTGAGGAAGCCATCAATACCGCCCGACAGGTTGTACTCAGCATACCGGCCGCCACCAGCAACGGCGACCGTTCAGCTGGCCTGAGTAGCCTATCAATTAGACTCAGGCATCAGTATGAGCGGACAGGGGCCCCCGCAGACCTTGAAGAAGCCCTCAGCGTCGCTAGACAGGCGGTCCAAATCGCCCCAAGCAATGACGTTGCACGCGCAAGCTGTTTCAACATCCTGGGAAACGCCCTTTCATGTCGTTACGAGTTGACGGAGGTTCTGGCCGATCTTGACGAAGCTGTCTGCCTTGCACGACAAGCTGTGGACGCTAGCCGCAAAGGCAGTTCTGAGCGAGCAGCCTACTTGAATGGTCTGGGGAACTGTCTTGGCAAGCGATTCGAAAGAACGAGGGATCTCAGTGACCTTGTGGGGGCATACAGCGCTGCCCAAAAAGTTGTCGACGCCACCCCTAACGACCACCCCAGCCGCGGAGATTACCTGACCAACCTAGCAGGAAGATTGGAGCGTCTTCATATGATTATAGGACCACAGGCTGGCCTCGAGAAACCTATCGACTTCGCTAGACAGGCTGTTGATGCCACCCCCGAAAGTCACGCTGGTCGCGCCCGCCTTATCAGTAATCTAGCAGCCAGGCTTGCTCAACGGTATGAGACTGAGGGGTCCCGGGCCGACCTCGAGGAGGCTATATGCTTGACTAGGCTGGCTACCGAGGTTATGCCTAACGAACATCGCGACCTGGCTATCAGTTTTCTGAATCTTGGCTCAATGCTGGGGCGTCAGTATCAGATGACAAATGCCAGACACGACCTTGATGAAGCTATCCACTGCTTCCGCCAAAGCTGGAACGTAAAGAGTGCATTCCCGTTACACCGCATCAAAGCCGTCGTCGCATGCCTCAAGTTGTTCCCTCTCGACACTTGCATGGGCGAGGCCATCAACATGGGCAAGGGCGCTCTCGGCCTTCTTCCCACCGTCAAAATGAAGCTGCTCAGCCGCAGTGATCAGCAGCACGTCATATCAACTTTCGCAGGTCTAGCAGCCATTCTCTGCTCACTGCTTCTGGCATCGGATCAGGTCGAGGATGCTTTATCTTCCTTGGAGGAGGGTCGGGCGATCATTCTGAGTGATCTGTTGGATGCTCGGAGTGATCTTTGCGATATTGAGAGAACGAGTCCTGATCTTGCTGGCCGACTGAATAACCTTCGGCGGGAGATCAATTCACCATTGCCAGAGAATGGATCTGCCGCGGCGCGAGAGCAGCGAGCGAGACGCCGTCGCGATGCAGTACGAGATCTTGAGACCTGCATCCAAGAGATTCGAGCAACGCCAGGCAACGAGAGGTTTATGCTGGGATTGACCACATCCAACATGCGACAGTGTGCGGAAGGTGGCAGTATCGTTGTCGTCAACGTCAGCACGATCCGGAGCGATGCCATCATCATCACGCCACAGGTTGTCAGAGCCGTCCAACTCACCAACCTTTCAGCCTCTGACGCACAAAGATGGCTGAGGGAAGAATGGAACATGCGACCTTCAAGGTTCGCAGAGAGCAATCGCAAATATCGGGAGTACCTGGCCTGGCTCTGGAAATCAAGCGTGAAGCAGATCCTCAACGAGATCTACACACTGAAAGGCACACATGAAGACGCCCACCCTCTTCGAGTGTGGTGGGTCGGGTCTGGCCTCGCGAGCTCAATGCCGTTCCATGCCGCGGGAATTCACCACAGGGACAAGAGGTCGACCGAAACGGCAAACCACAGGACCGTATCATCATACGCGCCATCCATCAAGACACTTGCCCACGCCCGGAGCCGGGTCAAGGCTCCACAGACCCTGGATTCCTTGCTGATGGTCACAATGCCAACAACGCCCGCGATAGAGGACGAGGGAGAGGTAAACATGTATGATCTCCCAGGGGTTACAGCTGACAATAATCTGCGGGTGATCACATTGCCAACAAAGTCCGCGGCAGAGAAAGAGGGAGCGGCAGGCACATTTGATCTCCCAGGTGTTGCGGCTGAGAAGAACATGCTAGTGGAAGGTGCCGGGGGGTATGTCACGACCGAGCACATGGACGGGCCCAGCGATGAGGGCGTTCTCGAAGCGCTACCGCGCTGCTCCATCGCGCACTTTGCCTGTCATGGAGTTTCGAACCACATCGATCCGTCACAGAGTGGGTTACTTCTGCAACGGCAAGGCTCCGTGTCACACAACGGCGCAGACTCCAAGCTCATCCAGGATAAGCTGTCGGTTGGTCGTGTGTCGGAGCTCAACCTGCGAAATGCGCGGCTGGCGTACTTGTCGGCATGCTCGACTGCACAGAACAAATCGAGGCGTCTGTCGGATGAGGTGATACACGTGGTGAGCGGGTTCCAAGTCGCTGGCTTCCCGCACGTGGTGGGCTGCTTGTGGCCGTCAAAGGATGACATCTGTGTGCTTGTGGCGAAGCGATTCTACTCGCAAATTCTAGGACAGGCTTCGCCATGGCACGATGATTCAGTTGCGAGTGCCATCAGGCATGCGGTGATGGAAGTCATGAAAGATCCCAGGGAGAGAGGGTTGCCGTTGAAGTGGGCGACGTTTGTTCACTGTGGTCCGTAGAGGAAGTCGAACTGGTTTCATGTCTCAATTCGAAGAAGTCTCGTAATGTTCTTCAAGGAAGAGACTCGGGCTCAGGGATGCGCTGACCGTAGAGGAGTCGAAATGATCTCGTCTCAATTCGGGGAAAGTGGTCAATCCGAATAATTCGCTTTTTCTTGTAGCCATTGCTCGCTGGTTGTCTCCGGGTCTACAACACTGTGATGGAAGTTTGAAGGGGGAAATCTCGACATGACTGGACGTGCCACCTCGCGGAGAAACTCAAGTCCAGGGATGGTGTGCTGACATAATCACCCTCACCCTTGCTGACATGCATGTCTCGCCTCCCCCTGAATACAACCTCACCCCAAAACACCACCCATCCTTCGCGTGAACTTAACCTCCTCCCACCTCCGTGACCTCTTCACCCTCCTCCAATCCATCTCCCGAATCACTGCACTCCCCATGTCTCAATCCCCATGGCCCGGCCCATCATGGCAAAACCTCGCCATCGACGCCAACTGCACCGCCTACGGCCTCTACGCGTCTTGGATCCTCGACCGCGCCTCTGAGCCCCCCATCCCCGACGTCTTCAACTTCTGGCAAGCCGTGCAAAACACCACATCCTCACCCCCTAATGTCCTCAAATGGCATGAATGGACCCGCTTCCATCGGCATGACTTGGCCAAAGGCATTCATCGCCAACTCCACGACCATCCCGAATGCCGAAAGTCCCTGTGCCGAGCTGTCGATAGCGAAGTGCCTCAAGCATGGGTACGGTGCTGACACGCCCTTTTGAAGGAAACCGTGAAGCTGACATTGGGTTCACCAAAGTGGCTCGCCGTATTTAGTGTTCCCGCCATCTTGATCACCCTCTACTACATAATGGCCTTGACCAGATTCTTCGTGAAGCCTCGCCGTCCAGACTCGGAGCAAGGCACCATCACCCGAGGTATCCTCTGGCGGGTAACTCATGCGTTCAGCAGCACTTCCAACCACCTCCTCTCCGCGGCAGCCGTTGTAACCCTAGCCATCCAGACCTCCAAGCTCCTCACCCTCGCCTCTCCTCCACCGCAAGGCCCCTCCGTTTGGTCCGCCTTCCTCATCGCCGGCGCCTTCTTCGTCCTCGCCTCCACCGTCCCTCTCGTCCTCCCCACAACACAGGAGAAGTGGTTCAAAGGCGCCGTGTACACCATTCTCTTCGTCCTCTCCACAGCAGGCTGGGCCATTAGCGTCACAGACTCCGAGGAGATGTACAAAGACAGCACGGAAGAATTCGCCCAGATCTGTCCCTACCTGTTCCCCCACACTGGTGCCCTGCAAGCCGCCGTCTTCACCACCGCAGGTATGGTGTGGATGCCGCCCCTGTTTGGAATCTGCATCCTCGTCGCTCTCTGCGGCTTCCGCTGCAACGGCCGCAGAATGTGGCAAGCAACTTGGGTCAACACGGTGGCGAAGCTGGCTGCTGCGTTGTATGGTGTCGTGAACCTGCTGGCTCTGTGGGGAATCATGGGCACACTGGCCTCCTACGTCAACCGCGTGCCTATGAGCCAGAGAAAGTCAGTCTGGGGCCTGGAGCAGACACTGCTTGTTGCAGTATGGGCACCAGTCGTCGCCGTGCTCTTCCAAAAGTTCTTCTGTGAGCCTACTCTGCCCAAGACAAGACCCCCAGTCTGACATATGCAGCACCAACTCCCCAGCATAGGGCAGTGGATGCTCTGACCGTGAAGCCGGACGGGCCAGAGAGCGAATCATTCCTTCGTTGACGAATGCAGCAATTGTAGCAAGCGCGCGTGTTTCTTATCCAGTTCGATTTCTGACGTGGCATTCCGGATCTTATTCTCTTCTCAAACCATTGCTCTAATAATGTCATCTGGGTTGTGGTAATAAACTGAAAATGCATAAAAAACCAAGCACCACTGATGGGAGGCCGACTTGAACAGTGAAGGGGTAGCGCTGGCCGGGAACGCGGTCAACCGGGGGGCTACTAAGGCTCGCAAAGCTCTAACCAGCTGCACCAGTGATACTCGGTGCTTGAAATGGGCGGTGCAGCTGTACAAGTAGGTAGCAGGGCAGGTGGGCAGGTGCGTTGCAGGCAGGTGCGTTAGCAGGTGCCGAAGGGCAGGCGCGAGGGCAGGCGCGAAGGGCAGGCGCATCGTACCTATTGCATCACGTGCAGTCAACATCACCTCCAGCTTGAACAAACCAAACATGTATCGAGGATTAAATAAAAGTACGAAATGAAACCCTCGCAGACCTGGGTAATGCTCCAATGACAGACAATTGTCAGGTCGCGGTAGGTATAATACACGCCGGCAGGATATGCGTTGCTGTCACCTCCCTTTCCTCAAAGGCTCTCCCTCTTTTCGAGACGTGCCCCTTCGGCCTGTGATCCCGAAGACCATCCCCTGCTACAACTTCCCCTCTCATGACCTTACCCTAATAGACCCCGCTTTGACGGTAGTAGTCACCCGGCGCCGGAGCGCTAGGCCCATCTCCTCCCGGCGGCGCACCCGGAGGCACGTACGCCTTGTACTGGGGAGCCTGTCCCGGAGGACTACCAACTTGGCTCGGCAGCCCCTGCCTGGCATCGTACGCTTGGCCTTGGGGCTGCAGGGGCGGCGGCGTCATAGGACCCGGACGACCTGCACCCGGCGGGGCGGGGGCATTGCCGGTGGGCACGGGCGGAGGAGCATGCGAGGGTGCTGAGCCGTACCCGTCGGGGCCCGAAGGCGCTGAAGGTGGGTGGTAGCTCTGGTATTGCGGCTGAGATGGTTGCTGGTTGGGCGGGGGCTGCGAAGTGGTGTAAGCGGACGGGGGCGGGACGCTGGAGCCGTGAGAGTGGTTGTTGTTGGCATTTGCGTTGGCGAACTGCTCGTCTGGGGAGTACACCGAGGACGAGTATGTGGCGGCAGAGTTCGGGTTGTGAGGAGCAATGGGCGAGTCGTAGACGGATGTGGACAGCTCCTGAGGGCCGTAGGTGCTCTGGGGACGCTGGGTGGGCTGCGAGTAGGGGACATAGGCATTCTGCTGGGGCGGCGGTGACGTGTTGATCGGCTCGGGCGCCTTGCCGTTGGATGGCAGACGGGGCGTGGGATCACGATGAGGGTACTGCTGAGGCCCCGGGGCCTGACCACCATGCGATGGAACCTCGGCGCCGGCTACGTAAAAGGGCGCAGGGTTTGAGGGGCCCGGGCGCTGGAAATTCGGCGAAGGAGTGGACTGCGGAGGATACTGGGGTTGATCTATGGGAAAGAATACAGTCAAAAACCTGTCGCTCTCTATTACGTGCTTGTAAGATTCAAGGTAATTCACCTTGCGGCGGCGCAGGAGTGTAGTATCTCTGCTCCGGCGGTGGGCCGGCACCCGCGGGGGGTGGTCCCTGGGGATGTCCGTGAGGCGGTCCCTGGTAGCCCCCAGGGCCACCAGGTCCGCTCGGAGGAGGGACGCCGGGGTAGCCACCCTGACCAGGCCTCATGGCATACTGGTGGTAGCTGGGCTGGGGAGGGTGCGACATTGACGACTCGAGAAGAGACTCGTAGTCGCGGCGAGCCTTGATGAACTTTTCGTTGAGCTGGGTGAAGTCGTCTGGGCAAGGGTCAGTTGGGGTCTGGAGGATGTAAGTAGAAGGAACTTACCCTTCTTCTGAGAATACTTCTCAATCAGCTTGATGAGCTTTGGTCGGATGGCGAGTGTCTGGTGGTAGAGTTTCTGTATCGCCAACAGCATTAGTCCCACGTTGCATGCAATTCCGTGTTGGCTACGACGTACCGAGATTTCCTCGTTGTCCTCCTCCCTCGGCGCCGAGTTGGAAGTGCTCAACAGCGTGAGCAGCTTCTCAACATTTTTTATCTCCGCAAACACTTCGGCCTCCATGTGCGCCTCCCGCGCCAGCTCGTCAGGCGTAGGATCCGTGAGCTTCTCGACGTAGTTAAGAGGGAAGATGCCCGTCTTGCCCTTGAGGGAGCCACGCCACCAGTCCTTGAACACCGACTCCAGCACGGCAATGACGTCCCCCTTCTTGAACTCGAGCTCGCCGGGTTCCGAGGGCACAAAATCGAACAGCGCGCGGACCCTCGACACAGTGGCGGCTGTCGTGCCGGCGGGAACAGGAGTGGCCGAAGGCTGCTCCGACTGTTGGGTGCCTGAAGGGCCAGCACTGCCAGAAGAGGCGGTGGCACTCGACTCGGCAGGCTTCTGGCGCTCCTCGTCCTGGAGTGACAGCTTCAGGGCCATCTGCAGCTCGTCGTCTTCCTTCTGGCGGTCGGCGTCGGTCAGGCCGGTCTTCTGGGGGGCCGAGGGGGCTTGGAGTGTCGGGTTGCTCTGCTTGAGGCGGTAGTAGGCGTCGTACATGATGCCGAGGTCGGCATCCTTGCTGAACATGTCGGACCATTCCTGCATGCGTTCAAGGATCTTGGCCTTGACCTGTGTGTGGGTGTTGCGGTCGTTGGCGAGCTTGAGCATGGCGTCGGTGAATGCCCTGCTGGAGAGCTCGCGGTGCATGGGCTTGCCGCAGTTTTGGCTCAGAGCATTTGCGAGCTAAGGAAAAGTCACGGGTTAGTATTCTTATCTGGTGGTGGTAACAGACAGATCCAGGAGGGGGATGGCAACGTACCTCGAGCGTGTAGAGCTGAACATTGGCGTTGCGATGCGCCAGCCTCTTGATCATACTCTGAACAGCCTCCTTGGGGCCATTCGGATCAGTCGATGCCCTGTCGCAGAGCTCGATGATTGCGCCCCAATCTTCGGAGGTGAGGTTCTCGTCCGTCGCCTTGGCTGAGGTCACGTTTAGCATGCATCCTGGGCGGCACAACGCCCGCGACCGAGGGGGAGCTACATACCGACGCCCTCATCGTAGGGGCCTGAAGCTGCGGCACGAAACATGTCGAGATGGTCGGCAGCGTGCGAGCTGCCGAGGAAAGGGGTCGAAAATTGCTACCTGGGTAGGCGAGGCAGGTCGGTCGTACTGGTGGATACGGAGGGTTGGTCGGGCTGGGTTGGCTGAATGCGGAGAGGTAGCTGCCTGCTGCGGGATGGGTGGTGATGTAGGTAGATAGAATCCGGAGTTTGGCGAAAAGTCAGATCGGGACAATAGTAGCTGCCTGAGTGCGACACGCGGCGGATGGTCGTTATCGTGGAGTGTGGGGAGGCTGGTTGGGTCGAGAGTATCCAAAGCTGCGAGTGCGAGACCTGGGAGGGCAGGTGATGTAGCGGGACGGACGCTTGGAGCCTGGCCGTGTCACTGAGGGAGGTGCGGAGCGGCGGAGCCCACCTCCAGCCCACTCGACTCGACGACAGCGTAGCGTCATCAGCCCGATTACGTAGCCTGTCCGCCACATCATGCGTGGGCCACAGTCAGCTGCGCCACTCCTCGACATCCCTCCCTCGTCACACCCATCATGAACCATGGCAGACTTCAGTGGGTGCGGCATAATGATAGATGTCATTCTCGCGCTCTATATTCACGCTCATCATGTCCACAGCCCGCTTACTCTGAGCCGGCCATCCGACCCTTAGCCAAGCCCGAGCCCCCAGCCAGACCAGTCCCCGATATGCCAGGCCCCCTTCCCCTAAATGAACGCCAAAATGAAATAATTCCAAAGACAGCGCAAAGTGACCGACACAGAGCCGGTCGCTATGTTGGAGGCCCATGCTTCAAGCAGCAAATTAAAAGTGTCAAACTCCCAGACACCTTGACGAATCCCAGCCACGTCTTCCTCGCTTGATGGGACCGATGACCCACAGAGAACCGAGGACCCGAGCTTCTGCTCGTATCGTGACCGAGAAACACCGAGTGTGTATGCGTATATATCATGCTTGCGCTTTCCTGTATCAGCATCGCCTGGATATCGGAGTGCAAAGCTCTCTCCTACTCCCCAGAGCAGGAAGGTCTCTACCATCCCCGGCGGGAGATGCCTCGGGGCTCAAAGTCAGCACGGTTACCCGAACCCGACCCAGCGCCGCGCCCTTCCTCGAGACTTCGTCTACCCTGAGCATCCATCTCCGACATGTCGAACAGCAGAGGCTCCTCGTCCACGTTGTCATTGTCACCTCGACCGAACCGGCTAGCCGCGCTCGTGAAGCTACCCCTTGAAGAATGGGGCGGTGTCTGGCCACGACCGCTGCCTGATGCTGACGGCATGCCTGCGTAGCGTCGTCTTCCAAAGGGAGAGCTGGACGGCACCGCCATCAGACCCCCGGGAGGTTTCGTGCTGTCAGACGAGCTGGGCTGCATCTCCGCAGATCCCACTGATGTCATTTCTGCAGGGGGCTGCAGAGAAGAGGAGGCATCGTTGGTGGCAGATGCATCGGCGTCGTCTGCGTGTCTGCCGAGCAACATGCTAAGCGTCGGCGGCTCGCGATCCTCGGCACCTAGACTTATACTCCGGTTGGCGGCAAAAGCAGAGTCCTCGTCGTCCTCGATGAGCGCCCTGTTCTGCTGCGCAACCGAGCTTGACCTGCGCTGGTGTGTGCCCAGCCTGGGCGAGATTGGTATGTCAATGGCCGTTGTGCCTTCTTGAGTGACGGCCCCTTCGCGGACACCGCTCTCCAAAGAACTACCCGCCCTCTCAGAGGCACGTGCCTGCACCGAGCTGTATCTGGCCACCGAGGCTTCACTGAGACGAGACGGAACGGCCGGGGTGTGAGGCGTGTGAGGTGACAGCGGCTTTCCTGGCGAGGAGGAGACGGAAACAGAAGCCGGGGCGGCCATGCTGGGGACATTGGACAGATGAGGGCTGGAAGTGCCTGATGAGCGCTGCATTTGCAGGCTTGAAGTCATCGACTCGGTCAAGGCATTGTTGGAGTCCCTCATCGCATGGAACTTGGACAGCTGTGCCACTGTCTTGTTCGTTGCAGACTCCCCACGCTTGACGGACTCGAAGCTCTGCAGCGTCTTCTTGCTGTCAAGGGCTTTGAGGAAGTCGGAAATCTGATCGTCGTCTGTTTGCAGGGACCCGGAGCTGGCATGGCCGCCGACTTCTGCGAGCAAGCCCGAGCCAGGCTGGGCCAGGGACGATGCCAGACTGCCCCTCCCACTACTGCCCTGTTCGTCATCACCGACCTTGCCGGTGCCGCCAAAGGAAAGACGGCCTCGTCGATGCGTGAAGCTGCTGCTGTAGCGACTTGTGGACGTCGGCCTTGGCGATCCCATTGGCGGATCGACGGGAGGCGGAATGCCACGAAGAGACGCAGGCATACCTGCAGTGAGAGAAGACCTGTTCCGGGGTTGGTTCAGGCCTGATAGACCCGCTGCACGAGATAGGGAGCTGGGAGATGCCGGTGACTCTGCGTCTAACGACCTTGGAATGGGCGACCCAGAAAGTGAGCCGGCCTTGAACGGTTGGAAGGACACCGAAGGCCGCCGGACACCGCCGCTGGCGAAGCCCCGCATCGAAGGCCTCGCCACGGTGACTGGTAGCGAGCTTGGTATGTTGGTGGCTTCGACGTTCCGCGGCATCGAGTTGGGGGGCGAGCTCGTGTCTGATCCCGGTGGCCGCACTGCTCTGAGGGCGGATATGGGGCTCGTCGCAAGGGCGTTTTCGCCGTGGAAGGTTGAGAGACTCCCGTATGTCTGCTGGACGTCCCCAATGCCACGGTTCCGACGGTGAGAAGGCAAGGATCCAACCTCTGCAGAGTCGCGTCGCCGCGTGATATCAGCTCGCTGAGGTATCGACGGCTTGAAGTAGTTCTCGTCCACACCCATGAGCTGAGAGCTCAGTAATGATTCCGAGCTGTCCACCCGGAAGTTGCTGTCGTTTCGGTACGTCACGGAAGCGCCGAGGCGACCGACGGGAACCTCCAAATCTCCAAACACGTAGTCGGTCACCACATCTGCTCTCGTGTCGTACAGAGGCTGTCTCAGGCGATCGACCCCGCGTGAGTCGGGCTCGCCGACCCTGATCCTGCACTTTGGCCGGACAGTGGTGGACGAGGGTTTGTTGATGGATTGCTGTGAGACCCGCCAAGCTGGCAGGACTCTGGTTGTCGTGAAGAGAGACCGGAAGAAGACGATGATCTTCTTGTAAATGGTGGGCAGAATGACGCCAAAGTCGTCCAGATCGTCTGCCGATACCATCTTGAGCTCGATGCGCCACCTTTCCAGGATCAACTCGGTGTGTCGCTGGCCCACACGACCAGGGCTGCTGACGCTGGAGGCGGCCGAGTTGAGAGCTTCCATAACGTCCCATCGCTTGCCATCATCGTCCGACACAACCAAGCTATGGCTGGCCGGGAGATGTGCCGTGTCCAGGTACGTCTCGATGATCAACGGCGGAAGGTTCTCGTCAAGAACGCTGCAATTTCTCCATATCCGCAGATCATCTCTAAAGTCTTCAAAGTCTTCGGTGTTGAGTTGAAACTGAGAAGAAGCTGTTAGAAGTGGACGGACAGGCGTTCATAGAACGGCCAAGAAGGCTTACCCATTTGTTGATCCTCTTGCTTGATGACGTCTTCTTTGCAGGCTGCAAGTTCATGCGCGATTCCAGAATGACGGCGGCGGCTTTGGTATGGAAGTTTTGGATGATTTGGTCGAGCTTCTTTATCGATTCGGGAGACGGGCCGCCGGCTGCTGGTGGCGCCGGTTCCAGAAGAGGCGAGGGTGTTGGGGGGTCACGATTCGAGGCGGCCGAACCAGCTCGAACCCGTCCAGCCAGGGTTTCTTCTCTTGGGTTGTTTGTACGTGAAGGGTTTGTTTGGGGTGCGGAGGCCGGGGACGAGACCCGCGGCGAGGGTCGAGCTTGTTGATGCATGGTTGTCGGGCTCGATGCCGGCCAAAGAGTTGGTTGAAAGTAAAGGACCAGGCACCGGCTGGCTTAAGAGTCCAGCCCCTAGGGAGCAACCCGGGGGAGGCTGCGACTGGCAGAGCCGAGAATCAAGGTCGGGGTGTTGTGAATCTGTCGGGAGTGATGTCGAGATGCTTCGGGATGAGTCTATCCATGCTTATAGGGTCGAGATGATCGGTTTGGAAGGTCCATGCGTTTCTTCAGTACAGGACAGAAGTACGGCAGTCGATTCGAGCAGCGGACAGGACGATGGGGGAGGTTGAGGTCGAGATCTAGGACCGATAGGGAGGCGTGGCGGCTGGTCGTAGGTCGTCTGGAAGTCGACAATCGGCGGGGAACGGTAGCGACCAACGGATAGGCAGGAAAGCGAATGGCGAACCAACGAGGGTCCGTGGCAGGCTGACTCTTGACGGCGAGGGATGGATGGTGTGGTGGCTTGAAGTGAGGCCTACTACTGTGCAGGGGGAGCTGATGCTGCCTGTGCCTAAGCCTTGTTGATGGTAGGCCGACCAATGCGCGTCTCGGTTGTCGGATTGCCGTCGGTAGCCAACAAGGTAGGCAGACGAGCTAGACACTGTCGCAACGGTGCGGGGATGGACGCTGTGTACGTATGATGCTGAGCCGAAGCTGGATGATGGAGGAGGTGCGGTCTCGGTCGGGATGCGATGCGATGTTGGATTCAGCGTCTGGTTTGGTCCGGTCTAGCGATGAAGATTGGTAGGCCGAGTCACCTGTCGCAGCCGAAAGGGGACGCCTCGTGATAGGGAAGAGCGGCGCTGGGGGACTTGGGGGAGGATGTCGCTCGGTGCCGTCATCGAGTCAGCTGTGGGCGAGGGCGGTGTGTTAGGGAGCGGACGGAGCGCTTTTAGGCCCGGGTGGTCTTGGGTCTGGGGGGAGACACTGTTCCGGTTCAGGTCCCTGGTCGCGGCATCGATGGCCGATGGGGCAGGCACAGCACTGGGCAGGGCAGCAGGGGAGGGCAGGGTCGTCCGTCTGAAAGGGGACCTCGGTGACCCTCGGCGGCGCTAATCCGAATGAGTCCGGGGCTGTCAACCTGACGTTTGGTTCAGGTGTGCTAGCGGACGATGTTCGGTTGATGGACGTCGTCGTCGTGGAAGAACCAACAATGTTGCAGAGAGAATGTTTGCTTTGTTCGGGCGAGAAGAAGAACCGAGGTGCTTCGTGCGCACGAGTAAACCACGGGGGCAGATATGAGATGGCAGTGCCCCAGAGATGGGTGGGTGGGACTGATCGGACAGGACACTGGGCAGTAGGAGGTTCGATTGTTGGGGCCCGGACCAAATCGAAGGAGCTCTCCACGTCAACGACATGGACGGACTAGCACGACAATGCCGTGGGGACGCCTGGCTTAGCGCCCTCTAAGGTGGACGACGGATGAGGGGGCACTGATAAGGCCATATCAAACAAGATGGCGAGACTTGCACACTGTGCCTCTGCAGACACAAGGCTAGACCAACAGTGCGACAGTGTCCGAGATAACAACCTGTCTGCCTCTCGTACATTGGCTGCTGTCGCAAGTGGGTTTATCACACCATCCTCTCCCATCACGAGGAAGCGCGCTTGCCCATCATCGATAAGCTGAGCATGCAACCAGCCGCTCTTGGTCCTGGTTATCTACAGCGAGCTGAGTCATTCAGATCTTCTTCAGTTGGAGAATGACTTGGTATCTTCGTGTGTTCTGGTCCTGAGCACCTATAAAATCTAAGTTGTACCTGTGAGAGGAACATGACCTCCAACTCCATCAACATGCGTATCAAAAGCATTGTCCAAGACTGACTTTGTGCACATCCGACCTCTCACGCTGAGACCTTCTTGCCCGTCGGCCCCTTTCCACCACGCCCCCTACTGCTCTTCCCACGATTATTGCCGCTGCTCGTTGCCGTCGATGCGCTCGCCTTTGCCGCCTTCTTGTCAGCCTTTGCAGGTTCTGTTTGCCCAGCCGACCCCTCAGCGTCCCCCTTGCCGCCAGTCCGTCCCCTTCGTCCTCGTTTGCTCGTCTTGGGCTGCGCATCCTTGTCATCCTTTGCCGCACGACGGGCTTCCTCCTCCTGAATTCGGCGACTCTCCTGATCCCACCATTCTTGAAACTCTTGCTCCTGCTGAATCTCCTGCATCGACCTCTTCGCCGCCGCTTCCTTGACAATTTCTTGCTCTCGCTTCTGCTGCCCGATAATGTCCTGCATGCTCAGGCCCAGCATGGGCTCGTATTTCGGTCTTGATGTCTTGTAGGACTTGGAATGAGGCACCAGCGGCTGCGTGGGAGGGGCTTGGCGACTGGAAGATGACGGGGAAGGAGCTGGTTTGGCACTTCCGCTCCGTGACTGGCCAGAGAATCGAGTGTCTGGAGATGCAGTCCTCCGTGGCGTGGATCGTGGCGAAGACTCGGCTGCCACCAGAGGCTTGGGGTTTGCTGACGATGCAGACATTGGCTTTTCGGCCGCCATGAGGTCTTGGAGGGAAGCCTTGGAGCCAGACCCCGACGAGACGGCCTTCCAGGGGGCAGGCCTCTTTGCAGAGCCTTGAGTGTCCCACGCCGCCTTGGGGAGTTTGTCCTCGGCTTCTTGGGACAGCAGAGCTGCTGCTTGTGCCATCTGCTGCTTCTTGCGTTCTTTCTGGGACATCTTGAGCTGCGCCGCCCTAGGCGAGGCATCCGCTGCCTTTTGAGCTGCCAGGCTTGCCGATAATGCTGACTTTGGTGGTGTACCTGTCAGCATCTCCCGCAGGTCCAGCTTGGAGGTCGGTAAAGGCGAATCGCCCCATGGTGCCTTGCCCTTGTTTTTGCTCTCGGTCGATGCGGGGAAAGGCGTCGTCTGGACTGATCCAGGTGTTGCAGCTGCCGGAGGAGTCGAATGTGTACCGGGACTCACTCCACGCTCCAAGTGACTGTCGGGCTTCTTGAGAGACGTCGCCAGCGGCACAGCCTGGGTAAGTAGCTGCACTGGCCTGGTCCTTGCGGAGATAATGGGACTGGCAAGCGCCAGCGGGCGGTCCTCGTCCATGTCAAACATGAGATCGGCCCGTGAATCGCTGTGTCGGAGGGTAGGGCTGAACGGCTCATTTTGGCCGGCCTTGGAGCGTCGTCTGGACGGCTCCGCCGCTGGAGATGTGCCGGAGATGTCATCGAAACTCCCGAATCGGGCCCTGAGGGAGGTCGACACCTTTCTGTCGTCGTCCTTTTGCAACACTTTGTAGGCCATCTCCTTCACCCGGATCTGCCTCTCCTCTTCGATATCCCCAGCGAGCTCAGGGTAGCTGTCGTGGAGCAGAAGCTCCGCCCTTCCGCTTCGCGCAAAGGGGTACCGGGACAGCTGGTTCTGGCGGACGACCTCGTCCAGCTCCTCAAGCAAGCCCTCGTCCAATTCGTCCAAGAAGTGGTTCTCGAGCATCGTCTCCATCTGCAGGCAGACATACTCAAGACCCGCGTCCTTGAACTCCGTCACGGAGCAGGGGCTGATCTCGTTCAGCAGCAGCCCGATGTTCCTGGATGTCGCAAATTTGCCCAGCACAGACTGGCAAATCTGGGAGAGCCTGTCCAGCATGAGCTCGTTTGCTATGCTCATGACTTGCACCACGAGGTCGGAAAAGTCGTCAAGATCGGTTGCAACAACGTCGTTGAACAGCTCCGTGCCCACGTCAGCATACAGGAATCGCATAACGTAGCGGAACGCGTTTGCGTCGACGTGCTCAAGATCAATCCTGATCTGCTCGTCCTCTTCCAAGAAGTCCTGACGACCTGCCAGCCACATGCCGCCGCTGCGGCCGTGGAACAGGCCCTCGAAGAAGGCGCATCGTTGTCTCAGGAGCTGGCTGTGCACGGCAATCTCCTCGTCGTTATCAAGCTCGAGAATTGCGTCGGCGTCCTCGAAGAAGCTGGCGTCCTCAATGGCCAACCGCATGTCCTCGGCGAGGGACTTTTCCACTCCAGTCTGCAGGCGGACCGCAGCTTCCAGCTTTGACATTTGAAGTTTTGTCGCCAACTTCATAAGCTCCGTCCTGATCTGCCTGTAGCGGAAAGCAAGGGGGGGAGCTTGACGCGTGAAGTTCCAGGCGGGCACCACAGCATCGTCGTAGCAGTAGATGATGACATTGACCAGGGATAGCAAGTCCAGCGAGTGGAAGGTAATCAGCGTCTTGCCGTCACACTCTTCGAGTTCCAAGGTCTCCGGCATGAGGTATTCGCCCTCGGACCTGTACTCGGCAAAGACACCCCGCAGAGTGGGGCTCCGTGCCGCAAGGAGCCAGCCGTGGACTGGTATCAAAATGTCCGGAGAGGATGTCGTGCGGACGAGGATGTCCACATCAGACACGTGGTTCGCCTTGTACCTGAGGTGGTCCTGGAGGTCGGTGTCGAGGTCTGACGATCGCAGAAGCTGGTACGGCAATTCCCCTATCCTCTCGCGGAGTGACTCTGCTTCCCAGAACTTCGACATGTCGCTGTTACTCGATGGCGCCGTCGCCTCGAAACCACGCAGTGCAAGAAGGGGTGCGAGATCGCTCGCTAGTGACTGACGAGCCACACTAATCTGTTGCTTCATGACATCGCAGTCCTTGCGAATGGCAGCAAAGGCTCCGTATGTTGAGCTGCGGACCGTGACAATGTCATTGACGCCAGGCACGCGCTGGAACTTGAAATCGCCACGTTTCGCCCCCGCAGAGCCAGGCCCGGCGTCCTTTGCCTTGGCTCGCTTGATGCGCCTCCAGACGGCTCCAGATTCCGTGCAGATGATGACAGAGCCATGCTCGCCGACGCTGACGGACCGAACGCCATCCTTGCGAGCGTTCCAGAGACACTGGGGTACAGTGAGTGCCCCCTTGATCTTGGTCGGATTGGTGGTCGAGGTGGCAGAGGGCGCCGATTCTGCCTTGTGGTTCAGGGAGACGGTGAAGAGATCGCCTCTAGCCGACACAACTGCAATCGTCTCCCCGCCTGAGGAAATGCTCCTGATGGCGTTCCTCGTTGGGTCGTAGCGCGTGGCGACCGACCTCGGTGTAAACTGCTGGTTGGCGAAGACGTCGGGAACGGGAAACTTGACAAAGTTATAGCCATAGCTCGTGAAGACGCAAACCGAGCTGTCCTCCAGCAAGCAGGTCGTGGCCTTGTCGATGGCCGAGACTGACACAATGTTGGACGAGAAGAGAGAGGCGGCAACCTTTCTCGGAGTGGACTGGCACTCAAGAGACCTCGAATCCGCGTCCATGAGGGCAAGCTGTCCAATGTTGCGTCCCCAGCAGTACAGCGAGGTGGCCGTGTGCGCGACAGAATGAACGGCCGAAGCAGCAATGCCGAGGATCTTCTCCTTCTTCAGAGCCCCGAATACCTGCCTGGGATGAACGCTCATCGGCTCCTCGTCCTGACGAGCAGGAGGAAGCGCATAGCCAAGCTGCGAATTTCCGTTGGATCCCCACGTCCAGACTTCGCCCTGGCTCGTGAGGGCCATTGTGTGGTTCTGGCCGAGCGCGGCCTGCACGACCTTCTTGTCTGCCAGTCCTCCTTGAACAGGAGCGAAACGGAACTGCGTATTCTCATCTCCCAGGCCCAGACGACCGCTGCGGCCAACACCGCAAATGTACATGTTGGAGACTGGGTCGTTGCTCAGGATGACGGTGTGCAGCTTGGACAGGATGGCGTCATGTATCCTCAGAGGCCGGTGCTTGGTCAAGGCCGGGATTTGATCTGGGTCGCTAGGGTCGGCGAGGGCTGCGGCCGCGGCAAAGGCCGGGTCGTCCTGGGCTTCTTCGAGATATTCTTCATAGAACCTCTGCAGAAGATGCGCTGGTCGTTGAAGCAGGATTCTCTCGGGGAACTGACGATCATCTTCGTCGCCAACACCAAGTGAAAGGTTCTTGTTGCTTCCAAACATGAAGATCTCCTCTCCGTCCGTGACGGTGTCCAGTACGGCGACGGACCTGGAGAGGCCGTAGTCGTCGTTGTCGCTCGCGCCGCTCTCGGAAGCATCGTCGGGGTTGTCCAGATCCAGAGATTGCTTCAGATCGCGCAAGGCGATTGTAGAGTTGTAGAGATCGAAAGGGCTGTATCCTTCGTGGTCCTTGGTCTTGATCAGATGGCCGACCTTGGCCACGACGCTGCTGTGGGCCTGCTCGGTCAGGAAGCTGCGCTCCTTCTCCAGCAGCAACCGGGCGATGGAGATGTTGCCGGCATACAAGGCCCGATGGAGGGCATTCCAGCCGCTCTCAGGGTCCTGGGCGTGCAGGTCGATGGCAGGGTGGGCCAGGAGGGCCTCGACGAAGGCGAAGGCGGACGAGGAGGCGGACGAGGCAGCGCGCAGGAGCAGCGTCAAGCCAGCATGGTCGCGGCTGTTGACCTCGGCCTTTCCCAGAGCTGACGAAGCCCCCTTTTGCCCACCAGCGAGCGCGCCAAAGGTCGAGGCTTTGCGCGATTTGGCGACGCGAGGCGACGTTCCCGAGGCTGCGGCAGTGCCAGAGGTAAGACCCCAGGATCCAGACCCTACGGCCGGGCTTTTGGACAGACCCTGAGTGCCATGTCCATGGCCGGCCGGGGCCAGTAGACGCCGAAATCTGTCGACATCATTGTCCAAGTAGTATTTCCAGAGTAGGTGACTCATGGGCAGAGGTGTTGGTCGGGGACGCCCTTTCTTGCGCTTGCCACTGCACCTCGCTGTGATTCTCTGGGGATCACGGCGTTTTTAAAGGAGCAGAAGGAGCGCGCGAAGGAGCGGTGGGTGGAGGGAGAAGGTTCGTGTCGGTTCTCCCGGTTGCAGATGTTGGGTGTTGGACGTGATGGTGGTTGCCACCTGGCTGGTTCGGTACGCGGAAGAGGAAGGAGTTGGAGCTTCGGTGATGTCGAGATGTAAGTTGGAGTAGGGTGGCGAACTGTCGTGGGAAGTTTAGTGTTGGAGATGTTCGGCTCGAGTTGGATGAGCGTGCCGGGTGATGATAATCGCGCGCGGTTGGCGGGAGGATGAGTCGGGAATACTTGGTGCACTTGTATCGGGCGTGTGGAAATACCGTGTCCCTCGATGTGGAATTGTGCGCGTCAGAACAGAGGAATGCGCCCCGCGACGGGACGGGTCACGGCCCCCGCGCCGCGATTTCCCGGCGCAGACAGACACCAAGGGCACGGCGTGGGTGCGCTGTACCGTGGACAGTGGAGACCTCTGCTGGAGCTTTGGATCCGGTGGTTCCACGACTGGGCCAATCAACACCTGCCGTTTGAGCTTGTGCTGAAGTTGCAGGCCCAGACGATGCACCCCGCGCCATCTCATCCATCCCACTGCAAGTGTCCGGCTCCGGCACCTCGGCGCATTCAACCACCTCGTGCTGGGCTTGAGGCAGGCATTGGACATGGGCGATCTGGTTATGCCGAGGTGAAGCTATATACAGCTTGCTGTGGATGAAGTGGTCGACGTCGAGGATCCGAGATCTCCAGTGTCACCCCACACTTGGTGCGACCCTTCTGACGCACGGAGGACGGACAGCCAGGACGAGGAGGAGTCGAGGACAGGACAGGACACCCTTTGGGAGAAGCACATGGCATCGGGTGGCCTTTCCGTCTGGCGCGGGGTATGATCACCATGCGAGGCACGGGCAACGAATCTGGGCATGCAGCTGGCCGGTGAGGAACCAGTTATGATCAGAAGACTCTTGAATAGGGAATAACTAAACCCAGGAATAGTTGACCTCGGATGGCGAAGCCGCGATGGACTCATGAAGTTGAGCAAGTCCCTCAGGGTCTATGCGCCGAGGTGGGTAGCGGACGGCGCGATAAGACACTTGCCGTCCCGATAAGCCGGGTCGCTCACGTAATTCAATTCGTGGGTGGGCTCCGGCGCCGATGCGCTGGTGCTGTGCTGCCGACACCGACTTGGAGCGGACCGCATCCCACAATTTATTCGCCCACTCCCTCGAACATCAATCACCCTCCTTCCCGTCCAACTCGTCAAGTCAGTCCGTCCTCTGGTGAGCCCAATTGACGCTTCCCGCATGCACGACTCCTACTGACAACACACAGTATAGCTGGTCATCATGTCCGACGCTCCTCTCCCCTTCGTCTACCAGTTCGCCGCAGGTGCGTTTCCCGCTCAAGTCCCGCAGGCTCGCGACCCTGCGATATCGCAACAGGACTGACACCCAGCATAGGCGCCATTGCCGGCGTCTCGGAGGTCAGTAACAATCCTGTCCCTATGTCCTATGCGCGAACCTGCTAACATGCCTGATTCCTCACAGATCCTGGTCATGTAAGCCGCCTTAACCGCCCGTCCGATGCGCCTCCGGTGTCGCGTGCTCACCGATACCAGGTACCCTCTGGATGTCGTCAAGACAAGAGTGTTCGTCCACCTCCCTCTGCCTTCGCAGCACAGACGACACCGCTGACACACCCCACAGCCAGCTGCAGACCGGCACTGCCACCGGCGCCGACGCCTACAACGGCATGGTTGACTGCTTCCGCAAGATCATCCGCCACGAGGGGTATGCCGCCCCATGCCCACCCCCGTCCCGAAGAAACCACCCCTCATAATATTTCTCCGCAGCTTCTCCCGCCTGTACCGCGGCATCTCCGCCCCCATCCTCATGGAGGCTCCCAAGCGTGCCACCAAGTTCGCCGCCAACGATGAGTGGGGAAGGATCTACCGCAAGGCCTTTGGCATGGACAAGATGAACCAGTCCCTCTCCATCCTGACCGGTGCCACCGCCGGTGCCACCGAGGCCGTCGTCGTCGTCCCCTTCGAGCTCGTCAAGATCCGTCTGCAGGACAAGGCCTCTGCCGGCAAGTACTCTGGCGGCCTCGACGTCGTCTCCAAGATCATCAAGACCGAGGGTCCCCTCGCCCTCTACAACGGCCTCGAGAGCACAATGTGGCGCCACATTGTCTGGAACGCCGGTTACTTCGGCTGCATCTTCCAGGTCCGCGAGCTGCTCCCCAAGGCCGAGACCAAGAAGGGCCAAGTCCTGAACGATCTCGCCTCGGGCGCCGTCGGTGGCACCGTCGGCACCATCCTCAACACTCCCATGGACGTCGTCAAGTCCCGCATCCAGAACACCACAAAGGTCGCCGGCCAGACCCCCAAGTACAACTGGGCTTGGCCCGCCGTCGCCACCGTCGCCCGCGAGGAGGGATTCGGCGCCCTCTACAAGGGTTTCCTGCCCAAGGTCCTCCGTCTCGGACCCGGCGGCGGTATCCTCCTTGTTGTCTTCACCGGCGTCATGGACTTCTTCCGCTCCATCAGGGAGCCCACGGCCTAGACGTCACGTGCACCAAGGCGACATTTCACAGCGAGGGCACACCACCCCAACACCTGCGGACCCGGCGGCGCCAGGTCAGCGACCAGCATTTAGCACTCCATGCTCCAATGTCCCGGACACGCTTCCCCGGCATGCGCAACAGACACCTACTGCTATATATACCACGGGACAGTCTTGGATACAGACCCAGGGCGAGACATTTGACGCGAGAGGCCCGAGCAAGCAGGCCAGGCGAAGGACTCGAAGGACTTGAAGAGGCATTCATTTGCACGTTAGAAGGCAAGCTGCAAATAGACCTGGTGGAAATAAGATATGCTTATCCTGCCCAGTTTCGCTTGCTTGGTGTGGGAATTACACCATCTAGGTATGCGTGATGGCTATGCAGTCGTCAAGTCATGCTCCAGTACCCATCACAAAGCCCCAGGAACGCCTTCAATGGTAGAAAAAAGACCAACTCAACATCCTTCCAAAGAACGACCACTCTCACCGGGGCTTCCGACCAAACACCGTCCTGTACGGTAAGTACGCATGAAACGCCGTCGTCTTGACATGCTCCCTCACAGAAACCAGAAACACCTCAATCTCAGTCGGTGTCCAGCCCAGAGCAGCAAAGGGTCTTGCACTCAAGCCAGGCAGCCCAGTGAGAATGCAGTGGGAGAGAAGTGAGCCGCAGAAACGTCGGTTCTGATCAGCAGCCCACTCCCCAATGGGACATTTGCGACTCTCGTCGGTGACGTTTTTGAAGCCAGCCGCGCGCATCTCGGCCGCTACGGAGCGGATACCATACAAGTCGCTGCCGCGCACGTCCATACCGGCTGCAAGGTATGCGAAAAACGAGCCGAGGGCGTAGTTTTCGGGAACAGTACCGTCGTCGCAGCCTGGTGCGCAGTCAAAGTCTTGGACTTCAAAGTAGCCGCCAGGCTTCAAATGGCTGGGAAACATCAGTAAGTACTTTTCCACATGAGGCTTCCCAGAGGCACTCACTCGTAGGCTCTCCGCATCAGCTCAGCCCGGTTCCGGACCGAGTTGATTGTGTTTCGAATAAAGATGAAATCAAACTTCCTCCCGTCGAAGTCCCACCCCTGCTCGTGCTCCATGTCGTCCACGTAAAACTGCACATTTGGTGGGACTTCGGGGGACTGTATATGCGAGAGGTCGATGCCTTCAAACGAGGTGTTCGGGTAGCTATCTGCCACTACAAGGGAAGAGGTATTAGCCGGGTGGCGTCCTGTGCGACATGGGGAGGGCGGATGATTGGGATATCATGCACGCCGCGCCGGGACAGTGCCAGCGTGTTGGTGTTCCCGAGCGGCGGCAGATGTGGGCTGACACTTACATGATTCGAACCAAGTGCCGGTCCCGGTGCCTGGGAAGAGGGCTGTCAGGGTTGGTTCAGGGGAGGGGGGAAGTTCTGGGCTGTGGTGTACCGAGATCGAGGACCTGCGCCCCCTTGTCCAGACGGGACTGCACCGGGGATTGGAAGTATTTGCCGCAGAGGTTGTAGCTGAGGACATGAGCCCAGCGGTCTATTTCTTGCTGGGTGTCGTCGTTTGGGAAGGAGTAGGAGCCTGGGCGGTAGCCGTGGTATCGGAGGCCGTTTTCGTAGCTGAAGGCCTTTGCACTGTCGGTCAGGCTGGCTGTTTCTTCTTGGAAGTCGGGCATGGCCGGCGGGGGTAGGGGAGAGGGGACTCTCTCGGCTGGTTGGGGGTGCTTGGTGCTGCTCTTGCTCTTGCTCTTGCTCTTGCTTTTATGTCTGGAGCGATGGGATGTCGGGGTTGGGGTTGGGGAGCTGGTGATCTTGCGCCGCTTCTCGGAGCTGCCGGTGTTGGCCGAGTCTGCCTTGGAGGTCTTGGGCCGGTGTGCCAGGACGAGAGAGGATGACATGTGAGAGGACTCTCTTGTCTTTGAGCCAGAGGGCATCTCGTGTTCTAGGGAGCGGTCGTTCAAGTCCGGCACTCCTTGGACGAAGAGTAATCGTGGATGGTGGGTGTTTGTCAGGTGGGAGTTGAAAGGGGTAAGAACAGCCTGTGGTCCGGGCAAGGCGAGGGAGGTATACAGAGAGTGAGGTACGTAGAAGGGGCGCGCACCAAAATCTCACGGAAGCCATCCAGGGCTCCCGAGCATATATACGCCGTCCACCTCTACCGGACATTCACAGGCCCAGCCAGCAGCTCGGCCAAGACCCGGCATGAGGGGCGAGCGCAGAAGCAATGGCCACGGGTCACTGCAGCAGGCCACTCACTGTCCTCCCCTCCCCTCGACAAGACGAGCAGCATGAGGACGGTAAGACGGGTGGGTGCCGTTGAGCAAGAAGGTCATTGTCCCACAGCGGGGACTTTTCTCACCCTTCCCCCCTCCAGGGAGAGGGCGTGATGGTGTGCCGGGACGAACGGGGAGTGGACATGTTCCGCGAACTTCGAACCCACCAGCCCAACTGTCGGGATCGAATCCGTGCCCCAGGAGGTCGGGAGAAACCCAGCAGAAGGGAACCCCTGGCGTGCAACGAACCGCTCCATTGGGCGGCAACCGGTCTGGCGGTGACGGGCAGGGGGGGAGGGGCCAAGGGGTGTGTGGAAGGTGGCATGGTTAATTTTGGCTCAGGGCCAAAGACTGGCTTCAATACTCGTACCGAAAGCCGGATCTCTGGACTTGGATAGGATGCGCTTGCAGACCCGTGGCTTGCGCCAGATTACGCCAGAGCCAGCGACATGGCAGAGATCAGCCGGCGAACCAGAGGGCGATGACAGGGTTCTCTGGGTCGGTCTGGCCTGGCGCAACTGGGTCATGACAGGTTGAACTGACTGTTCCGGAGTGTGCTGCATGGTGGCTTGCCTGGTGTGCCCAAGATGCAGCGTTAGGTCTGGTGGTCTGTCCAGGGGTTGAGGGAAAGGGGGGAGATCCCGTCTTCTGGGGAGAGCTGCCCCCCTTTCTTCCGGGAAGCAGATCCTTGGGCTGGGGCTCTCCCGACTGGTGTCCCGGACAGCTGGGTTCGCAAGTCCCGCTGGAGGTGTTTGAGGGGCGCATCATCAGATCTGTGCCACCGACTGGAGGCAGAGCGAGTTTCTCCCTTGGTTGCTGTTCTTTGTGTCAGCGAGCGGTGGTAAGATACGGACTCAAAGAGAGTGGCCCAAGTTTCTCTCTTTCGAGGCCATAGTCGGTGCAGTATGCAGGACACATGTGAAGACGGACAGTAACACGCAGACAGTCAGGCCGACCACAACCAGAGCAGGCCTTGCAGCACAGCACAGCACAACCTCTCCCCACCGACCTGATCCTAGGCGAGCCCACAGCGGCAGAAGCACCCTGGAACCCTCCCACGGACGCTAACGGGGAGCCGGAAGACCGGAACTTCCAGCAGTTTGGCACGGCTCGTCAGATCCCTGTGCCCTCATTTTAGAGGGGTTGGTTCAGACTCGGCGAAAGGGACAACACAAAGCCCCGAGTCATCGGCGCTGCGTCCACATCCCCCAAGCCTGTCGTGCATATCGTCGCCCGCTGTGTCTTCATGCCCTCCCTTTTTGACCCGGCCAACTGGTCATCCCTCACCATCGACGAGGAGGTCAGAGTGGACGGACAAGTTCCCGTTGTTTGCCCGCCAGGACCAGGGGGTGTCAGTGTTGATCGAGGACAGCAAACGCCCGCATGACAGGATGTCGATTGGCGCCTGTTGGGGGGATGCTCGCCCATCGGCGGAGGGAGGAGAGCAGTGAGCCAGTCGCTGTGGTCTCGGCCTGCAGTTGCATGCGAACATGAGGCCACTGGAATGCAGATGACCTGCATGCCGACCGGCGCCATTGAGCCAGACAACCCTCACTCATCTCGCCTGGCTTCGTCTCACGAAACACCCACGCCCTGGAGCTGAGTACTGCTCAGAAGGTCAAGGCCAGTGAGCCTCCGTCGCCATGGAACAACATTCACGAAAGCGGCAGGCTTCTTCATAGGACCCGCGACAAACAACCAGCTGGCAATGCCGCTTGCTTTTCCGAAGGGCCTCACCGCAACGGCAGCAAACCCCCTCATACTTCCCCTCTGCCCGCCAGTCCACTTGGCTGCAGCCGCCTGCTGCGCATGCAACCTGCAACCCTCGAGGGATTTATGCCGCCTCCAGGCAGGCTTTGGTCTTGCGTTGCAATCTACACCTGGCTCGTCCTGCCTCTTTCAGCACAGCACCAGACCCAACACCCAGAGCCAGCACCAGACCCAGCCCGTTGGGTCCCCGCGCTCGGCAACACCCTGCAGACGACGTAATCTCGTCCCCGGGACACGTTGACCGCTCTGGCTCGTCGGTCAAGTCTCCATTGGCCGATGGGTCAAGGGTTGCATCGCTGGTTGAGGAGGGGCAATACAGGCAAACAATCTGATCCCGCAGCATCCTTCGCTCGTCCCCGGTACCACAGCCTCGGGATTCGGCTGGCGATGGCCGGGCCATGTCCGAGGGCTCGGGATCTGGCTGGGGCCGTGTACGGTATTTTCCTAGGGCTGTTTGCCTCGCCCTCAGAGCCCAGAGGTGTTGTTGTTGTATCGAGTCAAACGCTGACCATCTGTAGACCAGGGTCCTAGGTTAATGTTGTCGATCCCATTCCAAGGACTAAAGCAAACGCTTCGAAAAACACCGCTTCAACATGGCCGTCCCCATGACATGAACGCGCATTTGCCGCAAAATTCCAGCCGCCGGGGACACGGCGCAACCTCCTCTTCGGTTGGTGCCTTTTCGCTGCCTGGCCTGACCTGACCATGCGCATGCTCGTTGGCGCCACAGGACAGCTGCAGGTGATGTAACCTCACCTCCCCACGTCCATCTCGCCGGGTCTGGGCCGTGAGAGTAGAGGGACGGCAGCGGAGCAGAGGAGAGTGAGAGGATGTCGCGCCGCCCAGTTTTGCCTGGTGTGTCTCCGTGTTCCTCGCTTTTTCCCTGCCTCACAAAGGAAAAAAAAGGCAAACATCGTCGCCGGTGTGACATGACGAGTGACAGAACATCACCTCTCCCCCTGCCTCGCTGCCTCAGCTCCCTTACTGGCGCTTCCCGTCCGGGGGCCATGTCGCTACCATGACCCTGGAATTTCCCGCCGTTGTGGTCGTTGGTCGGCGCCCGCCCGCTGCCTGACATTCGTCTTCCTTCCGGGCGAACCAGACCCCTGGGAGGTTTGTCGCCGAGCATGCGGCCGTCCCCAACAGGGCGGGACCGTCGAAAGGATCCTCCAGCCTCGCCAAAACAGACCGCATGACCACGGCGTTATTCCGCTTCAACAGCACGCGCGCAGGTATCACGTCTTGGAATAGGTTGTCTTAGCCGAGCGTGGATGATGAGAAATCTCTTGGGAAGCCAGGGAGAAGAAGGGCCGTCTTGGCTGGCACATCATTATGTCTGTCTGTCACAGCCCGCTGCCCCGGCCCCGGAGTTTCTTCCGACTTTGTCTTGGCCAACGGTGCGGTTTCTGGAAGACGTTCTCTCTTTACCTAGGAAGGTACTTGCCAAGCTCAATCGACACAACACCCAACCACCTACCTCGAGATGGATACTGACACCTACCTCAATGTCATGGACTAAGTACCCAGGTACACCGGTGTCTTCAACACCAAGAAACCCCCGAGATATGAGCCAAGATGCCGCCAAGATGGACACAGTCAAGTGTTCGGCGGTGTCGAAGACCACGGAATGTACGTCGTGTGCACCTTCGCGCGCGAGACATGGGTCAAACTGGCTCTCTTGGCTGGTGATGTGTCCTTGCAAGCCCTCATAGTCAGGAGACGAGATCAATGAAGTTATGCACGCGCGAGTCAGATAGGGGTAGGGCGTACGCTGTTATAAGGATCAATGTCAGTTGGGCGGACACAGCACGCCGAGCCTCAGCACCTCATGTCCTATGCCTTGGTAGTGATCAACAATGGATTTCAACAACATTTTCCGAGGCAGGCAAGGCCTCCAAGCCTCATACAAACCCCTCAACACGAACGATATCGAGTCACTCCACGACGTAGACACCACAGACTCCGAGTCGAGCTTGTCCAGCCCACCCTCCCCCCAACTCCAACAACAAGAACTCCCATCACTTTCAGAAAAGACGTCACCCGCCGCTGAAAGTTATCATACAAGGGCTCTGAGACGATAACACTGTATGTTGGTGTCTGCAAGGCTCTCATGGTCGAGCTCGAACGTGAAGGCCTTTGACTCCGAAGACGACCCTATCGATTATACCTAGTTCAAATTGTCGAGATCCACAACGCACAGGGCGCCCACCGGGTTCTTCCCCAGCACTACTACGAGCGCTTCCGGGAGGCATTTATGACAGAGGCGAACGAGGTTACCGCGTCTTGCCTGGACAATTTGCCAGCACCTATTACGCTCGAACCTGCTGTGAAGGCTGTAAGCGTTGCGTCAGCACTGCGAAAAAGCCTTGTTACCGGCAAGAAAATCTTCTTCTCGAATTGAGGAAAGAGCTGTGGTGATCTTCTAGGTTGTACTGAAGAAGATAATTCAAGCCGTTGAAATAATGACAACATGGGTCGGTCCATTGTGAGTGTGAGTGACCGTGATACGTGTAAAGGAGCCTCCACAATGATTAATACTAGTCCAAGTGCAAACGTCCTAAAGCAAAATTACTGCCCCCATAGGAGAGTCATAATGAGAATATGATAATATCGTTGTACAGGCACTATTGAAGACGCGAGGAAACCCACTGGTGTGCTACAAAAACCTATTGAGAGCGGGCAATGTGTGTGATAGTAGCTCCGCTAAGGGGGATGAAGGTCAACTCCTTCTATGCTCTAAACTTTCTATTATAACAAATGCAGTGTCGATATTCTCGTGTGAGAATCCCCCCTCTGCGGCACCTGCTCTGTAGCAAGTATATCACGGCAGGTATGCAGGCCTGTTCCTCCCCACCCACGGACCTGCGGGCCCAACCATCTCAGGCTTGAGATCACGAATGGTGTTGGCGCCAATGTTCCGCATCGTGTTGGTGATTTCCTGATGCATGACTGATCATGATGTTAGCATCTGACTCAAAAGGAAGGGGGAGGCGCAACTTACTCCGGAAGACTCTGGACACGCCATCCTCGCCATGAGTGCCATTGGCGTAGAGGAAGGGACGCCCAAGACCGACGGCTTTGGCCCCAAGAGCCAGGGCCTTGACCACGTCCGCGCCGGAGCGGAATCCTCCGTCGACCATGATCTCGACCTTGTCAAACAAGTCGGGTCGAAGAACCCGCAGCTCGTACAAGATGTCGATGGGGGCTGGGGCGTAGTCGGCCTGTCTTCCACCGTGGTTTGACTGGCCAGGCGTCTGGTGTCAACGAACATCTTTCTCATCGTGAACAAAACTCAGGACCGAACTTGAGCACTTACAAGAATGACACCCTGGACTTTGCTTTTTACACAAAGTTCCACATCTTCCACCGACTGGACTCCCTTGACGATGATAGGAAGCGTGGTGTTCTCCTATGAGACTGTCAGGAGACGCCCCTCTGAGCGGTGGGCTTGTTGGCGGCACGTACCCGAATAAAGTCAACGTCTCCCCAGGTCAACCCAAAATCTTGATATCCGCTAATCGAAGCCGAAACACCAGCCATAGCAGGGGCAGGCGCTGCGGCCTTTGGCGTCTTTGGCGACGGATTGGCAATCGTCTTGGTCCGAACGTCAAGCGTCCGCTTGGTCTGCTGCATCACGTCAACGGTAAAGACGATGGCACTGGCACCCAGCTTTTCGACTTTTCGAAGCAGCTCCTTAGAATTCTCCCGATTCTTGTCGAGATAGATCTGGAAGAACAGGGGCTGACCATCGATCCGAGCCTCAAACAGCTCCTCGACGCTGCAACTGGCGTTCGCCGATATCTGCAACCCGAAAGTCAGCTCATGTGAACACAAAGAAAGTTCCTGTTGCGGGAAAGGTGCAGCATACAATTTGAATCACGCCTTGCGTGCCGGCGGCCTTGGTCATGTTAACCTCACCGAGCGGGTGGCCGAGTTTTGCCATCGCTGCGGGGGCGATCATGACAGGCATGGACACGGGGATCCCCAAGACCTCTGTCGCCGTACTACCGTGTGACATGTCTCTCAGGACCCGCGGGCGGAAGAAATACCTCTCCACGGCGTTTCTGTTCTCATGAAATGCTAGGCTTGTAAGCATCTTCCAAGTTCCCGAGTCATCCGGGGCTTTGAATGAGGGATGTATGAGGGATGAATGAAGGAGGGGGAGGGATCATACTAGCCTCGGAGTCTGCTGCGCTCCTGTAGTACGCCCATGCCATTTCGCTGAGTACTTTCTCGGCCCACACCTCGAAATCGTCAAGGAGTAACATGTCTTCTGCAGCCGGCATGGCGTCTCGAGATTTTTGCCTCTGCAGGTCCGCTTCGGATAAGAGAGCTTCTTCTTCGACAGCGGGCATAGTTGACTCGTCGACAGGGCCTAGGCAGTGGTTTGCAGGCAGGGTTCCGAGAGCAGTTGGCGGATGCATCATGGTGAACATGCTGCTCGCATCCTGACCAGCCATCGCCAGGATCGCGTCTGCACCTCCTGGGTGTTTTTGCAGGAAGTCAGTCAGGTCATAGACCATGCCCTGCATAATGTCAGTTTGAAAGAAATCCACCCAATTGAGCACTACTCCTCGGTCGGCGTACATCAATGATGACCCAGCAGTCATCTTCGGACTTGTGCTTCTGGACTTCATCGTAGGCGATGCCCGGATTGGCTGTTGTCTCGTGCATCAAACGCCGTGGCCGCGTTGCTTGACTCCATGTCTGGTATATCGTTGCCGCAGCAATGCCCTAGATCAAGGCGCAGTGTGAGTGGTAGGGTTTGATGATAGTGCTCCGAATGCTCATACCAGAAAAAGTGCTCCTGTCAGGGCTTGATGACCTCGGTTTGGTTTCCCTTGGGACTCTTGTCCACGCTGTGAATGTGAGGCATCGCCGAGACTATGTAGCTTGCGCAGTGGCTTGGGAACTTGTGGCACCCCACCGTTTCCGAGACGAGGCCGGGATCGAAGGACAACAGAAGGTGTTGGTGATGGGCGAGAGGCCCAGCAGGACGCCGGCCTCACGATCGGGCGCTGGAGGAGCTTCATGGCGTGGATTTACTCAAAACTGAGCCTGATCCGCGAAAAAGCGTCATCTGCTGGGTTAAATCTTGGGTTTGATGTCGATGACATTCTTTTCCAACAGCCGTCCGAGCTTCTTGGCGCTCGGGGATTGTTGCCGCCTTGCTCTCCGTGCAAGCCTCGGTTTTCTATCCCGAGGTCGGAGGCTCAGGGGGTCCCCACTGTGCCTCCCACTCGGGGACTTCTTCCCCTTCTGGCCGCTAATGGAGTGGAAACCACTTCAACATCGGAGACACGCCCCCGAGGCGACGCGTCCAGGGGACGAAATGATGCTTCCTCGCGTTGTGCAGGGTATCGTCTGGAGGAGCAGCGTCACGGCCTCGCTATCCCGATCATTCTATGGCAAGGCAAAGTGGCGATCACTCTTTGTCACACGCATTGTCTACTGGTATAAGTATCTGATGAAGAGCTTGAGATGGATCAGAGACCATTGTTGGGTGTAGATACCTTCACAGACTCAGGAAATCTTCCACATTCGCCAACCGTGACGTCTTCAAGATGGCCCCCTCAGCTACCATGTCCAGCATCGGGGCCACCTCGAACAGCATCGATGCCGTCAAATGCCTTTATCATAAAGAAGTCTTGTTTTGATCTGAAAGCCTACGCCCCGCGAAGCGAGAAGAGCTCCCTCCGCCTCCCACTGAGGCCCATCCGCTTGGTGCAGACACATCGACACAAGGACAGCAACAAAGCTAGCCTTCCGACCTCTACATGGCGAATGCGTGGCCTTCGAACGAGACGCCCAAGCAAGGGCCCTCTTGAACGAGTCGCCGACGCTTGCCATCACGCGGTAGGTCTTCTAACTCCTCCCCGAATCCGTCTCGGCCGCCTCTACCAGGATGAACATCATTGGACTGCTGCTTCGGCAATAACACCACCAACTCCCCAGCTACCAGCTTCAACCTAAGTCTCCCTGCAATACGTCATGATCCAGCCCGGCACCACTTCCTAGCACATACGACCATACCCATTGGAAAACTCGGGATCCCGTCCGCTCTCCCATAGATAAGCCAATGAGGGCTGGATTAGTAGTTGGGTCGGTGACGACCAGCGAATACCCGGTGTTGTATGTTTCATTTTTGATTTTTGGTCCCCCGAGGGAGTTTCACGGCTTCAATCCCGGAATGGGCCCATCGTCTCTTTTTGGTGACAGATATTCTTTTGTGCGCTGACCTGTCGTCGCGCGTTCTTGCCTTGCCATGATCGTCGAACTTCTGGTTGTGCGCCCACTCGTGCCTTTCAATTAAAAGCGGCCATGATGGAGGTTATCGTAACAGGAGTTCTCGGCTGACTTAGCGAGTATCCACTTCTCCCGGCACTGCTAACCAAGCCCTGACACCCCCTAAAGCCGAGCCATTGGCCCCTGAATTACCCCTGAACACCGCCACATCGGAATCATCAGCTGAACCAAGTTCACCCTTCAGCTTGAAGTTAGCCTGCCCATCTTACTCGATTGTGCTGTTCCACCGACGAGGTCAGCTCGAGTTTGAATTGCCAAAAACTTTTTGAGAATGAATGCCCCCTCAGATGTTGGGCTTGAACGCGCTTCGAAGTGCCATGGCGCTGGTTCAAGAGAGCGGCAGATGCTGTGGTACATGAAATGATCCTTCCGCAAGGACAGCTGGAACAGTCCAGGATAGTTTCTTGATACAGCACCACCAGATTATCAAGCACCCTTGCTTCAAGGTGTAGGCAGGTAGGTAGGTTTTGAGTTCAACTAGAATCCATCTTGGATTCTATCGTCACGATACTCAATGATCCTGGTAATTTGGGTTCGCTGCAGACACTCTTCCCAGCTCCAGTAAAGACGCCTTCTTGAAAGACCAATGTGAGTCCAGTTGAAGGACACGAATGATCTTGTCCCTTCCGTCGTCCTCCTTGAACGATATGACTTGGCCGAATCTCCTGAATGAGCCTGGCCGATGTGAATACGTCGTCTCTAAAACTCGGCACGTTAGTCGACTCGTCGTCTGAATCGTCGCAGCCTCGATGATGGCAGTCCGCACATAAAGGGGGCTCATACTTTGCATTTCGCTTTGTCGATGGGCACAAGCATGGTGCACTTGGCACAAGTCCAGTGCGTCCAGTTATCTCGTGGATGACGAGAGGATAAGACGCCATGGGAAGTCGAGAAGAATCGCGAAGGCGAGGGACAGGAATATGACGCTTGATTCTGATCACCATTCACCGGCGCCTGGGAGTAGAAGGCTTGGGAGCAGGACGGGGCTTGGGCACACCAGTGACGTCGTAGCCACTGCGACCCATGTCGACAAGTCCAGTGATCTCTTGAACAACCATTTTGGAGGCTGTGAGAGGTGTGGTCTTGGTGCAAAGTTTGTGTTTATGTTTGAGAGGCGATTGGTATGAGCGAAGCAAGAGTGTGAGGCCTGCGGTGTGCTCGGTGGTTGGTGGTATGAGAAGGGACGAGAAGGAAGAAGATTGCAACTCAAGGATAACTAAATATAGAGATGCAGAGTCTTGGTTGAATTGCCTCCGGTCTCTTAAGAATACAATAGTGAGGTCGTCTTATTGTCGGTGTTTGCCTGTGCAATCAACGTGGCAGGCATTGTGCATTCACTTGCTGACTTCAGCGGACTTTCTACAACCATTGGGACATACCTACGTTCAAGCAATGCGACGGCACCTCGACATGTTCTAAGTCAACTTATGAGTTTGGCCGTACTGCATTGGAAACCGTACTTCAATGGTTAATTCAGTCCATTGTTGCTTCGAGTTATTGCGCCCGGGAAGCTGCAAGCCGCCATCAATTGTCGGAGATAGGCCCAGTCTACCTTGGCGTATACCTCTTGAAACAAAAGTTGGACTGGCATTCTTACAATAAGTGAAGTACCTATTGTAAAATAGACTCGGCAGACAGCTGTCAGCTCTGGGAACACTGCTGTCGAAGGGCCGTCGAAGGAGGGCAACCGGTTATGTGACAATAGCAAAGGGCCAATACAAAGGGGCGAATTTCTAGGAGGACACCAGGAGACTTGATGGCGCCGACAATGAGCCGTATCATTAGGCCCGCAGCCCAGGTATTGGCATGGGTGCCTACGCGAAGCACAGCCGGGATAGATCTCAGGACTGCGAAGGTGCCATCTCCTCTCATTCGGCGGAAATCATGCACGGCTTGATCATCCGATGGCCTCTCAAGAGAGGGACATGCGCCAAGGAGGGGGCGCGGCCAATCGTTCTGGACGGCAGGCAACCCCTAACGAGGGGACATTACAGGTAAGCGCTGGGGACGACATGCATCCAACTGCAAGTCTGTATTACCACAGCCTGATCAGAACTTATCTGATAAACCCCGCCTGACCATCTCTTTATCCCATCCCCTGTTCACGTCCTCCCAACAACCACCTCATCCTTCAGCTACCACCCTACCTGACATCATTCCACTTTCCCGGGACCGTCACGGCAGATCCCAAGAAGTATACTGTCGGCTGGATCTGTGCCCTGGACACTGAGTTCGTGGCAGCCAGGGCCTTTCTTGACGAAGAGCACGACGCAAGCGAGCTAGTCGTCACCGATAACGACAACAACAGCTATGCGCTTGGCATGGTTTCGCGGCACAACGTGGTCATCGCCGTGCTGCCCGATGGCCAGTACGGAACGACCACCGCAGCAACCGTGGCGCGCAGCATGATGCACAGCTTTACCAATGTCCGTATCGGCCTGATGGTCGGTATCGGAGGCGGCGCACCGAGCTCACGACGAGATATACGGCTGGGTGACGTCGTCGTCAACCGCACAGCTGGGGGACTCGGTGGCGTCCTACAATACGACTATGGCGCGACTCTCCAGGCACTGGGATTCAAGAACACGTCGTTTCTGAACCAGTCGCCCGAGGTGCTACGCGCCAGTGTCGCCGCGCTTCGGGCCACATACGAGATGAAAGGACACCAGCTTGAGAAATCCGTCGAAATGGCGCTGGGAAACATCAAGAAGCGCTCCAAGTACAAGCGACCTCCCTCGAGAGCGACAGGCTCTACAGGAAGGATGTATTACACCGTGCCGAGAAAATTGGTGGCACGTCACGCACATACGGCGACAACAACGGCTCGGGGTGCGATGCGACATGTGGCACCGACGAATCTCTCCTGATTCAGCGACCGAATCGAGATGAAGAGGACGACGACCCTGTCATTCATTACGGACTTATTGCTAGCGGCAACAGCCTTGTCAAGGACGCAAACATGCGGGATCGACTCGCAGACGAGCAAGATGTTCTCTGCTTCGAGATGGAAGCGGCAGGCCTCATGAATCATTTTCCTTGTTTAGTGATTCGTGGTATTTGCGATTACTGTGACTCGCACAAGAACAAGGATTGGCAGGGCTTTGCGGCCATGATGGCGGCGGCGTATGCCAAAGACCTCCTGAGCAGATCCCGCGGAACAAGGTGGAGGCAGAAACGAAGATCATCGACACCCTCGGTAATAGTCAGTACACCAATCCCACTGTGCTAGCATTTACTAAGAGTGAATAGTTCAGCAAGAACTTCAAGGTGTTTCCCGAGCCCAAAACACGGATCGGATCCGTCAATGGCTTTCCCCGCCTGACCCATTCACGAATACAAATCATGCCAGAAACCTCAGACATGAGGGAACTGGTACATGGATCTTATCCGATTCAGTCTTCCAGTCGTGGCAGGAAGGATCGTGCCGTCACGTGTGGCTACACGGGCTGGCCGGCTGCGGCAAGATCGTGCTGAGCGCCACGATGCTGGACAGCCTCGCTGCTGATGACAGCCGCCGGTGTATATTGAGTTTCTTCTTTGACTTCAACGATGTAGCAAAACAGACACTTGAAGGCCTTCTCCGATCATTGGCTTGGCAGCTCTATCAGAGACAAATTGGGGTAACCGTGTTGGAGTCGACCTTCCAGGCACACCACAAGGGCCAGCAACAGCCCACGGCAAGCTCCTTGGAAGTAATGGTATCTTCGATGCTGCAAGAGCACGGAAAGGTCTCACTCGTTCTCGATGCGCTAGACGAGTCCACGAGTCGGGAAGACCTACTCCGCTGGGTTCGCTTTATTGTCAACGGGTCAGACATGAGCCACGTCCAACTCCTCTGCACATGAAGACCCGAAGCCGAATTCGAAGAAACACTCGTCCCACTCATCGGCAGTGACAACTGTATTTGCATCAATAAGAACGGCGTGGCTGCTGACATCAAATCCTACGTGGCTCGTCGGGTTCAGGTTGAGCTGGCTTCCCGGTGGAAGTCGATATCTTCAAGCCTCCTACAGGAGATCATTAATGAAATATGACATCGTTCGGACGGAATGTAGGTTTCCATTCCAGACATCGCTCGGCGTCGATGACCTAACGGCCATACCTAGGTTTCGGTGGGCTGCCTGCCAGATTGATAGCCTCGCGCAGTGCGACAGCCCAAAGACCACAAGGGCTGCGCTGAAAAAACTTCCGAAGACCCTGGCGGAGACATATCAGCGTATGCTCGAGTCAATCCCAGAACACAAAAGAGCCGTATCTCTACGGCTTCTCAAATTCCTCGTCCACTCGAAGAGGCCCCTCTTGGTTTCCGAAGCAATCGAGGTGATAGCTACCGACATCGAAGCCGCGTCACCATGCTTCGATCCCGACGGCAGGCTGTACGATACTTCAAGGCTGCTCGCTTATTGCCCGGGTCTGGTGTCAATTGTCAGCGTCAAACAGTGGTTTCCAGGAAACTCACGAACCGAGCTACACCTTGCCCATTTGTCGGTGAAGGAGTACCTACTCGAGAAAGACGACATGACCCTTGGAGCGGCCAGCATCCCCATCACGAAAACTTGTCTGGTTTACCTCAAAGATATTCGGGATGAGGCTGCTTCAATCAAGGGCAGCTTTCCGCTGAGCGTCTTTTCCGCAGAGTTCTGGCCAGACTTTGCCGCTCTTGCCGAGTCAAACGACGAGGTGCTCAAACTGAGCTGGGATTTTTTGCAGACCGAGCACACGTTCGTGAGGTGGGCAAAGCTTTACGAATGGTGTGTCCGCTTCTCTTATGACGGAGGAGGCAAGATTGAGCACCAATTTGAAAATCGCCTGTACCACGCCAGCCGAGGAGGACTTCGACGGATTGTTGAGAGGCTCCTGGAAAGCGAAACAGACATCGACTCTGTATGCGGGGAATATGGGAGCGCACTGCAGGCTGCGATCACCGAAGGCCACTTCGAGATTGTCAAGATGCTCCTCGACAGGGGTGCTCGTTTCGATGATATGGGCGGCTGTGAGATCTCCCCTCTAGGCCGTGCTTCGCAAATGGGGCATAGCAGGATCGTGCAGCTGCTGCTTGATAAAGGAGCCGACGTCAATTGTCAAAGCGACGTTTATGCTGACTCTGCTTTACTGGCTGCAACGGGGCAGAGCTGCAAGCATATTGTCAAGATACTCCTCGACAGTGGAGCCAATGTCAACTCACGTGGAAGACGTTCGGGCCGCAGCGCGCTGGAGATGGCTTCTTTCTGTGGCAACGGCGACATCGTTCGGATGCTTCTGGATCGGGGGGCCGACGTCAACAGAAAGCGTGGTGAGAGGGGCAGTGCCCTTGAAGCCGCCTCATTCAAAGGCCACTCTGCGATCGTTGATATGCTCCTAGAAAAGGGCGCCGACATCCATGCGCAAGACGCCAATTTTTTTGGCAATGCACTCATGGCCGCAGCATCTAGAGGCCAGACATTATTTGTCCAGAAACTCCTGGACCTGGGCGCCGACGTCAATGCGCAGGGCAACTACACAGGCAATGCAATCCTGGCGGCATCAGAGCGGGGATATGTCGATATCGTCAGGTTACTCCTGGATAGGGGTGCCGACTTCACTGTGGGCAACGGGTTTCACTCCGACGCACTACAAGCTGCCGCACATGGTGGTCGCCTCGACATCGTGGACATGCTCTTGCAGAAGGGAGCGGATGTCAATGCAGGGGGTGGTGTCTTTCAAAACGCCCTGAATGCTGCTGCGCTCCGAGGTCATCACGAAATAGTACACCTCCTGGTGGCCAAGGGTGCCGACATGACAAAGTCACACACCCAGTCCGAGCGAGCCCAGTCCCAGCCTGCCCAACTTGTGAGGAAAAGAAGGCATGGAATGGTCGCGATGGACTTAGACCTTGTCATGTAATCAGGCTCTGCCTGTTGGTTGTCTTCCAAGCAATTCACGATATGAATACTTGTTAGCTTTGCTGCAGACTGTATGAAAATGCTGACGCTGTCACTCAACCTTGACCCTTTGACTGCAAGCAACGAGTTGAACAGGAGGAAAATTCAAACTCTGCTTGTCGTCCGTATATTTATAGATATCTAGAAGCTCTAGATTTGTTCATGACACCTCCCTCTCACCGCCGATGACTTGCCGAGCAGCAAATCGTCCGTCGCCGCCAAAGAATGGCAGACGAACTCATCAAAAGAACACATGCTTCTGTAGCTCGAAGGGTATAAGGGGACGCCCTTCAATTAATCGAGATGTCCAGCATGTGGTTGAATGTTTGTGGCGGTCGAACTCGATCAGCAGGGAACTGGCGGAAACCTCAAGGGGATGCTCTGACCAGAACAAGCGAAAAGAACCGGCAAGGAGCCGAGAAACAAGCATGGATTGCAGTCCTCAATAGTCCTTGACGGCGCCATGCATCCCCAGGAGTCTGCCTCATTTCGTCCTCCCGACAGTTTTCGTCGACCGGACGTTTGACTGACTCTCGGGTTCAGTACGGTTACGTCATTGCCGAGTCTCGTGGTAGGAGATGTCCGCCCTGAAAGATCGGAGCAAGTCGAAAGCAGGACGATAAGAAGGAGATCTCGCAAATTCAGTTGCACAGGCAGCTTCAGCCTCTCAATATGCTTCGCCGGGGACAGATGGAGGTTGAGAGACAGTGGGAACCTCGCTGTACCCATCCCCGGTCTGTCGCGAAGCTCACTTGAGCACAAATCCACCTCGAGAGAACAAGGAAATAAGGCTCGCCAGCAATTTCGCATCGCTCGGGCTCCGATTGCTCGGTGGTCATTCCCGATACCGAATGACATCTAGGGCCAGGCCGGTCGGCGTCCAGGGGCACACGGCTCAAGCCGGACGGGTGGGGCCGGTGAGCCCCGGCCAAGCCGGTGAACTTCAACAGGAAGTAGGTATCAACGGACCTGCGGCTGCTGCTTCTCACCGGACTGACTCGCAGTCCAGGGTCCCCGGCGGAAGAGTTTCGTTTCAGTGACCGCTTTGTCATTGTTGTCCTCGTTGAGATGATGCTGGCAAAATGTCAGTGTGGTACGCAACCCCAACCTTGGGCAGAGACAGGAAGAGGCATCATAAGTCTGGACCACGGATCGGACGGGATCCAGTAGAACCAGCCTCCTGGGTCCCACGGCTACTCATGGCAGCAACACCTCCATGGACACGTGCCATGCGCTCGGGTGCCCGGGCGATGAATACGACCGACGGACTATGTAGCGATGCCACCGTGGATCTTGGTAGGTAGGTCCATCGAAGCCCTGAGTCGCGAACAGACTGGCGTGGGACCTATAATAGGAGCCAGGGGCATGCCCATGTTTTCGCAAAGCTGAACAAGAGCGTGACCAAATGCTCGAGTCGTACGCTCATCGGCAGCCCCTATCCTGAATGGCCTTAGTTCTGCCTCTCCCCCAGACAGGAGGTCAAGTCAATCGTGGCAGATGTCTGTGTGGTGCTAGGCGCGTATTGAGCCCAATTGGCGTCTGACGCGCGCTAGTCGCTCCGTGTTGCAGACAAGGCGGCCAGGAGAAGAAAAGACGACGACGCGACTGTTGAAACGTTGCGAGAACGGACCCGTGGGCACATGAGCCTCCGCCATGCACGACCTTTCTTTTCCCACGACATCTGGTTCCACACACCAGAGTCATGACCCGACCGGTGAGCAGGCGTGATGCCATGCGCACGAACGAAAGGGAGAAGAATTGGTCCAAAAAGTTTCTCGTGAGAATGCTGGGCGGTGGCTGGCAGCAGAGGGGCGGGGGGGCACCTCGACGGAGATCGACCTGGCTAAACGAACCAGGGAGGGCACTGTCGCCAAGCGATACAGCACGATGTCGAGGGACCCCGAGGGGCAGGAGCTGTGTATCAAGATGACGGCGGTGGACCGAGTGCTGGACGACCGTTGCGCGTCATCTCAAGTCGAGGACGCATCATCACAGGCACACTCGCCAGGACTTCGTCTCTTCGTGACTCCGGCCTGAACTGGGAGGCACCTTGGTTGCATTGCCAAAGAGCGCCGGGCGGGTGAGCGGCAGTCGAGGGACGCTGCTGTCGAAAAGGCAACCCTAGAACCCCACTTGGGGCCTGGTAGGCTGCATCGACGACAGGGGCGGGCGGGCGAGGATCTGCGTCCGTTGTGGTGGCGCCGTAGAGAACGTTCTAACTGAAACCTCGCGCGCAGGCTCAGGGATGCACCGGGCAGTCCGACGGGACTTCGGGCCCTGGAGGCTGGGGCTGAGGGAATGGGGAGCTTGCCCCTGGACTGGAGCTGGCAGGCCGGCTGTGTGCGTGTGGCCGTGTGCCCAAAGAAGCCGGGGCCAGCCAACTGCCAGGGCCGATGTGGCCAAGGGCCAGGGGATGGCTAGGCCAGGGGTAATGCCAGGGTGACATCGGCGGGTGCCACACTTTGGAATAATCCCGGGGCTTTTTGCCAGCGTGGAGCTGCACCAGAGTCGTGGTTGTCACAGGTCAGGCAGGTCAGGGCAGGGCAGGGGCCATCGTGGCTCCTTTGCTGTTTGCGCGTTGAGAGCCGGGACGCGTGGTGTCTTGTAGGCTCGGAAGTGACACGTTGCGTCGCTCAGCAGAGCAAAGAGAATTGTTTGATATGTCCACAGAACAAGCTGAGATGCGAGGGTGGCTCGTACGTAAGCATGTTTCGACGTTGAAAGTCGGTGGTCCGCCAATTTATATGGCACCTTTGGGACCGCGGATCCGGGGGGCTCGTTGTTTCGAGTTGACGTTTGATCCTGACGACCACCTGCGTGCGTTGCGGTGTGTCTGCCTCGTGCTGGCAGTTGGCCTGGAGGGAGGGGATCTTCTCCATAATTATCACGGCAAGGAGGAGTGGCCTCCTTTTCCCGCCCTGTCCTGTTCGTCGGCGTCGGGACAACTCTGGCGGGTTGCTGCGTGCATGGACCCACCACCCTCGGGGAATACAATGTGTCGTCGAGCGAGCGAGCAAGTTTGTCAAGAGGAGAGCAGAGGCCGGGCAAGGCAGGTCCACGCAGGCAGGGAGAGACAAAAGGTATCAGCCGAGGCGATTGCGACGTCTGTCTGTCTGTCTGTCTGTCTGTCTGTCCAGACGTGGCCTGGTCCGTTCGACTGGTGGTGTGGAATGAAATGCCGAGTCCCTGCGGCATGCGTCGTCCCTGCAGCGGAGAGAAATTGGACAAGCCTTGGTCTTGTGCCTGGACCGACCTATGGTGTCCCTCCAGTACAAGTAGTGAGTACTTGACTGACAGTAGCTGCACAAGGCTGCGTGTGAATTCGTCGACCCGAAATGATATGATGTCTTTACTGTGCATGCATGTCGTCGTACGGAGTTATGCCCTGAAGAAGAGGGTGCGCTGTCAAATGGTCGGGGTCTCAATCGCAGCAGCAATCGGGGGCGGGCTGGCCGGGCACCGTCTGAAACCTTGAAATGATCCGTCGGACGGGATCGAGGGTGTCTTGGAGAGAGGCGTCGCACCGGTCGACGACGGAGGGAGAGAGAAAAGCCGGGGGTGCAGGCCATGATGCAGTGGTTGGAACTTGAACTCGATCAATGGGGGGTTGGCATGTAAAATGAATGCAGGAGGGCCGTCAATGGAAGTATCTGAATGTACCACCCATCTGGTGAAGGTGGCAGTGGGTAAGGTCAGGTAAGGTAGGATGGAAGGCAAGAGGCACCGTGGGGAAGGCGTCAGGGAAGGAAGGTGCTCTTGACTGCAACTGCAACCTGTCAACCATCAGTCAGCGATGGAGGCAAGCTGCCGTTGCCTCGATTGAGGAGACGCTGTCTACGCGATGTCACCTAACCCCCTGGTACATTCATGTCAACCGTGGTTCTTCAGCATGATCATTGATATCTCTCCGAGGCAGTTCAAGACACAATCACTGCTTCGTGGACAGGGAGCTTCCAGTCCCTTCATCTTGCCCCGTCTTGGCTCCACCGCTTCGATGCACGAGAGGTGATCGTCATCTCTCCGCCCAGGGAAGCCAGGGAAGGGGCCAGACCTGCCATTGCGTGCATTCATTTCCGATCCCTCGACTGTCGGGTCTCTTGTCTGGCCGTGAGTGATACTAATGTACCTGATTATTGTACCAATTGAGCAAAGCAACCAAATATTGGAGATAGATCTGATAGTGAATCATGTGGAAGGTGCAACCCATTATGTACCTGTACTTACTTCTTCCCTCGACGAACCTGCTTCCCATTTTAGCTGCTGACCTCAGCTGAGGTACTTGTCTTGTACCTCGAACAATAAGGCTTCAGGGCATGGAGACACATTCAATCGACCATCCCATCTCGTCCCGTTCTTGACCTGACGTTGGCCCGGTTTCCTCCTCCGCCTCCTCGTCACCTTCAACACTCAATCCATCATCACCCAGGCCTCCCATTGCCCCTTTCCATCAGCACATCGTCGTCTGCCGACCACACCATCGCGAATACCGCCCTCGCTGCTCTCGAAACGGCCGCCAGTGCAGAGGGCTCCTTGAGGCCCGGGCGCCCGCGCACAAACACACGTACCCTCCCAGTCCAGGCCCCGGCTGGTACTCGTACCTTGAACAAGCCTCCGTCCGGTAACTTGTCGATGAGGGTGGAGGGCCTGGGTCCCCTGGCCTTGCCCCGAAGCAGCTAGCCCTGGAGGGCTCTCCAGCGGCCACTCAGCCCAGACGCCCACTACTCGCCCGCTACTGCGCACCGCAACTCCACCAGCACAGAAGCCAGCTCGAGCGTCACACATTCATTCATTCTTACCTTTGCCTTGGGATCCGTCCACAACCATCCACATCCACATCCAACAGTCCAGTCCAGTCCGCCTCTCCCAACCTATCCACAGGTTCGACCCATTACCAGTCTTCGTCCCATTGTCTCGCGATCCCCCCTCTTGGGTTCTGCTTGCTACGGTCCGTCCGTCCATCTGTCGTCCCTCCTCCTCCTACCTAACCTCCGACCACCATCCCTGAAGTCGCTCGACTGACGCCTACTCAGGTTCCACGCCAGTACCGATTCGGGGAACCGCCATTTCTCTTGGTTCCTTCGTATTCCCCACGTCCAAACTCCCCCGACGAACTCCCTCCTGAACCTACCTTACCTACCTCCCGCACCAATCCATCGACAAATCCACCCGCGTCCTCAACTGGGCGTCCTTCCATCGATCCGCTTGCACTGCTGGCAGCACGACCCCTCGACTACCCATCCTCAGCGCAGGACGCCATCGCCTACCTCGCCCGCCCTGTCCTTCGTTTGCCCTCTGCTCCTCCCGTCGTGCGCTCAGCTCGCTCGCTTCGACGCTCCGTCCGACGCCGCCATTCACCCCTAGCCGCCCCCCTCTCCCGAATGCTGGGGGTCTGAGAAACATACCCGGCCCACGTCTCCAAGCCACCATCGGTCGCTACCAAGCCCGAGAGAGTGGGAGAAAGTCCAACAAACCCTCTCCCCACGCACCAACACCACCTCACACGACCGACAAGCCCGACCACCGACCACCACCGCCGTCGCACAACCTCCCATGAACACTCGGACTCTAGTCCCCATCTCTCTCCCCCCCTCGGTCTGATCCACGTCACGATACCACTCTCCCCGTCCTGTCGCTTCTTGGCCCTTTTTCAGGTGGCAATCGTGTCCGGTGAACGGGCTTCGACTTTCATCCCTCCTCGCCCACCATGGCGGCCGTACTAGACGATTACATGGATAGTCCTATGGACAATGACAATGATACCGACGACGTCTTTCCCTGCAAGGGCTGTGGCGAGGTACGTACATGCCACCGCATCCGAGCGCTGTCCTCCATCCCACTGACCGGTGCCGTCCTTCCGTCGCTCTAGATCCTCGAGGAAGGCAAGGCTTTTGAACTTGGTATGTCTTGTCCATCCTATCCCTCCCCTCCCTCTATCTCCTCGTCCTTCAACCTGCCTGCCTCCTCTGCATCCAACGGAGCGACTTGCTGCTCGCCCTCGTCCACATGGCGTCCTCGCATGCTCGCGAGGCCAAACCCTCCATCATCTCAAGATTCCATCCCGCTAACGCTGCCCTCTCCACAGCCGGCAACCGATGGCATCTCGACTGCTTCCGCTGTCACACCTGCAACACCCTCCTCGACTCGGACGATAACCTTCTCCTCCTAGGCGACGGCTCCCTCATTTGCAACAATTGCACATACAGCTGCTCAGCATGCGGAAACAAAATCGAGGAGCTCGCCATTCTCACAGGCGATCAGGCATTTTGCGCCACCTGCTTCCGCTGCCGCAATTGCAAGCGCAAGATTGAGAACCTGAGATATGCTCGCACGTCGCAAGGCATTTTCTGCATGAGCTGCCACGAAAGTCTCATGGCACGTCGCAGGAAAAAGTCAAAGGCGGCTGCCCAGGCAAAATCTCGAGAAAAAGACGGCTCGCCAATGATCACAGACAAGTCTCTGCCGGCACTGCCTCCCAACGCAATTCCTCCAAATGCTTTCTCCGACACTCGAGTCGACCCCGACTCGGATACCCCTACCGAGCTGTCGCCACGACCGAGACCAGCCTACAAGAACGAATCGTCATCTCGGGGCAGCTCAAGGCCTTCCAGATCGCCAGAGCGGTCGGCAGACGCTGGTGGAAAGGAAGGCCAAGGCCTTGGTCTTCCGCCGGCGTCGTATCGCAACAACCGCAACTCGGTCATCCTACCAGGCTCCAACAGCATCGACTCGAGCGGCGGCGACGATGGCTTCTTCATTCCTGTTGCGCTCGACCCCACCCCCGCCGCTTCGAGCACACCCCGCTCGTCCTCCAACGATTTCGGCGATGTTGGAAAGAGAAAGGACCGCGATTACTTCAGCGTCTCCCGCACCGCTTCGCAAAAGAAGAAGACCGAGTCCCAGGGCTCGACACCCCACATTGCTTTCCAGGAAAAGGGCCGACAATCCTCCTCGGACCTCGAGTCCATGAAGCTCCCGCTGCGCAACAAGTCTGTCTCCTCGCGCAACGACGCCGCCAGCTCCACGAAGCCGTCCCCGAGCGTCGCCGACCGGCCCCCACGTACATCCTCGACAAAGCTCCCTGGGGCCACCGAAGAATTCAAACTACAAGATGCCCCCAAGAGCAAAAAGGTGGCCAGTGGCAGGTCAGCCGGCCAGTCGCCGTCGCTTACGTCGGAGGATGGTAGCGCAAAGGGAGTCAACGGGGCCACGCGGAGGGACAAGGACTCCTTCTCAACCGAGTCACCGCCACGCCCGAGCCTTGGTGACAGGAACGGCGATCACAGGTCGTCCATCGACTCGAGACGGCGGGATGGCGATGAGCCGCGGCCCTCTTTGGACTCTAGGAACCAGTCTCGCCCGGACATCACCCCTAGCAAGCCCATCTCAAGGAAGGAGCTGCCCCAGAACGCTCGTCATAGTAAGTATCCTCGTAAAGTAATTTTTTTTGGTTTTTGCACTGACGATCCATTCACTGCAGCCCAGCAGAAGCCATCGGTCGCAAAGTCCACCCCCGAAGACCTCTCCTCGTCTGCGAGCTCGCTCGCCCGCCCACCCATGGCCGAACACAAGCTCAGCGACAGCTACATGCAGCCCCGAGCTCCCCCGCCCCCTCCGACAGCTGCGGGTCAGGCCCAGGCTCAGGCTCAGGCCCAGGCCAAGGAGCAGGGCCATCTCAACGACAACAAGCAGGTCAAACCTTCACCAGGGCTGCCTAGGTGGAGCTCCGGAGGCGACTTCAGTATGGATGAAGACATGGCGAGGATACTCGGCACAGATGAGGGCTCCTCTTCCATCTTGCGCAGAGTGTCCAACGCCGTCCGCCACGGACGCACCAACAGCATCGAAGCCTCACACCCCCAGAACCACCGCTCGAGCGGTCACGCCCGGAGCGTTAGCGAGACAACCCGTGGTACCGTGTCGCCCCGGTGGCCCAAGACGCCCGTTGTCATGGAAGATGGCAGCCCGTCTGGCCATGCTGCGGCACATAGCATCAGCAGCCCGATCTCCTTGCACTCGAACGATGACCCTGCATTCCTTAAGAGGCAGCTGAGGAACTCGGAGCAGAAGGTGGCCGAGCTGGAGCGTCAGTTCTCGGCGGAGAAGGACATCAAGAACCTGAACAAGAAGCTCATCGAGAAGAGGAAGACGGTGTCCACGCTCGACACCCAGACGGAGATTATGATCCGACAACTCGAGGTCCTCGCCGGATACGTCGAACGGGCCAAGGCGACCAAGGCCCCCATCGATCCTCGCGATTTGGAGGAATCGGCCTTCAAGGACTTTGTGCAAAAGCTGGAGCAGCTGAAGGACTCGATGAGCGAATCCATCGAAGAGCTGGTGGCTGAAAGGGACGATCTGATCGATGAGAAGAACCAAGCCATGGCTGACCGCGACCGTGCCCTGCTGGAGTTTGAGCAGCTGTCGTCCAAGAACGCCCAGCTGGCGGACATGAACAACGACCTCACACACCAGATCCAGGAACGGTTCAAGTCGCAGATTGGAGACATCAAATCCCCCGGCGGCCTTGGCATCTACAGCCACAAGGGCGTCTCCGGCTCCACGAGCAACCTCGCAGACTCCGCCAGCATCACAACAGCCACGACGCTGATGCCCCACGAGTCGGACGAGCATGTTGCCGAGGCAAGGCCGACCGTTGTTGATATTCGCAAGGGACAGGCAAAGAAGTTCAACTGGAAGAAGGGATCCAAGACGGTGGCCCAGAACATTGCCAAGGGAGTCAACAGGACCGTGGGCGCCTTCCAACAGGAGCGCGAACTCCGGCACCAGGGTCTCTCTGGAGAGAACATTGGCATGCCATACAACATGACAGTGGCCCAGGTGGAGTCACCAGCCACGCCGGGACAGAATGGCCAGAACCGCCACCAGCAGCAGGCTGAGCGGCAGGGCTTCGGGTTCTTCAAGAAGAACACCATGCCAAAGTCCATGTCGACCAACAACCTCTCCACAACTACCGTCGCTGCGGAGGCGCCATCGACTCTGTTCGGCTCGGAACTCATGGACCGGGCCGACTACGAGAGACGCCAGATCCCCTGTGTCGTCACCCGCTGTATCGAGGAGGTCGAGCTGCGCGGCATGGACATTGAGGGCATCTATCGCAAGACGGGCGGTAACTCTCAGGTCAAGATGATCCAGGAGGGCTTTGACAAGAGCGAGGATTACGACATTTCCGACCCCGAGCTGGACATCACAGCCGTCACCAGTGTTCTGAAGCAGTACTTCCGCAAGCTGCCGACGCCCCTATTGACGTATGACGTCTATGACAGGGTTTTGGAGTCGAACGGTTTGTTTTTCCTGTCCCGTTACCTCGAACCATTACTGACATGTCACAGCCATCGCGGACCCCAACGAACGCTGCGAGTTCCTTCGCAGGACGTTTGCGAGCATGCCCCAGAGCCACAGCGACTGTCTCGAGTTCCTGATGTTCCATCTCACCCGGGTCGCTAAGCGCGAGCCCGAGAACCTGGTTCGTCTTGCTTCTTTGCTCTGCTGGAGGTTTGTATGTGCTAATGTAATGCCCAGATGTCCCCCAAGAACCTCGCCGTCGTTTTCGCCCCTACCATCATGCGCGACACCAGTCTGGAGCGCGAAATGTCGGACATGCACTCCAAGAACCTCGCCGTCCAGTTCATCGTCGAGAACAGCAGCAGCATCTTCACCGACTGATCAATGACCCCGTTTTCGCATCTGTATATACCCCGACCGCACGACCCAGTCTCACCTCGGGTCGGTTCCTCTTCAGGAGCCTGCACACACACCTGCCACACCCCGGAGTTTGGTTTTGGCGCCCTTAGAGCCGGCTGGTCTTTGCCTTCGCCCGCCATCTGAGGCCCCATGAGATTTTAATGATGTTTAGCTTCTTGCTCTTTGCCCCTGTTTCTTCCCCCCAGCTGCCTCGCGCGTCTCACCCACTCTTCATCCGCTCGAGCCTTTTCCCGTCCGCCCGGAGCGGCTGGCGGGGCACTTTTCATTCTCTTTTTCACTGCTTGGGTAGCGAATGATGGGAGAGGAGGGAGTTTGGAGAGGGGACGGATCCTGCTTCGTCTTAGAGCTACGAGTCAAAATCTACGCGCATATGCGCATGTCGCTTTCATACGGTCAGGGATGTGATTTCAAGTGATATGTGTGATTTTATGTGATGTGCCCATATGGGGTTGAGACTAGATGTGTCTGGTATCAAGAGTGCGCCGTGGTAAGTAGAAACCGGCTTAAGCAGGGGGGTCCAGCCTGATGGGAAATGTGTATCCGACCCGATGCAAGTAAACTGCAATGTGCAACCTTCTAACAAATGGAAAGTTAAAACTCCTTAGATCTCTCAAGATATAACCAAGTGGATGATAGGCCTCAGTCATCACTCCGACCCGGCGGCGAGCTGCCATGACCCTGCCCCTGCACGCCCAACGACCGCAGGCGCTGTGAAAGGAGACCCTCGGCTGGTCCAGGACTGCCACGCCCAGAGCCAGCAAAGGCATTGCCGCCGTAACCAATGTCACCCTTGCTGAGCTTCTCATAGCGGGCAATCTGTGCCTCCAGACCATCCTGTGTTGCAGGGCGACTTGCCTGGGATGAGGAGCCGGGAGAACGAAGGCCAGTGGCGCCTGTCGTGGCGGTGTCATCGCTCAAGTCGCTGCCGATACGGCCGCGCTGGGGAAGGCGGAGGGGCACAGGGTCGACAGGCTGGTTGTTGTCGCCGCCGAAGCTGAAGGGAGATGGCGAGTGCTGCTGGTGGTGGAGATGCTGAGCACGGAGAGACTGAGCCATGGCATCGGTAGGGTCAAAGGCCTGCAGAGACTTCCCGATGGCATAGCCTGAGCTGCGGCGACGGAAGGCCTTTTCGGCGGCGAGCATGGCGCCGGGACCGGCGGTGCTGGGCGGGTGCATAACCCGAATGGGCTTGTAGGCGGTGAAGCGCGGCTCGGGCCAGGTGGTCTCGACGCGGAGGCGCTCCTTACCGTCTGGGACGCGGTTGGCAAAGACGATGCGGATGCTTTTGTAGAGGTAGAAGCGGCCTTTTGAGGGGCAGCAGACGTGCAGGTGGACGAGGTAGCGGAGGATGGCTCTGTCTGCCATGGGATCCTGGGGCACGTTTGCGTCTTCGATGATGGGGCCGGCTGAGTAGCTTCGCTGTCTGACGAATGTCTTTGTGCCAGGCTCCATGCCTGCAAGGTCGTAGGGCACCAAGAATAGCTTGACGGCCGTCTTATTGGGGTTCTTGATGACAATTTGAATCTGGCCCTTTTCGGGGATGCGATAGCTGCCTCCTGGTGGTGCTCGAGGGGAGGCTGACCTCCGCTTCCTCGCGGCTCTCCGAACGTCATGGTCGTGTCGATCGGGGATGGTTTCGTCAGCTTCAGGATCGTGTACCCGGCGTTCTGGGTTCCTGGAGTTCATCTTCCTCCTAGAGCGGTGCTCTTCATTCGAATGGGGGAGCCCGTTCTCGAGGTCAATTTGGCCAACATACGGACTAGGTCCATCTTCAGCGAGGGAGCGTCCCTGGGATGAGCTGGAGGCATAGCTGTAGAAGACAGCGGGAAAAGGCAGGGTGACGTGCGGTGGACACTTGAGGCTGGCCTTGCACTTGCCGAGACCGAGGACGCCAATCTGCGCAACAAAGTCCAGCGGCTTGCTAGGCGTCGTGGACATTCTGCCCCTCAGGATGCTCTCCTCGTACGAGCCTACCATGGAGGCGTGCTGAATTGATGATGAGTCTGAGCTGAAAGACGGCCGCCTTTGTCGTAGAAAGGCGGGGGAGGCTCCTGGAAGAGAACCGCTCGGTGTTGATGTGAGCGACCGCCGAGGTTGGTGGGCCTGGTAGGGGAAGGTGCTTTCCCTGCGCATGGCGACTTGCCTGCCGACGGGCGAGGGTCGTGGAGAGACGGAAAAGGGCGACTGAGATATGTAAGAGGTGTGCCGCCGGTGGATGAACGAGTTGAAGTCTCTGTCGGGTGTATAGACAGGCATGACGACATCGAGCTCTTCGTTGCTCTCGGACTGGACCAGAGGGCTTGTCGGGGGCCTGTAGACGAAGCTAGAAGACAGGGAAGATGATAGTGATGATGGCGTAGATCGATAGTCGTGCTGGCCCGGGGTATGTGCGGTGGTTTGATCAAAGTGAAATGGCGAGAAATGGCGAGGCGGCGAGGTGGCCAACCACGGATTGGTGGTTTCACGGGCCCCGTTGATACGAGGATCTGGGGGGTCCTGCCCGGTAAAGCCGCCGTGGCGTTCCTGGTCGTGGGTGAAGTCTCCGCTGTGCAGAGCTGACCTCGGCCGCTGGATGCTGAGGCCTTGCTGGAGCCTCTCATGGTCGTCGTCGTCGTCGTCGTCAAGTGGCCTGGAGGCGGCGGACTTCTCAGGGGTGATGTCCGCAGGTGGCAGCAGGTTAGACGAGCGAGAGGCCGGCCGGGGAGGTGAGTGTTGCGTGCTGAAGAGCGACTCGAGCTGTTGAGGTGTGAGTGGCCGTGGGTTTGTCACATGAGGGGAACTTACATGGCGATTAGGGATCCATGTCGGGCTCTCTCCCCTCTTCAACCTCTCGATAAGCTCGGCACGGTCCGAGGTGGCACCGTCAATGTCTGCGTCTCGAGGTGCTGGCTGTGGACTGTCCGGAATAGGACCTTCGCAGAGATCGGTCCGAATGCTCTCCTCGGACAGTCGCCGATGCAAGAGGGGCGGGAACGGGAGCTGCTGAGGAGATGCGGCGGCAGCGGCGGAAGAGTCGGAGGTGGCTAGGTGGAATTGGTGTCGCTGGTCAGAGGAGAAATCTGGAGGTCTCGAGTCCTGCTCGAGATGCTCCAGATCTGCCTGAAAGATGGGCATGTCGACTAAGAGCGGGAAGAGGGAACCGCAGCACAGGGTGCGAGGTGCTGCGGCTCAAGACGTTGGGTGATCAGAAGGTGTCGAGTGACGATACTGCTGGAGGAAGCCTTGGGGCGGAGTGTCATTCCGAAGAGGCACGGCTGGGAGGACGAGGAAGAAAGACGGTGGACTCGAGGCAAAACGAGACCGAAGTCTTTGGTCGGATGATCGTTAGTCATCTACGGGTTCGAGTGGCAGGCTTTGGCCCAAGAAGGCGTGGTGTTCGGGTTAAGTTGCGGCTGGTTGTTTAGGTGGTGTGTGTGATGAAAGGAAGGAGTCAGAGCTGCGACCCGACGAACGAGCGCTGGAAGACGGGAAGGGACAGTGGACGGACGGACGTCATCAGTGGTCACTGATGATCAAATGGGGAAGACGCACGATCCCTGGGGACCCATCCGTACCTTGCCTTTTCCTTCTTCGTCTGAGACCGACCCAAAATCAGGCACAATGATTCACCTTTCTCCAGGGCAGTAAAACTGTTCTTCGCACAGTTATGGAGTGATGTGATGCACAATTTGCCATCTGACGAAATGCACCACCTGACTGACCGACAGGGGACGAGGGCGGTGAACGGCGTGGGTGAGGTGCGGCTTCCCTCCGGTGCATCACAAGTCTACTCAGGCTCCGTATTTCCCCCCCATGCGCTGCGGCATCGTGGGCCTCAGGCCCGCCCAGGGACCCCGGTGGCGCTGCGTCCCTGCCGCTCTAGGCCTAATCACCTGCACCCTTCTTGCCATTCAGCGGATCCCGGAGGCGCTAACCCCCGGCAGGCCAGAAGCACAGCGCATCGGCTCGTGACCAGCGCCTGAGTGGCCGGGGTCTTATCAGTCTTATCGCTGCCTTTCGTCTCCACCCAAAATGTTCAACATCAAAATTTCCTGTCTCTCAAGAGCAGAAGAAGCCTGCGGCAGAGACGACGACTCGTGAGCCGAGCAGCATCTTATCGGGCAGAATCGTCGCTCATTCCCAATTTGACTCAAACTCCCACTTACGGAGGTCACCTGAGATCATCAACCATCTGACGGACCGTTTGCACCATGGCACCACAAAAGAGAACCCGCGATGAAGGCGCCGGCGGCTCCTCTGCAGCATCACACGCAAAGAAGGCCCGCAAGGGCTTCAAGGTCGGACCCCAGAACCTTCCCGACGGTCCCTGGAAGCGGAAGAGTAAGTTTGGTCTTTGAGACTTTGGTTTGGCGCACCCTGCTCACACCTCACAGTCGACAAGAAGAAGGCGCAGCTCATCGAAAAGGCAAAGGTGAAAAAGGCCTACTCCAAGGTCAGAGAGCGCGAGCTGGGATCAGCACTCGCCCGGAAACCAAGGCGCACGCAGGAGCCGTCAGCAGCTAAGGCTGAGGATGAAGAGGCCAAGGAGGACCAGGAGGACCAGGAGCCCATCGATGCAGCATCAGAAGACGACTCTTCCGACGACGAGGACGGCGGCATCAAGGTCGACTGGGAGGATGAGCCCGCAGAGCCTACAGAACCTGTTGCGACCAAGCCTACACAGTCTTCAGCCCCCGCCACATCACAACCTGCCACAACCGAAGAAGACGAGATCCACCCGGACCGCCAGGCCATGCTCGACAACGGCGGCGAGCCAGAGAACCCCAACGAAATCGCCGTTCGTCAAAGAAAGCCCAGGGCCGATGCCGACGCCGCCGCCGCCCCTTCCACCGACGAGAAGCCCACCAGCGGCGACCGCTTCGACGCCGACTTGGCCCGACGCAGCCGCTCCCGCAACAAGCCCGACTACTTCGCCAAGCAGCTCGCCCAAGCCGAGAAGCGCAAGGCCGAGGCCGAAGAGCGCACTCGCGACATTGAGCGTCGCCGTGCCGAGCGCGAGGCAAAGATCGCCGAGCGTGAGGTGTATCGCAAGCGTGTGGCAAAGGCGCGTCGCGAGGATAAGAATGGTCGGCGGAAGCTGGGCCGAGAGAGCGGCCTGTTGCTTGACAAGATCAAGCGCATGGTGGGACAGTGATGGGCTGTAGGAGGAAGTGATGGGTGGTTATTTTGTACAAGCGAATACATTGCATTTTGGACCGTTAACGAGGACTTTCAAGAGGTGACTTGAGTGCGAGGACACTGATACTAGATTCATCGTCATTTTTCTCACATCGCATGACAGCTATCATCCAGGAGGCGCTCGGTTTCAGTCCCTTTTTGTTTTCCACTTCGGAACACGACAGCAAAACATCAGACGAAAAAGCTTCGCGACTTCGACCCAGATCAGCCGGCGATGAAACGCAGATCGCCGCAGTAGAAGGCTTCGCCTACCATCTCCAAGGCCTACAAAGGAGCTGGAGGTTATCGTCCGGTCTCATCCACCGCCAAAGTCCCTCGACCTTTAGTCGGGATGAGAGGGCCCGTGTCTGAAGGGCCGGAAGGCCGCGTACATCTCCCGTCTAACCCGTGCTATCTATCATGATCGACAACCTCTTTTCACTTGGATGTTGATCTCCTACATCATCGCCCTGGAATTGGCGAAGATGAGATTCAATTCACTGATACTGCCCCTGGCGGGCACCATCGCCGTGGCTGTCGCTCAGACGCACCCTATCGACACATCGCCTCTTGAGGGCCGTTCGCCTGTACCAGACATAGGCGCCATCCTCGATGATCTACCGGCACTGATCAGCGACATTGTGTCAACGAGCATCTCCATTGTCACCGCATTAAAACAAGCTGTCAAGGACGACGCCCTGGTGAGAAACGATCTAGACCGCGTCCTGGGACCAGTGCCGACACCAACACCAACGATCAGCACGATAGCTCCGGGAGCGACACCTCTGCCACCTGTAACAAGCGGTGCCCCTGGGACAATCAATGGCCTGGTACCACGACAAGCTCAACCGCCGGTAAATGGAACTGCAGCATGTCCCGACGTGGCCATCCTCTTCGCACGAGGAACCAAAGAACCAGGTTCGCCTTCCTCTTCCCACCTTCAAACTCAAAGCTGACCCAACCCAGGAAACGTGGGCTTCCTCGCCGGACCTCCCCTCTTTGCAGCCCTCGAAACCTACGTCAACGGCACCTCGGCCATCGCCGTCCAGGGCATCAGTTACAAAAGCAAAGGCTCCTCCGACAGAGGTCCCGCCCTCATGGCCGACTTTGCCCAACGAACCACCGCCGCATGCCCAAAAACCCGCATCGCAATGGCTGGCTACTCCATAGGTGCTGTCGTCGTGCGCTCGGCTTTGGAACAAATGGGCACCGCTGGCGTCAGCAACGTCAACAGTGTCGTTCTCTTTGGCGATCCGCGCGAAGGGCAGCCTGTGCCTGCTATTGACGCCGGACATGTCTCTACCTTCTGCCATGAGGGCGATCTCGTCTGTCGCAGCTCCTCAGACAGACAGAATAGCACAACACCAGGGGCTACACCACCGCCACCAGACCTAGCCAACGAGGAGGATGACATGACTGGCACCGATGGCGGGCGCAAAAACATGCTCGGCGCGCATCTGGACTACGGCATCGACGCCCCCGCGGCCGCCATGTTCATCATGCAGCGCAGCGGACTCGGCGTCGCGAGCGACGATGCAATGAACCAAGGCATGGAGGGAACTCTCGCAGGCATGGTGCAAGACATTGCCCGCAACGGCGTCGACGGGATCGGGGCATAATGCAGTATGAAAATATCATTTCTAAATACAAATTCGCATGTCTATTCGGGGAATATATGCATCGTGCTGCTCCCTCAAAGGGGGCACATATGGTACAACATGGGTGAGAGTATCCTACATTCTGCCCAGCCTGGCAACCCCCATCTATCTACCAGTTATCGTCAATGAACGCCTCTCGTTCCTTCTCGCTGCTCAGCTGCTGATGCTGAGGTACAATCCCCCGGTCTTGGTGTAAATGCGACTTGATCAGGCTGTCGTTGGCGTGGCCCAGGGCCGTCCTGAAGGCGTGCATCATCTTTGGGCACTTGGCCGCCACCGTCCTGAGCATCTTCTCGTACGATGTGTCCCACTGCGCGGCGCGGCGCATCCAGTGGTACTCGTCGGTCAAGAACGTGAGCGTCTCCGAGTTGGGGCGCAGGAACTCGGCTGACCGGCCGCTGAGCCGCTGGTGGAAGGGCGCGCGGTACGGGACCTTTGATGATGTGGGCATGAGGCGCATGGCCCTCCACCCCGTCCAGTTCGGCATGAGCAGCTCCTCGAAGATCAGGCATGCCTTGACCCAGTGGCCCAGCTTGGCCAGTCGGAGGCACGTCCTGTTCCAGTTGATGCTGTTGAGGGCAAAGCCCGCCGCCTGGACCTCGTCGATCAGCGCCATCATGGCAGCGGGGTCTTTCTCGTCGTGCTGGATCTCATGCATGATATCCAGAGGAACAGCAAGGCGGTACTTCCACGTCAGAAGAATTAGGCCTGGCTCCAAGTGCGATAAGCCCTCTACACGAGCCTTGGCCAAGACAAACTTCCACGTCTCCTTGACTTGGGCGTAGTCACCCGCCAGCAGATCCGCCTGCATCATGGACTCGAGGATGGGCAGCGGGAGATCCTGCGGGAGTACCGATTTCCCAGTCGCAGCAACGGCATCGATGTACATGCCGAGAAGCTCTCTGATGGCCGGCAAGTCTGGCACTTGAGCCAGGCTCTTGACGGCTTTCTGGACAAATTCGGTCCAGGTTTTGTCGCTGACGATGTCTCCCGTCTTTCGATACATCGCCGTTTCGGTAGTAAGAGGCAGCTCCTGTTGCAACGTGTCGGCCTGGAGCATATCCCGGAACTCTTCAACCAGCTCCCTGCTCATCTCCCTGTTTGCGTCTTCTTCGTCGCCGCCCATGGTGAGTGTCGTTGCAGCCTCGGCCTCTGCCCTGGCTATCAGGTTCGGGCCGTGGACGAGGAAACCAGCTTGCTCCATCTGGGCGCAGAGCGCAAGGACCAGACGCCATGCCTTTACTAGTCGCGCACCCTCGATGACGATGCTAAAGTGCCGGGCGGTCACCGCCAAGTCCTTCGGTCGGTGCAAAAGATTGTATGCCTCGGTCACCCGCTTGGCCTGGCAGATGGCCTGCAGGACGGATTCTTGCGTTTCGCTGTTCCAAGGGATTTTGCGCCTCTTCATCTCCTCAATAACTGCACGCACTTTGCGTAGATCTCGCTGGTGGGCCTTGCGCCGGATGAGACAATTCCACAGCTTGGCCAGGTCGCCTGGCATGCCATCCACCTTGGCGGCCACGCAGATGCGGCGGGCCTCGTCGAAATCGCCCGCGCGGGCGTAGGCTTCCGTAACGGTAGACAAGAGGCCGACATCAATGGCGACGCCCGACTTCTTGGCGTCCTCGAACAGTAGCAGGGTGAGTTCGAGGTCACCCCGCCTGGCTATCATGTTCATGATGATGCCGAAGCTGACGCTGCTTGGGTTGACAGCTTTCCGGAGCTGGCCGAAAGTGGTCAAGGCATCGGCAATGTTGCCCTGGTCCGTGACGGAGCTGAGCAAGACATTCCAACATCTGACGTCGGGTTCGACGCCGTACTGGGTTGGTAGTTCGTCGAAGAGTTGGCGCACGGCCTTGGCATCGCCACGGGACCTATGTGCGACAAGCAGAGGGGCAAAGGTGCTGGGCTTCGTCAACGCCTCCTTATCCTCGGCCACCAGAGCATCCCATACTCTCTGGGTGGATTCAAGGTCTCCCCGGCGGGAGTAGAAAGTGAGGAACTGGACGCATGCCAGCACGCTGGGGCCGCCGTGCAGCCTGTGAAAATCTTCGTATACCATCTCGACGCCCTGCACGTCGTGGGGGACAAAGACTTGCAGGATGGATGTCAGAGTCTCCTTGCTGGGCCGGAAATGTTTGGCGGGCATCTGGCGGTACTCGCGGTACACCTCGGAGATGGCCTTGGTGTCGCCACGCGCCAAAGCATCGATGATATACTGCCGGTGCCAATTGCCTTTGTTGATGATCTGGAGGAGGGGCCTGGCGTCGCTGGGCTTGCAGGCTTGTTGGATGGCGAGCTTTGCAAGGATGTTCAGGAGTGGACGGCAGTGCTCAAGCCGTTCCTCTGGCGTTTTGTTTGGATACAAGTTTGGCAGGGCGTCCTCGCCTTCGACCCCGGGCTCCGGATCCATGTCCTCTGCCAAGAATTGCGTATCTTCGTCGATGACTGTGGGTGAAAGTCTCTCCCGGAAGTCGAGAACACGGCCCCCAAGGTTCGGGACCGAGAAAATCGGCGTCAATACTCCCCACCCCAAGTACTCCGTTCTTGATGAGAAAATCTCCTGCCACGGGTCATAGATGCGGGTGACCAGTTCCCAATTGGAGCCCCGCATGGCGTAATGAAATAGGTGTCCCATGCCGCCTACTAGGGGAGTCTCGATCCCCGGCAGCCCTCTCTTGTAGAGCCCAAGTCCCGTCTCGTACACTTGCAAGGCATCTTCAAGGTCACCGCGCCTCAGGTGAGCAGCGACAGCTGCCGTCATTTGTGAAGGACTCCACGACACGAGATCCACTTCGGAAAAGATGTCCAGGACCCGCGCAGCGTCTACGGGGTTGAGGGAATGATGGAAGTATTTGAGGACGTCTTTCCGGGAATCGATCTTCTCTTGAGGTTCCAACATGAGCCACAGGTCCCATACGGCGTCGTAAAACTCAGTGTCGGTCCTGGCCATGAGACCTCTCATCAGGTGGACGGGCGTCATGGCGGCGCCGTGGACTTCATCGGGGTCGACAACGACTTGGAGCCTTGCAAGAAATTGTTCGCGCTCCGCTGCCGTTTTCGTCTTCTTTTGTAGCAAGAGCTGGCCCGCGGGAGGTTGGTCGGTAAGCTTAGCTTGGTCGGCAAGCTTGGATCGGTTCGACACGGAGTTCTCGACGAGGAAGCTCATTTCGGCCGGATCGGCGACACCACGGGCGGCGGAGGACGAGTAGAGGCGGCTGGGGCCGGCGGGTTGTCGGGCCACCGCGGTGGCGAAGCGGTCGATCGCGGCGGGCGTCAGGCGACGAAGAAAGGCGACGGTGCCCTTTGGGTATAGGAAGTCGAGGAGGAAGGCGGACGTGAGGAGCCTCTCGGGGAGTCCTCTCTCTGATGGCACAGTGGCATCTCTCTGGGGCGGCGCCTGGCCAGAGGATGTTGTCCAGATGCTGGACAGATCCAGAGCAGCGGCGCCATGTTGCCAGAAACCTGTGTGCAGATTGCGCTGGGTCCTAACTGTCGACGGCCACGACCTCGGCAATGTGCAGGGCTCCAGCCTGGCCGCCGTCCGCTCCAGCATGGGGACGACGATTCCGGCGCGGCGGAAGATGTCGGTCGGTGGTCTATGGCGTGCGTAACAGGGGCTCAATGGCCGGCATAGTGAAGGCGGTACGGTCGAGGTGAGGAGGAATTGTCGAAACTGGTATGGTTGTCGGATGCGATGCCGAGAGGCAAAAAAGTGCCGTTGATGGCCTGACGGAGAGCAGGACTTGGAGACGCTTTTTCGAGACAGTACAAGTACAAGAGGAAGAAGACAAGAGGTCCGCCGTGTAGAGGAAAAGACAAAACACCGACGAGCTGAACCGCTGTATAGCGACTGAGAAAGGCGCCGTCGTGGTGGGTGGCGGCGGTGGTCAATGTGCAAGTCTTGGACTTTTATCGGATCATTTCTCGAAAATCAATCGCGACGTCGGAGCTCGGACCATCAGCGCATCTTGTCGATGACGGGCTCCATCTGGCTGCAGGTGGACTTGGGGGGTCAAGGGGGCTCAAGGTGGGGGGGGGGGGGGGGGGGGGGGGGGGGGGGGGGGGGTTGGAACACTGAAGCACCGTTGGAAGGGGGTTCAGTCTCATTCTCTCGATTACTCATCTTACCCTAATGTTGTGAGGCTCACCCCCCAATTGAGCCACGAGTCCGCCACGCTTGCCCCCACCATCCCCCGCCAAATGTCCAGTCAGTGTCTTTGGTCAACCAACGAGGCAAGTGCGAGCAAGAGGAGGTGCATTGGCGAACGAACGACAACCCGACAAGCCTGACCGACCTCAGCAAGACAGACCACACTCGAGGTCGAGATCCTGCGCATCTCCTTTCTGGCCTTACCAAGTCGAGCCAGCGGACTCAGGACCAGCGACTGCGACATTTGCCGAGCCCTGCCGAGCGCGACATCCTCCACGCGAATCGACACATATCCGAATTTATCCTCCCTCAGCGTGCGCCGCTGCTCCTACGCGCCATGGATATCACAAAATTCGTCGTCTCCGGACGTGACGCCGCTCTTCTGTACGGCGACTACAGCACATACCAGGCGCAGCTGGGAAAGAAGCTCGCCAACTGCCGCAGGAAGCTGGGTATCAGCACCAGAAACCGCGGCAAGTTCCAGAAGAGGGACGACGTCACACCAGAGCAGGTCGCCGAGCACAATGAGTATGTCGCCCGTCAGTCAAGCCAAGGCGCTTCCAGCTGCTCACACAATACACAGATATATCCACCTCCTGCTGCTTACCAGCGAGCGTGCCTGGGCCAATGCCATGAGCATCAAGGCGCACCACTCTGCCGATTCTAACGGCATCGGCGGTCGCACCCGCAAGCAGATCGTCTCCCGCTTGGACAAGGCCGCCCGCACCGCCGAGGGTCTTGTCGAGATTCTCTCCGACGAACAGACTGGCGCATCTCGCAACGACCAGCTCGAGGCCCGTGGCTATGCTGCCCTCATCAGGGGCGCCGCCAACTTTGAGAAGGCCGCCTGGGAACCCAGCGTCAGGTCCTACTCGGTCGCGCGTATCCTCTACAGTGCCCTCGCCTCCGCCACCAAGAGCGACCTCTTCAAGGACCTCCTGTCCGAGACCATCGACCCCTCCATCCGCTTCGCCGCCTACCAGCTCAAGACCCCCCGTACGATACCCATTCCCGCCATCGCCCGCCGCGCCTTCCCGCAGGACGAAGACTGGTTGGCTGAGCAGGTCAACGAGCTCGACTCGGGCATTCTGAGGCAAGGCGAGTCTGACTCGAAGAAGAGCGGAGAGAACGCGCCGCGGACGCTGAATTGGCGCTCCCGCGAGGTTCAAATTGAGGACGCCGCCATCTCGCTTGCCTGGGGCCGTGTCGAGGCTGCAAAGGCCCGTCTGGCCGAGCAGGTTTCGTCGCTGTCCGATGCCGATGCTAGGGACATTGCCATCGCCTACGATGACATCCTGACTGCCACCCAGGACACAGTTGACGCAACCAAGGAGGCCATCGACGACCTGCGCGGCGAGGGTGTTTCCCAGAGCGACCCCCGCATGCAGAGCCTGCAAATCACCAGGACTGCCGTCGGCTTTGAGATGATCAGCTGGCGTATTGGCCGCAACAGGGTTCTTACCGGTGATCGCGACGGCGCCGTCGAAAACTACCAGACTGCCTCACGCAAGAAGTCCAAGAAGGAGCCTACCCCTGACCAGAAGCGCAAGGATGAGTCTCACAGCCGCAAGGCCGCCAAGCTGCGCGAGCTGGTCGCTCTTTACGAAGGTATTCTACAGAGTGTTGAGGCCATCAGGGAGCTGCCCGGTGTGGCCGCCGATGAGGACCTTGCCGAGCAGCTGGCCGCTACTGCGCAGTACTTTGAAGCTCTCAAGTGAGTTCCCAATCCCCGGCACTACGCCATTCCACTCGCTAACCTTTTGCAGGGCCCTCTCCGTGGCTCGTTCCCACGACGTGCTCGGCAATGCCGTCAACGCCCTGGCCCTGATCAAGCACGCCCACGACCTAGCCCAGGAGTCTGCTGAGGTCCTCTCCGAAGCACCTCAGCCTCCGGCAGGCTCGCCTCGCAGCATCCAGGTCACCGCCGAAGATGCCGGCTACCTTCAGGAGTTCCTCACCGGCGAGCTTCAGCGTCACCGGGCCCTCGTGCATATTTTCAACCTGCAGCAGGAGGCCGCAAAGGCCGAGGCCATGGATACGCGGTCCATCCCGCTCATCAGCCGCCTGCACGAGTACCCCTTCGGCCCCGTCGACCTCTCCAGGATCGTCGACATCCCGCCCAAGGTGACCGCCATTCCCGTCAAGCCCATCTTCCTGGACATTGCCTGGAACTACATTGAGTACCCTGGCGCCAAGGGCGCTGCTCCCGCTGCCGCTCCCGCAGCCAAGCCTGCGCAACAGCAGAAGAAGAGTGAGGCGCCTGCCGAGAAGGAGGCGCCGCAGGCCCAAAAGAAGGGATGGTTCGGTTTCGGCCGGTAGGATGGCCAAACGTGACGAATATACTGTTTCTTCTCTCTCTGCAACCGTGCTCCTGGCTTGAACGCGACCTGAATATTTCCACCTGAAAGGGCGGGCGGTATGTCTGGCGAGCTGTCACAAGTGCCATGTGATATCAGAACATTTAGCAGAGGAACCAAGGCCTGCTTCCAGGGGTTTGGCGGAGAACTGGCCATCCCTGGGCCTCATCTATATGGTCTGTCGATTTGAAAACGGGAGCTGGTTCATCTATCACATCAAGCCGCAATGATGTAAGGATGCCTTCTCTACGAAAGCTAGCCATCTCCTCTCTTGAAGTAACCTCTCGTCAGCACATCCATCTCCAAAGCTTCAAGCCTGCTCTCTCATCTTCTCAGTCGGGAACTGTCCGCTGCTGTATATACCACAACTTCATCAGACATCCCCATCTTCGGACCGTCCACCTCTTCCACAGCTATCCTTACCTCACCCTCACCCTTCAACACCATGGACCACTCCTCCTCCTCCTCCTCTCCTCCTCCCCTCCTCCTCCTCCTCTCCTCCTCCCCTCCTCCTCCTCCTCTCCTCCTCCTCTCCTCCTCCTCCCACCCAAGCTACTCCCACGAGAGCTACTACGCCCGCAACGGCCACCTCTCACCAACCCTCGTCGCCCGACTCAGCAACAACATCCACATCCCCAGCCCGCGCCAATCTATCTTCCCCCGTCCCGTGGCATCCGTCTTCGACCCCGTCACTTCTTTTGCCCGCCGCATCTGGGCTGTCTTCAGGCTCTTATTCTCGGGCTGCGGCATGTTGGAGCTCGTACTGCTCTTCCTCAGCGTTGTGGGCCTCGTTGGCTTCGCCCTCTTTGTCGTCGTGGTCGTCAGTGCCTCGCGGTATGCTTCGCAGTCTATCAGCGAGGTCGAATACATCGATTGCTCCGCTGTGGGACGCGGGGAGGATTGCACTGTTGTTCGCGTGCCGGCTCGCGAGTATGTTCTGGATCCTATTGTGCTCTATGAGCCGAGGGAGCATCAGTAGGCGGACGCCATGAACAGGGCCGGACGTGGAGACTGAATGGGGTAACGGGATGGAATTCAGCAGGTCCGAGTGAGAGGCTTCAGTATGGTTGGGCAACGGGTTGACGGGTCGGGAACCATCAAATTGGTCTGGTTTCTTACTCGGTATAGAGGCGCTTGGGATAGACAGCGTCAATTTGGTTTCGTACCGGTATAGAGGCGCTTGGAATCAAGGCATCTTTTTGGTACTTACTCGGTATAGAGGTGCTTCGGATAGACCGCAAGTTTCTTCCTCGGTATAGAGCTTGGGATGGACGGCGTCTTTCACAATATTCTCACATCACAACAAAATATACGGTAACGTCTTTGGTACAATTTCTTGAGAGGGGAGGTTGGTAGGATTATCTGCTTCTAGCCACTCAACAGCTTTGTACATGGAGCAGCCCCTCCAAAATGTTCCCCCGATCCATGCCATCCATTCATGTCATGAATACCACCAGAGGTATCATATCGAGCGCGCGGGAAAAACACAAGAATCTTTTGATGCTCCAACGCCAATCCATCCGCCCGCGTGATAAGGTATTAAGAACATGGGGTGAAGAGGGGGAGGGGGATGGTAAACAGAAGATCGCGCGCGGGGGGGAGGGACGGAGGCAAACAGCTATGAGTACAGATGATACAACGCGGAGGTCTATCGTAAACCCGCCAACTTAATCAGACATGGGGTGTTTGGTGTTTTTTTTGTGAGGTTTGTTTGTTGTTGTTTTCGACTTTGAGATCGAGGGGCCAATTAAGGCTTGTTCTCGCCGTCCTTGTTCTCCTTGTTCTCGGTCGACTGCTGCTGCTGCTCGCCAGAGTCGGCGCGGGCCTTGTGCATCTTGTCGAAGAGGTTGAGAGAAGCGACCTGGAGGTCGTCGGTCTTCTCCTTGATCTCGGCTGAGGTGGCGTTGCCCTCGCCGGCAAGGCTCTTGGAGACGAACTCGCGGAGGGCGGCGATCTTCTCACGGATCTTGTCGGCCTCCTCCTTCTCGAGCTTCTCGGCGTACTCGTTCAGGGCACGCTCGGTATCGTTGAGGACAGAGTCGGCGCGGTTGGCGGCCTCAATGGCACCCTTGCGCTCCTTGTCGGTCTCGGCGTACTTCTCGGAGTCCTCAACCATCTGCTGGATCTCCGAGTCGGAGAGACCGGAGCCGGAGGCGATGGTAATGGACTGGTCCTTGTTGGTGGACTTGTCCTTGGCGTGGACGTGGACGATCGAGTCGGCGTCAATGTCGAAGGTGACCTCGACCTGGGGGACACCGCGGTGCGCGGGGGGGATGCCGACAAGCTGGAAGTTGCCGAGCATCTTGTTGTCCTTGACGAGCTCACGCTCACCCTGGTAGACCTTGATCTCGACGGCGGTCTGGAAGTCGGCGGCGGTGGAGAAGACCTGGGACTTCTTGGTGGGGATGGTGGTGTTGCGGTTGATCAGACGGGTGAAGACACCGCCGAGGGTCTCGATACCCAGGGACAGGGGGGTAACGTCGAGGAGGAGCAGGTCCTTGACCTCGCCGGAGAGAACGGCACCCTGGATGGCAGCACCCATGGCGACAGCCTCATCGGGGTTGACCGACTTGGCGGGGTCACGGCCGAACAGGCTCTTGACGGTCTCGGTAACCTTGGGCATGCGGGTCATGCCACCAACAAGGATGACCTCCTGGATGTCCTGGGTGGTGAGGTTGGCGTCCTTGAGGGCCTTGCGGACGGGGTCGATGGTCTTAGTGATGAGGGGGTCAACCATCTTCTCGAGCTGAGCGCGAGTGAGCTTCTGGTTGATGTGCTTGGGGCCGGAAGCATCGGCGGTGATGAAGGGCAGGTTGATGTCGGTCTGGAGAGACGAGGACAGCTCAATCTTGGCCTTCTCGGCGGCCTCACGGATACGCTGGACGGCCATGCGGTCGCCAGACAGGTCAATGCCGGACTCGGCCTTGAAGCCCTGGACGAGGTGACGGACGAGGTGGATATCGAAGTCCTCACCACCCAGGTGGGTGTTACCGTTGGTCGACTTGACCTCGAAGACACCGTTCTGGATCTCGAGGACGGAGATATCGAAGGTACCACCACCAAGATCGTAGACGGCGACGACGCGGTCCTGCTCCTTCTCAAGGCCGTAGGCCAGGGCAGCGGCGGTGGGCTCGTTGACGACACGCAGGACGTTCAGGCCAGAGATCTGACCGGCATCCTTGGTGGCCTGACGCTGAGAGTCGTTGAAGTAGGCGGGAACAGTGACGACGGCGTTCTTGACGGGCTTGGAGAGGTAGGCCTCGGCGGTCTCCTTCATCTTGTTCAGGACAAAGCCACCGACCTGCGAGGGCGAGTACTTCTGGCCGCGGGACGAGACCCAGGCGTCGCCGTTGGTGTGCTGGACGATCTTGTAGGGAACCTCCTTGAGATCCCTCTGGACCTCGGCGTCGGTGAACTTGCGACCGATCAGACGCTTGGTAGCGAAGAGTGTGTTCTCAGGGTTGACGACGGCCTGGCGCTTGGCGGCGACACCGACGAGACGCTCGCCATCCTCGGCGAAGGCGACGACGGACGGCGTTGTCCTGGCACCTTGGGGGATGCGTTAGCTGGATGGGTGATGCGACGCGTGTGAGATTGGAAGCTTACCCTCGGCGTTCTCGATAATCTTGGGGATCTTGCCCTCCATGATGGCAACAGCGGAGTTGGTGGTACCGAGATCGATACCAATGACGGCGCCGGTGACCTTGCCGTCAGACTCGGTCGACTCGTAGCGAGCGAACCTGGAGCCAAAGGCAGGACGGGCCATGGCCGCCGGGCGCATGGCGCTGGAGGCAGCCCGGGGAAGCTGTTTCGTCTGTGGTCAGCCGGATGTTGCGACGGATTGCTCGGGTCGCGTCAAAAACTTACGGCTCTAGAGAAACGCGAGGACATCATCTTGGGTATCTGTGTGGGGGGAGGTGGTACAAGGAGGGAAAGGAGAAGATGAATCGCAACGAGAAGGATGGAAGGAGAGGATTATTATACGGGGGGAGGGAGAGGGATTGATGGATGGATGGGGGAGGATGGGATGGAGAGGATGGATGAGTATGAAGAATGGTGATGGCAAGGAGAGTCGAATTTTTTTGGCCCGAGATCACTGGGCGGCCAAGTCGTAGAAGCCGACCGAAAGCCGCAGGGGCCCGCTCCCATTTTCCATGGGCTGGCCCCACTCGGCCGGGTCCCTCATCTCCAGCTCATCTCGTCCACGACAATCAAGGAGGTGTGTTATGTAATACACCCAGGGGCGCTGTCCTCCACTGAGAGGCGCCGAAACATTCCGAAGAGGGAGCACGTGACTTCGCGGCTTTCCCGTCGCGGGGCAGCCAGCAGAGTGACGTGGACAATGTTGCCAATGCAGGTCATTTCAGAGCTTGGGGCGAGCTAGGCTAGGTGCCTTGCTCTCAGGGCCCAAGCTGTCCAGTGTGCGTGGGTACCTAGACATGAGCAGTTGCCACGGTACGATATCGAGATTGGCAACCCGTCGTGGAAGACATTACTCAAGACAGGTTGCCAAAGTGGTGGAAGTGATGCAGCGTGAGTCTATGTTCTTTGGGTCAAGCTGCGTGGATATTGAAGCTTCTGGTGTTCGTACCTAGGTAGTCTCTAGGTACCTCATTTGTACATTCCTGATGATGCAACCGGCCAACCAGAATCGCCGGAGCCAGAGCCTTTGGGAAGCATCCATCTGGCGGGAGCAGCGGCAGGTGCGCCCCTCATCCACTGTACTCGTTCGCAACTGCACCGCCTTCAGCGCAGGCCGGAGCTTGGGTGCATTTGCCTCCGCCACTAAGTAGATACCTAGGCTGCGTCTGTCTACCATTTGTTCAAGCTACACATCTCACATCATCTGCATCGCTTCAACTGCCCAGGCACGAACGTTTCTCCTGCGCCTCACGAGTTATCACAGCATCGCCTCAGTCGACGCCGCTTCCCCATACGCTCCCCTATCAACACCGAGTCAAGTCTCGATTGAACCCGCGATATCGACATCGACAGCATCATCCACCCCCAACTGCCAGCCCGACCAGACCCGACCTCGTATACCTCGGAGTCCTCCCTCCCCCAATTACATCATCTCGCCGACCACACATCGACATCGTCAACAAGCACAACTGCGACTGCGGGACCTGAGCCGGGCAAACCCGCATCCGACGGGCTCACCCCCCTCGCTCTAGCCATCGCACGACGCCAGTATGGCCGTTAAGGATGGCCCCTCGTACGCTTTCCCCCTTCGACCCGGCCCTTCCGCGGCATGCGCTGACTTGACACTTCTCCCTCAGCTACTACCCGACCGAGCGACTGATATCTGCGACTGGCCGCAGGCATTACCGCCTTCCCGTGCGCTCGCAGTACGTTGTTTGCCTGCCCAGAGGCTTGTCATGCGACACACGTGTACATGCTCCCGCGTTACTCACGACTGACATGCCTGCACAAACAGACACTGGCAACTTCGCTCCCTCATCAGCGCAGAGAAACTCGACACCGTCTACTTCCCCGGCGGCGACGGCAGTAATCATGTCCAGCGACTCGATACCACGACCAATGAATGCGAAACCGTGCGCCTGCTCTCCTTCTCGCCCAGATGCCTGGTCGCCCAGAATGGCTGGGTGTGCTGTGGTGGCGAGACTGGCGAGTTCACCGCCATCAAAGTTCGCCACGGCTCCCCGCTTGGCGACGACAGGACTGACCTAGACCTCCGCCTCGACGACTTTGACGCCGACACACGCCAGAGCTTCGAGACCTTCCGGGCCGCGCTTTACGGCTCGGGCTCCCGCGCCTCCCGACTACAGTCAACGCTCGAGAAGAACCTGGTGGCCAAGAGCCAGAAGCTGGCGAGGGATAGGGTCAACTGCGTCACCCTCTGGTTCCCAGACCCCGAAAACGGACCCATGCCCAGGGGACACTACAACGATCCGGTAGCCGTGTTGGCGAATAACGACAAGACCGTTGTTGTCGTCGATCTTGAGTCCTTCGAATCCAGCGAAAAGGTGGAGGCTCTGGACGTCATCGAGTACCCGGACTATGTCAACCGCGCCATGATGTCTCCCGATGGCCGCCTGCTCATCGCCATCCTCGACGACCCATACCTCTACATCCACCGTCGGGTCGAGAAGAGAGTCGACGACCAGGCATCGGTCCCCACGCGCGACACCGTCTCGTACCAGTGGGAGGAGTGCAACAAGGTTCTTCTAAAGAGTCAACGGTGCGGCGATAGCTCTGATAGCAGAGGCAGTTTCGCTGCATGCTTCTCCAAGACTGGCGCCTACCTGGCTGTCGGCACCCAGTACGGCACCATCTCCATCTTCGAGACACAACACCTCGCCAACTCGGCCGTCGACCCCCTCCTCACATCCTTTACCTCGTCGCGGCCCATGGTTGGTTCGGGTGCCGTTCGAGACATGGCCTTCTGCCCAGGTCCATTTGATCTTCTCGCTTGGACTGAGGACCGGGGCCGGATCGGCGTGGCAGACATCCGTAGCGGCTTCAGCCAGCAGCAGATTCTCGATATCAGCACCGGCGACGGCTTTGAGCGCGTGTCTGTCCTAGACCGCAACGCCATCGACCCGCGACTTCTCGAGGGGCGTGGTGAGCGCAGTGACCAGCTGTCGTCGAATACAGCATCTGCGTCTGCGAGCTCCCGGGATGCGCGAAGACGCCGAACCCCCGGCGAGGGTCTTGCTCTGTCCCACGACGAGACGCTCGTCCTGGAAGCGCTCCAGATTGAGCGAAGAAGGAGAGAGCAGACGGATCGTATCGCAGCACGGCTGGCTGACCACGGCATTCCCGCGGCTTCATCCCCTCCACCGGGTTTTATTGGCTTAAACAGACCTCCCACTCGGCCGACTACCACGGCAGAGGGCGAGAGCGGCCTTTTGAGCTCTCGAGAACGCAGCAGCAGCGTTGCCAGGGCTCTCCGGGAACTTCAGCGCGACAGAGACGAACGGAGCAACATAACACGTGCTCTGACCGACTGGCTGCGCGAGTCCCGTGATAGGAACCAGAGGATGGCGTTACGATCGGGCGATCGACCGGAACGGACACGCGAACGAGAGCCCGCCGGCGCGCCTCCGCTACCTCGGCGGACCACCACCATCCGGCCGACGGATGCCACCTCCCACGCCCCGCGATCTCGCAGCACCGGTCGTGGCGGTCTTGCCGGCGGGTGGGCTGATCTCGAAGCTCTGTACAACATCACTCTGGAGCCCGGCACGACAGAGGCGGCACGGACCGAGACGGCACAGAGAGAGGAGCGGGAACGAGACGGCGAGCGGGAGAGGGAGAGGGAGCGCGACAGAGACCGCTCGGGCATCCTCCCCTACATCAACTCGGTTGCCATACGCGAGATTCAAAATCGTCTTAATCAGCGCCGACAGGGAATTGAGCACAGCGTCCACGAGAGTCCGCCGGAACCTGACAACACGGCCGGCATCTCGTGGAGCGAGGATGGACGGACACTGTAAGTTGAATGACATTCTGCTTAGACCACAAACTGACATTCTCCAGGTTTGTTGGTGCCGAAAACGGCATCTACGAGTTCCAGGTTAACTCCCAGGGCCGCAAGTATTGCCCAAGCATCACCATGCGATGATGCTACCCGGGGAAGATGGAGCATACACAGTACACGACTTATCGAGCCTGGTTTTTGTTTGTTTCTCGGGCCATGCCCTGTTTGGTTTCACTTGCGTTGTTTACTTGTCAAGGCGTCAAGGCCAGCACGCCGAGGAGTTTGAAATGATGTTTACGGCAGAAGGGTATGATTCCACGTTGACGAATTCGGCTTTCGTGCCTTGGCGTGTTTTTATTCTGTTTTTGTAAAAGCCGAGAAAGGCTTTACTTTGCAGGCCCTCCGCCTGTTGCACAAAATGAACATATCTGGCGTCGGTCATGCCTGGATTCTCTTCTCTCTGGTGTTTCCCTGATGGATACATGAGATTGGAACATATTGGAAATACACGCACACCATCTACCTACCATACAAAATCTGACCAACCCGCTCTGCAATAGCCATACTGCTCGTGAGACCCGGACTCTCAATACCCAACAGATTAATCCAGCCCTCATACCCAGGTTCCCTTTCAACAACAAAATCACTCTGCCCCTTTCCAGCAGCATAGTCCTCACGGCTACTCAACTTCGGCCGCATACCCGCGTAATCCGGCGTCAAACCCTCAGCATCCAGACCTGGAAGATACTTCCGAATAGCCTCCACAGCCTGCGGCAACCTCGCCGCAGAAACAGCAAGGTCATTTGGATCAGACACCCACTCGACATCTGGTCCGAAACGGATGCGTCCAGAGAGGTCAAGCGTTAGATGCGTCCCTAGACCGGCGGCACCGGGTTCTGGAGCTGGGTAGATGAGCCGATTGACGCGGAGGGGTGTGCCGCCGCTGTAGGAGAAGTAGTTGCCCTTGGCATAGTGCGTGTCCCTCCTCTCTGTAGTCGGGACGAACATGTTCCGCACAGCTGCGGCCCCGAGTCCCGCAGCGTTGATGACCGTTTCTGCTGTCACGGCGCTTTCCTCCCCCGTCTCGCGGTCTCTGACGGTGACTTTCCATCCACCCGCGCCCTTGACACCAAGCGGTTCAACAGCCTGCACCGCCGATCCAAGAGCGACCGTCCCTCCATCTTCCTCAAACAGCCCCTGAAGCGCAACCATAAGCCCATGAGAATCAACAATCCCCGTCTCAGGACTTTCCAGCACTCCCCCCGCCGCACGAACATTCGGCTCCAACCTCCTCGCCTCCTCTTCTCCCACCCATCGCAGCGGCACATCAATACCACCCCGTCCATCCGCACCTGTACAAAAGTCATGAATCTTCTGCAACGCTTCCCTCTGGCCCTCATCCTGCGCCACGAGCCATTTCCCCGTCTTACGGTGAGCGACACCGCGTTCACGGCAAAAATCGTACAGCAGGTGACGTCCACGAACACAGAGCTCAGTCTTGAGCGTTCCGGGCCCGTAGTAGATTCCCGCGTGGATGACTTCGCTGTTGCGTGAGCTGGTCTCGGTGCCGACTTGGGCGTGGCGTTCGAGGAGGAGGGTTGACGCGGAGGGGTTGGTTGCGGTGAGATGGCGGGCCGTTGCGAGGCCGACGACGCCGCCGCCGATAACCTGGGAGTGTTAGAATATGTAATGTGCAATTTGGACGTGATTAAGTGGGTGGCGAGGTCTGAACAGACCATCAGGTGCCTCCAGAGGTCACACTTACTATGTGTGTGAAGTCGGCATGTCGAGAAGTTGTGGTGGAGAAGTTTGAGTGCCGAGTTGTTGCAGAAACAGCACGTGAGATCACTTTACATCGTACCAGACTCGTGTTCATCGTGGAAATGATATGGGAGACCCAATTGAGCCCGGCGAGTTGGAGACAATTGTGGTGTTTGTGGTATCAGTCCGAGGCCGGGTCAGTCCGAAAGCCGGGAAGCTCTCGGTGTACGTTGCCGGTTCACCGAGAATGATGTCATGCGGTGTAGCTCGGTGAAATTGTGCACAGTGCTTCAACCTTTGGGAGGCAACGATTTCAGCAAGCAGAGCAGAGAATCGCATTTTAATAATATGATATCACTGGAAGAAAGAAGAGTGAACATTCCCGAATGTCCCGTATCGTCATGAGTGCCAAACGCCTTCCCTCCACAGCCGAGCCAGTCCCTATGCATGCTGTGGTTGATCATAACGCCAGTTGTTGAGCAAAAGAAATCAGAGTCCTCCATCACTCATCAAGCCTTGTTTTCGGCCGCCTCTGTAGCCTCCGAGATGGTGGGGTTTCCAGGTGCTTCCTCGTCGGCAGACACCGCGCGAGTGAGGTTCGACGGGAAGACGGGCTCGCTGGGGTTGGCCTGCGTGGGGCTGCCGACGGAGGCATCTGAGAGTTGGCGTTCTGGGTCAGGTTAGCAAGCCATAAGCTTGGGGTAGGACCGGAGAGACGCACCAAGGTCACGAATGCGGTGTCGCAGCATCTGGTTCTCCCGTACGAGCATCTGAGTCTCGGCTTGGTAGAAGGCGCTCTCGTCACGACCCAGACTGGGCTGATCGCTTTCGCCGCTGATCGAGGTGGCTCGCAACCTGGGCGAAGCTCCTCGGCTGGGGGTTCTAGACCGTCGATGGAGATCCGCTCTGGCCATGTCGAGAGAGCTCCTGGGGTTATGGGAGATGCTCGGCGATCGCGGGTGCGGGATGCTGTGATGGGCCGGCTTGGGCACGCTCGAAGTTCCGTTGCTGGTTGTGTCCGGGAGGACAGCAGACTCGTCAGCGCCGGGTGTTTCTTGCAGTCTCTGCAGTTGAGCCTGCTGCTGCCTGATGGTATGAAGCAGTCGGTTCTAGATGCGTTAGTCTTATGGGCAAGGGTCGCGCAGAAGCGCAATGATGGTGTGAGCACTCACGACTTGTGCCTCCTGCTCAGCCTCGAGCTCCTGGTGAAGCTCGCCAAGGCTTGGTGCTCTGTTATGGTGCGGGTCGCCGCTGCCGGGTACCATCTGAGGCGAAGCGACCATGAGAGGGCTTCCCGTCTGGCTCGGGCTGGCGCCGTGACTGCCATCGTTGACCATCTCGCCCGGCGCAGGAATGGAGGGGTCGTTGAGTTGGAGGTTCATAAGGACGGTTGATCGCCTTCGACCGGCAGAGGGGGATTGATTGTTTCTCGAGAAGGAGCCGCTTGATGAGCCTGTTGTGAAGGAGTTAGCTGGAGCTTTCACATGTCCTGTGGACTGGTACATACGTCTCGGGGACTCGTGCTGAAGGCCGGCGTTCAAGGTAGCGGCGGCCTGAAGAGAGGTTGACAGGGTCCGCGGCGAGCCAGTGGGCGACTCGGCTCCCGCGGCGGGAGCATCTCCGGCGTTGGCCGACATGAGGTCGTTGATGGTCCGGGTGTGTGTTGATGGTCCGGGTGTGTGTTGATGGTCCGGGTGTGTGTTGATGGTCCGGGTGTGTGTTGATGGTCCGGGTGTGTGTTGATGGTCCGGGTGTGTGTTGATGGTCCGGGTGCGGAGGATAGGTACGTTGTGCAGTGCCAAGCGTGGTTGAAGAGGCGAGGGAGGGATTGATGGAAAGATCAGGGAGCTCTTTTAAAGGGTCGGAACAATAGGAACGTCGCTTAGGCAGCCCCAATAGGTAACACCCTCGAATAGGTAGGCCAGGCAGGTTCTCCAAAGGTTCCGTAGGTGACTAAGGTTCCGGATCAAGGAGGAGGCGGCAGCGGAAGTTGCGGTTGCGGGGAGGTTCAGGGACCAGAATGACGGGGAACAGCAGCTCACCCCATGCGGAGACCTGAGAGTGGCTGAGAGTTTCTTGGAGGTAATGATCGGATTCGGGGTTGTTCACCGACTTGAGGTTCTCGGAGCTTGACAAACGGAACGATTCCAGGTTGCCAAGAGGTCCAGCGTGGTCGGTGACTTTACGTCGTGATTGTTCGTGGCGGGCCTGCTTGGAGGCTGGACGGGGAAGGTGGGGTGATTTGGGGTGGGCAGGTGCGTCACTGGGTGGCGCGACTGGCAGGTGTGACCTCACTGCTGGGGTCCAGCTTCCACTTGCCACCTACGAGGACATCCGTCACTCGGGAAGGAGCACTCGACGGGCCAGACCTCTCGTCACGCCAGGCAGGCGCAGAAGGACCAGCTACACTGTGTACGGGCCATGTGAGTCAAGCTAGGGCGACATCACGCGCTCCATCTTACCTCAGTGCCCATCGCGAATTGCTTTCAGCCGGCAGCTCCCCCTCCTCCGGACAACCTCAAGTCCCCTGGACTTTACCCTGCCGACGATCATCTCATCACTCGTTCCACTGGATCAAAAGGCGTCTCCGGACCGTCACATCCATCCCACCACATGTGTCGGATCTTCAAAGGCCTGGCACACGATCTCAGGCCCGAGCGCCTGTAATACAGTGTAGCTTCGCTGCCTCGATGCAGATCACACGCAACGTGGGGTGACAGACCAATCCAATGCATCCCCAGCCGTATCAGCCATCTCGATGTCCTCCACGCGCAACCACAAAGATTTCTCAAGCTTCAGCCAGGTTTTCTTCCCCGCAGTATGGCTTACAACCGGCAGCACATCTGCGAGCTCATTGTTTTGAGAAGACAGAAGTGAGGCCGATATGCGCCTCGGCCTCCAGTCTCTTGGTATCGCCACCTCCGGACCCCCTCGGCCATCGGGATGGCGGCGTCACGAGTTGGTCACCGGACTCCGAACTCGACCGTGGTCACCGTCTGTCCCGACAAGACTTCCGACAGCGGAGTCACTAAGTGATCCGCCTCGTTCAGCTCTTCGCCTCATGACCACGGACAGAAAACCACACGAGCCATGGATTCTAACAGCGTCGTCCCACAGACGGCGCGGCGCGTCAGCTCTCAACAACTCCTTCGCGTGTCCTAGAGGCTAGAGCATCCGTTCCTTCGCCGCGTTGGCTCCGGGCCAGGCCATCCGCCAAATCCCCGTAGCACACCTCGCCTACGGGAATAGGCAATCGCCCAGCCTGACCCAACAGTCTTGTCGGCGAAGTCTTCGGACGCCAGGATCGCGCTACTGCAGGGGCCGCGCCTCAACGACCGACCGCTGGAGTCGCCCCTGGGACGAAAGTCTGCATCGTACGAGCTACGAACCGACAACGCCAGGATGTTATCTACTAAAGATTGACTTTGCTCGTGGCTTGTGCAAGCTGAGGGTTCAGAAGATGCTGGGTCAACCGAGCAAGAAACCCTGCATATGCTTGCTCAGGGTCCAGTCAAAAATGCTGCTCGGTCCACCACACCAAGCGTCAGTTCTGGACGCCAAAAAGGGGATCCATCTGACGACGGGGATAAAAGAAATGACCACCGCAGGGCTCGAACCTGCAACCTCCTGATGAAACTACTGATCGTAGTCAGATACTCTGCCAATTGAGCCAGGCGGCCGCTTCATGTTGAACCCCCAGGATGTTGACACCATGTTCGCCAAGTCCAGGTATCCGTCTCCATCGAAATGTTGCTGACTGAGATGGTGTTGTTCGGAAGGCGATCGGCCGGAGGATCGACTGGAAGAGCCGCATATCTGCCTTATGCATGCCTGGAATGCGGGATCTCCCAGGCGAGACAAAACATTCCGATGGCATGTCATCTGGGACTTCATACCATTGAAATATCAACATCATCTCCGGATGCCATCAGTCTGACAGGAGGCCGCCACCGTCGGAGGAGCGGCATCACATGCCCGGCGCGACTCGAAAGCGCGGTTCGACATTGTAGGGAGATGAGTTTGCAGAATGTCGTCCGACATCTCTGGTCGCTGTCGATCGTTATTCTCAACTCGTCATAACTCGTAAACCCTCAAGGTCCAGAGCTCAACAAACAACACCGGAGGCCTGGCAGACCTGGGCTGGCGCATCTGGTCTTGCCCTCGAAAGACTCGAGGGGTGTTGTCTCCCTTCTTACAGCAGATCGAGGGCCGTTGTCTGACTCTGACCAGGCAATAGCCCCTCAAAGACCTCAGACACCGATCCAGTGCTTGCTGACAGTAAATCCTGCGTCACACTCGTCAATCTCTCCAGTCGGCGGCCTCAACGACTTCGAGACATCGACTGGCACTTGTACGGCTTCTGTGCAAGGGAAGAAGCGAAAGCCCGATATGCCGCCGAAAACACGCTGGAGAGCTTGCAATGCGTACCACGCTGACTGGTATCTTGGTTGACGTGATGAGAAGCCCAAGATGACGACCAGCCCGTGATATTTCTCGGATATCGGTTGGATGGTACGCGAGGGCCGCAACGGTTGCACGAGCGCGTATGCGCCCGAAGCCGGCCGTCTTGCCGAGCCCAGGGAACAGGATGCCCCGAGACGAAGCCGCACGCAGATTGCCGTCCGTCCATCCGTCCCGTCGGCTGGCGAGCCGCAGCATGCGGCCATCCCCAGCCGCACATGGTTTATCGCCACCAGACTGCGGACATTTACACCAGCCTCTGAATTTCCGACTCTGCGTCCAATCTTGGCCAAGGTCCCTTGACTCGGCACCTCTGACCGTGTCTTGAAGGTGTCTTGAAGCAATTCTGTCCAATTCGAGATCGGCAGTGTCAAAAATCTGGGTGCCGCCCTTGGGGCCCTTCAGCGTCACCGCGGAGCCCCTGTCGGGCACATGTGAACCTTGCTTAACCCCCCTGCAGACGTGGTCACCAGGGCCCTGCCATCTCGCAAGGCCCCCCTGTAGATATTGCCTCGCGGCGTCCGTCGGGGAAGTGAGGGGCCCTGGGCCGGTGACTGGAGGGCCGGGGGAGCGGGCGGCTTTTTGTTTCCCACAGCAGGGTCGGGAATGAAACACAGCCAGCTCGGGCCTGGGTCCCAGACATGATGTGTGGTGGCGCCCTTCCTCATTTCACAGGACGGGGGTCATGCCGGTCGAGACGTGTCATTCAGAGAGGAATGCGACGATGATGGGGTAATAAGACAGCGCCATGTTGACACTGGCCTGTGGTCGTAGACGCTTCGCTCGCCTTGCTTCTGATGGTGCGCGTGGAGTTTTGCAACGGCTGTTGATGAAGGGGTCGGTTCAATGTTTCTTCTGTATGGCTAGGCTAGCTAGATCAGGGGGAGTCGGGCGAGAACGAAATTTGCGATGGTGGTTCATGCAGGACGGGCATGCAAGTCGGGGGAATCTTGAAGCGAAGGACGCGGGAGACAGGCCGGGTTCTGTAGGGCGGTCTGGAGAGCAAAGTACACGCAGGTACCCGGACACGGTGTTGACGAGGAGAGCGACAAGGGAGTTTCCTTTCAGTCTGCCGGGATACGAGGATGGACCCCTCCCCTGCATCGTCCAGCCTCGCGCTCGCAGAAGTTGATATGCGATCATCGTAAGATGGCGAGGCCTGTTCGCGGGTCTGGCGGAATGCCCCGAGGTCCTGGCAAAGTTTCCTGCATGATTATCTCGATCCTTTTGGAGGGCGGGAGTCGCGGGAGTCGCGGTTGAGGGCTGAAATTTTGATGCTGGCACTGTGCTCGTAAGTTGGAGTTTAATATCGCCAGACTGCAGGATGTTTGTGGATCATCCCATGACACGAGTCGTGGACAGAGAGGAACTGGAGCGTCGGAGTCGAGGCCGCTGTTGGCAAGGTCGTAACCAAGGGAGAACGGGCAGGATATGGCCCGTGAACCTTTCTGGCAGCTTTGGTGTCCGGGTGATGACGCTTGCAAATACAGGACACTGACCACTGAATGTGGGCATGTCTCCATTTTCCAGTCGCAAGGAGCGGCGCAGGGCGGACGGAGTTGAAGAAAGGTGCCCGCGCGCTTGGGGCGCCGGCCGCTGTCAGTTTTCGGCAGACTATCGCAAGTGCTGGAAGATCCCGGCGGACTGTTCAGTTGGTGCCCGGCTGTAACCCCTGGCCCGGTGGGAGGAAAGACGCGCGCCTTGCCTGTCCGAGTCTGATGACCGATGTCTCTCCCCCGCCGGGCCCTTGTCCTGCCCTGCCAAAGGTGCCCGACCCAAGAACGACAGCGGGCACCGCCCGAGCCTGGAAGCCACAGCAGCCGCTCGGGCCTATGCCGTGCGCTTGCTGGGGATTTTGGGCGTTGCGCAACCCCCACTGTTCGCTGACCTGCAGGTGGCCGTGGCATCGTGAAAAAGTCCCTGGACGTGATGACGAGAAACCATGGACGGGGGTGGGGGGCTCGGCCAATATTGAGCATCAGGCCGCCCAATCGCGTGTGAGGCAGACGTTCGGCGGCCAGTGCGATCCAGGGGGGATGCCGAAGGAGGGGGAACACTTGGAGCAGGCCACCCACTGAGAATGCCTCTACAACGCTAGGACTGGCCTTTTGGGGACCCGGCCGTCCGACCTGCAAGGGGCACCCGTTGGCGCGTTTCCTCTTGCACTTTCAAAACGCCCCGACCGGCGCCCCCCATCTGATCCAGCAGGAGCACACAGGACGGACTGGCAGAGAAAAGAAAAGTATCGACTGCTCACTCCTTCCCGCCCGCATGTATGCACGGTGGTCTTTCGCTGCTCGTCCGACTTTTACACAGGCTAAGGTAGCAGCTAGCATGATGACGCACGGCGGGACTCGGGAGGCACAGGAACAGACACTTTCACGCGCCGTGGCCGCGAACCCGTCCGCGTCCCGTCCGCGAGCCCTAGGGAAAAAGAGAGGCAAGGCAGGCTGTGTCACCAGATGGATGCCGTGTTCCAACTACTACTGTACCTGTGCTGGGCCAGAGACGCGGGCCGTCTCTCTGCGACGACGGATAATTGGCCGTGGACCGGAGTACCAAGTACACTTGTACTGGAGTCTAGAGATGTCTGCCTGGAGACGTTGCCCGCCTTGCAACTGCCGCAAAACTTGGCTATCAAAACTACTAATCCATGTCCCAGTACCAGTACCGGGGTTGACGATCAATCAACCCTAACTGCGTGGGCCTGGCCGACGGATGGGCGAGTCAAACAACAAAAAATCCCTGACCTTGACCATCCATGAACACGAAACATTGCCCACCTCCAGTGCGCGCTCCGGTGCGCGGCTTCAGGCCCCCTGGTGTGTCGAGGGCCAATGTCTATAACGCCGGCACCGCGGGACGTACTCTATCCACGACCTGGCCAGACGGCCTGGACTGCGCACCTGCCCCGGTGCGGGATGGGGCCCTGTGGGCTGTCGAGGGAGTTGAGGACAGTTCGTGATCCATTGATCAGCACATCACCAGCAAGACCAGCAAGGTCGACAGCTCCTTCCCCCTCCTCTCCCCCGAGTTGTGTCCCCACGCGCCGTTACGCCCACTTCCAACCCACCGGTGCGGCGTTCCTCTGTCCCATCCGTTTCTGGCTAGCGTCCCTGTTCGGGATCAGATACTAGCGCACCTGCTTTTCCTCCTCCAGGGATCCTTCCTCGCCGAACAAGTGGTTTCCTCGGCGGCTTTTTCGATGGATTGTCGAGGGCAGGTCCGACCCAGGTTTTTCGCTTCCCTCCCTCCATCAAGCCGATTCGATGGAGGGGAATGGTGCGCCCCCTCCGGTGCCTGTTCCTGCATGTGAGGTGGATCACTGATGCAGCGCACCGCACTTGCGAGGTGTGAGGTGTGACTGCCCTGCCCTGTCCTCCTGTCTGTGCCTGTCTTGTGTGGTGCGCCTGTGCGTGCGAGCTCCTGTCCATCACCTCCAGTCCCCTCCATTCGTCTGGTGTGGTTTGTCTGCCCGCTCACTCCATCTGCACTGACCGCGCTGGGCCCTCGTCCGTGGGAGCATCCCCCTTGTTCACAAGTTGTTCTTGTACCGGTATATCCTCTGACGCTCCCTCGCCGAAGATCCCCTTCCCCGTCTGTTGTTTATCCCCCCAAATCCCCCGGTCACACTCCTTTCGCCATCTGCCGGTTTCCTCACTCCGCCATCAGCAACACAGGCATAATCACCACCACGCTCCTTGCCATACACACCTCGACGTCGCCTCCTCGTACAAGTACTCAACGACCAAGACCTAGGACCAAGACCGAGTCCCAGACCAAGTCCAGCCCAGTCCTGATTCAGCCAGCCCGCCTGCCAGTCCGCCCCAGCCCCAACCCAAGCCAAACCCACAGAAAGCAAACAAACACCTTGCACCGACCAGGAGGAGACCCGACCAACCCCAAGACGACAAGACAGACCAAGACGTCAAGCTCGGCCCACCACCCGCCTTTTGTTATTCATGCGAATGTGTTGACATTCCCGCCATCGTCCTCCATCACCCGCCCCCCTCTTCGGTTCACCGGCCAATGTCCACCTTGCCGTTGTTTTGGCGCCCCGATCATCGTTGAAAGTCAAGTCGGTTGATTCCGCCGCTCTGCCGGATTCCAGTTCTTTGTTTGTTGTGGTAAAACAACAGCCGAACCCCACTCACCACCCACCATCCCCAGCGCCCAGCGCCCTGGTCTCGCCCTACAGCCCGTAGCTGGGACACTGATCCTAAGCACCCGATCCGTCAGCATCGGCGTCACTGGCCCTAGCATTCAGCTCAGCCCCCCCGAGTCCCGGATCGGCCGCCGACGACACTACCACCACCCACCCCCCGCTCATGCGACCCGATCTCGAGACCTAGACTCATCATGACCCAGTCCGACCTCAACTCGGCCGACCTACGGCCATTCGAAGCCCTCAAGCGCGAATCCTCTCATCCCTCTTCACGGAGAGCGCGCCCTCCTGATTTGACATTCGTCATGGAACCTGGTGACCGAATTCCCCTGCGCGCGGAAAAGGTGTCCAAGAGAGAGTCCAAGCTGGGACTGAGGAGCATCTTTGGTCGATCGCGCCCCTCCAAGGACACAGAAGACCTACCGTCGCAACAACACAACAAATTCGCCAACCGATTCGCCGGCGATGTCAACAGCCCAATCACACCCGGCTCCAAGCCTGTATCCAATATGACCCGTTCACAGACCTCGCTGCCGCTGTCCTCGCCCTCTTTCCCACCCCCCTCGGTGCCGCAGATGCCGCGGCTCACCCTGAGATCAAAGGCTTCCAGCGGCGCCATGCGACCACCACAGTCGCAAACCCAACAGCAGTCACAGCCGCAGCCGCAACAACCCCAGCCTCGTGCCCACTTCGGATCCTGGGACCCTCCCCCGCTCTTCAAGGCCTACCCCCAGGCCATCAAGGACGCTCACCTGCCGGCCACAGTCATGTCCGCCGACGCCATTCTGAAATTCAACGAGAAGAGGCTCGCCAGCTCAGATTCTACCCTGGAACTGTCCGAAGACACCGGCACCGACTCGGCCGTTGAGAAGCTGAAGTGGAGGCACCGGAGGGACCAGTCAGCAACTCTGAAGCTCGATTGGACCACCAAGATCTTCATCCTCTGCACCTCGGGATATCTGTTGCAGTATTCTGGCGACGGCAACTTCAACCGCCAGCCGGAGAAGATGCTGCAGCTCGGCAAGGACTCGGCCGCCTTCGTCAGTGACGCCATCCCAGGACGCCACTGGGTTCTCCAGGTCTCTTCCGTCATGGAGGCCAACGGCACGGCGGCGACCGACTCCCGCTCAATTCTCTCGCGCCTTCCCTTTGTAGGCTCCCAGAACAGAAGCGCCTCCAACTTCCTCATGGTCTTTGAGAGCGCCGAGGACATGGAGTCCTGGATCACCATTCTCCGTAGGGAGATTGAAATCCTGGGTGGCAAGAAGTCAACGTCCGAAACGGGTTCCTCAAAGGCCGATGATGAGACGACGCACCTCAAACTTCGTACAAGCCAGCGCACTCTGGTGGTCAGAGATCCTAGCCGCTTCTCCCGCGTCCTGTCGCGGGACTTTACGTCTCCGCAAATGGACGATATGGAGGCCTCTGGCGAGGACGCTGGAGCCGATCCGTCGGTCGACGATGTCTCGACCACCAACAGTATCGTTTCCAACGACGGTCGTCAGCTCGACAACCTCCGCGACAGTGGCAACAGACTGTCGTACGTGTCTTCTGGCCAGAGGACCATCATGACCCCCACCAACTCGTCACCGGGCTGTTCGCCGGTGCGGGACAGCTTCAACAGCACAGACGGCGAGCACATTACCCCTGAGACGGCGCTGCAGCCCAGGCCCAGGCCCAACGCCGCGGCCATCATGGACCGCAGGCAATCGATGCAAGGGATGAATGTCATGGACTTCCGCCAGGGCTCACAGCCGTCGCAGCCGTACAATGCGCCCGCCACGCCGTCCGAGGCCCCACGAGCGCACCCCACCCCCAACTTCAGCGTCCCCATCAGCAAGCGGTATAGCCAGCTCAAGACCTCCCCGTCCGAGGGAAGCCTGATCGGCGACTTTGCTCGCCCCCTGAGGACCCGCGGCCCACCGCCGAGCGCGCCATTCTCCACGACCCGGCCGCTCTCCATCGTTGCCGATTACCCATCGCCGGACAAGAGCGACTTTTCGCGCGAGGACGCAAGGACCCTTGCTTCTTCTCGGAGCTCCAACCGCACCGAAAGATGGAGCAGAACCTCATTCACCGAGGAGCAGCCGCAGCCGCAGTTCCCCGTTAGGCGGACAAGCTTGGCGCCGCTCCAGCCCGGCCTGAGTATCACTCTTGCCAACCCTCGCAAGTCAGTGAGCATGCATGCCCTGCGATGCCTCGAGGAGACGGACGAAGCGCCGCCGGCGCTGCCATCCCCGTCGCTTCCTGTGCAGTACCAAACGAGAGCCCCCGCGCGGTTCTTGGTGTCGGAACCTAGTAAGGGAATCCGACGGAGCGTCTCGTCGTCGATGGAGATTCACGACCGGAGCCGCTCTCCAACACTTCGCGATACCCAGCAGCGCGCGAGGCACCGGTCCAGCGTTTTTGTCGAGCCGACCACGGCCCGCCATGCGGTGGAGAGACCGGCCCGGTACTCGATCGGCCATGCCACGGATCTCAAGATCAGGGTCGACCGTTTCCAAGCCATGCCGTCGCTGTCGAGCCCGAACCTGCTGGACGCCCCGGGCACCGCGCCGTTGACCACGAACAAGTTCCTCATCCCCGATGTCCAGGCTAAGGCCTTGAACCGACGGAGCATGCCCTCCCTCGCACACGGACCTCCCCCCGCGCCTCCGCCGACGAGTGCTCTGCCTCCTGTGCCGCGCCCACCTCCCACTTGCGCCCTTCCCCCCATCCCCCAGTCACGGTCAAAGCAGCCAGCGGCCATGGCTTGATACCAACCCACACTTTCCATCGACAATGTTGGATTCCTTTTTGTCATTTGTTTGTTAAATACCGACCGCAAGACGCGGCACGTCCATTTCCTATGTATCACGGAGTTATTTGGGTGGGCTTTGCGTGCAGGAAGCACGCAGCCCCGGACCACGTACCATACCCCTGATTTGCATCGCTCCTTGTACATCATGGCGAGCAGGCGTTGAAGAAAAGGAGAGACCCCGAAAAAAGATGGGAAAGGGTCGATGACGGACGTACGACTGATTTCATGTACAAAATGAGCTTGACGACACAGCGTGGTGCCCGAGGACCGGGACAGAGGAGGGTGGCTGTTTAGCAATGAACACTTGAATACTTGAAGAAGATGCCAGAGTGTGCCAGAATGTGCTCGAAGATGAAAACGATGCAGTAGACTGAGTGCGAATGTTGGCTTAGTGATGCTGATGGAGGTGGCGGTCGTCGAGGTCAGCATCACGACTCTCAGGGAAGGAGCTCCCCAGGATGGCGCCAGCCCTAATTAGGACTAGCCTTATTTGCCCCACCAAAGTTCGCCGGGCGCACCAGAAAATGAATCAACCTCAAAATTCCTCGTTCATTGGTAACGCCTGAACCCCACCGCCAGAGGACTTTGCCAACGTCAACCTCCCACTACCAACGATCCCATCGACGAGACCCGAAACAGCCCCTCATACGACCCATCACCGAAAACCACAACACAAATCGAGAAGACAGAAACAAAGACGCAAGACACAGCCGCAATCATGGCTACCGCCGGCAAGACCAAGTGAGTCCGCCCGCCTTCCGTCCCACTTCCTTGCGCCCCTCCTCAGGAGTATCACGAACCTGGGCATGGACATGGACATGGACGTGGGGTTCGATACATGGACAGACATGATGGACCTCCTCTTTCATCCAAGATCCCCTAGTAGAACTCTGCTAACCACTTCCCTCCCCAGCTGGGCCGACGACGAGGACGTCGACGACGCCCCCTCGACCGCCCTCCCCCCCAACCAGACCATCACCAACAAGGACGGCACCAAGACCATCATCTCCTACCGCCTGAACGAGAACAACCAAAAGGTCAAGACGACCCGCCGCATCCGCTACACCACGCACACGGAAAAGGTCTCCCCCCGCGTCGCCGACCGCAAGACATGGGCAAAGTTTGGCCTCTCCCAGAAAGACCCCGCCGGCCCAGCCCCCGACACCACGTCCGTCGGCGAGAACATCATCTTCCGCCCCTCGGCCACCTGGCGCCGCGACCAAAAGGACGAGGGCGCCGACGTCAACGCCCAGGCCATGAAGGACAAGCTCAAGGACAAGAAGCTCAAGTGCCGCATCTGTAACGGAGAGCATTTCACCGCCCGCTGTCCTTACAAGGACACCATGGCCCCCGTCGGCCAGGAGGGCGCCGACGTCGCCGCCGGCATGGGCGACGACGAGGGCGCCGGCGCCGCGGGAGGCGCGGGAGGCGCTGGCCTTAAGAAGGGCAGCTACGTGCCCCCTGCCCTCCGCGGCGTCGGCGGTGGCGGTGCCGGCGAGAAGCTGGGGGGCAAGTACCCGGAGCGGGACGACCTGGCCACGCTGCGCGTTACCAACGTGAGTGACACCGCAAGCATCGAAGATGACACAACTTACACTTCTTCCAGGTCTCCGAGCTCGCCGAGGAGCAGGAGCTGCGCGACATGTTCGAGCGCTTCGGCCGCGTCACGCGCGTCTTCCTCGCCAAGGACCGCGAGACGGGCATGGCCAAGGGATTCGCCTTCATCAGCTTCGCCGACCGCGGCGACGCCGTCAAGGCCTGCGACAAGATGGACGGATTCGGTTTCAAGCATCTCATCCTCAGGGTCGAGTTTGCCAAGAAGGCGACGTAAGGGACGAAGGGAATGGAAGGACGAGGAAACGGCCGGGCGGAAGAAATGTACGAAGAAACATGATTTCCCCCGACACCATGTGCGCGGGCGCGAGACAGAGGAGGAGAAATCTCTCACGACGATGCATGAAGGCGGAAGAGAGACAGCAGAGGTGAACGTTCCCGACCAGATTAGGTCCGGCATGATGACGAAGAAGACTGGAGACGATTTGGCATCGCCAGGGAGTCTGGACTGGGAAAAATACGAAGACATTCCACATCAACTTTTCCTCGTGTGACTAAGAGCTGTGACCCTAACATTAAAACAAAGTCGTATTCGCGCCATCGGCGCCAGTAATGACTGGAGTGTTCCCCTTGACCTGTCTAGAAACAAAAGTATGTATATCCATCCCCAAACGCCGCACATGCTCCCCCCGCTGCCCGTGTATATGAAACGATGCATCCGCGCCAGGCTAGTCAACCCCAAGGCTGTCATTGCGCGGCCTATCAATCGTGAGTGTCGGCGTCGTCGGTGTCTGGGGCTGCCCCTGCTGCTGCTGCGTCTCTCCACGACCCGCCGAAGATGTCGTCGAAATGGACGACAAGCCGCTCCCCTCCCGTGCAGAGGCCCTCTTCGACGAGCTACGCCCGACAATCTTCTCCGTCCAGTTCCAATTGCTGCCACTGTTAGACGGGCCAGCGGCAGACGAGGGGGAAAGCATCGCCGAAGACGGGAATCCCGCCTGTGATGGCGACGACGGTACGCGGGGGCTCTTTGTCCCGTTGTCACTGTGGTCATCATCGTCCGTATCGATCCAGTCCCCGTCGCTCCACGTCATCGAGTCGGCGCGGAACACTTGCTGCCTAGGCGTTGAACGTAGCCGAGGTGGGCTGCTGCCGTTTCCGCTGCTGCCAGTCCTCACAGGGGAGCTGTCCACGTGAGGGAGATCAGAGACCTTGTCCTCAGCCTCGCGTGTGAGGCTATCTGACCTGCCCGTGTCCACCCTGAGGCCGTTTGTAGCGTCCTTCTTCTGCTCGGCCTGCTCCTCGCGCGCTCCGCGTTGCGCTACCGTCTCTTTGCCACTCGTCGACCGCTTGTCGCCCTTCTTCAACTTGACTTCGCCGCCATACTGGTCAGGTGGCTGGCCTACATCCAGGGCACGCTCCTCAGCACCCTCGTCATCAACACGGGTGCGTGCCGTGGCGGCGTCGGAGAAGTGCGCATCGACCATGTGCTTCACAACAGGCCATCCAAAGGCGTTGGCAAACATGCGGCGAACAATGATGTTGTTGTGCGCGTCCGGCTCAACCTTGACCAAGACCTTGCGCCAGGCGATACCGCGATGGTACGCCCGCGCAATCTTCTCCTCGACCCGCATCTGGGAGCCATCAACCTCCTCATCCGGAGCCTTGCCTGGGTTCGTGTGCGGCGTATCATCGTAATCCCTGGCTGATAGAGTCGAGTCCTGGCGGTCGACGTCCTGGCTGGGGAAGGGGGAGGACACGTCCGAGGCGTGGTCCTTGATCTCAGTGTTTGAGCTCGCATTGGTATCTGTCGTCTTCGTGGAAGCGTTGGTGTTCCTCCTCCGCAAGGACAGCGTGCTCGACGCGGAGCCGGTCGACTTCTTCTTCAGGGGCGGCGGGGGAATGTCAGACGGGTGGTACACCCTGTCATGGAAGATGGCCCTCGGCCGCTTCGATGGGTCCAGGATGAAGTCGGTAGACGGCAACGTCGGGTTGATCAGATCGTGAGCTGATTCGAAGAAGGTCGTCCTGGGCGGCGCGTTCAAGCCATCAACCTCATTCTCGAATTCCTGCCCCGTCGTAACCTTGGAGCCCACTGAACTTGACGAAGCCGTGGCCGCGTCCTCGTCAAACTTGATCGTCTGACTACGGCGATAAATCTTATTTTGCTTGGGCGACAGCTGGGCCGGCGGCTGCGGTGGATGCGGCTCGTTGCTCTTGAACAAGTTGAAGAAGCCCGCGAACGGCCCCGTGTTAGGCGTCGACGGCTGTGCCGAGGAACCGTTCTCCGCGTACGGGGTTCCTACAGATCGCAGGCTGACCTTGTCATCGTCAATGATGGCGTCCTGCGACGGCTGCGGCACCTCGGCGGCGTTCTCGGGGTTTGTTGGCTTTGGCGTTGCTGTGCCGGATTCATCGTCACCATCGTGGTTTTCATCATCCTCGTCTTCCTCCGGCGGGAGCTGGCGCTGGTCCCGCCGTGCGCCCGTCACGTTGGCGCCTGTGAGTTCAGCCCATCCGGCACCGACCAATGTCTCAACAAGGCCAGCATCGCGGCGGGCCTTTTCAACGCGGCCAAGACCTTGCCAGTCAAGGAAGAGCAAGCAGCTCGTCCTCAACGGCACAATGCCATCGTTGACAACGTTGGAGTACGTCGTCCTGTTGCGGAACTTCTTCAGGGCCGTATGAGCAGGGCCAGTGGGCAAGATACGCAGCAGCGGCTTCGACTCTGGCCGGCTCTCGCCAACGACGCGCTTGTGAGCGCTCTCGCCGAGGTTGCTGACGATGGCGCCCCAGCCGCTCCTCGCGATAGTGGGTGCCCTCCACGTAAGACCCAGGTCCTGCCCCGTGCGGCCAACAAGTCCAAAGTCGAGGGCAAACTTGACGTAGAGCGGGTTCTCGTTGCTGAGACCGAGGAAGGGCGTCGCCATGGCCACAAAGTTGATGGGCTTGATCAGCTCAAAGAATTCGGGCGAGTGCTTCTGAATGTAGGCGACCGCATAAGTCTGGACCAGGCCGCCCAGTGAGTGGCCGACGAAGCTGATGCTCGTGATCTTGAAGGGGCGTTGCGTCTCGACATCGTCCTTGTGGATGGAGCTGTTCTTGTGGACAGGCTTGCCCTCGTGGTGCTTGGCCGCGGCAGCTAGACCTTCGGCGGCTGCGCCCTTGATAGAGGGCAGGTATGGCTGGTCGGGGTAGCACGTTGACAGGACGTATCTCGCGAGCCGTTTGCCCAGGAACTTGATGCCTCTCTCCGTGCGAGTGGCGTTGCCCGAGAAGCCGCGCACAATGACCTCCTCGTCATCTTCGTCATCGGACTGATCAGATTCGATCGACTCGTCGGCGGCGGCAGGAATATGGGAGCTGCCATTCGTAGGGGACGGCACTTCTCCATCTCCCGGGCCATCCCCTTCCGGCACGGAGGGCTCGGCGGCGGCGGTGGTTGCGGCAGCCTCCTTGGCCTTCCGGTCCGCCCGCTCCTGGGCCTTCCGCTTCTTGGCGTCTACCTTGGCCTGCCTGACGGTAGCATCAATGCTCTCCTTGAGGTACAGCATGTCGGCCCCAAGGTTGCTATGCAGTCCATGTGTCAGGACGACCAAGTGAACCTTCTTCTGCTTCCTCGTCTCCGATTTGTGCTCCTCAGCCTTGGGCGTGGCCAGCCGGACCTTTTCCATCTTGCTCTCGCTGGCGGTGCCGGACTGCTTGAGGCCGTACTCCCAGCCGGGGAGGCGCGGTGTATTCCATAGGGTGGCCGTATCTTCGACCTTGAGGCGGATGGCGCGCGAGAAGACACCTTTGGAGAGAGGTCCGCCGGCCGGTTCCCGATACCCGGGCTCGTGCTGGTGGTCGCTAACCTTGCCGGGCTGTGGTACCTGGGCCTGGCCACCGATGACAGGCAGGGCAGAGCTCAAGCTGAGACTTTTTTCGTCGCGGGCAAGAACAATTTCGTAGCCGACGGCGGCAGATGTCGAGAAGATGACCTGCGAGGAGACCTCAACGATCCAACTGGCGCTTAAAACCTCGCCGTCTGCCGCACCAGCGGGGTCGGAGGGGGCACCACCAAAATGCTGACCGCCACCCCCAATACCAGCAGACTGGCGGATATGTTCAGGAACGACGAGCTCGCACTGCCAGGAGCCTCCAGCCTTGACCATGGGCTCAAACTCGGGAACGCCATAGCGGCGGGGGTTGTTGAACTTGCGGTTCGGGTTGTAAGACGCGGGGTAGGCGGCAACACAGAGATTATAAGGTCCGTGGACGAACGCAGCGCGGAGAGCAATGGCCGATGTGTTGCGAATGCGCAGGTATAGTTTCTCGGGAGACGGGAGGATGCGGTCCTGCGAGGGTGTGTATGTAACGGTGTAGCGAACGACCTCGCCAATCTTGACCTGGCCGATCTGGTGTATGAGCTGCATGGCTGGCGCGGGCGAGAGACGCAGAGGAGGGAGAGGGAAGTGTCGGTGTGTTGGAGACTGCCTATCGCGGTGCGGCGGCGGCGTTGTCGTCCTCGTGGTGGGATGATGGGATCGGGCTCGCGGGCAACCTCATGTCGTGCCCGGGCGTGTCGCAGGCGAGATTAGGCGAGGGGGAATCAGGGGGGCTTATGCTCGAGGAGGAGGTGTGCGGTAGGGAGGAAGATTCGAGGTGTCGGAACTATGACTGGTAGTCGTCGTGATATGTATGATATGTACCTGGCGGTCAGGCAGTGCAGGGCGAGAGAGAGATGCAGTGGCGGGCCGGGGCTTGTCCAAACGAAGCCAGTGATGCGATGAGGCGACCGTCCCGTCCGTCATGCGCAGCCTCGGTCCAGAATTATGGGAGGAATGTAGCACGGTCGTGCGCTTCGTATCGTGTCGTGTCAGTGCAAAGCGAGCGCAGATGGAAAGTTGAAGAATCGAAGCAGGCACACGACCTACGTCCCTTCCCTCCTTCGACCGTCATTGCCCTGCTCGAGCCTTCCTTCCCGCCCGCGGGTCCGTCCTTCCTTCCTGGATGCGTCCACCTCTCCGTCGTGTCATTGGCCCGCCCCGCCAGGTGACTACAGTGTACGGTGTGTGGCGGGGCACCTCATCGCCCAGCAGCAGTGAGATCAACACGCTGGAGTGATGTCAGACCCTGCACCCTGCGCCGGGCTAGAGCCCACTGTGATTGCTTGATGTTTTAGCGAGCGACACTGGAAGTGCTGGGCCCAGCGGATGAAAGTGGGCCCTCAAACCGGCGTCTCGGCATCCCCAAGAGCCTCCTCCTTCATTCACCTCAGCACGACAGTCGACGTCTCCGAGCGTCCCGGCGCCAGACAGGTCAGCACAAGCCACCGATGACTGCCAGTGCGCTTGTGTGCATGTGAGGCTCCCTGAAAACGTCAAGAAATTCCCTATTTGGGCTGCCTCCTCGCACCCCGAGTCATCCATCTTGGACTGAGCAGAGGGCATGGCCAGCCATGCCAAACCGCTACTCCGTGCTCACCTCGCACTCGGTCCGAAGACCACTTGTACTGATTACCAAGAGTCACAAACAAAAAGAAAGTCTAATGGGATTTTTGCTGGCGCAGCTGCTGCTGCTCCGCCACCGGTCGCTTCGGACCCTTCGGCTGCGCTCCGGACGACCCGCGATAGTCTCACTCCGGGAAAAGTCAACTTCCCGGCCACCCCTGAACCCAACATGGCCGGCTGCCTCAGATCCAACTTGACAACTCACAGCTTCTCGAGCAAGACCATAGGCATCAAGTCATATAGAACATGCATTCATCATCCCTATACGTAGAAATGGCAAACATCCCTACTCCCAATATTAGTTACACACGGCCCAGTTCTGGCAGCCATAAAATAACCCAGCCGTCCTCATGGCCCTGCCTTGGGACCCCCTGGCTCGACGTGGTTCCTCCACTCGTGCACCCGGTTCATCCCACTGCCGGGCCCCGACAGCCCAGCCATCATGGACGGCCGCGCCTGAGGCGGCGCCTCTCTTCGGATGCCCCTCGTCGCATCTTCACGCCGGGGCTCTCGCTCTCGCCCCGTCACCATGCCCGAAGGGTCCGACATGGTAGCTCGCATCAACCGCGGAGGGGCAAAAGCGTACCCTGTGTCACCCATGGGTGGCATCGGCGGCAGCGGCGGCGGTGGCCCTCCCATTCGACTCTGCATCGCTGCCATCGGGCCAGGGGGCATGTGCAACCCGAGCCCCTGCAGCGGTGCCCGTGGGGGAACCATCGCTGCCGCTGCCGCAGCCGCCGCCGAAGGAGGGGAACCCACCATTGGGTTGCCGCTCAACTCAGGCGCGCGGTCCCGGAGGCTCACCCGGGCCTCCGAGAACCGCTCCGCCAGTCGTCGCTCCGTAGAGTCCTGTCGGAAAGCCGCTCCTCTTGCTCGGCCAACGTCGGCCAGGTAGTCGCCGGGTATGGGCTCCCTTGGCCCTGCGTCAAACGCCGGCGGTGGCATGTGCACCGCCGCCGGAGGTGGTGATGGTGGCATGACGATGTGCTGTGGTCCTCGTCTGAATTCGTCACTCATACGCCGTCCGGTCGCGCTTCCCACGCTGGGCCGCCCACCCGTCCGCAAGCGACCATAAGTGTCGCGATCGCCCTCGTCGTTCTCCTCGACTTCAATCTCCACCTCGGGATGGCGGCGATGTTGGGGATGGTGGTGGTGTTGGTGGCTGGTGCTGCCATGGTCGTCTTTGGGGTCCTTCTGTCGTCGTCGCCGCGAGGCGTCTCCGTCCTGTCGTTCCTGTAGTCTCCTCATAACCATCTCCTCGTCATAACTCATAGCTCGTTGTCGTACCGCATTGGGCACTACCCCAGATTCGTACGTGCCCCGGGCCACGCCCTTGCTTGCTGCCAACTGACTGTCCCGTCGCTCTAGGACGGCCCTCTCCAGTCGTGAAGGGGCTTGCAACGCGGGGTCTTCGTCGTCGTCGTGTGTTTCGTAGTTGAACCACGGGCATTCACACGACTTCCACTTGGAGCCGCATATCATACAAAACTGCCCTCCACACCGGCTGTCGACAAGTTAGCACGTATTCTCCTGTCAGCCACGAGAAAAGGACAACTCACCAGGTCATGTGGTTGCACCCCTCCTTCAGCTCAACCATTTCCTTGCACTTATAGCACTGCTGCCAACCAGCTTCTTTGGCCTGCTCGAGGAACCTGTTCGTCTCCTCGTCCCTGGGGCACTTCCGGGACGAGTGCCACTTGCCGTTACATGAACAGCACACCTTCATCTTGCATTCGCCGCACTTGGCGCACTTGCGGCCATCGTCGACGCGGTACACGCTGTCAGGCTTGATCCACGCGCCGCAGCGCTTGTAGGGACAGTAAATGCGGTTGCGGGTCGAGAACTCTACCAGCTTGCTGTTCCATGTCTTCTTGAAGGTCTTGTTGAAGAGTGGGTCGACAAACTTGAGCGGGATATCGTGCGAGCAGCACTTGGGTGGCATCTCCCCTGGTTCCTTGATGGAGCGTTTGAAGACGGTCTTCAGACACATGCTGCACATGCGGTGTCCGCACTTGAGCTTCGCCGTCTTGGCACAGTCGTCGAGGCAAATGACACACTGCAGTCTTTCGGGCACAGTCACGGTTAGCAGAGGAAAGAAGGCAGGGCACTGCGAGCTTGCTCACTGTTTGCCGGGCTTTTCATGCTTGTCGGGCCTTTCGGACGCCTTGGGCTGTGCCATCGGGCCCAGGAAGCTCCCGATGAGGGAGGAACGCCGTCTTGACGAGGACGGGCTTCGAGATTCGACGCGGGGCCCCTGAGTGGCACTTGACCGTCGGACAGGGGGTGGTCGTGGTGTCTCGTCGTAGACAACTTCGGCATCCCGTTGCTTTCTCGAGAGCCTGCTGCATTTGGGGTCAGCGCAGCTCACAGGGGCCAGACAGCATCACGCGAGGGCTCATGGACATGTCACACCTTTCTAGAGTGCGGGTCTGGCGAGGCTCGTCCACGGCGCTCTGACTTCGTCGGGGCGGAGCAGCCCTCACTGAGCTGCCAGAATCGAGCAGCTCAGATCGGTGCCGCGACGAATGGCGAGAATGGTGCCGGGTGTCATGCGGCAGAGGTGGAGGACGGTGGTCGGTCCAGCGGCGGACTAGGGGCCCAGGCACCATTTCGTTCTCGGAAGATGAAGACTCCTTGAGGTGGTCATCGTCGCTCGTAGGCCGCATGGTGATCCGCCGCATCCCGCGCCTCTCTGGTGAGCCCTGGCGAATGTGTTGCAGGATCTTGGGCCCAAAGGGATGCCTCTCAACCTCATCCTCGCCCTCATCATCATCGTCATCTTCATCGTCGTCGACTTCACCGCGGACATGTTTCAGCTCCGGCGCCCTGGGCAATTTCGGCCTCTCATCTTGAGTATCGACAGTGATTGCAGAGAGGCCGTCGGATTCGCACACGGAGGTTCGGGAGGAGCGGGTGGTGTCAGGGGTTGAGCGATAATGGCGAGCAGAGAGCGGGCTCGGCTGGCGACGTCGCTGGCTCCTTCGGGGGCCGGGTGGGTAGCTGGCATCGGCAGGGTAGCTGCCACTGTCACCACCGGTGTCCCGGCGATGCGAGTGCGATTGAGAGGGCGGCGCGGGCACGTGTGCATAGGCTCCGGCATAGGGGTCCCGGTCCCGGCGGCCGGCGCCGTCTCGCGAATACTGGTAGTCGTCGGGTCTGCGATAGGCAACAGTGGACGACCTGGTGATGACCGGCATGGTCACAGCGGAGAAGGGGGACGGCGCGGTCTCACTCCAGGAAGACGGGACATGGCGCGGGGCAGCAGGGACAGCGGCGGCGGAGGGGCGACGGCGGAGATGATCGAGCTGTATAGCATGATGGGAGAGCGACCTCGCGCGGTGAGGCAGCAAATCATGCATGCGGTGGTCGTCGGGGCGCCAATCGCGAGCGTGGGTGGGTGAGGATGAGCTGGGCGCATGGCTGCCAGGCCGTCTGTGGCCATAGTCTCTGTCCAGCACGACAACACCAGGGTAGGCGGCCATTAGGCTTGGGCAGCCTCACTCGGCCAAAGGAGTCGGTTGCTGTCAGGCCCCCAGGGCATGCCTTGCGGGAGGTTGATTGGGCGGCCGGGGGGTCGATGGAGGGGGGGGCCGATATCGTCCGCCCTGCAAAGCGCACAGAGGGGACAAAGTGGAATGGCTGTGAGCGGTGGTCAGCACGAGTGCATGTACAAATGGATGGCATGGATGGATGTCGGGGGCGATTGGGCATCCATGTGTCGACGAGGTGAGGGCGGCGGGTGTTCGCAGCCCGATCGGAAGAGAGAGGGCGCTGGATGGACGCACGCATGCCGCATCGCATCGGCCCTCCGTCGTGGGTGGTAGGTATGGGTGATGGTAGTGGGTGAGTGGGTGGTTGGGCTGATGGTTGTCTTTCTGCCTGCATGAATGCAATGCAGGTATAGCACGGAACTTACGAAGAGGTGTTGGAGGCCGTGGGCGTTTTCGTAAGAGACTGTTTTGACTTTTGTGTCTTCCGTCGGTCGTCCTTTTGCTCGTCTCGATGGGGATATGGTCGTCTTTGAGTCGGTCGGTCGGCAGTCCGTGAGGAGTTGCTGTCGGCGCCGGTCACAAGACAGGACGGACTGACGAACGGGTCAGGGCCACGGGGTGTGATGGGCAGGCAGTGTGGCACCTGTACTTGTAGCACTCCCGGCTGACAGGCCGTTTGGGGGGAAAACGAGAGGCTGGGAACGTGATGTGTGCGTGCCGGAGAGTAGATGTACTGGATGGATGAGTGGGTGAATGGACGGAGGGTTGGTTGGCCCTCGTATGAATGAAGCAGCGAATGGAGTCGGGGAGGGAGCCAGCCAGCGAGGGGACCCAGCGAGATCGAGGCCGGGTCTGCTGCTGGGCCTCAGCTAGGATTATTAGTCGTCGTCGTCGTCAGAGAGAAAGCCTGGGGCGAGATAGATGGGGGCGGCTCTGCGTCTGCCCATTGGCCCCCTCTTCTCGGGGTGGGCATGGGTTGTCTCTGAAGAGCGCCTCGTGCCACGAGCACACAGCACAGCTGGGCGGTTCCTTGGGTCCTTGGGTCCTCGGGTCGGTCTTGGGAGGAGCTGTAGCCTGCCTGGCGGGGATGGGCGGCGACTTTCGCTTCGGGAGGGAGCTGAGGTGATGGGTCTTGGATCGCTGCGCCACGAGGAGGAGAAGGAGGAGAAGAGGAGGCCTGAGCAAAGAGGCCGTCGACGGATGCAGTTGCATGTGCAATCGGGGCTGACTCGAGGGATGCAACAGACGCAATGAATGGAGAGGTTGTTTCGTCTGCCCGCTAAATGAACTAAATGGACTAATCGACGGCGATGATCCCAGACAACTCGACGGACGAATCTGGGGCGGAGGGGAGGATCTACAGGTCTTGGGTGACCTGGAAGGCGCTACCTGAGTGGTTGCACAAGCAGGCACAGGCAGGAGGGCAGGCAGGAGGGCAGGCACGGGCAACAGGGCAGGAGCATGACTAAGATGCCCTAGTCCACCTCAATTGGGGAAGTCGCAGCAGTGACCTGACCCGTCCAAGGTCCAACACCAACCATCGCTCGACGACCGACCAGACCCATCAAGCCTTTTGCCTCGTCATCAGGATCTAACATTCATCCTGCGGCATGTCCTACAGGATGACCCGCGCTGTCACTTTGGGCGTGTCATCATTCCCAGCATACTAGGGTCATCCAAGGCTCTGGCTGGCACCTACCCGCCCTGTTTCTGTGCTCGGTCTGGAAAGAGCCTCATTTGTCTGGCTGCTTCACCCGGAGCTTCATCCGGAACAGCTCTCCTGTCTCATGCACTTTCAACAGGATTCAAATAGGTCCTGTGCCCCAGCCCCGGCGACCGTCTGCCCGTGTGCAACCCCTGCTCAGAAAAGTGTGGTGACACACAGCTATTGTAGTTCCCCTGCAAGAGTCATCGCTCACGTTGCCTTGCCAGCCTCGTCGTCGCCTGCCGAGCTTACCTGGGGGCTAGGAAGGATCAGGGCCAGCATGCTGATGGTCCGCAAAGGGGCCTTGAGTCTTGGAGGCGAGAGATACCTCTTACCTGTTGACCTGCCTGTTGACGTACCGGTCGATCAGCTACAGCAGTCGATCAACAACAGTAGTCAATCAACAGTAGTCGATTGATCAAAGCAGTCGATCGACTAAAGTAGTCGACTAACTACAGCGGCGACAGCTGGCAGCCTCAACGAGTCAACTGTCACGGTGACCCATGTCTCTGACCTATTCTTCCCCGGCTAGGCAGTAATTCTTGCCTCTAATGTCAAGGCCATGCTCAGGCTGTCAGATCCAGGACATCTCACATCATCTGGGATCATGGAGCAAGCATGCGGAACAAGCGAGGGCCTCGCGCTCTAGCAGAGCATCCTGTGTGCGTTTGGGGGGCTCGACCAGGTTGACTGGTGCTACTCTTTCATCGAGATCGGCTTCCAGGTATACATGTCGTCAAGACTAGAGCTTTACCGCCGCTGCTGGATGAATTGTGAAACTGAGGACTTCGAGAAGCCGGGCAGGTGGCAGGACAGGCGGGTCCGGCCGGGCATTATCGACAACAAAACACTGGAGCTTCGGGCAAAAAAACATACAACACCGGGGATTCGCTGGTCGTCACCGACCCAACTACTAATCCAGCGCTCACTAGTTTAACTATGGGAGAGCGGACGGGATCCCGTGTTCTCTAGTGGCTATGGTCGTATGTGCTTGGAAGTGTGGTGCTCCGGAATCAAGTGCCTTGTCTTGAGGGAGGTATCGTCCTTCTCAAAGCCCGACTGTTTTGAGATATGCGACAGATACAACAGAAGACTAGCACCATGGATATTGCAGCGGCAGAGCTGTCTTCAAATGTAGGTGGTCTGGTCATCATGTTGGGGGAAATAACTTTTCCGCCACGGGCTTCGAGGCAATGGTCACAAACACGCCTCGACGAAGCCACATCAAAACCACGAGTCTACTTAAAGAACGTTTCAGCCGTATTTCTGAAAGGAATGCATCGTCCCCGTTGTAGCCCAGAACACTTCCCCGACTTCGACCTCGACGTCGTTGACCCCCTAGCTGCGATGCCTTCCTGGAACCACCTCCCCTCGGAGCTACTATGGATGATCTTCAACCTCCTGAATGACGATGAGACCATCCCCAAATCATCACTTGCATTCTTCGGCCGAAAATGGCAACACCTTTTCGAGAGGCAAACGTTTCGCGAACTAGTCATCTCACAACACGACGTGAAGGATCTCAACAGAATGTTGAAGCGCAAGCCTTGCTACCGCCTGGCCCACGTCAAGAAACTCCGTTACAGAATCCTTCTTGACAAGTACGACTGTAGCTCTTGCCAGACTGCTGAAGACGAGGCTACTATTCAACGGCAAGAACGCACCCATTTTCATACCATGGCCTTTGCTGACTGCTGTACCACAGGAACTGCGCCGTCTTTACAAAGGCCATTTGGGACCTCTTAAAAGTTATCGCACAAAACACACGGCCAATGTCGGATCCAACCCAGCAAGCTCGTGTCCATCTGGACATTAGTGTCCACTCCCCAAATGACTGCGAACATTCCTTCCGGCCATGGTGTCTGCAGGACGACTATCCATACAAGCATGCAGACACCCGCTGGACTGGATGCCTACTGTGAAATGGAAACCTTGGCCCGAGATTCCAGACCCTCAAACTCCCAACCCGCAGCTTTTCCATAATAGGAGACTTCATGAAGGTCAGTTCCACGATATGGCCCACGGCTGGAATCACGGTACATTCACGCTGCCCCAGCAGTCAGGTGTACGAGATAGAGCTTTCGGGACTCGGCCGCTCGAATTCGACTTTTCCCTCATGAGCAGCCTGAAGAAGGGTCAAGAGCGATGTCTACCGCGTGCGATCGTGGTCCGATGGTTGGTAGTGAGACGGAGCAACTTCCGCGGCATCTCCCCCAAAGTCATCTTCAGGCTGATGCATGAGAGCTTTCCCGGGCTCAGAAGTCTTCGCATTGAAAAGTGGCGCGAGGTTTACAAGGCGCAACAAACGCTGTATCAACAAGGTAAGGCCAAGCTCCGTCCTCTTGTAACATACCTTGCAGTGGTAACCATGATTTCAAACAGAATTCGACGAAATGCCCCAGAAGAAAGGCTTTCCCAGACATCTCGAATACTTTGACTGGATGGAGGACCACCACTCGGACCTAAAGGTGCGAGCTGGTCCCCGAAACAAGACTCTTGGGCGGTCGCTCGCCCGCGCGAGCCGTGGACTCAGTCGTGTTACCGCCACCTGGCAGGTAACCGCTGAGAGTTTCTTTACAGACTATTACCCAAGTTCGTGGGCGCGTTTGACGCCAGACTCTTTAGCAAAGAAGCCATGGTACAGGTTGACTGTCGTGTCCCTCACGAGCACGAGCCTCAACGCATGCCATACGCCCAAGGGAAGATGCAGAGCACGCCAGATGCTCAAGGCAGCCCACCAGGCAGCCACGCTCATGCCGCGCCTGTCTATCATGCAGATCTGGAACTGCACCGACGGAACCGGAAGAGCGGCGCAACTTACCGGCTTCGAATACCAGGCGGGCTTTTCAGATCGCCCTCCGTTGATCTGTTGGACCGCCAGCTTTCCGGCAGGATCGAGATCGACAGCATCGACGCTCAAGATAGATGAAGACGTGTTTAAACGTTGGAGGGATCTTGCACGAGATCGTGACCCTGCTGGTCGAGAGGTGCGCATGCAATGCAATGCTTTCGTCCAAGGCCAACGCATACGACGGCCAGGAGCGATAAAGGCCTCACATTGGGAATCTTTGTGGTGGCTGGGTCACCGTGGCCCCCAATTTTGGACATGACGAGTCTCTATGAGATTGTACACGATGATTTTGTAAAGTTTTAGAAGCCTGCATACTGGAGATTGAGGTTGCATAGGCCGCGTTTGCCTGGGTGGATATTGTAGTTCGTATACGTCCAGTCGATGTCCTCGAATTGAAGGAGCTACTCGGTGGCTTATAATCCAGGGACATGAAGCATGCAGCGTCCGGTACGAACGCGCCGTCGTCCTCGTCGTGTGCAAGGTGTCTTCTTCTTTGGTGCCAATAAGGAGGGCTCTGAATGCGCGACACAGAGTCCGTGGCATATTCAAGATCTTTGACTCGGCTCAATCATGATGTCTGGTTAGCCACGTGGTTGAACATATCACATCGTTGAACATATCACATCGTTGAACATATCACATCGTTGAACATATCACATCGTTGAACATATCACATCGTTGAACATATCACATCGTTGAACTGATCTTAATAATATAGGACTGTAAAAAGAGAGGAGAACCTTCTGTCGGTTTTCGACCTTGGTGCTCGGGTTTCTCGGGGACCAAGACCGCGCAACTTCTCCCTGCGTTGCTCAGTCTCACGTCGAGTCTTTCTCCATCTCACACCACCGCGGCCGTATGTCGAAGAGGCGGGATAAGAATGGTCTCCATTAGCCCTCTGAGGGCACCCTCGAGGTTACCCCCGCCCACCATGGGGAGGTTGGCGACTTTGGGCGGGAGAAGGATGTTGTGTATGTGGTCGAGATGGTCGAAATGGTTGAGATGGTCGAGATGGTCTGTTAATCATATAAGGGGAGTTGGGTACCCCTAGTCGCGGAGCTCCCGGAAGACGCGCATTGCTTGCACGAGGGCGTGGGCGACGAGCCCGCCGGCCCTCACCTTGGCCAGGATCCAGGCCAGAAGGTCAAAGTCGGCCTACCAGCGGTTAGCGTAGGCAGCATACGCAGGTTGTTAGGGGTTGGTCAGAACTTACGCCGAGAAAGGGGGCGTCCCCGACAGCGTTGGCGAGCTGGGCGTCGGCGTCGGCGTCGGCGTCGGCGTCGGCGTTAGCGGCACGGCGGGCGAGTTGGAGGGCGCGCCGGGCGGCGAGAGCCACGACGAGGAGGCGGTGGCCGCCGCGAAAGCGGCAGCGGCAGCGGCGGAGACGCCGGAGGCAATGGGGGCACCGGAGACGGCGCGGGCGAGGGGGCCGGTGTCGGCGTCGGCAGCGGCAAAGGCAGGGCCAGGGCTTCGTCGACCAAGACTTGTTGGTCGGGGCTCGGGGGCGATGAGAGGGGCCGAGTAGGCGGGCCGACTGCCGAGTATCAAGGGCGCCGTGGGCAAGGTCCAGAAGACAGGCAGATCGGCGAGGAGTGGAGGAGAAGCGGCATAGCCGCGGTGGTGGTGGTTGTGGTTGTGGTTGTGGTTGTGGTTGTGGTTGTGGTTGTGGTTGTGGTTGTGGTTGTGGTTGTGGTTGTGGTTGTGGTTGTGGTTGTGGTTGGTGCTGGGGATGGTGTAGGCGTCGCTGGTGTTGCCGACGCGGGAGTGTGTGTGTGTGTCGCCGGGGCTTTCCGAGGTACCGTGCAAGCTGCTCAATAGGTCAGCTGTGATCCAGTCAAACTGGTTGTGGGTGATTCCACTTACCAGGTGAATACACACGGCTGAACCCACACTACCTACTCTCCGACGCGGGTATGAATGGTGGTTTGTGATGATCCATGTTCAAAGTTGGGGGGGGAGAGACAGGTATTTGTATTTTCTGCTTGGATCCTTCCCCGGACGCTCTTGGTACTGTAGGCGGGAACGCCATGGGATGTGGTAGGGGAAGGTACGACATGGCCTGGATTCAGGGGAAGGCACGACATGACCCGGATGCATGGGAAGGCACTATATCACCTACCAGATGTAGGGGGAGGTACGGCATAAAGTCTGGGAAAGGACCACCAGGGGTTGGGGATATGAGGAAGGTAGGTGATACGAACCAGACGGCCAGAGTCGAAGACTCGCAGCAGGTTGACGACATGACAGGCTTGACGTCCTGAGAGGTTCGACGTCCTGAGAGGTTCGACGTCCCGAGTAGCTCGACGTCCTGACAAGCTCGACGTCTTGAGCAGCTCGACGTCTTAACAAGCTCGACGTCTTAACAAGCTCGACGTCCTCACCAGCTCGACGTCCTCACCAGCTCAACGTCCCCCGAGGAGCTATCACATACAGATAGGAAGCAAAGCTCATGAGAATTTGACCGCTACTACATTTGCGACTTCTCGCCATCCAACAGAAACCATCCTCACTCGCCAGTCCCGTCCGGTTCAGCAGGATCGTACATCTGCACCCATCTTTCACACTCATAAAACTCAGGGGTGAGACTCGGATCTCCTGCAGCCAAATCCCGTATGAGCCGATGATGCACCCAAGTCCTGTGCATCTCCTCATAGTCAAAGTCGTTCACCAAGTCATCAGCCGGGTCCTCATTCGGTCCATACACCAAAGTCCAAAGTGACCGCGCCGTTTCCGAATGTATAGAGTAAGCATGGCGCATGTATTCATGGCCGAGGTGAGCATTGAATAGGTGTTTGACTATTTTCAAGTCGTTATTTAGCGGTGGTAAGGGGGCGAGTTTCGTGAGCACGTCCCGTACGAGGCCTTCTTCCGTGGGGAAGAAGCCTGCTAACCCCCAGAGCCAGCCGGGCGGGGAGAAGGCCACAACGGGAGGGGCAAAGTATACGTCGTCCCAGTCGATGATACCGGCGATGCTGGCTGTGTCAATGGTGGAACACATGATGATGATGTTTTGTGGCCAGATGTGGTCGTGTGTGAGGTAGTAGGGGGCGCTCTGTCCAGGCCTGAAAGCGTCGTTCATTAGGGGTATCTTTCCGATAGTAGTGCGCCATTCTTTGCTGAATCGGCCGCCGTGGTTGTAGCCATAATGCGTACACCGAAGACATGCGGTTGCGTGGGCGTCATCCGGGGCAATGGGGGTTCTGTAGCGGTCTGGCCTTTCAAATGAAAGATACCCCTTGGTTCGTAGGGAGGCTCCGGGGGCGGCAAAGGCGAGGTCATCCTCTATTGGTCTCCCATGCGAGTCATTTGTGATATTCATGAGCTCGCGATAAAGTTGTGCCAGCTCCATGGCGATCATGCCGCGCTGGGTGCGAGTGCAGACCCTCAAAATTCTGTCGAGAGACATGCCGTAAATGTGTTTCCGCAGGATACAAGGCATACCCATGGGGTTACAGCTGGAACTGTCGTGCCAGATGACAGTCGGGACGGGGATGGAGAGTTTGGGTTTGAGAAAGCCCAGCATGGCGGCCGTCCAACTTGGTGGGGGATACCGGTCTGGTGACTGGACGCGAAGAATGTATGCTCCAAACAGCCGTGGCAGGGGCGTGTCCGTGTCGTTCGTGGGATTCTCCATTTCTCGGTAACCTGGGCCTTCATCATCCGAGTCGTCAATGATTTCAACCATGTCGGAGAATCTGATGCTGATGATGTGGCTGTCCTCGCGTTGGCCCATGTCCTTGATGAAGAGGCGGTCGGCGGGGGTGCCTGGCCAGAGGAACTGGAAGAGCTCAATGACTTTTGGTTTGAGTGTTTCAAAGGGGTCTGGGTCGTCGTCGACGACGGCGTCTGGGTCGTTTTCGATGATGGGGTCTGGTTCCTCCATGGCTGGTTCTGGTGTTTCTTCCACGACGGGTTCTGGCTCATCGTCCATGAAGGTTTCCGGCTCGTCGTCCATGAAGGTTTCCGGCTCGTCGTCCGAATCAGGTACTTCTAGCCTATCAATGACAATAGGAAATGCTCTTGTGATGGGTTTCGTTCCCTCAGCTGGCTGCACTCCCCCCCAGTCGTCGTCGTCGTTCATCTCCACATCGGAGGACGAAAGACTTGATGAATAATAAGATGCATTGTCGCGCATGTCGAATAAGTGCCAAGCAAGGCGTGGTTGTGATGAGCAGTGAGGCTATTCAGAGTTGACCTCATGACATCGAAAATAAGGGTGTGTTTTTTCGAGGTGGCCCGAGTCCGTTGCCCGGACAGTCCTCGACGTAAATTACAGGCCTCCATCGTCCCTTTCACGATGCCTGTCACGATCCACATCTTGAGCTTCAACGGTCTAGGGGTTCGACTCAGTGGGTCACGTGCCAAAGTCCACTGTCACTTGAGAAGTCTCGTCGAGTATTCAAACACCAAAAGAAAGTCGGCTGTCGGCTGACAATCCGGGGTCAGCTGCATCAAAGGCCCTCATCAGCGACACGCGAGCCCCCCTCATCTCCACGTCCTCGGGCCGTAGCCGCTGCACCCGTCGCTCAACTGGGCACCGACTGCCTCGCTTCTTTCTTCTCCCGCTCCTCGCCTCCCCAGCCGTTCCTCTCCCAACTACCGAGACCACTACCTCTCGCTTATCAAGACGTACATATCTGGGGCTTCTGCTAGACAGCTTCATCCCAATATCACGGGCAGGGTGGAGCAGCATCAAGTCAAAGACACGGAAACGGAGTCGGAGACGGAGCATACACAACAGCCCGCGTCTCGGGTCCGAGGTCGAAATGAAGTCGCCCTCCAAATAACGCCCACACCCTCCCCCCTGAACCATGCATAGGCCTCGACTTTCCAGATTCCCCTCCCATCCCGCCGGGCGTCAGCACCAAGACCAAGTAATTGGCAACTTTTCAGAGGATAACCCAATCCTCCAAACTCTACGCCTGTCCTGCAGGCGTCTATACCTTCTTCATATGGCCGCCCATTTTCACCAACATCAGATACTCCAGGTCCTCGCCGCCCGACTACACACCCCTGTCCAGTCGGGATTCCACTAAACAACCCTTGAACAAAGACGCACCAGCGGAACTTTCGACACTAATCCGAGTCCGCTCCGGGGTAACAAAACCCCAGTGCTTCCAGAACATCCACCGCCGGTCACCTGGTCGAGAAGATGACTTGACGGTTAGTCTTGACCGCTGCCTGCTCGCCCTACCTAATGGTCTGATTCGCACTACGAGAAATGCCCTGTAAATCCACTCATGCATTCTGCGCCGTGGCGCCCGAGGGGTGTGCGGCGGAAATGAGCTCCTTTTCCCCTCATGCCCTCACATCCCCCATGCAGACCTCTCACTCATCACATCAGGTGCATGTCACACAATTGATACAGGTACTTTGGGTACACTAAGTAAGACAAGGGGAATAGCGCTTCAAATCGCTCGTCGTGTCAGACATGTCCTCTCTCGACCCGGAAATGCTCCAAATGAGAAAAGCCGCCCCCGCCGTCCATTGTCGTATCGAGCTCTCTCGCCCCCATGTACAAGGTATCATTTCATAAGTGACAAAACCACCACACCCCAAATCCATCCATGTCCGTCGTTTTCCGGAGTCCCTCTTTTCCTTCCCTCCCGAGTCCGTCTCGCATGTCTGCCGCCTCTTCATTACCGGGAATCATAGTCCCCCTCCCCCGGCTGCCCGCTTGGCTGACGGAGAGCCACGACAGCCCGCCATATGACGCTGGCTGCGAGCCCAACCACGATGCGAATCCTGCGCCCGCCCACCGGCCGCTTCAAAGCGGGAAAGGGGGGACCCCCTCACCCTCTCGAAGGAACGTCGTCCGGGGGGTGGCTCGGGTGGGCGAATTGTCCAGTCCAAAAGGGTGGCCCGTCGTCTGCCTTTCATTGGGCCTGGCGGAATTGCGGCCCGGACACCGTGCGAGCGTTGATTACCCGCCAACCGCCGCCAGGGGAGGGGACTCGGGGGGAGGGCGGGTCGTGTCCTGCGTGCAACCCCAGGTTCTGTACCCCAGGCCCATTGCTCTCTTCTCGTCGTCTGCTCGTGCCGCTGTGCTGGTCTTTTCCAGACGACCGCCGGCCTGGCGGTGCCGGTGTGGTGATATCCGCGCTTCGTCGTGGTTCCCCCCCCAGTGCCCGAGTGTTCGGCAGCGGGCTCGCGTATCGTGATGCTCCTCCGCCTCCGCATCCTAAGCGTCCCGTCTCTCCCATGCTCCTTTGCTCCCTTGCAGCCGTGCGGTCGCGCGGGACGCCAAGCCAGGGCTTGCTCGCCTGTCGTCGCCTCGTGCTCCTTTCAACCGTCGCCGTTGGCGCGTAAAACGTATGGGGGTGGCTTGGCCGTCTTCTGTGCCGTCATCTCTTCATATTGCTTCGTGTCTCTCGGGTGAAAAGGGCACCCGCAAGTCTGGTCAGCACGCTCCGGATTTGCCGTGCTGCATCGCTAGGCCGGTGCCACCGAAACAGGCACCCGGTCGTCTCCGGTTTCTCTTGGTGTACGTGTACTGTGGTGTATGCGCGGATGGCGCAGATCTCTCACCCGCTGAGGAACGCCCGCCTCCTGACTTCGGCTTCCTTGATGATCTCCGCCGCCAGGCTCAGGCTTGGCGCCAGAATGGAGTACCTCTCGACTTCCATGACGACATCATTGATGATTTGGTCGATAGTCTCTCGGTTACCGCAGAGAGCGAGCAGGATGCTGCTTAGCGAGGGCGACATGGTCGCCCCCATAACGAGGAGCGCTTGTGACACGATGGAAAGGGCGCCCTGCCAGAGGTAAGGCATGTGTCCCGCGTGGCTGTGGCAAATTGATTAGCAAGACAAGAAGAGCGTGGCGAGCGCCCCTCCTCCCCCTTTCTCCCGGAACCGGAAGTGGGAACGGGGGGGCGGGCGGGCGAAAAACTCACTGGGCAGAAATGTGCTCGAGCTGGCGGACCGACGCCTCGAGGCACTTTTGGCAACTGTCTCGCACGGCCGGGTCCAGGATGGCCTGCTCATTGTCGAGGACAGCCAGAATGTATGGGCGGTAGATGATTGTGCGACATGCGTAGAAGCGTAGCCGGAGCACCGTCTGCACTGGGTCGGGCAGCGGCGTCCGAGTAAAGGGAAATTGCAAGGGTATCGGGAGACTCTCGTACCACTGGGACAGTTGGAAGTCGAGCTCCGCCACCACCGGCTCCAGGCTTGTTGTCGACGCCATCGAGTCCTTTGAGTAGATGAGCTGGCTCACCCGGTTGAGCAGCCGTCTGAGGGCAATCTCAGCCAGGAAGTACCACAGGTCGTCGCGGCCGATGGCCTCCGACTCCTCGCCCTCGAAGCCACCGGGGAGACCGACGTTCTCTTCAAACTGGACGACGCCCGAGTGGGGGAGATCCAGCTCCGCCAGCAGATCGCTCTCAAAGAGCAGCGAGTTCCAGTAGATGCGCTCCGTGAGCTCCCTCTGGTTCGGTGGCACCCTGTTCGGTGACATGAGCAGGAGCTGGAGCTTGGTACTCGTCGTGCAGAGCAGGTTCCACGCCTCCAGGGGCCGCACCAGGTAGAACAGGTAGGCCGACGCCAGCAGGTGGCACTGCGCTGCCAGCACGTTATTCGACGTCATCATGCCGGGAAGAAGCGCCCACGCAGCGGTGAAGTACTGCAGGCCTGGCGGGTCCTCGCCGGGCACGATGCGGGAGATGCTGCCGCGCAGGCTCGCCTGACCGAGTGCCAGGACGAGCAGGACGATACAGCTCTCAGCGCCCTCGCGGAATCCGTTGGAAAGCGCGGTCCGGTAGTGGCTCCTCCATGTGTAGGGGTTGACGCAGGCGTACCAGACATTGACCCGGTCAAAGTAGGCTTCGATGTAGGCGGTTGTGTTGGAGAGGTCGACGCAAGGCGTCTTCGTCAGGGAGTGCAACGGTTCGCGTGCCATTTCGAGCTGGAGGAGGATTTGGGGGTCGTAGGGGCGGGACACCAGGTCGCGGATCAGAGGCCACTGCAGCAGATGCAGAGCGGCGTTGGTGTGAATCTTGGGCATAGTCGAGATGTTGGTCGGGTTGTGCCATGTGCCCAGGCCGCCGCTGGGGATGATGGAGACAAAGTTGGTCGAGCCGGCTACTCCCATGAGATTCTCGCCGTTGAGGCCGGAGCCGTTGCTCATCGAGGGCGATTCCTGGTTCATCTGGAGGCTAGCCTGGCCGGTCACCATGTTCATCTGAAGCAGGCTCTCGATGCGGTTGAGCCGCTCCAGGATGAGCTTGTCGCCGGCGTCCAGCTTGATGCCGGGCTCTCTGTAGACACAGTCGGCGCCCAGCTCCGTACAGAGCTTGCACTTTGGCTTCGTGCCATCGCAGCGCGACTTTCTCGACCTACACACCTCGCACTGCCACTCCAGTTAGCCAACAGGGGACGGGCCCTCACCATGGGGGATGTGAGAAGACGGTACATACGGCAATGGTGGCTCGCCGGCGCGGGTAGTCGACGGCGCCGGCGTCAGTGTTCCTCCTCTTGAGGGGGTTGGAGCCCTCATCGCTGGGCGTCTTCGCCATGCCGTTGGCATCGAGCCGGTCATCCGACATTTGCGACATGTTCCTGGCTTTTTGCGCCGCGCCGATCATACCATCCCGGCTGAAGCTGGGCGTCCTGTGAGGTTTGAGCGCCGAGGGCGACTTGAGCGGATGTGTGCCGTTGGTGACGGAGGTGAGAGAAGGCGAGGGGACCTCGATGTGGAAGCTGTCCCGCGACTGCATTGGGAATGGTCTCACGGCCGTGCCTAGAGGAGAGTCACCCGTCGAGGACGGGGACATAGCCTGGGGGTAAGGACGATAGAGTGAAGTCGCCGTGGTGGGCAGACGTTCCGGAGCGCGCTCTGTAGAGAGAGCGGCAGGTTTTTAAGTGTCTGGGTGGTGTGTTCTGGGATCCCGTGGGCCCGAGGGGGTGCGCCGCGGTTGAAGTACGAGAGGGTGGTGGTGGTGGTGAGTCGAGCTGCAGAGACCAGGACCGAGGCGGAAGAGGTTGCCGTCAAACCTAGGGGAGAGCTGCCCACCGTGCCGCAGGCAGTGTGCGTGTGCGCGCGCAGGCAAGCAAGCAAGCTCCGAGAGCAGCAGAGAGGGGTGGCTGCGCTGCGTGTGCCGGTCTGGTACGAGGAGCCGAGCAGGGTGAGAGCGGAAGTAGGAATCAGAGTGTGAACTATGCAGGACAGCGGGGGCCCGTCAGGTTCTTGTGTGGCGGCAGCCGGTGTGAGAGGACGCACGGAGCTGTAGATGTGAGACTATGAGGTATTGGCAAAGATGCGGAGGCGGCGGCGACGGCGGCGAGCAACGGATGCTTGTTCCTCTTGAATGAAGAGAAGAGAGCAGACATCTGCCCTCGGCTCGCAGCTCATCACGCCCCCCTCCCCTCTTTCTCTCGCCCCCTACCAGAAAGGCGCGGGTCATTTTCCGTTCCCCCAGTCAGCAGCGGGTCTCCCTGCTTCGAGGCAGCTCACAGGCTACAGCCCGCACAGTCCTGGGCGGTATTAGCACGGGTACCCCAGACACCCCGGTCAGAGTAGGGCACCCAGGACGCACCTCTCCGGGGTGGAGAAAAGCTGGAGGGGGATAGTCCCGTACTGGCCGTAGCAGGGAGCCGGGCGACGGGCGACCGGGCGCTAAAAAGGGTTGGACCCTGCCAGAGGCATCTCTCGCTGGCGGCCGTGGTGGTGCGGACATTGACAAGCTCAGGACCGCGATCATCAGGGGGGCGGCCAAGACGAGTGCGAGGGGTCTCTCGGGCAGGCAAGGCAAAGGAAGCACGCCTGGCGGGAGACGCGTCTTGGGTGTAGAGACTGCCTGTGCTGTGCCGGAGTGTTCCATGGTACTCGCAAGCACTGTACATGGGCAGTACCTCTTCGTCGAGAGCCTTTCGCCCACCACCTGTGGTCGAGGAGGCGCATTGAACGTTGGCGCTGGTGGTCTGCCTGTCTTGGTCGGCGGAGGGCCGCTGCGGAGATGGATGGTGCGTGCGTGCGCGTGCAGTGGTGCGTGGCAGCCACCCAACTTTGTCGTTCGAGAGGGGGGTGCGCCGAAGGGGAAGGGGCTGCACGGTCCTGCACCCCATCAACCTGGAAGTTCAGGACAGGACCGGACCTGGGAAACTGGGGAGAGTCTTCTTTCTGGTACAGCAGAGGCCAGCCAGGCCAGGCAGGTCGTCGAGTCTGGTTCCCGAAAGAACGTGGTCAGGCGGCCCCCCTCCCCCTCCCCCGATGAGACGAGACTGGAGCCGTGGAGCTAACAAAAGTTCGCGCAGGCCAATGCAGGACGCCATCGTCTCGCTTCGGAAGACACGGAGCCAGGCGAGCTCCCCAGAGGCTTGGTTTGCCGGGACCAGCATGGTACGGCGGTACCGGTAAAGCAGTGCAGGGCACCCACATTCCCCAAGTACCCCAAGTGCTGGACCGCCACCGCCGCCCCGGCGCCGTGCAGTGTTCTGGAGAGATGCCGCTTTCCCCCTCTGGATCGAATTAGGCCGGACAAGTCGCCGTTGAGGGCCAGCCCGGGGCACACCCCAGGGAGTACCGCCAAGTTTTTCCGTCCGTCAGTCGGGCGAGTGCTGTGTGCTGAAGTGAAGAGCCTCGTGATGCGCGCGTGTAAGCAAGCCTGACCACGGAAGGCCGCTATACGGGGCGGACCATCAGTATTTGTCAACGGGTGGACGTCAAGAACATGACTCGTGGTGTGGTAACAAGCCGTGGCAAAACGCTGCTTCTGGTGAACGACAGCTCGAAGAATAGTCGATAGATGCCCGGAGGAACAAGAGCTTTGTTGTCATCCAAAGTCCGAGTCTGACGGTACCGGTACGCCAAGGGTACGGCAAGCTCACGTTCCGTAGAGCGCAGTCCGCAGGGCCTTTGGGATGGAAGCAGGGGATCGAGAAGAGGGGGATGGGGACCCCAAGACCGACATGGTGAGGATCACCCATCCATTGTGAAAGCGTGGACGTGCTGGACTGGGGTGGGCTGAACAGTGCAGTGACAGGGCCGCGAAGGAGGAGAAGGAAGATGGAGTCTGGGGTCGAAAATGAGATGGCACATGAGACCCACCTTTTCCCCTTGGCGTGTGATGGGTTTGCCTTCCTCGAACCACCGCGCTTGCCTCCCTGTAGACACACTACGACTGGAGGGATCTTTGGGGCAAGGCACGATGCCACGATCGCGCGCCGTTCCATGTGTGGAGATTCGAGCGAGAATGCGGTCAGGAAGGCACGTACCTGCCCGTTGCCGTGTTGGTGATTTGTGGTGGAAGGCACAACCCAGCACTCCACCATGTGGACTCGGAAGGCTCCGGGGCCCCGCGCTTTCATTCTGCCACCCCAAGCCATGGATCGTGAGCATCCGTTGGCCCCTTGCTCATCCGAATTACTCGCCCGAGTCGGCCATCAACCGTCCATGTCTTGGTGCATCCTGAAGGCTGTCTCGGTCCGCCCTGGGTCTCACGGACTCCCGTCCACCATGTCTGCCGCTCCGCGTCCTCAACTTCTGTCACACCTCCACACGGTGTTTGGTCGTCCTGCTGGCCGCGACTTCAGGCTGCAGCGCCTGGCGCTCGGGTATCGCTCGCTTCTCCTGGCAGGTCAGCCGCAGCAACACCACCACGGCACAGCACAACACACCCAGCGAGCGCGACATACGGTCCATACCCCTAGAGTTCCATCGGCAAGATGCCACTGTTCCACCACGGCGGCGCCTCCCCTGGCAAAAGTCGTTGTTCCTCGGCTCCATCTGTCCATTCGCATCCGTGTGCATTTAGGATAAACTACTTTCGCCTGCCGGCACCGCTCCGAGGAGAAGCGAGCAATACCTATCAGGCATGCACCTGGGCAAGGAGACAAGCCACGCACTCTCCAGCAAGCAAGCCCTCGCCTCGCTCCATGCACGGGAATTGTCCATGGTATAGCAGCCTCGCCTATGTATGAGTCTAGAACGATGCCGCCGCCTCGCTTCTGGCAGCCTCGATCTTTGACGCTTTTTCTTCGCCAGATGTCGAGGCAGCTTTCTTCCTGAGACCGACGTTGAGCTCTGGTCAGAACCTGGGGCACCACCTTGCCTTGTCTTCCCTGCCCCGGCTTGCAGCAGACATTGGCACTCTGCACTCGCAAAATCCCTCGCCCAGCGCTGCCCAACAACATCATCTGCGCCCTCGGGGATTTATATCCCCTCTCATTGGGCTGCGCGGTGAACGGCGGCCCGAAATATCCATTTCCTCCGAAATGTCCGGGCAACAACTTGATTCTCGCTGAGGGGCAGTGAGGGCTGGGCAAACAACAGACAGACGAGCATTCTGGCTTGTCATGGGGCCATGTCCACTCAACACCATCAGCAACACAGACGGGCGGTCCTTTGGTTCACCCAACTTGCAAGAGGTCTACCTCCAGACACGGTTCCATCAGCCTCGTGACACCTAGAGGTTCTGGACCCTTGGTAATATACAACTCGGGCCCAGGCCCTGGGCTGAAAGTCTGATGGCAAATTGACGGCGAACCACAACAGCCCCCGGCTGAGGTGGCAATAAGCGAGCCGTCATGACGTTCTACACTTCATCCTCAGACGCATCTGCACAACGGCACTCGTCATATCATGTCTTTGAGCATTTGTTGAGTGTTCTCCAAGAACCGAACACTGCGGCGGTTGAGCTGTTCACACTCATGAGTGCTGGCTGCCTCCAGCGGCTGTTCTTTCGGAACACCTGCCCGTCCAAGCCGCCGCCGGCAGGCTGAGAGAAACGCAAGGAGGGGGCTGCCCACCGCCCGCAAGAAGTGCCGCTGCGCCAACGACCTCACGCGCCCCCGGCGTCTGGAGGCTGCGACATCGGCTGGGGGTGCCCCATGCTCCCCATGCTCGTGAGGACGGTGAGATGTGACGGCGCCACACACCTGCAACCTCCAGGCTCACCGAGGTCTGTCGTCCACTCATGTCCGACACCTGCACGCCACGAGGACCCTGGGGCCAGCATGCATAAGACTGCAACCACCAGTGAAATGCAGGCATCCTCTCCCTCGGTCCAGCGTCCGACATCCGTAGGTTGCGTCCCCGAGCGAAGATTACGCTCATCTGGGGAGAAGTGAACAGAGTTGCTACGCGTCAGGCCTGGAGAGGGACCAGCAGTCAACTTGATAGTCCTCCGGCCATCCCTGTAGTTCGCCCAGCCACGCCGTTTGATCCGCCAACATCAGACGATGGGCGGCAGGCGCGGCTCCAGGCCGTTCCGTGGCGCACGCCAACCTCGTGGCCTCTAATCCAATCGGCGCCGCTCGCACCGCCATGGCTTCAACGTCTAATGCAGAGGACAGAAGTGTCTCAACTCGCATCTGCAAATATCCACAAGCCCTGAGGGGCCTTCCCCTCGCTGCATCGCCATGTCGACCCCTGACAGACCGAACCGAGCGAGGGACGTGGCAGGTTCTTCCTTGGCTGCTATATCTGGCCGCAGGCTCGGACCTCGCGTCTCCCCCTCCAGCCCTTGTCTGCCTCCAAGCCCATGTCTGATGTGGAGGAAAATCCGGGGTCGTAAACGAGACGGATGCATGTTGGCCGCCACAAGGGCGGCCCTTGCACTCTTTGTAATATACCTGCTTTCTTATCAGGCCAAGCGACTCGCCACCTGGGATTGCGCTGTCATGGTTAGGCCAGGGGCGTCAGATGCGGTGTCGCAGTGCATATATTTTTCAAGATGAGCGAGAGCGACTAGCACACCCTTCCTTCCCCTTTCACCCCAGGGGAAACGAAGAAAATTTGCGTCAAGCGCCTGCATGGTGGCGGCAAGATGATGCCATGCCATGTGGCGCTCGCTGATGCATGGCCATTGTTACGTGTCTGAACTCGTAGCACGTGGCTCGGCTGGCATCTCGATACCATCAAGATGTCCAGCTCAGGGTATTTGTCTACTCGTAAAACACAACAGCCGTCACCTCGCCCTCGAGGCGTACGCTGGCGATGATATCCCGCATCTGGCCCGTGACGACGTCTCGCTCAAGGATGGCGACTCGGCCATCCTGCTGCAGGGCAACCGCCACCAGTGTGCCGGCCTTGTTGAATGCAAAGTGCCGAGGAATCAAGCCACCAGCGGGGGACTTTTGCAAAAAGGCCAGAGCGCCTGTATGAGGATCAATGGCATAGGTGATGAGCGAGTCCGAGTCGACAGGTTCTGGATCTTGCTCCTCGGGGGGACTACTGTCCGGGTCCGGGATGGCAAATGACTTTTCATTTCGTGAGGACACGGTCAGGAACCTGCGGTCAGGCTAAGGAGTGTCAGCGGCCAAGCCATTTTGCCTTCCCCTGGATAAACTCACAGATATCGTGATCTCAGCGGCAGCAGCGCCATCTGGCACTTGGTTGCCGGCGCCATGAGACGGGATCTGGAAGAAGCGGTCAAAGTGCATGGCCACATCTGTGGGGTACGACACGCGGTAGCCGGTTATGGTATTGGCCAGTTCGGTGATGAGATACATGTAAATGCTGCCATCGGCGGCTTCGAAAAAGTCGACATGGCGGGGTCCGCTACCGGGGGCGGCGACGAGGGGGTCCACCTCTGTGAGGTCGATGCCATCACTGCCGATGCTGAAGACGCGGACAAGATCGGCGCCTAGGTCGGGGACGAGGATGAAGCGTCCAGTGGGGTCGAGGAAGACCTGGTGAGGGTGAGGGGCCTCCTGCCGGGAGGGGACGGGGCCGGGCTCTGGGAGGTTGAAGGTCTTGGTGGTTGGACGTGATAGTCCGGTGTGATTGGAGATGGTGAGCCAAGTGATGGAGGAGCCTCCGCTGCAGGAAGAGGAGGAGGTCAACCGGGGTTCCTGGGCATGCAGCCACGATACATAAAGTACTCTGCAGCGTAGGCGAGACAAGGCAAGGCATGTCTGGGTTCAGGGATGGATGCAAAGACGGGCAGATAGAGTGGTGCGGAGAGGAGAGGAGAGGCTTACTATTGGGCGACGGCCAGGCTCAGGCCACGATGTCCATATGTGACTGCACTCACGGGACCTGAGACGACATTGATCCTGTCGGCGAGGGAGAGGGAGCTGCCGTCCTCGGAGACGTCAAAGGCGGAGACGGAGCCGTGGTCTGACGACAGGCCTTCGTCGGTGCAGTAGAGGACCGAGTTGGGGTAGTCCAGGGTGAGCCATGAGGGGCTCGGCTTGCATCCGTCGTATGGTTGCTGGGTGGCGAGGGTGTAGCTGGCGTCGGCAGACTTTGTGAGGTTTAGTGTGAATATGGAACCGGAATAGGATGCGGCGTAGAGAATGACACTGCTGCTGCTGGCGTCTTGCGTGGGAGTGAGCGGGCGTGTGAGCCAGCCCGTGGTCGTGGCACACTGGCAGGCCAGGAGGGCGAGGGCGGCGAGGGCCAGGGCGGAGGAGAGGCAAAAGGCAACGCGGGCGTTACACCAAGGCGGGGAAGATTTACGGGACTCTGGCGCCGGTATCGTGGCCGGGAGAGGCAGAAGCAGCGAGTAGTCCTGCTTCTCCTTCTGCTTCATGGTCGAGGCCATGGCAGGATTACCGCTTTGGGCGACGATGTGAGAGCCTCCGCTGGCGCAGGCAGGAAGGTCGTCGTTGCGGGTTGCAAACTAGTAATAATAGGGACTGGTCTGAGATATCTGGGTGAGCGGGCGCTTGTCAAGCGGGGGAGGCACACCCTCACCTCGACGCACCTCGGCGGAGACGCCAATTAAATGTGTACAGGGGACGGACGGACGGGTCGAGGCGAAGAACGACGATGGTTGTTCCTGGTGCGAAGAAGTAGAGGTCAGGCTGGCCCACTGAGTCTCATGACCGACCCTGCGAACGAGTCGTGAGGGTGAGGGTTCGTTGATGTATGTGTGTGGGGTGGGGTGGGAGGGTGGAGGTCGGTGTGGGAAAGGGTGTGTGCCGTGATGGATGTGGTGATGGCAGATGGGGAAGGTGAAGCAGAGGTTCACTTTGTGGTCGGGCGACCGGCGTTCGGGAACGGGTGCGGGGAGGACGATAGATTGCGGAGGCTCGCTCGGGGAAAACCTAACGATGATCTGCCTCGTGTCTTGATGTCTCTCTCCTCCTTGGGTGATTGAATAGGAGATGAATGAAGCAGACAGACAGTGATGTTTCGCTGGGCATGCGCGGCCTGGTGCCTGAGGTGCCTGTCCTGCCCTGTCCTCTTGGCACGTCCCACACACTGGCTCGGATTGATGACTGAGCGCCGGACAGCCCCTTCCCACCCACTGTTCCTTCCTCCGTCTGTACAACTTCAACATGGCAACCACATGATCTCGTGATGGCCATCGGTGGCAGGTGCCTCTGCCGACACCACTGCCATCCCATCCCTCCCGTCAGCCCCAAAACTCTCCAGTCGCATCACATCCCCCGCCTCGTCCCCGGATGGTAGTCCGCCTCCACGTCCAGTCCAACCCCGACGGCCTGGTTCATCCACCAATAATCGTGCATGCCCACCACGGCACTTGGAGCTGCTGCTGCGCCACGGACTCTCGCAAGATGTCCGACATGAGGACATGACCTCCGTCCTCGTGCTTGACTTAACACCTTCCCAGCCAGCATCAACACCGTTGACGTTGACCTTGGCTGCTTGACCCTTGATCCATGTGTATCACAGGATGCACTGCACGTCTCAGTTGGACTCACGCCCACTGTTATTGACATGCCTGCCATATGCCATGCACCCCATCGACACACCGCCGTGGCACCCTCCATCCGCCTAAATCAATGGCTACTACCGGAGCGTAACATCGCGCCCTCGTTGTCGACCCTTTCCTGAGGGAATCTGGCCTCTCAGCCTAAAGTGCGTGCCGTCTTGGGTGATTCGCGCGCAACGCCAAACAAACGCCCATGCCGCTGCCATGTGCTCAAGCTCCGCACTTACTCCGGCCGGGTGGCCGTCTACGTTGAGAAAACCGGGCATGTCGTGATAGTAGGAGGGTCCTCACTTGGCGACAACGATTCAAATTCACATGGGCTCGCCATAGTTGCCGGTCGGATGCAACGCAACCCTCCACCCTCCGTCCTCCTTTTGGTATCATCCTCCCCTTGTTCCCCCTGTACCTGTACCTGTACTGCCAACCCCACCAAGAATGACCGTGGCATGCCGCCGGACCAACTCCTAGCCGGTCTATCTTTCTCTATGTGTCTGTTGCTCGTAACTGTCTATCGCACGCGCAGCTTTTTACGAGGCCGGGGCCTCGGCCGCCGCCTTCTCCAGGGGCGTCGTCGTTCCCTTGGAGGGAGACATGCTGTAGGGGGCCTAGAATCATCATGTCAGACTTCATCTCCACGAGAAACACCATGCAAACGTACCAAGACCTGCTTCGCGTTGCAGATGCGCCACGCGAGCTTCCGCACGTTGCCGTCCGCCGGCACCACCGCCGGCGCAAACTCGACACCAAACTTGTGCTGGATGGCGTACACGACGCGCTTGGCATACTTGCTGTCGCGCTCCACGTGTCCGCCAAAGCCGTCCTCGGGCGCGCTGGGTGCAATATCCGGGTCGCGGTCGAGGCAGTTGCGCACCAGCGGCAGCAGGGCCTGCTCGACGGCCTTTTCGTACATGCCAAACGAGTCGACGCCGACGTCCTCTTCGTCGAACCGGCTAATGTTGATTTCAAAGGGCTGCGAGATGGTCATGACGTTGTGCTTGCCGTCGTGGTGGTAACGAAGCTCGAACACGCCCGCCGTCCACCACAGCCGGTCGCCCTCGAACAAAAGCTCACCCTCGACAATGTCCTCGGCGTTGGATGATAAGTCGGTGTTGCTACTGGCCACAGGATGCTCGTGCACTAGGATCGCCTTGTCGGCCGTGGCCGCGTCGTACTGTCCGGCCGTGGTGGGAGCCCAGCGACCCAGCGACGGCACGTCAGTGACTTCTCTCGATCGGTTGTCCGTGACCATGTACAGCCCAATCCAGTCCTTCTTTCCGTGGTTGGCGGGGGCTCTCCACTTGATCCGCAGAGGGGCACCGTACTCGAACATGAGGGTCTCGACATGGGAGAAGCGGGCCGACACACTCTCCTTGCCCGTCGCGCGTTCGTGCGCAGCCGACAGGCTCGAAGGCGTGCCCTCGACCTTGATGGAGTAGTGCTTGGGGTCCAGGCCGGCCAGATCAGGGGACAGTCGCGTCAGGGTGAAGCGAGCGGGATATGTGTTGAACAGGGCAGTCGTATCACGAACAATGGTCTTGACGCCGGCCGCGAGCTTGGGTCGGGCCGCGTCGAGGAAGTCCTCGACAAAGTGCGTCGTGTCATCGAGCACCTTGTCGACGTTCTTCTGCCAGCCCTGGACGGGCGGGGGCAGCGAGCGCTTGATGAACTTTGTCAGGCCCGCCTCGTTGCGGAGGCGGCCCCTGCCGTAGATCTTCTGCATGTGGGGCCGCTCGACGTACGAGATGAAGCCGAGAGTCAGGATCTGACTGATGAGGGCCATGACGAAGATGGCTCGGCTCCATGTGATGAGCGCGGCGCCCCAGAGGCCGGCCGTACCCAGCACGCGCTCGGGGTTGTTGAGGAAGCGGTAGATGGACGTGTACGTCAGCTTGGCCTCGTGGTCGTAGAAGAAGTCGCCAAAGAACCAGCCAAACTCGCCTAGCGAGTCATACACGCTGACAGCGGTCCAGGCCTGCAGGGCCACGAGACTGGCACCCACAACGTGCTTGAGCATAACCCAGCCGTAGTTCCAGTCCTCGGGCGGAGCGTACATCTTCCAGCAGGCGGCAATGAACGAAGCGTAGCACATGACCATGCTCAAGTAGCACAGGCCCTTCCACTGGCGCCAGGCCTCGGAGATGCTCTCGCCGAACTTGACAAAGTGCCTGGTCCACATCTTGCGCTGAGACTGCTCGTTCAGGATGAGACCAAGACCGACGTGGTACCACAGGCGCCATGCGAGAGCGTGGACGGCGAACAGCACCTGATACAGTGGCGTGGACGGTGTGACGAGAGTGATGACAACCGTGTAGAAGACGAGAAGCAGGACGGAGTAGTCGGGCACGCGGAACAGGTCGAGGTTGTGCGGGCCGAGAAGGTTGTGCACGTGCGAGGGAGCCTCCTTGGGGGCGTCTGCAACGGGCTCAAAGAGCACATCGTCGGTGCTCTCAGACCTGGCGGCGCCAGTGAGGCCGGCAACGGCAGGCTTGGCCTGGTTGCCAGACATGGTGCGCTTCCGGGGGGGCGGGGGGTTGTAGATCTTCTCAATGTGCGGGTTCTCGACAAGAGCGAGGAAGGCAAACTGAGCAACGTGGGCGACGATGGAGATGAAGAGCACGTCGTAGCTGGCGGCCATCATGGAGATGCCGTAGTAGCCAGCGTAGCCGATCGAGTACATGGGGTGAGGAGCCATCTCAAAGACGCCGTCAAAGGTCAGCTCCTGGTCGATGAGGTAGAAAAAGTCACCCCAGTACCAGGCGTAGTCCTTGACGACCCTGTGAGCATCCAGCTTGACCCAAAGGTTGAAGAGGAAGAGGGCGATGCCGATGGACCAGCGTGTGACACCGATGACAAGGCTCTCGCCGGCCGGGGTGCGTCCACAGATGATGGCGAAGAGGCAGTAGGACACGAAATCACACATGAGGATGAGGTCAACGACACGGCGGAAGACGAGCCAGGTGTTGTACTCGAGCGGGGCCTTTTCAAACTCGTAGTCCTCGGGAATCTTGATCTCGAGCTCGCGCTTGACCAGATTGTAGAACCAGGGCCGGGGCTGCTTGCCGGTGCTGGGATGCTCGAAGAAGTTCCATCGCTGAGCCCAGGTCTCGAGGCGACGGTGCTTTGACTGGATGGTCAAGAGGTAGCCGATGCCAACGTTGTAGGCGGCGCGCCAGAAGAGGAAGATGCAGGCGAAGACGGGGCGCTTGAGGCCCTCGGGGAGCATGTAGGCAGTCCCGATGAGGGAGGCCAGCATGGCGAGCACCAACAGGTCGGAGAGGTTCTTGGGCTGGCGCGGGTCGAGCAGCTGGGATACCATGTCGTGTGTTGTGGGCACCGTGAAGACTGTGGCACGAAGAGGGGCAACATGTTAGCATAGGAGCCCACTCTGGGTTGCATTTGCATAGCACGGTCATCTCTCGGGGCCGCCGCTGCGCGTATGTGGGCTGGGGTCTGTCGGCGACATACCTATGCCTTCAGGCGTGCGCCCGAACGTCTTCATCGGCTTGGCGTCGGCGTCAGCGTCGGCGACGGACTCGGCCTCTTGGTGTGGGAGGTCGGGCTTCAGGTCCGGAACGGCATGACGCTGCCGGAGATCCGAGCCATCGCCGGGAAGCTCTGTAGCAGAGCTCATGGCGACCGGTTGACAGGCAGTTCACAGCGGGACAGCGGAGCTTTTGGCAGCTGATATCTTGTCGCTCGTCACAGGTCGTTCGTGTCTTGTCCTGTCACACTCAAGCAAAAAAAGCGATCGGACTGTGTTGTTGAAGGTCGGGGTTTTGCCCAAGAACGTGGGTTGGAGGGGGGCCGGGCGGACAGATCAACAAAAATGCAGTGCCCGGTTGCGGTCGAAGATGGGCGACAGCCAATAGACAAGGAGCACGGTGATGGCTCCGGAAGGGAGTTGGAGAAGGAGAGAAGAGAGACAGGAGAGACGGAGGTAGACGTTTTTGGTCGAAGAGGTGGCCGTCTCTGTACTTTCGGACAAGCGAGAGCAGCAAAGCGGGAGAAGAAGGCCTTGGAAACTGGTGGTTGTGTGGGTTTGGGGCCACGGGGCAAGACAAGACAAGGGGAGGATAAGTGAACGGTGGTCGTGTGCTCCCAATGATTGGGGTTAGACATGTGACGAGCTGTGCGACGATTTCACCATCAATTCGCGCAATTCGGGTTAGGTAATCAGACTGTGGTGACGCCCGGGGTGTTTCGAGAATGCCAGGAACCCCGCAGGAACGGGTCTCAATGTCTTGGCCCGTGGGGTGCGCCTTCCGTCGTTGGGGGTTTGGGCCTTGAGGCAGGAACCTCGACATCATTATGACAGTCGGAGGCAGTGGCATCCATCGTGCCTTCTTATCTAGTAGCTGGGAAAAGGAGAAGATGGAATGGAATCATCAGGCCACATCAAAAGGGCACGGCAGGAAATGCTTTTAATGCACTTGCACCACCCATGCCTCCCTCTCCAAATCGACTCCCTCCGCATGAACCCCCAAAACAGGGTCCTCCCCGGCATTCCACTGCCAACACCACCACGGACCACAACGTCAACGCTGGTTGCCCCCCTCGCAACGCCTACAAAATTGACTGTTATGCTTCAGAAACCGCCAAACCTCCCTTCATTGGATGATGGCTGCCACCACATCGCTGCCACCGACGACCTTGTGGCCCGTCCCCTGGTTCCCAACGACCACCATCCTGGGACTTGCCCGCGAAACGCATGATACGCTAGAGTTCAACCACGAGGTCTTACCTCGATGACAGCCGGTAGAGCGTCCACCCTGGAAGCCCTGCTCTTGTTTTTTTTCCTGTGCTGGTTCGAATCGAGATGAGGGAATGCCATGGCCCCTCCCCCCTTTTGAGGGAGTCCAGGTTATAAGTCTGCCGTGGCCGGGAACGCCACGCCCGAAACCTCATGATGCCCTCTCTCTTGTTTTGGCACATCACTCTCACGATCCCGTGACTTATACCCATCTACGCCTCATCTGGCATCACGCTCTTTTATTTGCTTATTCTAAATACCCATTCTCTACCTAAACACCACCTCTAATTCAACTTCCACCAACAAAATGGCCCGCGAGACACCCGCCTCTGCCCGCTCTGGGCCGCCCTCCATCGCCAACAGCCATGCCTCCTCGAAACCTCTGCCCGCTCGCCCCGGCACTTCAGGCACCGAGATGCTCCTCACCACCAAGCGCCGCCACGCCTCGGAGAAGCTGCAAAAGGCCCAGCGCGCCGAGCGTGCCTACAAGGCCAAGAAGCGCACCGCCATTGCCCGCGCCGACCTCGCTGAATCCAAAGAACACTTCCGCAAAGCCCGTCACCACCTCCGCGAGGGTCTGCACATGTTCGCCTGCGTCGTAAAGTCTGTCCCCTACGTCATCGGCGAGCGTCGCGAGTCTTCCATGCAGCGCAAGCAGGAGAGGCAGCGCAAGCGTGACGAGGAGAAGAAGAAGCGCCTCGAGGAGCGTTGGGCCGCGGGCGACAACAGCACCCGCTCCGATAGCGTCGATGCTGGCACCACTGCCCCTGAGGATGAGGCCGCTGACGCTGAGGCAACCCCCGCGGCGACCGCTTGATGGTCCATCCGCAGAGTCGTGTCGGATAAGTGGATGACGCCCGCCACCGTACCGATGCAGCGCGTGCACGAGAAGCACACCATCGTCGAGCAGCGGGAGTCGCGCTCCTACGGAAAGTAGAAGCTGCGAGCTTCGCTCCATTCACCGTCCACCAGGACATGACCCTGCGGAGAGTCTTGGCCCAAGAGGCATCTCGCACCAACTCGACAACATATTTCATCAACATCATCTGCCCCGACATAATCAGCAACATGGGCAAGTTTACTAACATTTCCTAATCTATCAACACAGTATTCCCTTTTCTATCATGCTCCTGACGAGACCACGACGACGAGCCAGGGCGGGACAGGCAGCTTGACATCACTACGAGTTGTCACGGCCTGCCTGCCAAGGGCTCATCAGCCAGTCTTATCAATGCCATAAATTTCCTATATCAACCGGTGTTACGTGTGGAGGGGTTCTTAGGGTTCACTCGATGGATCCATGCTTTTCAAAGCAAGTGTGTATTTCTCTATTCATCAAGATACCTCCGTCTCAGACACCTTTCGTTTTGATCCCAGCACAATTGTGATGGAGACATTTATCTTTTCCGCCGCCGTGACAAGAAAATTCCATACCAAATTCGCACGCATCCCGGGATGATTCTTCCACACCAATCCCGCAGAAGCTTATGCGCCGCGGTCAATCATCTCCTCGCGTCCGGGTCCCGTGCCGATCCACCTGACCTTGGGGCCCTTGCCGTTGACGGCGAGGAACTTTTCAATGAAGAGGACGTAGTCACGAGCCTCCTTGGGGAGGTCGAAGAAGGTCTTGGCGCCGGTGGTGGACTTGTTCCAGCCGGGGAGCTCGACGTACTCGACGTCAACGGTCGCGAGGTAGTCGAGGTCCGCGGGGAAGGAGGGGACGACCTCCTTGGTGTTGGGGTCCTTGTAGGCGACGGCCACCTTGATGGTGGGGAAGTTGTCGAGAATGTCGAGCTTGGTGAGGTTCAGGCTGGATAGACATGGTTAGTTTGGTCAAAGGGGGCTGAGTGAGTGGTGGTTTGTGGGCTTACGAGTCGTAGTGGTTGACAGCCTATTTTGGGGTCAGTACATGCCGTGTCATCGAGATGGAAAGAGGTGATTCTTACGTGGGAGTACTTCACGACGACAAGATCCAGCCAGCCGCAGCGGCGCCTCCTGCCGGTGCTGACACCCCATTCGCGGCCCTGCTCCTGGAGCTTGGTGCCGACCTCGCCGAGGTCCTCTGTGGGGAAGGGGCCCTGTTCCTCAGTTAGTGGGGGAAACCATGAGGTTCTGGTGAATACATACGCCTCCGACACTAGAGAATGTTAGCTTTTTCAAGAATGCAGGATCATTTCAACTCACCGAGTGGTGTACGCCTTGACGACACCGACGGACTGGTCCAGTTTCCTGGGGTTGATAGCAAGGCCAGTGAGAACGCCGCCGATGCCCTGAGACACGTTAGTCAAAGGTTTCAATGTCGTTTTTTGCCTTGTACTTACGGTCGAAGAACTTGTGACGTAGGGGTAGGTGCCGAAAGCTACATCAAGTCAGTCACAGTTCACATGAAGCTCATTTGGTCTCAACATACTGATGTCAAGCATGAGCGCCTGGCCACCTGTTGAAGTCAGTAAAGTTCAACAGAAACTTGGATGATCTTGTGCGAACCCTCAACAAGGATCTTGGTGTCCTTGTTCTGAGCATCCTCCATCAGGGCAACGGCGTCCGTCACGTAGGAAGCGAGGCGAACGCGGTAGTCCTTGAAGCGGTTGATCTCATCCTCGACGTCGTACTGAAGAAGGTCGCCGAAGCGCTTCTTATAGCCACTGACACATGTCAGCACGTAGGTAAGGATCACCTTATCGTGTTGACTTACTCGGCAAGAGTTCGGAGTTTCCTCTCAAACAGCTCCTCCCTGAACATCTCAGAGATGGTGATGGCGTTCCTCTGTATGCTGTCAGATTTGTGTCTCCTACACAGCAACGGAGATGGAACCTACCGAGGCCCTGGTGCTGTAGGATGGGCCAATGCCGCGCCTGGTGGTGCCGATGGAGTTGGCGCCGAGCTCAATCTCCTCGAGGCCGTCGACGGCGATGTGAAGATCAAAGTCGATGGTGCAGCGGTCGGAGATGAGGATGCGGTTGTGAACGTTCTCGAGGCCCTTCTTCTCGATGGTCGCAAGCTCGGAGAAGAAAGTCTACATTGGGTGGTTAGAGTGAGCGTACTTCAGGGGCGGAGGGCCACTCACGGGAACGTGAACAACGACACCGCTACCAATGAGGTTCGTGCAGCGCTACTAAGGTGTCAGTCCGCGCTGTCATCACTTATAAGGTTGCGAAGGTTTCGTACGGGGTTCATGAGGCCCGAGGGGAGAAGGTCTGGAATGATGTCAGTCAGAGTATGGTCAAGGATAGACGGTCGCGCGACGTACGGAAGTCATAAGAGACACCATTGGCGACAATGGAACTATAGCACGAGGGGTCAGATCTTCCTGTTTGGACTGCTTTGGACTCATGGGGAGCCTGACTGTCCAGCATTGTGTCCACCCTTCAAAAAGTCAGCACTGCCGATTCAACATGGCTGCGGGACTGCGGTCGTTTGCAATTGAAGAAGCATTCAACAAGGCACCCGCCAGGTTTGAGCTTTCGCCCAATGTTTCTTCAAAGGCGTTGGAGGTGACCAGCCGTACAACGAGGGATCATGACCATGCTGTCTCCAGAATTGTGTCACCTACTCTTCCCTCGCTGTTTGATGACGGGTGATCGTGTCTCTTGGGGGTCATGCGCCGAGGATCCCTCTAACAACCTTCAATTGCAAACGGCCGTCTCCGCGCAAGGGAGGCCGGGTGGTGGTACCTGAGCTCTGGCGCAGAGAGTGAACTGGGGCGAGAGGATGTCGACAATCTTGCCCTTTCCCTCGTCACCTGTGTACGTATAAGCTTCCGTCTCTTCATGTTCCCTGTAGTCTCCCCCGCCCATATCGAGTGTGTCATGCTGTCGTTGGATGTCGGGTTGCCCCGCGGCAGATTATTATTGCGGGATGCGCCTTTTGTCGCAACAGCGCGTGTACCCCCTCCGGACATGGCAGAGCCATGCGCCGGCGACAGCATTGGCACCGGAAAGTTCGACCGGAGCGATCCGAGGTATGGGAGGGCGAGGGACTGCTTCGACGAGATTCCTGAAATTTACTCACCCCACTACAACGCGTATTAGTCGTGGACAATGTGACAGCAGCGCGCTGGAGAGGACAATCTCTGCGGGTTTCTGTCAGACATACCTGAGATCCTAGAACAACGGTCGCCATGATTGTGCTTGTGAGTGTTGTCGTTGGAGAGTCGCAATCCGCCGTACGATCGAAATCAAGAAGAAGGGAAAACGCCCGGGAGGAAGGGAGGATATGTGCCGTAGGTTGTTAGTCACTGGTTAGTGTCCGCTCATGGATTGGCTGGTGATGGTGGGGTGGTGGGATGGAGGGGGCGTTCACTTCTGCTCAATGCCCAGCGCCCGCCCGCGTCACTGCAGTGTCCGAGGAGCGGCGGCGGGGCAGATGAGGAGGAGGGGCAGCCGCAGCAAAGTCTCGGATTGCGTTATCGGACAGTGTCAGTAGTGGGGGGCCCGCGGCAGCACAACACCCGGCCGACCCCGTCACGTCCCGACAAACACCCTGAAAATTTGATTCTGATTCCCGTCGACTTCTCCACTCTCTGAGAATATGCCGCAGAACCAGACATCTCAACTGCCAGAGTCAGGTTCTTTGACATCACCAACCAATAACAGGCCGCGTGGCTCAATTGGCAGAGTATCTGACTACGACCAAGTAGTCATATCAGGAGGTTGCAGGTTCGAGCCCTGCCGTGGTCATTGTGAGGTTGTCCCGAGCATCGAGCACCGGGTATTCTTTTTGACATCTTTTTGGTTAAGGTGGAGAAAAGACTGAAGAGGTTGGGGTTGGATGGACATCAACAACGTGTGGCTTGCTACAAGGCGGCATCATGTCACCATGCGGCAATGTACCGGCGAGTGCTTGGGCAATCTTGGAATTGCTTCCGAGGTTTGTATTGATACCGCCCAATGAATGGGCCAGACTACTTTTTAGTCGTCACCAAACGCATGTCCTCTTCTGCTCCAGTTCGCCTTTGCGCACCCAGCTGTCGTAGACCTGGCGCTTATTTGACGGCCTTCAGGTGGACATCGCTAGAAACAAGTCAGTCAGTTGCAATTGGTCGACGAGGTGCAACTTGAAGCTTACAAGATGAGGGACGAGTTGGGGGGGATGGCACCGGGGAAGCCGCTGTTTGTTGTGTTAGTTCTGCCAAAGACATTGCGATTGCGATCTGTCAAGCTTACCGAGCGCCGTAGCCGTAGTCACTGTTGCATGTTAGCAATTGTCCAAGGCCTGCAAGAGAGGTCCAACTTACGGGGTGATGTCGAGGGTGGCCTTGCCACCAACCTTCATCTGGGTGACACCCTCATCCCAGCCTGTCAAGCCGTGTCAGAACGTGTATCTCTCCTTGTACAAACGGTCGAAATTGCTCACCCTTGATGACGCGACCGACACCAATCTGGGTGACGAAGTCGCCACGGCCGACAGAGGAGTCGAACCTGCGAAAGGAAGGCGTCAGCATTGAACTCTTGAACCCAATCTAGGGCCTCTAGAACGTACTGGGAACCCTTGTTGTCGGGCTTGGTGGTATCCTTGATGAATCCGGTGTACTCGATGGTAACGGTCTGGCCAACCTGGGGCTGAGCGCCGGTACCTTCTTCGTGGGTGTTGACAGTGACGCCCATTTTGATAGATGTAGAATGGAAGCTGCGGGAAAGTGTCTGTAGAGGAAAGCTTGACGTTAGAAGACGCGTGATGGTTGCTGGGGGAAGATGTGCTTTTGACGTACCAGGTTGCGAGTGGGGTAAAAGGCTCGGGGGAGCTTGGTAGAGATGTTCCGCAGCATTTGGAAGATGACGGAAGAAGGCGGCAGATATATAATGGGGTAGGCAAACGTACAGCAAGCACACTCACTGGTTGTTCGGATCGATCTGTGGAAGACTCGGGAGGGATCTTGGGGGGGGACGACTCTGCTCAAAGCAGCCAGGTGCGGAAAGGGCGGGCGTCCTGAGGCAGGAGAAGCTCCAACGTCACCCAATGGTCAGAGCTCATGACGCCACGGTAGCCTATTAGCAGCCACTGCCCCGCGCTTGCCCCTCTTTGCCCCTCTCCGTCAGCCTTGGGAGGTACACAGATGTCTCTGGACGCACAAATACCTTTGTCCAGTACATCTTAGTACTTCACCCGTCCCACCGCCATCCTGCACCGCCTCTTCGTGTGCTCCAAGGCCAAGATAGCCATTGACCTTGAGCTCCTCCCATTCCAGCATTTCCAACAACATCAACAGCAGCTCTGATTCAGCTCTCACATCAAGCTTGCGCCGAACAACCCCGCTAGGGCGATGTCGCGACCGTCTCGTCCCGGCTCACCACCGCCAATAGCAGGCCCTCGACTGGTGTTCTGGTGCCTTGATTCGCGGGAGCTTGCCGCACCTCCCAATGGTGAACCATAAGGCTCCAGCTCTCTGATTGGTGCCCGGAAATAGTTACTTTGGTAACGTGACTTGTCACTCGCAGCCGCGGGGGGCGGTCAATAGTTACCTACGCAACAGCATCGTCACAAATATCAGGGAATGATTGCTTATCGTTGGCTATCTTCTACGTGAGGCGAATTATCCTGGATCATTCATCTGGGCGTGTGACGGAATTTCTGCTAGTACCCATTTACCTCCCGGCGTAGATGATGATGCAGATGATGCAAGACGCGGTTTTGAAACATGAAGGCTGTAAATAAACGACGGTCCTGCCTCCGGGTTAAAACAGATAGCAAACGTCTTCTTGCTATGAATATAAATACTTGAATACATAGGTATCGGAAATGTATCTTTCTTTGCGGGCCTAGGTGTCTTTCAAATTGGTATTTTAACTGAAAATGAAATATCTAGTTGCTAGAATGCCTTCAGACATATAACACCAGTGACGGGAAGATGCGGCTAGGACACGAATTATCTGTAGAAATTGATATAACAGCAGAGGCTTACAGTTTCCTGAGGATCTCTTCTTCATCGCGAATTCTCAATGCCACCTCACGTGCCGTTTCATCAACACCGCCGTCCGTCGACACAGTCGGTTCATCAAGACAGCCACACAGTCTACCGACAAACCAGAATTTGCGACCCAGCTGGTCCAGAATGGCTGTTGCGATGCTCGCGACAAATTGACAACATTGAGTTTGAAAAAAGTCCACGAAGGTACAAGCTCTCTGCAGCACTTCAAAAATACGCATACGCCAGAAGCCTGCGACAAACCGGTGCTCATCCATCACGACAACAGGGAGGCAAAGACGGCATCTGGCAGCAGGTTCACGACTTTGCACTTTCCGAGTAAGCGACGACTGTTGTCTGGGTGCCTCGGATACCAGGAGCTCAATCAATCTAGCAACGAGACGTTGAGCTGACCAGCCAGCAGGCGCCGCCGAACTGTTGAAACGTCCTCAGAGTGAGGCGAGACGTCACGTCAGCATTGCAGCGCCCACGTCCACCCCGCAACAACAACATTGACAGCCGCCAAGAAAACCTGTCATTACAGTATACCAGCTTCCCTGGCCGAGATTGGGAACAAATTGCTGCTCTACTTGATGACCAACTTGAACGGCGGCCGTTGTTGCTTTTTCGCCGTGGACCTAGATGGCCGGTGTTTCAGTTTGATCAAACAAAATGGGACACGCGTGCTGTCAAAAGACGCCGTTGCGTCACGGCCATGCCAGGCAAGGGTACGGCATCTCCGCCGCTGGGGCCAAGAAACCCCCGCGACATTAATTGTCGACGTTGTCAGGGAAGGAGGGAAAGTGCCTGCAATCGCAATCTCACAGCAGCAAGCAAGGAGGATGACGGTGCCAGCCAAGCCAGCCCTGTTGTCTCTCGCCGCCGCGAGACAGTGGCACCCCGACGGGCGCGGGCCGGCACCGGCGTGGGCGAGGCAGGCAATAACGGGCGACAGGATTTGCCTCGTCTAGAGGCTCCGTGTCACACATGGTGTCTTAGCATCAAGCGACGGAATGCTGGTGACGATGCTGCTGCGGCAGCTCGTGGCTGGGAGCCTGGGAGAAGCAGGCAGGGGACCTCTGCTTCTCAGGCTGTACGCCAACGTTGGGCAACCAACACTTGGGTCATTGAAAGAATGCATCATGCCTGCTTCAGCCCCTCCTTGTGGCCGGCGTTGACCTGACACAGCCAACCTGCGGCTGGTGGACACAGCGAAGCTCGGGGAACAGGAGGTCTCAGGAGGACCACTGGTGCGCCGCACAATGCCACGCGGACTTGGTTCGGTCAACGGCACTGGAGAAGCGTATTCCGCCTGCTGGACATGTTTACGAGAAATCTAGGAGCCTCCCTCGTGTTCTCTGCCAGAGAGTCAGTCGACCGACTTGGTAACAAGCGACATCACCGACACGAGACGGCATTGACGGCTGGCGACGCGTCAAATCAGCTCGCCTCACGAGACCCGCAAGTACCTCACCATGGCCTGTCCCGCCCTCAGCTGAATTGTCGCTACCGAGGAAGAACAGGGCACTGTCCATCTGGTCTTCCGGGGCCTCCCTTCGTCACGATCAGGATCAGCGCAACTCTCTTTCTGCTCCTGGGACGGAAGACCTCACGCCTTTCCCGACACGTGGAGCAGTTGCGCAACCTGTGGATATGGTCGATCAAGGTCTTCCAAGGCCTAGAACTCCAGGCTTGGCGATGATCTTCCTTCTGCCCCGAGCCCCTCACTCATGAATCGCCCGGCTTGCGGCCTTTCTGTCTGCATTCCCCACCGACAACGGGACTGGCTCCGGCACTCCGAGGAAAGCAAGTTGTGCACCCGCTCAACAGTGGATTTTGTGCTGCTCACTGCTACTCACACAGGTGGTGTCATTCAGCACCGGCCGCCCGCAGTGACCCTCATTTAAACATTGAAGCCAGGAGTGTGGACGGGGGTGGTTACGAGACAGACCAGGCCTCGACGGCGTCTTCTCATTCGCCCGTGCGTGGTCCCTTGCCCCTGGCCCCTCCTGGCGCCGTTGCGTGGGAACTTGAACGGCCGGCCGGCGAGGCGATAGGGAACGGGGACCCCCTTCTTCGGCCCTGAGAACGTGGGTGGGCGATATGGTACGCCGCGGGACCGGGAACGCTGATCTTTCTCGGAGACCATCTACGGCTACTTGGAGTAGCGTGGCAGGCGTGGCTTCTTCGAGGTTGGTTCAGGGCAGCTTTGCGGCGGCGGTAGCAGCACCATTGTCGGCCGGACGGTTGACCGGAGGCTGAGTTTTGTTTTGTTTGACGATGCAGAGGTCATCCCTTGTGAACGACAGCTGTCATCATCATGCTATCTTTGTCACCTCGTGTTTGCTGGGAAATCCTGCGCGCCTTTTCCGAGGCTAGGTACATGCAGGTACGAGTAAGCTGATGGGGCACGTTGCTTTTTGAAGTCGCCACGATGGCCTTGAGCGACTCAAGTCCCTTGCTCGAGTACCATCAAGTACCACGCTGGCAGTCATTGTTATTCAGTGGTGCCTTTGGTGAGTGAGCACCCACCCTTGGAAGCGCCCTCAAAGAAAGCCAAACACTAGACGGGCAGCAAACCAAGCTTCCATCTTTGTTTCTCATGCACCTCGGAGGGATGGCCTCCACGGGGACCTCGATGTTTGGACACCCAAGGCCCGATCGGCGGCTTCAAGTCCATCAGCGGCAAAGAAAATGGAAGTCACCAGATGGCCACGGTGCTCGCAACTCGCCCGACACCATCTTTTGCACATCTCTTCCTTTGAAGCAACGGATCGATCCGTGTCCAGCGAGGGAAGTGATCGTCCAGAGGAATCCTGCGCCTCGAGCGCCCTCGGCTTATAATTGCCCTCGTGTGCTGCAACAGCAGCGCAGGCGCCCGACAGACAGCAAACATGAGGGTCGGAAGTCCCCCGCCCCAACTCAAGGGAGTCCACTGTTCTCATGCGACCCTGCGAGCAAAGCAAGGCCGGAGGAGGGGAGGGGAGGGGGCACGGCATGCGCCGGGCAACGCAACGCGTGTGTGTATTGTTTGTTCTCCATCAGCTTCTTTTTTCGAGGTCTCGGTCTCCCGTCCCGTCCACGTTTCCCTCGCTGTTGGGTCGGGGTCGTGTCGAGGTACTTGTCTTGGTCCGTCGTCTCACATATCTACAAGCACAACGGATATCGGTCTGGACAGCTCCCAGTACCTGGCAGAGGGAAGGAAGCAAGCGGGCGGGAAGGGAGAAGGGCCACTCAGAGAATCACCGAGAGCCCACTCCCCCCTCCCACCCAGCCTCCGCCACCACTTGCGTGGTAACGGGGACAGGGGTGTGGGCGCCCCGTGCTGGAAATGGCAGCTGGGAAAGTCCGTCCCAGGTACCACGCGCCAGCCGACCTTCATCGTCCACCACCACCACGGTGCCCTTGCGCTCGCCTGGCGGTAGGAGTTCGTTGTGGAGTGTGACCTTTGCGGCCACCGCCCACCGTAAAAGCCGGTCGGCGGCACTGGACGCACCAGGAGGGCGGCACACAGGCGATTAGTGCTGGGCCTTGGCCGTTGGTGAAATTGTCCGGCACCATCGACTGTGCTAATCCAGGGGCAACTCGCGCTTTCTTTCAGGTACGCGGGCTACTGGGCGCTGGCACGAGGTTCACGGACGGCCATCCAATTTCGAGGGTCTCCTCTATCTCTCCAACGAACATGAGGCCCCGTGATGGTACTTGCTGAAATGACCTGACTGGGCCATTTGTTTGGCGGTTATTGCGAGCAGGCATTTCGTCCTGTCTTCCCCCTCCCCGCGGTACTGTAATCAGTGTGTCCCCCGGACAGAGACAGAGAGTTGGGACGGTACCTCCGATAATCGCGACCAGGTACACGTGGAGCAAGGGTTCGGGAAGGTTCAGTGTTGGCGTGTCGGGCTGCGCCATCGTGTGGGTCGCGGTACATTCCCCTGAAGCAGCGAGGTACCTTTTTGCCTGGCCTGAAGGGGGGGGGGGGGAAGGAAAGCCCGGAGGAAGGAGCGCTGCACTGTCGTGTGTCCTTCCTGTGGTGGCGTGGCTCGAGCCCGCGCTACCTTTGCGGTAAATGAAATACCACACCTGCCTGGGGGCCTGCAAGCCCGGTAAGATGGCCCACCGGCGGTGGAGGGTCGACAATACTTGAAAATTAGCAGCTGACATTGCATTGCGCCAAGTACTCTGTACCCCAACGCCGCCCCCCGGTCATTTTCGATAGTTCTTGCCGCGTTGTGCACGTACCACGGTGGCATCCAAGCATGGCATCCTCGCCTGGGCAGCCCCTTCCCTCTCCCTGCAGGACACACACCACAACCGTGACCACGACTTTCGACGGGGTTTTGCACTGGAGGCCAGGCGAGAAGCCCAGAGAGACCAGAGGCCCGAGCCTGAAGGTGCCCACTGCACCGCTTGTCCGCTGCCGTCCGTCCTCTGACCCCAACTGAACTCGCCATCCCGAGTGCTTCCTCCTCCTCCACCAGGGGTTTACCTGGTCCTCTCGCTGGCACACCCCCTGTCGTGTTTCCCATCAATCAATCTCATTCCTTCGTTGCCCATCCCCCCTTTCCCTCCCTCTCAGCCTGTCTCTCTTTTCTCCCTTCTCCTACCTTACGTTCGTTTCGTCACCCATCGACAGACCACCCCGTCTCGCCCACCCGCCGCCGCCAGTCAAGCATTCCAAAGGCGAAACTCGACCCCCCTCCGATTTTTGAGCGTGCGCTTCTCTCCCCGTCTGCGCCCTCTTCCCAGTTTCGATCGGTCGACTCGACGCCGCCCCCCCGCGAGACAACACCAAACGGCCCCCTCGAGAAACGACGTGACGGCCTGCCAGAGGTCCAAAGGACAAATGCCTGCTTAGACAACCACCCGCGGCGCCGCCCCTGAAACCAGTCAACGCCCACACGACGATACATGCACTTCCGCACACACTGACGAGCCCGTTCGTCGAGTCACTCATTTTCCGAGATCTACCGGACCACATACAAAACAAATCCAAAGCATTTTGCTTGTGAGTTTGGCCATTCAGCATGATAGCGATCGACACGTCTGGCACGACTGGCACCCACCGCCCGTCTTGTGGCAGCGGCAGAGGAGATGGGGGCGCGCCTGGGCATGCCATGTCTTGTTCCACATTCGTAGGGAGGGCCACGCTCAGGAATGTTGTGGGCGGGGAAAGAGGAGAAGCCTGCCTGCTGGCTGCTTCCTCGAGAAGACCTTTTGGTCCTCGAGAACTTCGTCTTTCTCCGTGTCGAACATGTCCTTCACGGCCCTCTGCGCGCCCTCGTCTTCTTCTGTCAAACTTCTGCAAGATTCGCCGGCCGAGTCGATCGCTTTTTTCGGATCATGGATGAAGGCGAACGGCCTGGCTGACATTTTACCGGCGATCTAGATCACACATTCGTTGACTTCATGTCAAGTACATTCGCTGTATAACTTCTGACCAAAGTGAGTATTAACAGCTCTCTGCCAGAGAGCGATTGACTGATGCGATATCTGAAAGACTACATCATTGCATCAGGCAATCCACAACACACGATCACTACTCACCACCAAAACAAGCATCGCTTTTCACGAGAGATTGAATTCACGCAGACAACATCATGCACGTCAAGTCTTTGGTGCTCGGCGCCGCCGTGGCCTTCCAGGCCTCGACGGCCGTTGCGGAAGCTCCCAGGGCTAGGATTTACTTCCCCCGTCACGTCAAACGCCAGTTCACGAACACAAACACCACGAGCCCCGACTCGTTCCCCCCGGCCGAGACCACGCCCTTCGAGACCCGATCCGAGTCGCCGAATTTCGTCACCAGCATCAGGAACAGCGTCACAGACTTCCTGACCAGCAACAGCGAGTCCTCGGAACCGACCTCGTCCGACGACCGTACCTCCAACCGCGATGGGACAACAATTATCGTCTCGACAACCCGCGAGTCGTCGCCCGCACCGACCACGCCGGTGACCTCCTCGTTCTTCGCGCCGGAACTCTCCAGCAGCAGGTTCAGCACCACTGCTGACTCTGCGGACGAGACAACGCAAGAGTCCTCCTCGGACGAGACCACCGTCGCCGAGCGCAACTCGTCCACTGGCGGTCTGCCCACTGCCATCCTCCAGCCCACCGAAACGGAGGAGGAGCCGATTACAACGACGTCGCGATCAGCCCCGGCGGCCACCACCTCGGCTGTGCCCGACGAGGAGACCACCACCAACACGCCCGTCATCATCATTGGACCCACCGGCGTTGTGTCCTCCTCTACGCCCTCTCCCTCCTCGACCCGCAGCAGCTCCGCTGCCCAGATCGAGACCTCGACCGACGAGTCGGTCCCCACCACCTCCGTCGCCGCTGACGAGACGACGACCTCGAGCGTTCGCGTCCCCACCACCGCGGACGCCGCCCCGACCACCGAGTCCACCACCCCCGAGGCTGCTGCCACCACTAGCAGCGCTGCCAACACCACCTCCGAGGCCGCCGATGTCACCACCAGCAGCGCTGTCAACACCACTTCCGAGGCTGCCGCTGTCACCACCTCCGAGGCTGCTGTCGACACCACCTCTGAGGCTGCTGTCGTCACCACTTCCGAGGCCGCCACCACCTCCGAGGCTGCCAATGTCACCACGAGCAGTCCTGCTGCTGCCAACACGACCTCCGAGGTCGCCGATGTCACCACTAGCGCTGCTGCCACGACCTCTGCCGCTGCCGACCCCGCCAGGTCCTCCGAGGCTCTAACCACCGACGCTGCCACCAGCACCAGCCGTCTTCTGGACCCCATTGTTTCCATCATTAGCGAGATCGTGCCCTCGGTCCCTGCCAATGACACGGAGACGACGACGACTCAGCTTGCGGACCCTACTACCACCCTCGTTGAGGCCACGACCACCAGCGACGGCGCCGATGTCACCTCTCTTCCCGACATCACCTCGCTCCCCACCATTCTTGAGCCCAGCATCACGCCCAACTCAACCGATAGCGAGCTCCCGCCCAGTGAGACCTCGACCCCACCCGTCGACACCTCCGTTGCCACCTCGCTGCCCCCCACCGAGACCTCGATTAGCTCGTTCCCTCCCGAGGAGTCGGAGGTGCCCGGCAACTCGACCACCACGGACCTCCCTCCCGTCAGCGCCAGCGAGACGTCTCTCCCCACCGTCAGCGAGACTTCTCTCCCCAGCGTCCTGCCTTCCGAGTCGGGATCCATTGGCAACGAGACGACGCTCGCGTCCGAGCCCACCGCAACCCCCACCGACCTGCCCGTCTCTAGCGGCCTCCCGTCTGACGTTAGCGATGTCTCGGACCTGATCTCGTCGACGGTCCCCGCCGCCATTCCTACTTCGACTGCCGATATCCCCACGACTGTCCAGTCTGTCCTTACGACCGAGGAGCCTGCCACTAGCACCCCGCCCCCGAACACGTGGCTGCCCGACACCATCATTGCCGAGCAGTCCACGCCCAGCGTTGTGCCCACTTTCCCGGGTGCGTCTGGCAGCACTGTTATTGCGATGCCCTCGGACCTGCCCCAGGCCATCGGACCCGACAAGCCGGACGAGGGCCAGCCGGAGGGCACCAGGCTCCTTCAGGTCGGCTTCCTGTACGCCGAAAACTACCAGTTCGTCACGGAGGAGCCCATGGCCGCTGCTCAGATCTTCACCTACCTTCCTCAGGCGCTTGCCCACGGCGCCCAGATTGACATGTCCAAGGTCAGGGTCGTCCGTCTTGTGCCCTTCGACACCAGGGCGTCGCTCGGCTACATCACCACGCTCGCCAGGTTCTACTACCCCGAGTCCATGGTGGACAAGCTCCGCATGGATGTGAGGTACCCCAACTCTCTGCTCTACAACCACCAGGATGAGCTCGTCTACAACCTGACCTCCAACATCAACTCGGCGATTGACATCATCCCTGGCAATGAGATTGAGCCCAACGCGCCCGGTAGCGACGGCGGTTCGCCCGACTCCAACCCTGGCAACACCAACATTCTGGGTAACAGCGAGTCCTCGTCTACTCCCATCCAGAAGGGTACTGCTGCCGCTATCGGTATCGGCGCTGTCAGCGTTGCTGCGGCGTACGGCGCTGCCATGTTCCTCGTGGCCCGCCGCTACAAGCAGAAGAAGCAGGCTCACCGCCGCAGCAGCTCCATTGCTAACTCGTCCGAGATGCGGTACGCCGGTAACGGCAGCCCTGCCATGATGGGCGGCGCCCTTCTGAGCCGCGACTTCACCGGCTACGGGTACGGCGGCATGGCCGGTGGACGTAACAGCCACGGCAGCGGCCGCAGCGGCGCAGGCAACTCTGTGCGCACGGCGCAGATCTCTGCGCCGGTGGCTGCCGAGAACTCACTCGGCTGGAACTGAAGCCCGTCATGATCTCCTCCTCTTGTGCTCACCCATCCAATCCAACACAACACTCAAACCACCAAAGCATCACACACCAAAGACCATCATGTCTCGCGTCATCGCGATTTTCGATATTTCTGCGCAACTTCGATACCCGTCGGGAGGGATACTGCCCGCGAGAGACCTCCTCGAAGATTGGGGGAAGGGTCTCGTCGCCGGTATTGGTCTATCCCGATGACCTATTTTTTGTTTAGAAGGAGACGGAGGAGTTTTCCCCACATCTCGAGCGGAAGCCGTCGTTCCCACATCTCCGGACGCATCACGCAGTCCGTCGAGAGAGCACCCCTTTTTTTGTCATCTGTTCCGGCATGCAAGACGCATGCATTCATCCCATTACTTGTTGGATGAACGTGTTGTGTCGAGCTTCCAAAAGCTGCCCCCATCTCGGGGTGTCCGTCTCTCCCGTCGGAGACAGGGGACGTCGCCCACACCCGGCCTCTTCTTCTTGCTGGCGACGTCCCCGACGCCCCGGGCTTTTTGTTCTCTGCCTCTTTTTTCTTCTTCTCTCTATTAATATTCATCCAATGCGAAGGGAGGGTGGCGGGTCTGTCCATGGACCGTGTGTCCCCGGGCCCCGCGTGGCGGCCAGGACGATGGAAGCAGCACGAGAGAGGCAGGCAACGAGGCCTCGTGAGAGGATGGCTGCAGTACGGGGGATGAGAAAGGAGGAGGAGTGGTCGCCTGTGTACATAAACCCAAGACCCGTGCGGCACATCGCTGCCGCCGTAGTACATACAGCTTCTCTGCTTCTCGATTTGTTGACCAGAGGTGGTGTTGTTGCTTTTGCCTGTCATGCTGTGCTGTGTACTGGTGTCGAAGTTGAGAGACTCGGCACGCGATGACAGAGTCGTCTTCCCCCTGCTGCCGCCCGAGCGATGGAGGAGATGACGGGCCAGTCCCTCAAGAGACTGGTCCATGCAGGCTAGAGAAGACCCTGCTGTTGGCGGCATGAGCTGTGGTACATGACGGCGGGAATGGTGGAAGCCATGAGGGCTGAGATCGACGAGAGCTGCAAGACTGACCGCAAATTCCCTATTGGAGACTGACAGCCTACTATCAGCAGTGGAAATACCTGGCCCTATCTAGGAACTGCCCCGGGGCTGATCTGTCCCGTCAGATAGGTGATGTAGTCCTGTTGACCTGCAAATATTGCCTTCATCTCGGAGTCTGAGCCTCTCTTCCATTGGCTCGTGCCAAACGGATCATTAATGTGGAGTTTGAAGAACATTTGTCAAGGCCTAGGGTCTCTCGTCAGCGACATTAAATTCTCGGATGTCAAGGTAGATGAATGTGTGAAGCATGGGGCTCATCTTTGTCGCTGTCGGGATCCTCACTGCCCCGAAGCCCACAGAAGTCGCCGTCTAAGTCCTGGGACTTGTTTGATATAGCTGAGATCCTGAGGATCAAAGTCGTCATGATGTCGCTTGCCAGGGACATCGTTCATGCCCTGGTCTCTGCCATATGCTCTGCGAGAGGGCAAGGGGCCTCCGAAGGCAAGGGCGGCAAATGCCAGAAAGGCCAAGAAATCTTCTGCCCACATCAATGCGAAAAAAAGATCAGCCAGTGTCTGCTCCTGGCTCGGCAATCATCACTCATGAGGGGTTGACCCAAGACGGTCTCAGATACTGAATGGCCATCAGAACTCATATGGTACGTCACAAGCAACAAGAAGAATAGGAAAAAAGCGAGCCCGAATGCATTGGGCGTCTTTGCTTTTGGCCACGAGGTCATCGTACTCTCCACGTTCAAGCGTGGTGCGAATTCCAGGGTCATCTTCCCAGGGAGCAACGCCTCCTGGGTCCTAGAGTATTGCATAGCAACCTTTCCGGGGGCGAACTGGAGAGGACCCGGTTGAGATAATCAAACACCGAGTCGACGGCCAATGTGCAGAAGCCATGGCTTTTCATCTGTACATCCGTCGGAATCCCGATCAACCGCTTGCGTCGAGGGCAGACAAGCCGAGAGCCGCCACCGTCAGCATATTGGACAAGACATGGAGGGAGGCTTGCGTTTTGAAGAAGGACAATGTGAGACCCTCGACCCGAGAGGCTGACTTGTCCACCATCAGCAGTTTGATTGTCGTCCAGTTGACCTCGACTATGTCGACGAGGCAACCACACCTGAACCCTAAGATTCGGCTACGCTGGACCCTGTCTTTGGCCAGCTCAGGGCCTGCGATTAATGTAGTTGAAAGAACACCCATTCTGGGCAGCTAAACTTTCCATTGGCATGAGAATGCTAGTCATCTCTTCGGGTGCATGGCGGGGGCACCCAGGTCCAGCACTCTGGTTGAGCCGGTATCTGGTTCGTCATCATCATAACCTCGTGCGGGTCTTTGAAGGAATGCGAGATTCCCTTTACTTCGCACAGTTTTCCCAGCTCGCCTATCGCCTGTCGATCGAAGTCGAAGAACGCTGTGTGTACTCCAAACTGGCGCAGATGAGGTGTGTATCGCAGCCTGCCCTCCTCAATGAACTCCCGCGAGACCGTGAGCATTTCGGCACCATCCCACTGGTTCTCCGGATCGTACTCGATACCCGACGTGAAGATGAGCGAAGTGAGGTTAATGGGTAATGTTCCGAAATGTCCAATCTTTTTGAGCGAGGTGAGGTTGGCGGGCAATGGTCCATGATGTCCCATATTGCTCTCGTCCTCCAGGTCCATGCCCATGTAAAAGTTCCAGGGTACCGTGAAGTTCCTCATCTCGGTGAAATTTGCAAGGTCCAGAAAGCCGATGAGCGTCAATGGCGGTTGGTCGGAATCATAAAGGCCCCCGAAGCACTCAGCCCCCAGATACAGAGTCTTCAAGGAACCCCGCAGAGGCGCCAGGACTTCGGTCACTTGCCGTAGATTCATGCATGGGGTCTCGGAGATGACATCTGCATCATGTCCATACCTGTGACGGATATTCCAGGTCAGTTCCTCCAATCCAGAGCATACTGCGAGTATGGGGAGTACTCTGCATTCGCGGATCTGATCGATAGAAAGATGCCGTTGGTATTGCGGTTGTGGCGGCTGCGGCAACGGCCAGGTAAATTCAAAGGGGTTGTCAATCGAGAGGCGGAGGCGTTGGATATGAGGCAGGTAAAACCAGCCGAGTACGTCGGGGGTGTTCTTGAACGGACAGGTAGGATATACCGGAGGTCGACTGAAGACCGTTACGTTGGTGAGCTTTGGAAATGCTGGCCAAACGTCTCCCTCTGAACCATTGCGTGTCGTTGACTGAATGACATGCAAGATTGTTTGACTGAGGATACGGTTGTCCCTGGCAAAATTCTTGATGACAGAGAGGTTGACGAGGTTGTGTTGCAGAAGAACGACGAGTAACGACACGACGGCGTCCAAGTTTTCCTCCCGGAAGGCTTTTTCCCACGTCTCAATGTGCGGGAGGTGAGTGTCGCGGATGAGTGAACACGCCTTGTCTTGGTCGAGAATCAATGGAATGGTTGGCGTGACAATGCTTGGATCTGTCCAGCCAATACCACACAATTCGAGAGACTTGACCAGGCCACGAAGCTCCTGGTTGTCGACGAATGCTCGTAACAGTTTGGACACGGGCGGAAACTCGCCCGTATTCCAATCGAGGCGGATATCTTGGTAGAGTCGAACCCTGGCCGCGTCGCATAAACGTCGACTCACGGTTGCAATGATAGCGCAGTCGGGCACCGGTGTGAACTCGAGAATGGCCAATAGTAGCTCAGTCGGTAGATCGGAGAGAAACACCATGATAGCAGTTGTTCAACTTGACTTCTAACAAATGATGTCTTTCTTTCCGTCGTGATAAGGTGCGTGCCATAATGAAAATGAAAATTCAGTTGCGTGAGGAGTGGTGGTGCGTCGGCCACATTGTCCAGTCCAGTGGTCGGCGGCTCTTGCCTCGTCGTTGATGAGCCCCCTGATCCAGGGTTAGGTCAGCAGAACACGTGCCGCTAAGCCAAGCTGAAGTACGCTAAGCAATGGGCATCTTAGCGCCCGGCTTGAGGCGGCTTATTCAGCTCGCAGGGGAAGTCCGCCCCATCATCACGTAAGGATGCATAATGGTGTCTCCCCTCTCTGCAAGAACGTCAATGACGTTGGGCGCGCGGCCATTACCTGAGCCGGGTCGAGGTACCTGACAGGGAAATTTATGAGGGAAAGTACCGAGGAGGGGAAATGTCCATGTTGGTCCCTAACAGAGCTATGGGGATTTGATCGATTAGCGGTAGATGGAGAGTTTTAAACCCTTGTACTGACTAAGTAACTGTCATATGGTTGCCGCTTTCAGATCGTGGTTCGCCTGTGGTAGTGAGCTGTAGCTTTATAAAGTTCCGGAGCATCCCCGCATCAACATCACCTGCATCCTCATCAGCCACCATTCATCTCTCAAGCACAGTCGCTTTGAGAGCTCCCACATCTATGACCATTCGCTGCTTCACACGCTTGACACGGCCTTCACTCACGCAGACTACAATCCGTCGGTCTCTCACCACCACAACCCGCTTCGTCAACCCCCGCCTCATCACCACCCCGGTGCATCAGACCAGAACCATGGTGAGTCTCCCCCGGTCTTATGCCTCACCTACACCATCACTGACACCCCCAGGCTACCGGCAACAAGGAAAACATTACCAGCTGGGTCAAGCCCGGCGACGCCTCCGGCGAATTCAAGCGCCAAGTCTCCTCCTTCCGCAACTGGATCTCCCGCGACGCCGGCGCCCAGTACCCCCCCGAAAAGGGCCGCTACCACCTCTACGTCAGCTACGCCTGCCCCTGGGCCTGCCGCACCCTCATCACCCGTCGCCTCAAGGGCCTCGAGGACATCATCTCCTTCTCCGTCGTGCACTGGCACCTCGGCGCCGGCGGTTGGCGCTTCGTCACCGCCGATGATGGTGATGTTCCCGGCGATGCTGTCATTCCCGATCCTGTCAAGGGCCATGAGGCGTTCACTCATCTGAGGGAGATTTACTTTGAGAAGGAGCCTGGGTATGAGGGCCGCTTCACGGTGCCTGTGCTGTATGACACCAAGACGAACACGATTGTGAGCAATGAGAGCAGTGAAATTCTGCGCATGCTGGGAACTGAGGTAAGCACCCGGAAGAGAAGCATACTGGCCATCTACTGACATGCTTCAGTTCGACGACCTTATCACAGATGAAAAGAAGAAGGCCTTCCGCCCTTACCCCGAGGCTCTGCGCACTCAGATCGACGAGGCGAATGACTGGATCTACGACCTCATCAACAACGGCGTCTACAAGTCCGGCTTTGCCACCACCCAGGAGGCCTACCAGCGCAACGTCGTTGCCCTCTTCGAGGCTCTTGACAGGGCTGAGTCGTACCTGGCCGCCAAGAAGCCTGGTGATGGACCCTTCTGGTTCGGCAACGACATCACAGAGGTCGACATCAGACTGTACGTGCCTCTTCCCCAATGCCCCTTGCAACTCCGTTGACTGACCCTCCCCCTTCAGCTTCGTCACCATCATCCGCTTCGACGTGAGTCTTCTCCTTCCCCTTTCTGCTATCATATCTAACACACCCAGCCCGTCTACGTCCAGCACTTCAAGTGCAACATTCGCGACATTCGCTCGGGATACCCTCACATCCACAAGTGGATGCGTAACCTCTACTGGAACGAGCCTGCCTTCAAGGACACCACCCAGTTTGAGCACATCAAGTTCCACTACACCAAGAGCCACACCCAGATCAACCCCTTCTCCATCGCCCCCGTCGGCCCGCTGCCCGACATCCTGCCCCTGGACGAAGAGGTCAACGCGGCTAAGGTCAAGGCGTAGACATGTACAGTGCAGAATCAGCTCCAACTTGATAATAATTTGAACAAAATCAGCCCATGGCCTCGTACCAAGGTCGCGTGTATAACAGTGACCAGGACAAATCACGCGGAGCATAGCTTTACTCAGTCAGATGAACAAATGAAGAATCAAAACAACCACAACCAACATCACGTACATCACAGTGAGAAGATAGATCAGATGAACAATTCCATTCCTTTATACACCAACCCCTATCCAAACAGCGCTTTCAACAAAGCACAACATCAGCAACGACAACAAACAACAATAACAGAACAGGTGCGCAGTGATAGTTTCCACAGGGAGGGAGGAAGGGTAGACATATCCACCAAGACAGAGAGCAGACATGGAGCAGCCTCCCCCGTTTTGATAAACAACAAAAAAGTATTAGCGTGTAGTAACGACGCAAAAAATAGCAGGCCGTTTCGGAAAACAAAACCCCATGTCTATATACCGGCAAGACAGCGGCGTCATCATGAGAGAAAAGCGATTGTGGAAACACCTCCTTGTCGACCAAGACAAAAACTCGTCATTCTTTTTTCGTCAACAGCCCTGCAAGGACCGGTAATGTTCGAGCCAAACGCTATATGCGGGGTGTTGATGGAGGAGCATGCTGCTTTACAGCTGGCCTGACAGGAGGGCTTCGGTGGCTGGAGAGGGAGTAATTAGTTCAAGTTCGGTGAATATGCTTGCACGAGTGAGAAAACATACCGCTGTTGATGTAGGCGCGCTTGGCGTCCAGGGGCACGCCGAAGCGGCGCTCAAGCTCCTGCTTGACACCCTTCTTGGTGACCGTCATGAGGTCGGCGGTGCGCAGAATCTCGCGAATCTCAGACAGGAGAGCGTCGTCGCTGGGCAGGCCAACCATGTCTTCGGGAGTGAAGAATTGGGAGCCGCCGAACTGCGAGTTCCTGGCGCCGGCGCCGCCCGCCTCAGAGTGTGCCAGCGACATGCGCGACTGGTTGTACATCATCTGGGGCATCTGGGGGGCGCCGCCGTAGCCGCCGGCGATGGATCCGGGCCGGCTGCTGCCGTAGTAGCCGCCGCCGAGCTCCGTGACGCCGACCATGCCCTGGCCCTTGGTGGCGTAGCTGAAGCCGGACACCTCGGACCGGGCATCGTCGCGGACAGTCTGGGACTCCCAGAGCTCCGCCTGGTACTCCTCCCACTTCTTGCGGGGGATCGATGCCGGGTCGAACTTGCCCTCGTCCGTGACGACGACCTTCTTGCCGTCATCGCCGGCCACGACACGAGTGTTACCCCAGGCAAAGTCGTCCATGTGCCAGAAAGCGTACAGAGGGAGACCGAAACTGAAGACGGGGATGGCGAGGATGTACAGGATCATCCATCCGATCATCTCCCACTTGCGGCGCAGGATGAAGATGATGGCTTGAAGACCGTAGATGGCGGCGAGTAGGATGAAGGCCGTGACAGGAATTCTGCCTGGGTTCATGACCAGAATGACGACAAGGTAGACGAGGTAGACCAGGGTAACGGGTTGGACAATAGTACTGATGAGATCGACGAAGACGACGAAACGCATGGAGAAGCAGCAGAAACCGCAAAGCTGGGCCATGGGCATCAGTTCCATAAGGTTGTGCACGGTCGAGTTGATCCAACGACGACGCTGCGACATGAAGACCTGCCACGAGTCGGGAGCGATGGTCCAGGCCTGCGCGCGGAAAATGTACTTGGTCTTGTACTTGTTGTGGAACTTGAGAAGCAGGGTCGTCAGGTATCTGTCCTCTCCGAGATGCAGAAGGTTCTTCATGTGCAGCGTATCGACACGGATGCAGGCGTAGGCGTCGACAACCTCGCGGCTGACGAACAGGGGCTTTCCAGTCTCGGCGGCGCGGATGCGGTACATGGTGAAACAACCGGGAAGACAGGTGACACTGCCGAAGAGGGACTCGAAGGCCTTGGTCAGGTTGTGGGAGATCCAGTACTCGTACACCTGGATCATGGTGATGAAGGACGACTTGGAGTTGCTCAGGGCGGTTTCACCACAGACGGCGATGACGCGAGTATCTCTCAGGAAAGTCGAAACCATTCTGGTAGCCGAGTCGGGGGCGACGACTGTGTCTGCGTCGATCTGGAACATGAACTCGTAGAAAGTCGGGTTGACGCCGATGATGTTGCGGATCTGGTGGTAGATTTCGAGCTCGAGGGGGCTCATGGGCAGGTTGTAGTGGACGCGGTTCAGGAAGCGCATGATGACCATCTGAGAGTCACGCTTGCCACGGTTACCGGGGCGAGAAACCTCGGACGGCTTGCCAACCTTGACGAGGACGAGGAAGGGCACAATGTGACCCTGGACCTCGTACAGACCCGAGTAGACCTTGCCCATGTTGTGCTGCTTGAGACCTTCACCGAGGGACTCGAAGGAGAGCGGCTCCGGGTCGATGGTCTCGGAAACGCCCAGAATGTCCAAGACGATGCGGGGGGTGGGCCTGTCGTTACCCTGTCCGATAATCATGCCGTCGCAGACAACGACGAGCAGCTTGCGCTTGTCATCGTAGTGCATCCTGGCAGCCGAGTCGATGGCACGACGGAGCGAGTCCTCGTCCTCAGTGTAGGCGGGGATCTGGCACATGATGAACTTGTCTATGTTCTCCGGGATGTTCTTTGTGCCGAACTGCAGGGCGGCGAAGAACTTGAAACCGATGATACTGGCCAGGAGAATTGAGATGGCCAGGACGAGATACGAAGCAAACTGGCACTTGACCGAGCTACGGGTGTCGACGTCGCCGATGTAGAAGAGGTTGTTCAGGCAAGTCATCATGCGAGACTTGAGGGCGGCATTGATGTTGAGGTCTTCCCACTGCCTGGAGAGATCCTGACCAGACAGGCTTGTGAACATGTTGACGACATCATTGTCCATGAAGTTGACGGCGTTCAGGTCGTCAACGTTGAAGTCGGTATTTCCGTTGGCGTCCCGCATCGGGCGACCACCCTTGACGTACTCGGTCAAGTCGTAGACACGACCGTTGATACTGGAAACAATCCGGGAATTCTTGTCGACGAGAGTCTGGAGGTACTGGGCCGAGTAACCCACGCGACCCTTTTGGTAGCCACCCCTTAGCAGCGAGAGGCGCTCAAAGTACCAGTCTGGCCGGTAGTCGTCGGTGAAGAAGCGGAAGTCGTGGTACACGGTGTTGGGATCGTTGCCATTGATGACAGAGGGCGAGCCAGTGATGTTTGTGTTCTTGTAGTTCAGCAGGACACGCTCGTCGACTGAGCCAGTAACGCCCTGGCACAGCGCGCTGACCTGGACAGGGAACAGGGCGCTGGAGTCGCGGCCGGCATAGTTCATGAACTGGGACCGGGGGATCATGTCGAAACGAGGGTAGTGCTGGGGGGCAAAGGCTTCGAGATCGATGACATAGCCGCGAATGGCCGTGTACGCGCCGGGGCTGTTGTCCTCGCCGTTGTAGGCCGAAAGTTCATCGGTGCTGTAGACGTGCTGAGTGGGACAGATGAGCATGGGGAAGACGATGAAGAAGAAGATGACCGAGAGACAGGCAAACCAGATGAGGAGGTTGATGGCCAGCTTTTCTCTCCAGGCAATGCGGACGTCCTTGCGCGGCATCTTGCCGGCCCATCGGATCAAGAAGTCGGGGACGAAGAAGGTCAAGCAGTAGACAATGGCCATCCAGCGCTTGCGGCTCGCGCTGTCCTTGTACTCCTCGACTTCGACCATGTCCTTCTCGTTGCCACGCTCGGCCATCTGCTCGCGCGTGTCCAGGTTCTTGAACATGTCGCCGCCGCCAAAGGCAGAGACGCCGGCATCAGAACGGGCGTCCGAGTTGTCGTGCCCGCCGAAGTAGCCGCTGCGAGTCTTCTCGCCATACATGAGCGGCGTGTTGCCAGCCGAGAGAAGGCGTTCCTTGGACATGGCGAAGGCGTCAGGCGTCATGCCGTCGCCGCCGTCTGATGGCAGACCACGGCCGGAAGCGGAGCCAGCTTCGATGAGCTGGGCCACCTCCATCCAGCACCTCTCGCTGAGGAAGACACCGGTGGAACCGATGCGAACCTCGTTGCTAGGCCACCTCTTGTCATCGACAATCATCTCGGCACGCTCCTTCTCGCTTCCGACGAGGATCGTGTCGGCATCGGCCAGGCCGAGGAACTCTCCAAAAGGCAGGAACAGACTGAAGTCTGCTGACCTCAGGCGCTGGCTGATCTCGGCGATACCGAACGTCTGAACCTGCGTGCGGACGCACTTGCTGTCGAACTGGTTGGCGATGCGGCGGTCGTTGGGCTTCAGACAGAAGACGAAGTACGAGTTTGTGCTGGGGTCGGCCACGGCCTTGGTCACGAGGTCCAGGGCCGAGAGGAACTGGCCAGAGGCGCCTTGCTCGGACACCTTGCCTGTCGTAGTGCCGCCGACCTGGGAAGCGTCGTCGCTCATCTTCTCGAGCTCCTCCTCGGCCAACTGGCGCTGGTGTGCCGCAATACGCTCGCGGTTCCGCGCTGTCCTGTGCGTCTTCTTCGACATGACACTGGGCGCACGCATTGGCTTGGAAGAGATGGTCGCCTGCATGACAGTCGTCTTCTCCTTCGGGTGGGCAACGGTCTGGAGGGCCTCCTGGCCGAAGAGGCGGGAGACGAACTCGCTCTTAGACGAGTTGATCAGGTTCAGCAGATCGCCGGAGACGACCTCGCCGTTCTCCTCGACCAGACCCTTGACGGAGTAGTCGACCTCACCGGCAAAGTGCTTGACGGTGAAGATGGCTGCAGTGTTCTCGGTGAGGAAGTTGCTGCCCGGGAGGCGGGCGGTGGCAGAGCCGGCAGTGATGGCGGGGTTCTTGCCCTCGAACCTCTTGCGCATGCTCTCGAGGAACTGGAGGTCGGTGCGGTTGCGTCGGCTCTGGTCGTCGAGAATGCTCAGCAGACCGTTGCCGGACTTGAGCAGTCCACGGACGGCGTCCGAGTTGTCAAAGTAGCTGGTGGCGGCAACGCTGACCTCCTCGTTCTCCAGCATGTCTGCCTTGCGGTCGAAGAAGTTCTGGAGGGTCAGGTTGTACAGGGCCTCAGTCGCGGCATTGTTCAGCAGCTGGTCCAGGGCGGAGCGGGTGGAGGCCTGCTGGGCGAAGCCAGGGAAGTCGATGATGGAGACAGTGTTGGCGACGCTCTCGTCAGGGGCGCACAGGCGCTGGTTGATGCTCTCGATGATGTAGGTAACGAGAAGGCTGTACAGAGTCCTGGCGAGTTCGTTGGCGTGGGAGCGGGCGCCATTGGGGTCGAGCATGACGGTGACGCGCTCCTTGTGGATCATCTTGGTCTTGTAGGAGAGGGTGTTCTGGAGCTCCTGGGCGTTGACACCGAGGAAAGCGGCGATGATGGCGAGTACCTCCTTGTTCTTGGCGGCGGTGACAATGTTGCCACCCTCGTGGGAGAAGCCGCCGCTGTCATCGCCGTTGACCTGGGTGTTGGAGGTGCTCTCGAAGTCCAGCTGTCCAATGTGCAGGACACTGGCGAGGACCTGGCAGATCTCGGCAATCTCGCTGCGGGGGAACTCGAGCTTCTTGAGGGCGTTCTTGAAGACCGTGAAGCCCTCGGCATCGTTGATACCAACCTTGAGCTGGGTGGGGTGGCCAAGGTACTTCCACCTCCGCTGGGAGCCGGCAGAGTCCTCAAAGCCCAAATGGGCCTTTTCGGCGGCGCTGGTGCCGGCCAGGAGGTAGTAGAGGATGTGGAAGTTCCTCTCGCCCGTGGGGATATCGGTGATTCGGCTCCTCTCCAGACGATGGTCAATCAGCTTTCCTCCGATCAGGACAGGGTTTGTGGTCGTGGCCGTGTCGTATTGCAGCTCGTAGAACAACCCAGCCTTTGAGGCGGTTGGGGTAGTGGCGGTCTTTGTGGTTGTCAACGTGTCGAAGACATAGGCGGCGAGGGAGACCTTGGTCGACAGAGGGGTGGAGGACTTGTTGAGGAGGGAGGTGAGGAGGTGAGCCCTGATGGTGGACTTGCCAGCGCCAGACTCGCCGCTGCGGAGAAAAACAATTATTAGCTTTTGCCATGTTTGGATAGGAATGGCAGTGTGGGCATGTCAACTTACAGGAAGACGACGGCCTGGTTCTCGGACCTGTGACCAAGCCTGATCCAGGCCCGTTCCGCCATCTCCTCAGCGCCAGCCATGGCGCTGCCCTCCTTGCCGCCCTCGGGGCCCTTGGAGGAGGATGTGTATGTGTTGAGGGAGATGAGGCCATGGGAGGAGAGCTTGGCGGTCGGAAGAGAGACATGGAAGCGACTGGCCAGGTGTGCCGTCAGTTGTGTGTCTGATTGGAGATGTGCTGGCAGCGAGGGCAGCGACGGCTGGGTGTGGGCTCCTCCGCCGGAGCTGGAGAGAGTCGGGAGGTTGAGGGCCATGATGGGCAGCGGCGCCCTGCGAGCAGGAACGTGTCTACCGAGGGCCGTGTCGACTGTGTGTCTGGGTGTACAATGGCGCAGAGACCGGGTCGAGAGTAGCCGTTACAGCAGACGAGGAGTTCTCGCCGTGTGTTGAAGATGTCGGGTCGACTGTTGTCTGGAGGATGTCGTCGAATGCTGGAGAGAAGAGGTGGTTTGATTAGGCGAGTGGGAAAATTGTTGGGAGCAGACGATTAGATGGCGACGGCAACCAAGGTAACGAGTGATGATCCGACAGAGGAAACGACCGCGAGAAGAATAGAATTGAAGAGGAGGATAGCGAGTGTTGGGGGAGAGAGAAGAGAGGGATCAAACGACGAGGCTCGTGAGAACTAGAATGTCTCCATGCGAGTTCCCGGCAGGCTCTTCGTGTGAGGGAGCAGCGACGAACGGGCACCGTGCAGCAGGCAATCAAGGGCCGTTCTAGGTACAGTGGTCGTAGCCGGGCCAGGTGGTCAGGTCAGGCCGGGGGTCGTGTTCAGGCAAGCAGGCGTCCAGCAGTCGTGGGTGGCTTCACTCTGAACCAGACTAGCGTACGTCGAGTGGAGGGGGGGAAAGGGGGTTTGTTTTCTTCGGGATCCACGAGACAGGGGGTTGAATACGGAGGGCGACAAGGGCTAAAAGTGAATGTCTCTCCGCCATACGAGCTCTGGGCTCTGGCGTGTTCGGTGCGGTACGGTGCGTATTGGCGGCGGAGTCGTCGACTCCTTGTCAATGTCAATGTCGCCGGGTGGAAGTGGTCCACGTCTCCACGTCTTTCTCGCTTCTCCCGGGCGGGACCATTGAACTTGCGGCAAGGGAGCCGGGGCGCTGAGTGATTGAAAACCCTTCTTGGTCTTCGAAAAATCCAGTTGAGTGTTGGACCTGTGGCAGGGGGCGGGCATGTTGTCTCGTCTCCCGCTGAAGCAATGTGTGTACTGGCCCCTGAACTCGGTAGCATCGCTTCAAAGCTTGTTGCTTGCTTGTTGACACAGTGCCCAGACGTCGTCAGAGTACATCGCCCGTGCTGTAGACCGGTTGCCCGCTTGCATGAACGCAGCTGCAGCCGCAGCAACAGCCCCTCGGCGGCCTTGCTTCTGATGCACATGGTTCGCCAGTTGTGATCTCTCAGGCAACGGGCAGATGTGGCGTCGACCAACAACCCGTGGGGTCAAGTCTCTCGCCGGCTCTGTCGGAGAGGCATGAAGATCTCGAGAATTGAGCGAGCGAGGGATGGACGGTTGGATGGCTGGCTTGGTGAATCAATCATCCCTCCAACCGAGATTCGCGGACGTGCACGGGGGCAGATTCAAGGCTTCCTGCCCCGCCGAACCAAAGATGAACGACCGGCATGACGCCTGCGGCTCCGGGGCTCAATGCTTTCAAATTGGGTGCATTCCACAGCGTGTGAAGATCCCGAGACCACCCAGCGGGAGGGACGGCGGGCAAGGCTCTGGACCGGTAAGGCTGTTCGAGACACCGTCGGTGCGACGTGCTACGAGGAGCGGCAAAGACGGGACTCCCCGATGATCGAGTTCAGGCAGGGCACAGGCAGTCTTTGCATGGAACCCGAAACACCAGAGGGTTTTCTTTGTTGCTGGCCACTGCGGTCGGCCAGCTCTGTTCGGACGAGCTGGAGTGTTGAGATCGGACGAGAGTTTGCAATGCGGACCGCCTGTCTATCTGACACTCGCCAACGAACTGGTAGTCTCGCCTGGTGAATCCTGTGGCAAAGCTGTGGTGATCAGCGCGGCAGCGTCAGTGGAGGTTCCAGCACCGGGGCACGTCCATGTCGGTATGGGCCGTCTGATGCGCACCGGCCGGTCTGGCAGTCCTGGGAAGCTCGCGGCGCTGTGAGTAACCTTAGTCAAAACAAACATAAGGACAGAAATGCTAAGACATGTCCCGGAGATGGGAATGGATAATTGTATCACGACATGCTCAAAGCTGGAGGTTGGCGGAGGACGTCCCAGGCATGCTGATGATGGAGATTGGAAGGTTCTGTACGTCGACTTGCGCACTGTGCGTGGGTGGTGGCGCGTGCCCTGAACTGACGGGAAGGAGCGACCCAGGGGCCACAGGGCATTTCCCCGATTACTATACCTCCCGGCGCTGTACCTGCCCGCCTCTGTAACCCGAACGGACGTCCGACGTGGCATGGCAATGCAAGTGCGTGTTTGCTCTGGGATGCCTCCCGGCCCTGGAAGATGCCGCCTCGACTCGACTCGACTCGACTTGATTTGTGAGCCTCGCCTTGCTTTGAGCTTGTCTGTCCCGGATTTTACCATCCATCAAGCGTGGAGCTCAAAAGTCACAAGCATCAGACTAACGGTTACTTGGCAGCTTCTCTGCGATCGGCGGACACCATCGGCCACTAGCGACGGAGCCCTCACCCAAAAAAAGAATTGGCTCCATGTTCGCCCCCTATTTCCTGCTTGTTGACTCCGCCCGTCTGGCCCATGGGGCGGAGAGAAAAGGGGACAACAACAAGAAAAGCAACGGGGAAAAAAAAGACCACCATTGCATGCTGCAGCTAGCGAAATGCTACGTATGGTACAGTACAGTCATCCACCACGCCAAGGTACAGCCTCGGAGGAACACGATGGATTGGTCTCGGGTTCAGGTTCTATTTGGAGCAGGGAGAAGCCAGCTGGACGACGTCTTCGTGCATGATCTTGGAACAGCCCGCCACCGCCAGTGCCCCGTCATGCATGCTGCTGCAGCCGTCGGGATACGAAGCTGTGAAGTACTGCTTGCTGCTCGTATGGGAGGTCACGTCGGGTCTTGGCCAACGAATTCAAACGGCCGTCTTTCCCAGTGGTGTGCGACCTGACAAGACTCGGACAGGCAAAACCCAACATCTCGATGTACATCGACACCGGGACGAACCGCACAGGCAAAAGGAAATCGTCATCACCAAATAATCAGCGAGTAATCAATTCATAACAAGGCCTGGCTCGCATCCTTCCTCTCGCGCCATCTGCCGCTCCCGGTAGTCGACCCGTCCGTCCTGCCGTCACAGTTTCGCCGCCTCGTATTTCCTTTTTACCTGCAGAAATGGTACATCGAAAAAAGGGGGGGACCCCCAGGCAAGGGGGGCTGTGGTGGTCGCGGTCTCCGGACGATCCAGGCGAATGGGCAGCCGGGCCTTTCGGCACCTCGAGTCCCATCTGAATTTGTTGATCTTTTTTGGAAGCCCGTACCTGTGGCGGGCACAGTGCCACACGCCCACAAACGCCTGCGACCTAATTCGCCGGCGGAGGTCTAAACATGGAAGCCGCGCCCCATCCCGGGCCCCAGGCCCAGGGGTCCCGGCCTGTGAGATCATGCCCGCAGCGCTGAGGGTGTGGGTCCGTCCCTCTCTGTGGCCCAGTCGGCTCACGGCCACACGCTAGACGGCTGGAGTAAGCCAAAAAGATACTTGCGCGTTTGGTCTGAAGGACTCGCCGTACACTGAAGAGCAGACACGGGTGGGGTTGCTCCCAAGTCTCGCTCTCGCACGGGGTCCAAAGGTGCCGGCAGGCAGGCACTCATCACATTTCTGTTGCCCACTGGCGGGTCCGGGCACTTTCAGGGCATTCAGGCCAGCCAGGGCCAGTAAAAAGAGCCCTGAATTTACCCTGAAGGCGCTGTGAAGCCAAGCGCTGGGCTTCCCTGGGTCATTCCACCGGCACCTATGGAAGGAGGCCCACCCATCGTGCCTGCCATTGCCCAGTGCCCCTTGCTGTGATGACCGTACCGACACTGTAAATCCTCTCCTCCGACACTTTTGCTACCTGCCCACTGCATCACCTTCGCGAAGCCCTCCTTGCTTCATCTCCCTTTCCCCATTCCCCTCCTCTCAGTTCCCGTTCTGTTCGTTCAGCCGCCTCACTCGCTACGGTGGTCTGCCTTCAAACCTCCTCCGATCGTTTAGTCTTTTTGTTTCTGCGGCTACATCGATTCGCTTCGCTCCGTTACGCCTCGTCTTCCCTCCGCCCGGAATAGGACGACAGCCACCTCGTTGCCCAGCGACACCAGCATTCAGACTTTCGATCGTCTCTCCGTCCCCTCCTGTCTGGCCAACACCCTCTCGCTCACTAGGCCCTTTACCACCTTAATCAACAAACCCAACCTCTACATCGACATCACTTGCTCCTGGCACTCACGCGCTTGGAGACGACCGACAATCCTCTCGAGGGCTTCAGGACCAACACACCTCCCCAGGCCTGGCCGCACCGTAATACGCTCTTAGATTATCGACGTGACAGTCCTCTTCGGACCGTCACCGTCACGACCGATCGCAGTCATGGCCAACAACCGCATGTCCATGTACTCCATGGCCTCCGAGGGCCTTGGAGCGCCCAGGGCTGCTCCCGGACAACAGTCGACCCAGGTGTCCACGACCACCCTCCTCAATGCCATCCACAACATCTACCTCTCCTCCCAGCCCTATAGGCTCGATGCTGGCACCAGCATCGTTGCCAACACATGGCTTACTGCCTCCCAGACTGGTCCTGACGGCAGGACCGGCGGTACCGTAGACCCTGCTTTGTCTGCCAGAGCTTGGGAACACGCTCGCCGTCGTGCCGAGGACGGTACCATCATTCTTGGGTATGTCTTCTTCTCTCCTTGCTGCTAGATATTTCACGACGCTGACGTCTCGCCTACAGCTCCCTCCACACATCGACTCCCTCCATCCTGACACCATTCCTGTCTTCGCTGCCCATGTCCACGCCCTCGTCACTCTACACTGCCCTGAATGCCATCCAGCCCTTCCTGAGATGCTCCACGCCCTACAACCCCTCTACTCCCAGGCAGGGCGCTCTCGCCGTCGCCCTCACCCTCAACCTGGCAGGCAACTTGACCGGTGCCACCGTTGCTCTGTCGCAGGGTGGCATTGACACCGTCAAGGGTCTGTTGAACATTCCGGCCGAGAGCGGCTACAGGGCATTCGATGTCTTCTACTATCTCCTGACTTCCGCCTCCACTCCCGCCGAGAGGGAATTCCTGGGCCTCAAGGCCGCCGCCAACTACACACTTCTCGCTCGCTCCGGCACGTACGACCCGCCATCGTACCTCCCTACTGCCGATGATGCCGCTGCTGCCGACGACTTCAGGTCTGCCCTGAAGGACATTGGTATCAAGGGCTCGAAGCACCGTGACTTCATCTCCACCCTGGCTGGCCTGCTCAAGCTGGGTAACACTCTCGACTACGGTGTCGACGAGGAGACTCTCGAGGACATCTGCGAGGATGTCAGCGGTCTTCTGGGCCTCGAACCCGAGGTGCTCATCCGCCAGTGCAACACCGAGGAGCGATCTACCCTTGTCGGTGGCCTTTACGAGGCTCTCGTCGACTGGGTCATTGCCAAGGCCAACACGGCCATCGCACAACAGATGGCTCGCATTCGTGACGGCGACGAGTCTCTTGACGGCCGTGGCGCCCACACACCGACAACCAGCGAGGATAGTGAAGACACCGTGTGCATCACCGTTGTCGAGGTTCCCGACCCATCCCTCGGCAAGGCTCTCGCCATGCGTGGCATTTTCGACGACACCATGGGCATTAACGCCGAGATGATCGCCGACGGCGTCGAGGTTCCGTCTTCCGGCAGCTCCGTCGTTCGGGAGATGCAGAACGCAGTGGCCGAGTGCTCTCCCGATCTTGGAATCACCACGACACCTGCCAGCAAGGAGCGCCAGCACGAGCTGGAGAAGCGGGAGGTCATCCTCGAGAAGGTTGGGCATTCCGCGGACGACGACGCATTTGTCAAGCAGCTCCTGTTCCCCGTTGCCGGCCAGGGTATCAACCTCGGCAATCACAACCGCATCGACCTGCCCAGTCTCCTCAGCTCGAGCCGTGTCTGGTACCACCTCTCCGTCCACCCCACGGACGATTCTCCCGCCAGCCTCGCCGCCCTGCCTTCGGTCACATCTGCCTGGTCTGCCGGCACCGTCTCGCGTCAGCTTCGTGCCTGGCGCCTGCCGGAATGGGCGAACAGGCGCAACAAGAACCTCGACTTCACTTCCGATTTTGACGTCGACGAGTTCGTCCAGCGCTACTCTTCCCTGGGCTGCAGGGACGGCCGCGAAGGCATCGAGACTTTCGCCCTGGAGCGTGGCTGGAGCAACGGCGAGATCATCCTTGGCAAGGAGCGCATTTGGATGCGCGAGACGGCGTGGTGGGAGGCCGAGACCATGCTCGACGTCAAGACCTCCAACCCTGGAATGCCTGGTCTTGGCAACGTCATGGCCGTGGACAACCTGCAGTCCGGCTACTCGGTCAACGGCAGCGGCTACTTCCCGCCTCCCATGCTTGGCCAGAACGGCAGCCAGGACGGCCTGATGGCCAGCCACAACCGCAACTTCAGCCAGGGCAACCTGTCACAGGCCACCATGCACCAGAACCACGCGATGCGCGCCCCCTCCATCGCCCCGACCGCCATGACCGGCATGCGCAACGTCACCGCGGGTGACTACGGTCTGGGCCGCAAGGGTGACAACGATAAGGGCGAAGTCTACTACAACAACGAAGGCGAGTTCATTGGCATGGACCCCGAGCTTGCCAACGGAAAGAAGATCGAGACCGTCGCTCTCCCCCTTCGCCGTCGTGTCTGGGTCGCCGTTGTCTGGACTCTTACTTTCTGGATTCCTTCTCCCCTCCTCCGCTTCGTCGGCCGTATGAGACGGCCCGACGTGCGGATGGCGTGGCGCGAGAAGCTTGTGCTCTGCTTCCTCATCTTCCTCATCAACGCTGCCATCATCTTCTGGATGGTCGGTCTCACCCCGATCACCTGTCCCAATTTCAACAAGGCATTCGGTCAGTCAGAGGTGTCGCAGCACACCGAAGAGGACAACTTTTGGGTCAGCATCCACGGCAAAGTCTACGACATCACAAAGTACTGGCGCATCGATCACTCCGACACCAACATCAAGATGTCGACCGAAAACACGATGCCCGCAGCCGGCATGAACCTGGACGACTACTTCATGCCTCCTCTAACACTGAGCTGCCCTGGTCTGGGAATCTCCGAGACAATGAGGAACCTGCAGCCTGTCAACGAGATTGAGTTCCCGCTGATTGAGCACATTTCGGGCTACAACGCACGCTACCAGCAGAGCGCACTCCGCCAGCCCAATTGGTATACCAACAACTTCCTGCCTACAATCAAGGAGTACTACAAGGGTGACCTCGTCGTGCCTAACAAGGAGATTGCTGAGGAGGGATCCAGCGGCAGGAGGCCGTGGGCCATCTACGACGGCAAGATCTACGACCTGTCCACCTACTTCAACTCGACGGAATTCTACAGGAACCTTGACACCTACAACTTCCTCAGCCCGAAGCTCACCGACATTCTGCGGGACAACCCCGGTACTGATATCACTGAGAAGTGGGATGCTGTTTTGGCCAGGGCCGCGCGCAACGAGACTGAGAACACAATCGTCCGCAACAGTCTGAACTGCATCCAAAACACCTTCTACAAGGGTATTCCGGATTTCAGGGAGAGCGTCGCCTGTACTCTCAACAACTGGTTCCTGCTCGCATTCACCATCATTCTCTGCGCTGTTATCCTCGTCAAGTTCCTTGCTGCCCTCCAGTTTGGCTCCAAGAAGCGCCCCTCGCCCCAGGACAAGTTCGTCATCTGCCAGGTGCCTGCCTACACCGAAGGCGAGGACTCGCTGAGGAAGGCTCTTGATTCCCTGACTGCCCTGCAATACGACAACAAGCGCAAGCTCATCTTCGTCATTTGCGACGGTGTCATCGTCGGTCAAGGCAACGATCGTCCCACGCCCAAGATTGTTCTGGATATCCTTGGTGTCGACCCCAAGGTTGACCCCCCGGCCCTGCCCTTCAAGTCCGTCGGTACTGGCAGTGAGCAGCTGAACTACGGCAAGGTTTACTCTGGTCTCTACGAGTTCGAAGGCAACGTCGTCCCCTACATCGTTGTCGTCAAGGTTGGCAAGGAGTCGGAGCAGAGCAAGTCCAAGCCCGGCAACCGTGGCAAGCGTGACTCCCAGATCACCCTCATGAGCTTCCTCAACCGCGTCCACCACCGGTCTCCCATGAACCCTCTTGAGCTGGAGATGTTCCACCAGATCAACAACATCATTGGTGTTGACCCTGAGCTCTATGAGTACCTGCTGATGGTTGACGCCGATACCTGTGTTTGGGAAGATTCTCTGACCCGCCTGGTCGCTGCTTGTGCCAACGATGGAAGGATCGCCGGTATCTGCGGTGAGACCGCCCTGCAGAACGACAAGACTTGGTGGACCATGATCCAGGTTTACGAGTACTTCATCTCCCACCATCTGTCCAAGGCTTTCGAGTCTCTGTTCGGCAGTGTCACCTGTCTGCCCGGTTGGTAAGTTGAACACGAACAGCCCTGTTTGGAAGGCATCTGCTAACACACTTTCCAGTTTCACCATGTACCGCCTGAGGACCCCGGACAAGGGCAAGCCCCTCATCATCTCGGACGCCGTCATCAAGGAGTACAGCGTTTGCGAGGTCGACACCCTCCACAAGAAGAACCTGCTCTCTCTTGGTGAGGATCGTTACCTCACCACGCTCATGACCAAGAACTTCCCCATGATGACCTACAAGTTCATTCCCGACGCGTACTGTCAGACCGCTGCCCCCGAGTCCTGGAGCGTTCTGCTCTCGCAACGTCGTCGCTGGATCAACTCGACTATTCACAACCTCATGGAGCTGATGCGCCTCAAGGAGATGTGCGGTTTCTGTTGCTTCAGTATGAGATTCGTGGTCTTCGTCGATCTCTTCGGTACTATCATCCTGCCCGCCACCTTCGGTTACCTCGTCTACCTCATCTACCGCGTCGCCAGCAAGACCGGTCCGTTCCCCATGATCTCCATCATCATGCTGGCGGCTGTGTATGGCCTGCAGGCACTCATCTTCATCCTGAAGCGCCAGTGGCAACACATTGGCTGGATGATCATCTATCTGCTTGCCTTCCCCATCTTCTCCCTCGCCCTGCCCGTCTACTCCTTCTGGAACCAGGACAACTTCTCATGGGGTAACACCCGTATCGTCATCGGAGAGAAGGGCGACAAGCAGATCATTGCCGTCGACGACGAGGAGGGCTTCGACCCCCGCAGCATTCCTCTCCAGCGCTGGGACGATTACGCCATGGCCAACAACCTCCCTGGACGCCGCGGCGGCTACCCTGAGAAGCACGACATGGGCTACGAGGACCAGTACGAGATGGACGAGATGAAATCCGTCTACTCGTCTGTCCGCCCTGGCTCCGTCCTCACCGGCATGCAGCGCCAGCAGGCCTACATGCCTCCTCACTCGCCCGCTCCTTTCGGCGCTCCCAGCCCTGGCCTCGGTCACATGACCCGCCACAGCACCATGATGTCCAACGCCGGCCCCTTCGCCGACCCCCAGCACCTCCAGCACCGCCAGTCCATGGTCTCCATGGGCCAGGGCCAGGGCTCGCCTTACGGTGACGTCCGCAGCCAGTCGCCCTACGCCGACTTCCCCGGCGGCTCCAACCGCCAGAGCGCTGTCAACCTCCGCGGCCACGCCTCGAACCCCTCGCTCCTCAACGTCGGCAACCGCTCCTCCACCGCCCTCGGCTTCCAACCCGGCCAGAGCACATCGAGCTTCGACTTCCAGCGCGGCGCCGCCGCCGGCCCCGACGACATGATGGTCGTCGAAGCTATCCGCTCCGTCCTCGCAGAGGTCGACCTCGACACCGTCACCAAGAAGCAGGTCCGCGCCCTCGTCGAGCAGCGTCTCCAGACCGAGCTCGTCGGTGAGCGTCGCACCTTTATGGATCGCCAGATTGACCACGAGCTGGCCAACATGTAAAAGAGGGGTCACGGGTTGCTTATTTGTTTTTGTATTGCCGGTTTTATGATCACATCGTATCTCTCTATCTAATCCCATCACGGCCATTGGCCCTGCACAAACACTCACACTCACACACATGGCTGCTCGTCCAACGAGTCATAAGAAGGGGAGGGGGGGGGATATCTGTTGCTGTTTAGCTACATCTGGATAAAAAAATATGAGCACCGGCCTCGCTGCTCGGGATCGTCGAGAGCCATCTCGCGCGCTCTTTTGTCGGGGTCCGGGAGGCTTGCTACGGGGAAGTCGGCGTTGGATACCTAGCGAAGGTTCGCACTCCTTGAACTTTTGGTTTTTCAATCTCTTGTCATCTGTATCTACGAACTGCGTCTGATAACGCTCTTGATTTCGCTCCTTGGAACTGCTATAATTTATTCATCTGTTTGATTGTTTTGTAAACAAGCTACCTATTGGAAACTAATGGCATGGAGTAATCTGACTTTTTTCCAACTTCGTCATGGCCTCGCACCGAATGCCGTCCCGCCCGCTGTGACACGCCTGGATGAGATTCACTTCGCCCCGGCGCGAGACATGGGCGGGCCGGGGACGATCAGTTCCAGGGGAACCGGTTGTTCTGAGAATGTCCGTTGTGCCCATTGTGCCCGTTGTGACCATTGCCGTTGGCGTTGCCGTTGGACGAGACGTCAAAGTGGCCCGACCCGTTCGCCTGCGGCTGATCAGCATCCTGAGCCCACGGCTGGCCCTGGTACTCAGGCTGGTACCGGGGGCGCTGGTCATGGCCGTTGGGGGTTGGCTGCGCCCCGAACCGGAACGGCTCCGCCTGGATAGAGGGGTAGGGAAGCTGGGGCCCGTTCCAGGACGGCGTCCCGTAGCTGTATCCAGTCGAAGGTTGGTATTCCTGGTAGGCCGGCGGCTGCTGCGGCGGCTGGGGCTGATGGTCCCGAGCCTGGTGCTCCAGCTGTTGCTGGCGGTACCTCGCCCAGGCCTGTCGCACAGAGGGAGGCTCCGCGTAAGGGAACAGCTCGTTACTCTGCGTGGAATAGCCAGCGTCGACGGGTTGAGGGGCATGATGCACCGTACGGCTCAGCTGGTACGGCCCGTTAAAGACCGAAGGCGCTGTGCGTTTGGCGCGGTCATAAGCCGCCCATCGTTTGACGGCTTGATTCTCGGGTCCGCCGTACGAGATGCTTCCATCCGCAGCTGGATCCCAAACAGGCAGACCGCCGGCGGGACGCGCCTGGCCCCTCGCCGTGCCACGACCGTACGTGGCCAGGTTACCGTTGATACCCACAAGGGCCCATGCAAAGACGGCCACCTCGCGAATAGAGCGCATGAGATAATCCAGGGGAGGTCCGCCTGAGCTCTGGTCTGATGGCGTCGATGATACCAGCTCGTTATTGTACGCAGGTTGGGGGAACACCCCGTTGCCCTGGCCTTGAGCCTGGGCAGGCAGGCCCCAGGGTCCAACGGCGTGGTGACCCCAGGGCGCGGCGAAGATACCGTTCTGGTAAGGACGAGGACGAGGGACCGCAGCCGGGGGGTTGACGGCCGGCGGGTTCTCGGTGGGGATCGCAGGGCGAGCCCTCCGAAGAACGACGACCAGGCCATCTGAAGTGCAAGAAACAACAGCCTCGAGCTCAAAGCTGCCATCGTCGGGCTCCTGGGACCCGTCCTCGGGCATGGGGCTTGGGCTGTTCCGGCGCAGGGGCGGCGACGCAGGCGTCTGGACATGGCCGCTGCTGGAGCCAGATTGAACGGCCATGGGGTTGGCGAGCGTCGAGCTCGAGTCGGCGTGGACTAGCCCAGGGCGCTCCTCACCCTCCTCAACCTTGATGCGGCGCCTAGGAGATTGGCCGTCGACATCCATCTGGCCGTAGAGCTGGGCACCACCTCCCTCCGAATCACTCGAGTGAGTGCTGGCGCGGGCACCGTGTCGGCGCCTGCGCTGGCCGTCCTGGCCGTCAACATCATCCATATCTTCGTCATCCATGTCCCCAGGCCTCCTGGGGTCCCTGTACCAGAATCGGAGGTAGGCAATCGAGTCGTTGGCTTTGGCGCTCTCGAGACATCGGATGGCGTCGGGAAGGCAGTTTTCCTGGATGCATTCGTAGAAGCTCTTGCCCCTCATGGTGTCGGCGTCAACCCCGAGAATGTTGGCTACGGCATTGGTGGCGAACATGACGGTCAGGGTTCGAGTGAAGCGGTTGAGGATGAGAGCGGCACGGGGCTCTCTCTCAGCCGAGGGCATGCGGAACTTTGGCGAGAGGTACTCCAGCATGTGGTATCGAGGATCGCGGGGCGAGCACGAGAATAGGCGACGGATCTGGGGTGCTTCGAGTGCGCGTCCTAAAGACATGGTCAGCAGGAGGCGCCTGGGTGGAAGGAAGCCGGGCAGGCGTACTGTCGCTCTTTTCGCCTCTGTAGTAGATACTAGTACAGGCCACAAGTACATCGTGGACGACTGTGAAACAGCATTCGCAGCTGATCCATTGGCCGTCTCGGGAGAGGATGCGGGCATAGTGAAGAACGGCGGCCTTGTCCAAGAGCACGCCACGACTGTGGATGGATTTGGCGAAGGGGACCTCTTCGGGGTGGAAGTAGTCAAAGCATGACCTGTTTTGCACCTCGTGGGGGTGGTAGCCCAAAATATCATAGATGGACTCTGAAGCAAAAAGGATGTTTGCCTCGGGAGAGAGGTCTGAGCCGGGGAGTTAGTTGACACTGCAGCTGGGTCGGGCAAGCCGAGGTTATAGGACTGACTGTGGATTGTCATAAAAGTTTGCTCCATCGCGAAGGGTTGTGGATCAAACAATGTCGACTATGTCAAGGCGGTGATGGAGGGCACGTCCCGTGAGAGGGCAGGGCGATGGAGTAGGCAGAATGTACTGTGTAAGTGGCGCTGGTGACGTCTCACAGAGGTTGTCCTGACGTTTTGGCTTCCTCCGGGAAAAGCAAGAAGCAGTCGGGAACCCTTGAGGGCGTCGACCGACCGCCAAAGACCTAAAAGTCTGTTCAAGGGGAGGCACCTGAAAGCGCCTTGGAGAGCTGCGTGTTGCCGCAAGAAGCGAGGGTCAGTTCGACTGTACCAAATAGAAATGGGGGTCGAAAGGGCCAGGACGTGGAGTTTGTGCGCCGGGTGAGGCGCCACTTCAAGTACTCGGGAGAGTCGAGGGCAGATACAGGGGGGGTGGAAAGGGGGTCGTCTGTTGACACAGCCCAAGACCGTGGAACATGACGCAGGTGTCGCGGCGGGCTTCGATGAAGGCTTGTGGGTGGAACAGGACGATTGATGACTGGCTGGGGAAAGAGTGGAGGGGGGGGGGGGGGGGGGGGTCTTACTCGGGTTCAGCTGGATCAGGGCCGGCCGGGGGCACAGGATTCCAGGCCGCGGAAGGCTGCAGGGCGATATTGAGGGGGGCGTAACGGGGCAGCCAGAGGTGTAAGATGCAGATACAAGTGGGTTGGTTGAGCTGCGCGCGTGGCTTTGGGACAGGACGGGTCGGTGTGGATGCAGCAAAGTATGTACGGTGTCGTCGTTGTCTTTGGCGAGACGGGACGAGTGTGGCGATACCCTAAGATTAAGAATGTCTTGCAGGTATTATGTCCGAGGCCGAGGGCTGTAGATGGCGTTGTTGGAGGATGGTGTCAGTCCTAAAAGACGATTGAAGAACAGGAGAAGAGGGGAGAGAAGAGAGAATGTGTCGGTGTATATGGAGAGGATGCGATGGAAGCCAGGCGTCTCCAGGTCCAGGAGGTGATCAACTAATAAGCGCCGGCTGTGGGAGCCGAGGGGAGCATCCGAGGAGGGTGAAGCTCTTCTCTCTCGCTCTCATCCGGTGATATTCAGACCAGGGGGGCGGAGGAGGTGTCGGGGGGAGGCAACTTGACGCAAGGACGTTGCAGGGATCATGGGAAGCTCGGCGGCGGACAATTGAACGTAGCCGTGCGGTGCAAGTGCACGGTACAAGGCCAGGGTGCTAGGTGCGAGATGCGAGGTGCAAGGTTGGCTGGCTGGCAAAGCCAAGAGTTGACGGGAGGGCCGGTGCGGGATGGGTCGGTCCTGGGTATTGCCTGTCTGTGTCTGGCGTTGGATGGAGTTGGGAACTTGGGATTCCAGGGTCCTTTCTGTGGCACCGGCGGCCAACGTCCCGTCCAACGTCCAAGGAGCGGAAGTTCGTCCGCCAGTGAGCTGTGTGGCGTTGCGACGGGGGAGGCGGTGGGCGGCGGATGGATGACGGGGAGAAGATGGTTGTATCCGCGGCAGGCGCCTCTGCAGTGCCGGCTCGTTAGGTGCGTCGGCGTCGGCGTCGGCGTTGCCAGTGCTTGGTGCAGGAGTATTCGGGATGGAGATGGAGTGTAATGCGATGCAAGGCAAGGCGAGGCACGGCAAGTTGCCTGGGCTGGGCGGCGGCCAGCGAGGCCTGGCAAAGGCAGGACGGTGGTCCCGATCGCAAGAAATGTGACGGGCAGTCGAGATCAACGATGGATATTGGACGGTTGGCTGGGTAGTGGTGGGAGGGGGTGCGTTTTGCCCTGTCCGGGAGGGGACTGCACTGCTGCAGGAGGGGGGAGGGTTGGAAGAAAAAGAATGACAAGGGCCAACAGCTGATGAATGCCCATGTCGATATGTGAGCTGGGCAAGCCGGGGCAGACAGGTCTGGACGAGCAAGGGCAGTGACTTCCTTCCACGCCCATATTCACCTCCTGCTTCTACACTTCGGTCGCTCCTTCCTCTGCAGCACATGTCGCTGATTCCTTCCTTGCGGAACGTGGAATGACGACGATCATTTGTGTTGGTTCAGACCAGCAGGGGGTTAGTGAACACTAACGCCGTGGTAGGCAGCTAAAAGGTGGGGGGGCACCTGCCGGGACCGTTGCGATCCTGCCCCGGCCTGGCAGGTGCTTCACCCCGCCCCGTGCGATGTTGCTTCCATAGCTCTTTCCTGGAAATGATTTTACCCGAGTACGACGACAATTGGAAGACGAACACGTCGACATCTTAAGAATGCATTGAACATGAACACCAACTCTCGAGCTCCGAGGACAATCAATTGTGTACCAGCCCGGCAAGGAGCGTCGTCCCAACAGTCGGGAACAAACGTCATGTACTTTGATCCTTGCGGCCGTATCATTGGCACGGAGAATCCGACCAAGCCACCAGCCGCACACACACTTTGACACACACTCCGAGTCCTCCCTCGCCGCGAGCTCCGACAAGTCATTATTATCCGTCGCTTCGTTCAGCCGCCATCTTCCCAGCTCTACCTCACCACTGGCGGGCAGCTAACAAAAGGCATTCAATCTCAGTCCAAATCTGGTTTATAAGCAAGCTTGAACAGACGACAGCCTCCTCTCGACAAAACCTCGCCGCCACTTCCACACTGTCGTCACTTGCTCGTTCCAGCTCAACAACCCAAGACTCGAAAAGCCCAGCTCAAAGTGACATGTCACCTATGACCAACTGTCCAAGGGCACGCTAAGCCGTGCGTGCCCCGTTGACACGCGCCCCCAACGCCGCCTTGTTTGTTCTCGTCCTGTCAGCGCGCACACCGTCTCATCTCCCCTGGCCTCTCTCTGGGCAGGTCAGGCCAGGCCAGGCCGCGGGATGGCCTCCGACGTCGTCTTGTCGTCTCGTCGCCCGCCACATCCCCGCTGGACTGAGACCCTGTCTCGGTTTGCGTCGACTAACGACACCTGTCACAGCAGCAATTGAACCCTGACAGTAACACACCCGGCCGGCCTGCCTTATCCAAGCCCGCTACACCTTGCACCTTGCACCCCCCGCGCCCCGTCTGTGCATCATCCCGCTGGCAGGACAGCCTCTGGACAGGCCAATTGGTCGCCAAAGCGCCCCTGGACCAACCCCTGTCCTGGCCCTGGCCACCCTGCTCAAGTTGTATCGCTTGCTTGCTGCTTGCCTTTCCAGAGCGAGCGGCGGGGGACAAGACCAGGACTCGCGTTTCCAACCCTGTTCAATGTTGGATCTGATTATTGCAGAGACCCTCCCTTCCCCCCCTTGCCCTACCTATCCTGCCGCGGCAGCGCTTTCGGCTTTCTCAACAGGGAAAAGCTTGCGAACCGCGGAGATACAGCCTATTTCGTCCTGACAACCGCGCGGCACGTCGTCCGTCCCTCCCCTTGACCTCCGCGTGGAGCCGCAACGTTTGACAGCTCCCCATTTGGCAGACCTCTGTACAAAATACAAAACACGATCAACGACACCTTCAGGTCGTGTACCTACACACGTTCGGTATCTTGGAGGACAGGCTGCGGGCAACACCCCCCAGGTCGTACACGGCGTTTTGATTTACTGATTTGTCGGGCCAACAGGCCCCCTCTGTCCGTCACACCCAGGTGCCATGCATGCCACCTGCCCGGGCCGACCTGCATTGAGGGTTCGTATAAGCAGCCGTGTTGTTCCCTCGTGGCTTGACGAGTTTCAAATTACAGGGAAGGGGGCTCGCTCGCTGTGACCCAACGCAGCTCGACCCATCAGCAAATCCTTCAACGGCTGCTCGCAGGCACGAGGACGTATGGAACTTTGCCGTCATGATGTGCCGGGCCGTGACTGAGCAGATGTATAAGCAGAGCAATATGCTTGGTTTCATCTTGACAACTGCAATTGGCATCATCGGCATATCACTGGTAATCCGACACCTTGGCAAGTGACAGTCTTGACCGACATCGCAAGATGGCCCCTTTTACGTGCTTCTTGCGGCACTCGCCGGCCTGCAGTTCGCCGCCGCGGGGGCTGGCCAAGCAGTAACATGGCCTTGGGTCGACCACGGGGGATCCGAGCACCCGGTCAACGGACAGCACAGGGAGAGAAGGATGCAACATGAGCACGTCTGATAAGGCTCCTGGAACACACACACCGCCTGGTTACACAGCAGTCCCGGTGATCCCGGTGGGCGGGGTGTTCGCTTTGGCCGAATCATCTAGGCCCTTCTCGCGAGCATCCCTCAACAGGCTCTTGTCGCAGCCTGGTCGTAGACATCCACGGAGCTGCGAAAAGGGGATCACTTGCGGGGGATCATATGATGTGAGCGGGGTCTACGAGTTGATACCTTGTCCATTATGCGTGACGCAAACAGTTCATGTTGGTTGCCCAGACGCCCGGGGGGAGGTTGCTGTAGGTCGGTCTTGATACATGCAGGGAGACGATGTCGGTTGGCGGGAAGAAGTCGACGTGCGTGGCAGTTGACCGTCTCTCCCCTTCAGTCTGGGCCCGATCGTGTTGACTGAAAGCCAGATCAACCCTGAAACCCCGACGAGCTCCGCGGCATGATGTCCCAGTCACTCAACACTCCAACACCACAAGAAGGTCCGTCGAATCGAGCGAGCGCGGCATAGGGGTCTGTGTTTGGTTGGGGGGGGAAGGAATTTGCTCTGAAATTCGCAATGCGAAGTCCGGGTACTCCTCTAACAGCCTGAAATCAAGTTCCAAGGTCCGAATGGCGCCATCCGCATTACATGGCGAAGTGCCAGCATGCCGAGTCCCAGAAACCAGTCGTGACACCGCACACCCTTATGCCGTAGTAATCCCGGACATGATGGCCCAGCAACCGCGCGACGACCCCGTTGTGTCGCGTCTCTCTCGCCCTTCCTTTTCTCTCTTTCTCTCGCGGAGGGTATTTTGTTTACCGCAGGCGGCGGGCCTCACGCTCGGACTCGAGCAGGCAGAGGATGTCGTCCTCGCGGACTGGGAGACGGAATGTCAGTTGGCTGGTTCCATAGTGTTGTAGGTCCCTCTGTCTCCTGGTCGTGTTTGTCGGCTCGAGAAGCAGAGGGCTTTGGAGGCTGCGAGAGCTACTCACCGGGTCCCTTGACGTTGCGGATGATGGAACGGGTCTGGTCGTCCATGAACTCGACGCGAACCTGGGTGACACCACCACGGGAGCCTAAGTTCCTCCTGTTAGCCCGTCCATTCCCTTATTCTTTCATATTTCGCCTCTCCTGCCTCTCCCTCCTCCATTTCACCCGACCGCAGCGGCCAGCATATTGACAATCGTAACGCGGTCCGCTTCGGTCGGGGTTCGTGGAAAAAGGCAGTGGCGGATGCGGGCTTCGACGGCTGATTGCGTACCGGTGCGGCCAAGGACACGGGTGACCTTGACGAGCTTGACGGGGGCCTTGGAGGAATCCATTTTGTCGGGATTTGGTGGAAAGCGACGGGTTTGGTTTCGGAAGGTGGGTGATGGGCGAAAAGGCGGGCGTGGGTTGTCGTCGGTGAGGCGTGGATCTTGGGGCGAGGCCGTGGTAGACGAACTTTTTCGATTTTCGGTTTTCGCCCGAGTGTGTGGGCGGAACCCCCGCTAAGCCTGGTCTGGGCGTCGAATGGCAGGGGCGGGGTCACGTGTTTCGGTGAGTCGGTGTGGAAGGGGTGACTAATGGGGCTGGCCCGCTGGAGCAAACATTGAACCCCTGAACTTTGGAGCTCCAGCGGCCTTCAGTGAGAATCCCCACTCACTCAAAGCACTAACAAGACGCGGTTCGGGTCAACGTCACACGCGACTTTCAACGACAAAGAGGGTATCAAACTTGACGCACAGGGCAACAGTACTTATCAATCAGCAATACAATAAACAACTCGACTTCCTCGGGCCACTCAGCTTTTTCATACCCTGCCAACTCGTCTATTGGGCTGCTTGGGGCTTGTATCACAGTCGGCTCCTTCCGCAACGACACATCTGGACAGCAACCCCTTGACGCCAGGAGCTTGATCTAGTGATACGCAAGACGAACGGGTCATTTCGAGGATCCCGTTTCACCTGCACAACTTGCCATAGGGTCAATGTCCGGCTTGGGCAGCTTTCACAATGGCGCCTTCAAACGGAACTCATAACCCGTTTGACCTGCCCAAGCTGCGGGTGACCTATGTCCCTGATGTAAGTACACTGCTAGTCTAGTATAGCTTCAGCAGCACTAACGGAAGCCCAGGACGACACACAGCACCTGTCTGAATCCATGGGAGACAGAGTACCTGGTCAGCTTTACCCAACTCCACACACTGCACCAAGACTCTCCATCTAACCTTCTCCAGAGTACTTTGACGTACAATTCTGTCCTTTCCAACCCATGCACCAAGACCCCATATTCGCAGCCGTCAGCAAGAAACATGCAAGCCACATCCCTATCTGCTGCTCATACACTTCTAACCCCGAAGCCAGGTGCTTGTCTGCAGGATATCAGACACCGGCGACGAGAGCTCAAATCCATGCTCCATAATCCGCGTGATCCGCGATGCAGATGTCAGTCGACCCCTCCAGCGTAGCAGCATCCCTCCTAACCCTTCATAGGAAGAAGCTAGGAATTACACCTGCACGTGGGCCAGGCAGAAGACGACGGGCAAGCCGCTCCTCTGTATCGCCGGCGAGGATGCCAAGATTAAGATTTACGATGTCATCGAAGGCGTTGTTGTTGATGTAAGTGGCCCTGATTTCACTCCAGATTAGCTACTGATGTTTGTTCTGCAGGTCTTGGTCGGTCATGGAATGGTAAGTGATGGCCACTGACAAAACTTGCCACTTTGCTGACACCTCCAGGACATCAACGATCTCATCACCTGTCCTACCGATCCTCATCTCCTGGCTTCGGCCTCCGACGACACAACCGTCCGGATATGGAGTCTCGACCCCGTGCACCAAAAGCAGCCATGCCTCTGTATTCTCGCCGGCGAGGGCCACCAGTGGAATCTCCTCACAATCGTGCGTCCCCCCACTCGAGTTTTCCCTAGATTGATGCTCACAACCCCCCAGGCCTGGCATGACAGTGGCCGATATCTCGTATCCTCTGGCCACGACCAAACCGTAAACCTCGTAGGTACCAAACACATTCTCGTCCATCCGCAACTAACCCTCCCCAGTGGACAATCCCAGACCTACCCACAGAACCCATCCGACGCCCTCTCGAGGTCCATTATCCCCATTTCTCAACAAATGAAGTCCACAGCGGTCTCGTCGACTGGCAAGTCCTCCCCTCTCCTCCTCCCTCCCTCCAACTAACACCCCCAGCGTCGCCTTCTACGGAGATGCCATTATCTCCCGCGCCTGCCACGATAACATCATCGCCCTCTGGCGCATCGAAGGCTTCTCCTCCGCCGACCCCCCTCCACCTCCCGAAGCCGCTCCAACAACCATAGACCCCACCCTCCTCACCCGCTCCGCCTTTGTCAAGCGCTTCGCCGACGACGAAACCCCTCCTCAACTCTACACCCGCCTCGCCTCCTTCTACACCCCCGGCTGCGGTCCCCAATTCTTCATGCGCTTCCGCGTCCACCACGCACCTAACCAAAACCCCGTCCTGGCATTCTGCAACGCCGCCGGCAAGATCTTCTTCTGGGACCTTGCCCGCATCACCGGCTACCACGACTACACCTCCGCCCTCCTCGACCCGGACCCCGACGCAGACTCTGAACCACCCCGCCCCTCCTGGCTCGTCCCCATCGTCCACAGGGGTCGCGGGGACGGCAAGCCCCGCACGGAACCGACCGTTCGCGAGCGCAAGGCCGCTGAAAAAGCGCAACTTACCGACTCGGAGCTTATTCCCGCCCTGGCGGAGAGGTTCAGCAAGGAGACTCTGCAGTCGTGGGATGGTAAGTACAACCCGGGCGACCCCCACACGCCACTTCATGCCCACAAGACGGAAATCATTGGTATATCTACCTTTGTTGGTCGCCAGGCAGCATGGAGTCCCGGCGGTGAGTGGTGCGTTGTTGTTGGTAGTATCAACATCGTCCTTGTCCTGGGGAGATGGTCCAAGTCCAAGAAGAGCAGCTAGAGCAGCGCTTCGTATTGGGCCGACGGAAGGGTACATCACATAGCGACGGACTTAATACATATCATGTACTTGGGAGCATCACCAAGGCGTGTGGTTGCAGTAGCATGTCCTCTGTATGGATGCTGGCTACATACGTCTAACCATGACCCATATTCCCGCACGGGGTCTTTTCCGCTGAAAACACGAATACTTGACCGTTCACCAAACAGTCGGCCAGATCTAATCCATCCTCATCTTGATGTACGGCACCTCGACGTCCTCCTCGGCCTGGTCCTCCGCGACCATCTCGAAGATGACCTCCTTCTGGTGTGAGGGGATCGGCTTCTTTGAGACAGTCTCCACCAGCTGGCTCAGCTTGAGCGCGTAGCGCTCCTTGAGCTTCGCAGGAGGGAAGAAGCTGGCGTAGAGCAGGCTGACGCCGGAGCTGAGCATCGAGATGCTCAGACCCTTCTTCTCAAAGTGGTCCAGGAGCTCCCTGAGGGTGATGTCGGACACCTCGAAACGATCCCAGATCTTGTCGAGCGTCACCTTGCCCTCTGGGCCCTGGTACTCGACCTTGGGGCTAGCAATGGGCTCGCTGAAGCCGAAGAAAGGCAGCGCCAGGTTGATGAAACCGTTCTTGTACTGCTCAAGATCCGTCTTGCCGTCGATGACCTTGTACAGCTCCAGGATCACGAGACCAGTGACCAGAGCCGTGGTGGTCGCGATGGCAGGAATGATCTTGCCGGCGATGAACTTGGTCTTGTGGCGGTCCGCGGGCTCAATCTTGTAGTTGAGAGCACGGAGGTTGCTGCACGCCGTGATGAAGTCGATGTGGTGGTTCGAGTCATCGTCCTTCTCAAAGTCGACCGGCGTCAGCTGGAATCCGGCCAGCTCAGTAGGCTGGGGAAGGCTGTCGATGATCTTCTTCAGCTCATCAGTGTCGTCAAAGGCGCTACCACCGGCCTCGGCGTTCGGGTCCTATCAACATGTTAGATGGGGTCAAAAATGCATGAGGCTTAGAAACTTACGGGGTCGCTGTCGTTGGCCTGGATCTTGATGCCCTCGGCGGGCGCAAAGTCCGGCACAATGACGTTCTCGAGCTCGCGGAGGTACAGGTCACGGTCATTGCCGGGAGACTTGATGTTGTAGTTGAAGGCGTGCAGGTTGGCGGCAGCCACGACGAAGCCAAAGTGCGTCGGGTTGGAGGTGTCGAAGATGAGCGGGTCAGGGGCACGCTTGGGGCCGGACCAGAAGAGAGTGCCGGTGGACGTCTCGGCATCCTTGGGGAAGTTGTAGAGGAGCTGCTGGATCTTGTTGTTGAACTCCTTCTCGAAGAGCAGGCGGGCCCAGGCGATGCAGTCCTCAAAGGTGCGAGGACGGTCAGTCGCGAGGTAGTCCCGCAGCGTCTCCAGGATGGCCTTCTGGTTGCCGCCTTGCTTGAGAGCGTTCTCAATGTAGTTGGGCTGAGTGAGGTAGAGGTTCGCGGTGGTCGGGGAGGCGATGAAGAGGTTCTCAAACATGTACTCCTTGGCCCAGGCGATGGTGTGGTCGATCTTGTTGGGGAAGCTGCGGACGGTGCACATGGGGAATTCCTTCTCCGGGGGGTCCTGCGAGGACGAGTACGACTCGGTAAGGTGAGGTAGGACGACCTGGGTGTTGCCCTTGGTGCCGAGCGTGCCACTCTCGAGCAGAGACTTGCGGAAGAAGACGCAGCGGCGGTCAACGTACGTACGGGCCTCGACGTTGTCCAGAGCGTTGGTCACGCCGTCAAGGCGGTTCCAGAAGTCCTCGTTGAACAGCTCCTCCGTGTCGGGGCTGACACGGTCCTTGAGGGACTTGATATGGCCCACAAGGTCCGGGTTCATCGCCTGGACAGCGGCAGCAGCGCAGTCGCTCTTCATCTTGCCGACATCCGGAGCGCGGAAGAGGAACTGACGGTTCAGGTTGCTCCTCTCAATCGAGTCCATGTCGGTGACGATGATCTCGCCCTGGGGACCGGTACCGAGACCAATCATGGCCCAGTTCTTGAGCATCTCGCAGCCGATGGCGCCGGCGCCAACAAGGAACTGCTTGACATTCGCAATCTTCTCCTGATACTCGCGGCCGAAAACGACGATCTGGCCGTCGTACCTGGAGCCGAGAGGCTTGCACAGCTCGACGGAGCGAGCGGTCGAGGTGGGCAGGGACTCGAGCGAATCAAAGTACAGCCACTGCTTGACGGGAGTGAACTTGCCCGAGATGGCCTTGAGGACCTCCTGGGCGACGACACCGCCGAAGAAGGCCGCCATGGGGTTCAGGTCACCCCTGGCCTGGTAGCTGAGCTCCTTCAGAAGCTTCTCGTCAAACTCAACCTCAACACCCTGGGTCTTGGCAAAGGCCTGGGCGGAGCCGAGAATGACAGCGGCGTCCTGGTCGTCCATCGGGTTGGGGAAGCGGCCCTGCGACTCGGCAAAGGCGTGGAGCGCCTGGAAGCCGTAGTGCAGCTGCTGGGGGCGGTCGAACTTGGCGAAGTCGGAGATGAGGAACTCGGGGTCGCTCAGAGACGCAGTCATGCTCTTGAACTCGAGAACCTTGGGCATCTTGACCTGTTGGTACAGACCGCCGCGCACGTACTGGCCGAGGCCGGAAACGTCGCCGATGGAGAATGTGTAGGGACCCTTGACGGTGATCTTGCGAGGCTCGGCGTTGTTGAGAGCCTCCATACCCTCAATCTCGGAGAAGGTGATGTAGTCGCCATCCTCGAGGCCGTGCCTGGTCTCGTCCAGTGCCGAGACAAGACCCTCCTCATCGATGCCGGCGATGATGCCGTTCAGCGGGGTCTCGCCCGTGGGGTCGATGACGCTGAACTTCTCGCCAAAGTCGCAGAAGATGGAGCCAAACAGGCCAAATGTATCGGCAACAACGACGTAGATGTTCTTGGAGTGGCAGTAGTCGGCGATGAGCTGCTGGTGCTTGAGGGGGATGCCGGTCAGCACGACAACCTGGTAGCGGTCGAACTGGGACAGGTCGTCGACGAGGCTGGAGGACTGGTGAGTGGTGACGGGGGTGTAGGAGTTGAGCTCGCCAACGCGCGGGGTGGTGACGGAATCTCTAGGCTTTCCGACATCCTCGGGACGGAGGAAGAACTGGGAGGAGAGGTCGGAAAGGGCGACGAGGCCCGGATCGTAGAGGGTGAGGCTCTTTACGCCCGCGAGGGCAATGTTCTTCGCAATCTCGACGCCGAGGCCGCGGAGGCCGACAACGAGGACGTTGGAAGCGCTCATGCGCTTCATAGCCTCGTGCCCCAGCACATAGAGCTGGCGGCTGTAGAGCGACTCGTCGATGGTGTTGGTGGTCATGGTGACGACTGGAACGCACGCCCTGGGACCGTCAAGGCCCCGCCGGAGTGGATGATGGGGAAATACGCGCGCGCAAGAAATGGGAGAACAGCCTGAACGAAGAAGAGGCTGGTCAAGCGGGAGGAAGGACGGTCGATCGGATGTTGAAAGTAGAGAAGGCTTTTGGTTGGTAGTGGTGGTTGTTGGTGGGGAGATGGAGAGGGAAGGTCGTGGTTTATCACCCCGCGCGGCGTGACGTCGGTCTCCATTGGAAGGCGGCCAGGGCGGCTTTAGTAAGCGACCGTGCCCCACCACGCCTCGAGCTTGAGGCAAACGGGTCACAAATTCCGAGGAGGGGCAATGCAGCAGGCAGGACATCTCCAGGCAGAACATATGTTGCTTACAAAACCAACGTATGGAGAGAGTCCTAACCTTCTCATGTCTGATGAGATGAATTTCTAATTAAAGTACAGCCACCAAGAACCAGAACCCATGTTTCTCTCCCGTAACTTGCTCCGCCATGACAATGCTCCATATCCCATCCCACCCCCCTCTCGGCAGATGCTGTGCCCTCGTGCCGTAGGCCTTCTCCAAATGTATGCAGTTCATGATAATCATAAGGTCGTCAGTTCATGTAATCCCTCCAACGGACTCCAACAGTAAAAATTCTCTCAAAGTACAACTCCAGCTCAGCCCTCGCGGTCGGCCAGCATGTCCTCGCCCTTGTGCTTAATCTTGTCGAGCTTCTTGTTGATCGTCTCAGTCCGGGCGCGGACAGCCTCCTCACGGCCCGAAACTTCAGCCTCGAACCTGTCGACCATGACGCGCTTGTTCTGGCGGGCTTCCTTGAGGCGCTGGGTGATGGAGCTGAATTGTTCGAGGAACCAATCCCCCGAGCGCTCCCAGTCGGCGAGGCTCATCTGGTTGAAGAGCTGCTTCTGCTCCTTGTCGCCCTTGTCCCTGCAGCGGCTGAGCTTGTCTTCGAGGGGTTCGTTGGCAGAGGATGCCGCGCGTTGGTCGATGGTTGCTTGGGTGGGATTCATGTCAAAGGGCTGCTTCTGGAGCTCGACGTAGCTCATGCGTTCCAGGGCAATGTCGTCGTAGTCGAGGCTGTTGCGGCGACGCTTCTTGCGGGCTTGCCTCGACCTTGGGTTTGGTGATGCCGCGTAGGGTGACGGTGCGTGTCGGACTCTCGGGGTATCCGTTGTTCCTTCGGTCGAGCTTCTTGACAGCTGCACGAGGAGTACCAGGGTCGTCGTCGAAGGGGTAGTTGCTGTTGAGGTCGTCGTGCTCCTCGAAATCCTCATCTTCTTGGAACATTGTGGGCTCGCGGCTTCTATCCTGGGCCATTGGCCGCGGAAAGGCCAACCGCCTGTCGACAGTGGGGGATGAGGCCCGACCATCGACGACCCTGCCGTTGGGAGGCGAGTTCCCCACGTAGGAACGTCGAATGTTGGCATCCCTGATAGGAATGCTCATCTCCGGCTTCGCTGGCGACTGCTTGAAGCCCAGCTGGGCCACGTAGCCCTGGCTCATACTTTGCGGTACCGCCACGTCTGGGAACTGATTGCGCGTACTGTGGTGCCTAACGATACCAGGTCCAGGCTGAGAGCCTATCACGTTGACAGAACTATTCGAGGACAGCATGAAGGGCTGCATATCGTTGGATGCACGCTGGACGTTGAGAAGGTTGCGTGTAGGCGACCTCATGTCACCGTAGTGGCCATTTTCTTGGTGAAGATTGCCGTGTCCATTGGCCCCTGGAGGCGAGCCATAGGGCGTACCAAGGTTCGAGGGCAGAGAGGGCGCCGGGTGGACGCTTCCGTCCTCCGAGTTGGCTCGACGATGATGATCAGCGCCTGGCCTCGGAGGGAGCGCATGGCTGGGAGGTTCGCCCAGCGGTGGCATGCTCGAGTTGCTATCGGCACGCGGGCGGTGCATTTGCGAGCGCTGGGGCATGCTGGACTTGGCGAGGGGTAGCCTGGTGACCTCTGTCGTGTTGAACTGGCGCGGGTTCGGGTTCGACGAGGGCGGGTAGTGTGATGTGGATAGGCCGTTGTGTTGGAAGCCCTGGACAGACTGGCCTCTGCGAACTTCGGTGTTTGCACTGGGCATCTGGTTCCGCGGGTCTGGCATACCACGTGCGAACTGTGTCAGCGAGCCAGGTGGCGGCATGGCGCCGACGGGGGCTGTTAGGCCGTGGTGTTGTTGACCAACGTGGCTCGGAGAGGGTGTGGATGTGATATCGTTGCTAAGTCTTCGGATTCGTGCTTTCAAAAAGCCCAGTCGCGATGCTGCTTGCGGCGTTTGCGGCATCCAGGCAATGACGTGGGGAGTTGTCGGGTCAAACGTGTGGTCGAGCTGGACAGAGGAAGACGCGTCGGTGGACAGCTGTGTGTCTAGTCTGTTTGTTTGTTGTTCGGCAGGACACCACAGAAAGTGCAGAAGCACGAGGAGGTCGGGGGTGTTATTATGTGCCCAGGCGGTGTGGGAGCCGATGCCTGTGGTCAACCGGACCAGTCAGAGTCGGAGCGCACTCTGAGTCGAAGTGGTCGCGTCGCGGGATGATGGCGCCGATCGTCGTTGAGCCCCCGTCCGGGGATGCAGCGCTGGAACGCCTCGGGAATTCAATTGGGGGACGGCCTTTGACGGAGTGGCCATGTGCAAGCCCTGCTTTGTTCTGCCAGTCCTAGGCGGCGTCAGAGTCGTGGGAGGGATGGCATCCAAGGGACCAAAAGTCGGGTCAAAGCCGTTGGGCGTCGGCGCGTTTGCAAGGGTCGTCGCCGCCAATCGACATGGCGCTGCCGCGAAGTCATGTGACGGCGGACGGCGGGCAAGACTCGACTGAGGAAGCATGCTCAGGCATTGAAGCCCAATTCGACCAGCAGCAAGAACCTTCAGGACGGTCCGAAATATTACATGCCGGAAGTCAAATGATGATAAAAAGGTATAATATGTCTCATTATCTTATTCTTTCCATAGCCCAGCCGGCCCAACTACGACACTTCCTCTCACCCACCACAACCACAAAACACCAAAAATTGAACCCAGCTGTGCTGGGCGCGTCATGATATTGTCCGCGACGAGGGCAGGATTTGAACCTACGCGGGCGAACCCAACAGATGGCGGAATGATCTGAGGACAGATGATTCTAGTCTGTCGCCTTAACCACTCGGCCACCTCGCCTGTTTGATGTGTCTTCCGGCAGAGTGTGCGCATTACATGGCTCGTAGACGAGGTCCCACTGAGGGGCATATGCTGTGCTGCCCCTCTCCCACCCCTGCCGGCTGCTCTTCAGATAGCAACCTCCCTCCAAGAAACCCATACAGCGTGGCTACGGGCCGTAGTTCATCCTCAAGTCCAGGCAGGCTGCTCTTCTCCCACGATCCCAGACGCAAATCAAATGTCCCGCCATGTCAAAATGCTGCTTGGTCCAACTCCTTGCCTCTAATTCATCTACCTCCTCCTATTTTCAAGGTCGTCCGTTGCGTCCCGTCGTTGATCGCGATCCCTGACCACCCTAACCCCTCATCTTTCACTCTAACTCCGTTCGCCATCTCTCTCCGTCCCTCTCCACCGTCAGCCTGACTTAGCGGCTGAAGTGGAATCGGTCGGCCTCCAACTGGCCGAGGCCGTCTCGCGGGGCAACATAGCGGCGGCGGTAGGTATTCGTAAAGTCCTGAAGCAGCACACGGACCTGGCGAGTGCTGTTCGGGTCGCCGCTGATACGCTCCTTGATCTTGCTGATGAGCTTGTCGGCCTCGGCTGGCGTGATGGTGCCCTGGGGCAGCATGTGCAGCGTCTTCTCCACCCACGTCGTCGTCTGGGCTGGCAGGAGCTCAAACATGGCCAGCAGCACGGCACTACCGTCTGGGAAGCAGTCGCGGGGGAAAGTGATCATCATGCCCGCCATGATCTGCTTGACAAGCTTCTCGCCGTGGTTCTCCAGCAGCGACATGACAGTCGCCTTGATCTGTGCTGCCACCTCTGGTGCCATGGTGTCCGATGTGGCCGGGTTGTTGCCACCGTAAGACAGAATGTCCCGCAGGAAGTGCAGCGTCGCCGAAAGGGGGTTGTGCTGCTCGAGAGTGAGGGCGTAGATGGCGGCCTCGAAGATGGGCACCAGCAGCTCCGAAGGAATGAGCCGGTGGGGGTAGTAGAGAAGCGCGTCAATAAGCAGCCTGTAGAAGTCCTCGATGACGTCCGGGAGCTCGCTCGGCTTGATGTCGCTGAGGACCTGGAGGAACGTCGTGGCTTGAGCCTCGAAGAAGACGTAGATGCTCTGCGTGATGGACTGATCGACCTGCTCGCGGTCCTCGGAAAACTCCCGCAGGATCGCAGATGTCACCCAGAGGAAGGCGCCCTGGCGCGACTGGTTGAAGCCGCTGGCCAGCTTGTTTGCCATATCGGGCAGCAGCGGCGTCATGGCAGTACGGTACGAAATGACCATGTGGCGCCAGCAGCGGCAGACGCGCTCACAGATGGGCACAAAGGTCACAAAGTTGTCCACAATCGTCGCCAGAACAGGGAACACTTCCTGCCAGTACTTGACGGCAGGGTTCTCGGTGGCGCCGGGCGTGTAGGGCCGCACGATTTGCACGAAGATGGTAATGAGCTGGATGTGGTCTGCGGCAAAGTCAGTAAACTGTGGCGGGGTAGTAGTATTTGTTAAGATGATCTCACCTGCGACGGCGGCCTTGCTCTCCTCGTCCGTGGCGTTGTTGGCCTTGGCCATAAGCCTCTGAACCAGGGGGTCGCAGTAAAGCTTGAGCAGCTTGTAGAGCTCTGTCTCGGGTTGGGCCGACACAACGTTGGCGACACCCTCTGTGATCTCCTCCTGGCTGACATCCGGCAGCTTGTCGAGGATCTGGTCGTAGAACGATTGCAGCTGGACGACCTGACCGCTGAGGAGGTCCCGGCAGTCGGTGCAGAAGTACTTGATGGCCATTGCGGCGGCGCGGACCACCTCCTTCGAGTCGGTCTGGAAAGACGTGACGATGTAGGTGAACTGAGGCTCCAGGTACTCGGGGTGCTGCGCCGTCCACTCGGTGTAGCGGCCGAGGACCATGATGGTGGCGAAGCGGAGCTTCTCATGGGGGGGAACCTCGACCAGCAGGGGCATCAGCTGAGGCAGAACAATGTTCTCATCCTTGGGCACCATCTGGCCCATGGCGCGCATAGCGAACAGAGGCGCCTCAAGCTCCTGCCAGTGCGGCACGACACCTGGCGCTGATGTAGTCGAGCTCCTCTCGCTCGACCACGTCTTGATAGCCAGCAGCACCTTGTTCAGGCACTCGGTGACACCCATAACCTCACAAGAGTCCTTGAGGGTGTCGCCCATGCGGTGGCGGAACTCGCGGAACCGCTCCTCGGCTTCGCGGTCACCTTCGAAAAGATCCGCCTCGTTGCCGTTGGGGTACTGCAGGTGGGTGAAGAGAATGTCCACCAGCTTGGAGTAAACGTCGACCATCTGGAGTCTCGCCTCGATGTAAATGTCCAGCACCAAGTACTGCTTAAGCTGGTACCAAAAATCGAAGGTGTGCTCGATGACCTCGCGGTTCTGGTCGAGATGGGCGCACTCAAGAACGGCCTCGACGAGTGGCCGGAAGTGCGCGGGCTCACGGGCAACGGCCACGACCCACGCCTCCGCAGCAGCGGCGAAGATCTTGGTGAGGGCCTCGAAAGTGTCCGTGTCCTCCTCCCTGACGGCCGTCTGAATACGAGGCCTCAGCTGAAGGACGCGGTCCAGCAGGAACTTGATGGTCTCGGCGCTCTCGTCCACGTCCCTCGTCTCGCGAAGGATGGTGCAGATGGTCTCGGTGGCCTCCTTGGAGGCATCGTCGCTCATGACACCGCGGAAGACGACGTCACAGAGCGGCGACGCCACGATGATGCTCACAGGTACCTCTCTCAGCCAGGATGTGATACACTCCATCAGCAAAGGGTCGTCCGATGGTTTCTCTGGGGTCTCGTCAGCTTTGTCGGGTACCGTATCGTGTGTGGGCGGGGCGAGGCGTGCGCACCTGAGGATTGCGCGTAGTTGACGAGCAGCTGCACCACCTTGTCTGCGTTTTCACTCAGAAGCTCCATGGTCCTCTGCGACAACTCATCTTCCTGCCATGGCGAATTAGAAGGGGGGTTCCTGACGGTGGCCTGACACAGCTCGGTCGAGATGCATGGCGGGAGCGCCGATATGGGTATTTTGCTGGTCCACGTACTGATAGGGTGATTTTGCGGCCTTCGGTAACTTCCTCTGGGAGGATGCGGAGGAAGTCGAGAATGACGACGTGGCTTCCGGGGCCTTCCAGAGCCTCGACGACATCGGAGAGGACGTTCTTCCACGACTGCATGTGGATGGCGAAGACGGCCAAGCAGACGCAGAGCTGTACCCGGATCGGCCTGGGTCCTGCGGCGTAGAGCTTCAGAAGCAGGAGGATTTGTTCCCTGAGCGCAGCCAGTTCCGCCTCCGAGATTTCAGTGCCGAGGTCGTAAGTGAGCTGTCATCCGTCAACATGTTATCTTCCTGCAGGCGATTGTGTCGGGGTCCAACCTTTCCACGCAGTGTAGTTGCCGCAAAGATCTTTGCCTCGGCGTCGGCGTCGGATTGGAGGATGCTGATGACGAGAGCCCAAGCTTCTTTCTAGAATGCCGCATGTCAGCAATCAATCGGTACACCTTCTCTTGCTTCTCTTTGGAGCTCCCTGCGTACCGATTTCTGGAATCGCTCCAGGTACTCGTGGGCCTGCTTCTTTGCCTCGCGCTCAGTGCCGCGCATAGCGACCACAGCCGCGAGGACATTCTCGGGTGTGTACGCCGCCTGCGCACCGTTGGAAGCCATATTGCCCGTCGAGGAGATTGTATCGTGTCGACAAAGCGGCCCGGACGAAACCAGAGAGGGTGCCGGAGGCAGACGTGTTCGACGAGGAGCGCTCGAGAGGAGGAATATGACGTCGCGGGGACAGAGGCGGGGCCGGTTCGTAAGTTCGGAAAAAGCAAGGAGGCAGTAGAGATGCCTGGTCGGAAGATGTCAAGGTGAAGTTTGGGTATCAAATGCAGAGTCGCCGTCAACGTTGGCTGTGGCAGGTTGTTGCGGGATGAGTTGGTGGGTTGTTGGCAGGAGGTGGAAGCCGATGCGCAGCCTCAAAGAGACGACGGGCGGGATGCTGTGTGGGGTTCGCACGGATGCCCGCAGCACCTGCTAGAAATAATAATCTGGGATGTCAGGCTGCTGGCGGGGCAATGACTGCTAATGACACTGCGGAGTGGCACCAGCAAGACAAGATTGCTTGTCAGGTCCTTGCAAACATTGGAATGGAGGGGTAGTTCGGAAATTTTGGTGGTCTTTGAGTTATAAGTCCTTGCTCGTTGAAGTTTTCCAACAAGGCGAGGTGGCCGAGTGGTTAAGGCGACAGACTAGAATGTACTGTCCTTCAGTCACTCTAACGCCATCTGTTGGGTTCGCCCGCGTAGGTTCAAATCCTGCCCTCGTCGCGGATAACAATCAAGACGCGCCCAGCACAGCTGGGTACTCAAGACTCTTTTTTGCCTTTTGCCCATCTCACTCAATGTGTTGGATCTTCTTTTTAATCAGTATCGATGCTACCAATCGCATGGGCAAACACGCCTATTTGCCTGGTGTGATGGTCGTCCACTTGATGCGCATTCGGTGAGGCTGATGGAGGCCGCCTGCAGGTCACAGTGCTTCGCCTCATACAGGGCTTCGTTCAGCTTCAGGTTCGAGTTGCGACACATCTTCTCCTTCACAGCAATGGTCCGCGAAGGACTTGCATCATGACAAGCGAGGGAACGCACATCCTCAATGACGGACTCTCGTTGGCATCTCTCGCCGAAGGCTTCAATGTCCAGGGACGCCGACAAGAATGCTGCCTCTCAGACGCCCGACAGGGCTGAGGTCCAAGATCGCTCGCCATATTCCAGGCCGCATCCACCGAGTTTCGCGCGTCTCTATCGCCCTCCAGCTCGAACAGTTTCGCAAATTCCCCGATGCTCAGTCCCTGATATCCGCTATCAAAGACCAAGTCCAGAAACACCCGGGCCACACGTCAATCATGGCCCGCTGCCTCCGAGGCGTGTCTGCGCTGGCGAACATGCTGGAACCCTTTTTCGAAGTCGTGAACCTGTTTGTCTCCTCCCATCCCGAGTTTGCGGCCATCGCCTGGAGCGCAATCCGTCTGGTCTTTGTGGCAAGTCTGACTCCCTGGCCTTGATAATTCTGGCTTCTGACAAACGACTTCAGATGGGTACCAACCATGTGCAGTTCCTAGAAGGCGTGTGCGACATGTTCGAGAAGATGAGCCTCAAGCTTCCGGTGTATGAAGAGTTCGTTGTGCGGTGGAAGGAGACCAAACAGGAACGGCCACTGCCGGAGAGATTGCTTCGGGCCATGTCGTTCATCTACGCCGACGTGCTTCAGTTCTCGTACGACATTTGCCAGCTATTCTCCCACAAGCGATCCCGTAGGTTTCGTCTGTTCTCCATGTCAACGCCAGATCACTGACCTAGCGCAGGCATGTTATCTCTCAGGGGCTCGTTCATGCGGTCTTTGTACAAGACGGTATTCAACCCATTTTCTGTGCGGTACGACACACTCATGAAGCGCTGGGATCAGCACGAGCAGCTCGTCGAGCTGGAGATGCAGCTCCTAGTAGGAGCTGATCAGATGGAATGTCATGAAAAGATCAATCTCATACTCAACAAGTTCTCCGAGGTTGGCTTGTTTGAGGACGAGCAGCAGAGAAAATGGAGGCGCAGCGGTAGGTTGTCACCAAGGAGATCCAACTTCTCATCATAATACGCGGCGCTGACGAGGTCCTTCAGAGTACATCAATGACAGGTTGACTGCTTGGATCGATGCCCCTTCCTGGCTTGGTCTTTTCGAACATGCCCAACAGCAGAGGGAGGCAGATAGCAACGAATGGTTCCCCGACCACGAGACGGTCACCAAATGGGCATCACCGGATGGAAGCCCGTCACCCCGAATCTTGTGGGCACGAGGTATGCACACCCCGGGGATATCCAATTCATGCTCACATGAATGTTCCGTAGGAAAGCCAGGCTTTGGCAAAACGACCCTATGCACTACACTGATCGAGAGTCTGCAGCGGCGTAACACCCGCGAAGTCAGCGAGGACAAAAGGCAGGCCGTCGTCTTCTTCTACTTTGACAAGCAACGATCAAACAGCATCAACAGCAGTGCAGTCTGGCGAGCAGTTCTGGCACAGATCTGGCAGCAGATGACTCTGTTTGACGAGGATGTCGTGGACACCTTTCTCATGTATCGCGAAAGTCACCTTACCGGACAGGCTGTTGCATCTGCCAACGAGGTGTTCGCCGTCCTCCGGCTGCTAACCCACCGTCTTGACCGGCTCATTCTTGTTGTCGACGGCGTGGATTAGTGTGAAGACCAGATGCAGTTCTTCCACCGTCTGTCGATGTTGTTCGACGGTCCCGCGTTGATACACATCGCCCTCTTCAGCCGACCTACCGTGACGATTCCTCACACCCTCGCTGCCCATACCGACACATTGGAGCTCCATAAGACGCTGAACCTCGAAGATATTCAACTATTCCTGCGGCCCAGGATACTAAGCCTCGACTGGTCAGGGCTTCCGGCTGTAGGTCCCGAGCAAGCGGACGGCATGGTCAGGCAGATCGCTCGAAGGGCGAACGGAATGTTCATCTGGGCTCATCTCTTCGTTGAGTACATCCAGTCTCGCCATCTATCGGTGCGCAAGCGTCGTGACGCTCTTCAGAATCTCAATCGTCTCGAAGGACTGGACATGCTCTACCAAGCCATCTTGCAGTCCCTAAGCCACCAGGGACAGGAGGCATGGTCCAACACCATCAAGATCTTCGAGTTTGTTCTCTGCTCCGCCAGGCCTTTACGTATCACGGAATTGCACCAGATCATTGCCACTCCCGTCGACCGCAAGTTCCTGTCAGAAGACGCCGTTCCCAACTTTGCCGGCAACATGGCTCATTACTCTGGGGCCTTGTTGGAGCTCGATGGACAGAGTTTTGTCAAGTTCGCCCACTTGTCCGTTTTGGAATATCTAGAAGACAATGGGAGCCGAGTACCAGGCAGCAATTCCGTCTCCAACGTCTTTGTCGACAGATGCAGGGGAAATGCGTCCAGGGCATCCCGCTGTCTATCGTATTATGTTGACACCGTCGAACACGGACCATTGGCTGGACTGCCGAGCGCTGGTCCCAACCGGGAGCAGGTTGTTCGTCAATACCCGCTGCTCAGCTACGCTTCTGAGTTTTGGAGCCACCATGTCATGGACTGTCTCAAGTCTACTTCCTTTTCCTCCCCGGCCAAATACGCCATCCTGGTCATGATCATGCTCGCCAGCTCGTTTCTTTCGACTAAAAAGGCTGTCATGGTATGGATCGAGTCGTCATGGGTTTTCGGACGACCACCCAAGATTGAGGACAGCAGCGGCCTCCTCGAGAAGGGAGTGTCGCCGCCGAACGGGCTGTCCGAATCTCTGAGCAACACGTGGGAAACAGCAATGAGAACCCTGCGGCAGCTTTCTGACGACCTTGCCAGCCTTGATGAGGCTTGGGGGTATGTGCTTAGGGGAGAGCCCAACGAGATCTGGCACCCCAGTATCGCGGCCTTTAACCAGTCTCCCTTCTGGCAACGCATCTCCGGGTCCAAGATCCTCGCAAGCTTTTATTCTGAACCGGAGCCAGGACATCAGATGATCAGCTTGAAGACGCGAGTATCTCGGGAAGGCGACCAATTGGGGCTTCTACGCATCAACATCCCTCCCGGCGAGGATATGGTGCCGTCGCTTTTCCTGGAGACATGGTCCATCAAGCCCAACAAGATCCTGAGATGCATCAATCTTGAGCTCACGCGAAGCTGCATCAAGCCATTTCTCGGCTGGGATTCCAGGCCTGGAAAGTATGGATGGCGAAGTCGGCTCGACTCTTTTCAATTCCCTGTTGCCATCGCTGCTGATTTGCAGCTGGTCGCCGCACCTGGCTGCGTGGTCAACCTGAAGCCCCCCAAGCTTCCGTGGGCAGGTGCCAAGTGGGAGTTTGACATTGACAAGGCAACGTAATTTATCGACTTTACTGGCAATGCCTGGCGAAATGGACCTTCCAAATTCGGCATTGAGGATCTGAACCTCGAATACGATCTGCAGATTTCCGACGACGGCCGCTATCTCATGACGATCCACAAGTTCAACGGCATCGTTGAAATCACCAGGGTACATGGCAGTCACATGAGGCTGGTCACGGTCTACGAGGACGCGAATCCCGACAAGCCGACAGGTGTCTCCAGGACGGCTTACTGCCATGTTGCATCCCTTGCTTTCAAGCCTGTCTATGAAGGGGATATCGATGGCGATTCGTGCGCCTTGCTGCATCCTCGTCTCCCTGTCGTGGCTATCAAGCACAGCGGAAACATTATCCCTGGGAAGAAAAGTGACGACAGAACGCCTCTGACGATCTGGGACACCAATGGTTCTGGCATGAGCGCGCTTTGGGATATCAAAGGAAAAGGTACGTAACAGAGGCTAGTGGTACATCGAGGAAGACTGACAGATTCAGATGGCGACTGCATCAATTGCATTGATGAGAACCCCGAGAAGCTGGCATGTGACTGCGACGGCGCCCTCTTCTGCGGCTACAGTGTCGAAACGGGGAAGAAGGTAGAGGGCGTCTTCGGTGGCGAGTTCAAGCAGCAGCAATCACGCATAGAGGGCCGCGAAAAGGAGAGCCCCTCGGCATCCGAGGTTTCGGTCCGATCAAACCATGGAGGAGAGATGCAGCTCCCCTTCCGACCCATGGAGCCGTCAGTCCATGCGTCGGGACAGCTGGTGAGCTACGTGGACGACTCAGGGATGCGGGTAGCGTCGCGTCTGGAGAAAACTAGGGGCAAGAGCGGCGTGATGCTGACGAAGCTGCGGGAAGATGGATCGATGAAGGCCGAGATGGTGACGAGACTTCCTCACTTCATCTCGAAAGACCATCAAGCCTCGCTGCTGGGTCACGAGTCGCTGAGAAGGAAGGGGAGAGATGATCTCGTGCTCCTGTTGGACAGGGAGCAGCGTCCGTTTCGCAAGTACGATGCCTCGTTGAGTGTGCAGGCTGGTCCTGCTGGCCAGAATCTCCCTCTTGTTCTCAGCCAGGATCGAGAGACGGTGCGTAAGTTTGAATGCGAGGGGGTCCAGGCACGCGATGGGTTCGCTTCGGTGCCGTCGCAGAAGAGGCTGGGGTGGTTCGTCAATGACAACGAGGAGGTGACCAAGAGGCGGCGGGTACTTGGAGAGACGGACGATGGGCATCAACCTTGAGATACGGGAGTATAGACCTAGAAGCCTACTTTCATGATATAACGACCCATGAGCCGGTCCACCGGTCGATCGACTGTATTGGTCGATTGACTGTGGTCAATCGTGCCTCTGAAGAATTGACGATGAGAGCTGCTCGCTACGGGATGTCACCCATGCACGGACCACGTGACAGTCCCCACTTATCCACGCGCTGCTCCCAAGCGTCTCGACATCCACTGAATGCCGCCTGAGAGATGCGCGACGGAATATTTTCCAGGCAGAGGCAGAACATCACGGCAGCTCCATCACCAGCACCGCCAGACCGACGAAAAGCGCCAATTCGACGACTACACTCGACAGCGCATTCCCTCCCCCGAATCCCGAAATTCTCCCTCCCCCCGCACACATTCGCACGATGGCTGGCCGTGGAGGCGGTGGTGGGCGCAAGGTGCTGCTGCCCCCGATTCAGTTCATCTTCAGGCTGCTGCAGAGCAGGGCCACGGTTCAGATCTGGCTGTACGAGCAGCTCGCTATTCGGATCGAGGGCAAGATCAGGGTTCGTCGACATTGCGCGCGCGCGCAGCTCTGGAGAGGGGAAATGACAGTAAGCTGACGAGGGGCAAACAGGGTTTCGACGAGTTCATGAACATCGTGGTCGAGGATGCCGTGGAGGTGAAGCAGATTTCCAAGACGAACAAGGAGGAGACCAGGCGGCCGCTGGGTATGTTGCGCCTACACACATCATTCAGAGAGGGGCATGAAGCTGACAATCTCCCACAGGCCAGATCCTCCTCAAGGGCGACAACGTCTCGCTCATCCAGAGCGCATCCGGTTGAATCTAGCGATTTGAGGGCAAGGGACGGGCATTGGCCGCCCCTCACGACATTGCACATGGGATGGGAAAAGATGATGGAGGGGCGGGCCGCGTCATACTGGCGACGGGATACGGAAACCAAATGATACCATGACACAAAGCTTTGTTTATGGCTGGCAGCCCCTGTCCGAGGGAAAAAAATTATGTGTCTAACCTAGCGCCGTCCGAGGACCGCTTGATCTCTCCGTCGCCGAGGACGACGCCGTCGAGGACCTTGTCGTGCGGCGCGACGGGGACAGGCGTGTCAGAGCCCTGAGGGAGGAACTGCTCAGACAGCGCCAGACCGCAGAGCAGCGTGGGACGAGTCCCCTCATGGTCAATGCTTGAAGTTTTTGCCGAAAGCCGTCTGATGAACAAATCGTAGAACCCCTTGCCGTGACCCAGGCGTCGCAAGAGACCTGTTTGTGGGTCAATGTCAAAAGCGACGCCCGGCACCAGGATCATATCTAGAGATCCATCGGGGGCCGTGGAATCCGCTGCGTCGCCGCCTAGGATTCTGTGTCTCTCGTTGACTGTGGCGGCGTCGATGCTGGGGATGCCCCATTTATCACGGCCGAGAGACTCGTAGTCTTGGAGGTCTCTTAGGCGGACCATGTCCATGATTCTTGGCGGGGTTTCGCCTGGTGGGAAGGGGGTTTTGTGGAGGAAAGGGACGTAGACGTGTTTTCCGGCAGCAAGGGCGTGGCGGACGATGGCGTCTGTCTGGATCTCGCCTGAGGGCATGGAGAGGAAGATGGAGATGCGCTGGGCGTCTTGGTAGGGTTTGAAGGTCTTGAGCGTTTCAAAGACGGCGCGGCCTGGTAGATGTTAGTCTTGCTGCTTTACTCCCTTGCTACTAGGAGAACTCACTCTGGTTCATGATGGTGTCATGGCTGAGGCCTGATAGCCGCGCCTTCATGACTGAGCGCAGGTGCTGCTTCGCCGCGAGAACTGACCCCATTTCAGCGTCGTCCACGGCAGCGTGAGTCTGTTCAATGGCGGCGGGCATAGAATCGTGCAGCGCTTGTTGAAGCTGATGAGAAGTCACTTTTGCCGTTGGTTGCTTCAGCCTTACACGCGAGTTGGACATCTCCGAACACCGGGCGAAGTCGAGTCATCTGGGTCACCATTTCGGTATCTCGGTGTGGATCGGTGTGGATCGGACCCACACATGAGGACCGAAAGCTCACCAGACACTTGGAGCATCGAAGTCAATGTGCTCTATGGGCAGGACACTGGAGGCATTGACTTTGGGCTGTTCATTATCGAGAAAAAGCTTCTTGCTTCAAATTGTGTACGTGCGCAACTAGAGAGTCCTTGTACGCCATATCAGGACACCCCTCTACTTGGCAACCTCATGCGATCAGAGAAGCCATCTTCAAGGCCACACGTGCATTTCCACCTGAGGGTGACGACGCGGCCAACTAATCTCTCGTGCATGCCGCGCCGGCCAAGCAGATGCATCATGTCGCCAGTCCGACGTAACCGCACCGAAATGGACGACGATGGACGTGAGCAGGGTCGGACAACCGCCGAAAGGCGTCCTGGGCCAGGTCGCTTGCATGGCGAATGAGGTTTGCGGGCACCATTGGATGCCAAGGGCGCGGCATGGCCACCACTGGCCACCAGACTGGTCATCGTGACTTGGTCGCGGCCTGTATCGGGTTTAGCAGCGTCGGGGCTGTGGTAATTGGAATGCGCCCAGACTTCTGGGGGGCAGACCGCGGGGCCTGAATTTCATGTTTCTTTCTTGTCAGCTTGTTCTCATGTGATTTCTCGGTCTTGTCGAACGGAGTGCATCGCATCGTGGACGTGGCCCCCCGGGCTTCCCCCAGCTTTTCTTACCCCCTCTTCGGGCTTATGTCACACATCGAGCATCCTCCCGACGCTCACATAAGAGCCCTATCTACCCGACGCCTCTTTCTGGGGCAGGAAAGTGGGCTCCAGATATGGCTCGGACGATGGAGATGGGGAATACTGGTAATATCCCGACCCAGCCTATGATAGGGCCCATATTAGCATTGCTTTGCCAGGCTTGTTTGTCTGCTCGCACAACGCATTGCCAGAGAGGGCGATGGAGACGGCACAAGTCTCAACTCTGGGAGGACTGGAAAAAGGAGCTTTCCCCGCCTCGCGCAAGTTATGCACCCCTGCTGGTGCAACACGTCTTGGCATCATCTTCGTGGGCAGATGACAGGGAGTCCCCAAGCACCAACAGACAGCCCCCCCTCCCCCGTGTTGTCCATTTTGCGTTTGCGCAGGGAATAAATTGGACTCCAAACTGGGCGGATGGTTGCATTCGGCAAGTGCTCCTAGCGGCAACGGACACCATTGCCCTGCATCTCCTCCTGGATCAGCAACACAGCCTGCAGCGAGGCACTGTGAGGGCAAGCTGTGCCGTACAAGCTGCTGCCCACCTGCAGCAGTAAGAAAAGGGTGGTGGGCAATCTTCACATGCATTAGAGACGACTGGAAGGGTCACGGTGCATGCCAGACATGGCTGGGTCCCGAAATGAGCCACCAACCAACCAACCACCCGTTTCCCCTCTTGAGCCGTCCCTTTATTCTGGGCTTCCGCCGATGAGAGACAGCACAAGAGGGAGGCTAAAACGCGGCGACCAAGGACGGAGAAACAGACACGTGTGTCGCCGGGCGCCAGTCGTCCATCGGCGCTCCCAGGTCCCAACAAAAGCCTAAGCCCATAACTGTCAAATAGGGTTCTCAACTGTAACCCACCAGGTTCACTCAGTGTCAGCCCGGAGACTCGGATGGACCGCAACGCTCCGTGACGTCCTCCATCTTGATGCGCAGCACAGCTATCCGTTCAGGCCGTGCCCACCCGCATCACCCGCCTGCTTGTCTGTCTGGGGATGCCTGGGACGACCGGTCTGGCCTGGCGCGTGCCCAGGACGCCATCACGAAAAGGGGCAAGATGCCAAGACGAGGGCGACCGTCGAGGTACATGAGCAACATGTCGCGCGACCTGTCGGGGCCGCGCTGCGCCCGCGGGCTGAACAGCCTGTGACACGACGGCACCAGCCTCCAAGGGAAAAATGCAGTTGTACAAGTAGTGACTTGGAGGCTCTGCTCTTCTACGGCACGAGGGTGACTTGCCGGGAAACACTGCGCGGAATGGAACCAGAGACCTACGTCAGGGGTTTCCATCGGGTTGAGGCCGTGTCTCACCCTTCTTATCTGCTTCATCGAAGGGTCCAGCCTGAAGCATGCGCGCGATGCGCGACCGCGTCACAGGCGCCAGGTACCGCCAATAAGGCCCCAAAGTACCTGTGGTGGGGAGGGGGGGACGACGACCCCAGCCAACGTCACACGTCCCGTCCCTTTCCCCAATCAATGCTGGGGGAAAAGGAGCCATGGGGACGGAGGCGGCACTCACGACAGACAAGGCAGCTACCGATGACTGCGACTGCCCGCGAGGACAACATTATCCAGGAAGGAGCTTTCCGCAAGACCACGGAACAGACGGAGTACAGGACGGCAGGATATTTCGTTTCGTGGGGCCCAGGAGTACAAGCCCGGCTTGCCTGGGTACCGTCCGGGCTTCCAGACTCGGGTTGTGGAGGCCAAGCCTGTCTTGAGCCCACTGGACCTAACAGCCAGGACCGAACCCCTACCGCGTCCCCCGGCCTGCGCCCACCAGCCTAGCGTTGCATCCTCCTGTACCTTCCGCCTCAAAAGTGCTAGGTCCACCGGACGGCCAAGAAACCCCAAGGAGCTTGCCTCTCTCTTGCCCTCTGCCCTCTGCCTCCGGCCTCTGCACTCAAAACACCTCCCGCTCCCTCCCTGTCCTGCCCACCCGGCACTCCCGTTTCTCTCCTCCTCCTCTATCTCACACGTGCCGCAGCTTTTGCCCACGAGGTGTTCTAATTTACCAACGCAAACCCTAGAGGAAATCGACCCTGACCTTTTTTGATACCCTCGTCGTTCTCCCCGCGACGCGCTTCCAAGCTCCGACACGCCCGCCGCGTTTGCCCCTCGTGCTCTCTCCCACCCGACCACACACACCCACAACACCCAAAACCAAGACAAGATGCCTAAGCCACTACTTCCCAAGCTCGTCGCCAAGGGCCCCTTCTCGGTGCCCTCGCCGAACGCACAGCCCGTCGACGGCGAGACCGTCCCTCGCAGGCTTCCCAGCGCCGTCCCCGACCTCCACACCAAGCCCGGCGGCACCATCGACACCGTCTACGAGCTCGTCAAGCAGAGCGCCGCCAAGTATGGCAACGCAAAGGCCCTCGGCTCGCGCAAGCTCGTCAACACCCACGTCGAGACCAAGATGATCAAGAAAAAGGTCGAAGGCGAGGAGGTCGAGGTCGAGAAGAAGTGGACGTACTTTGAGCTGAGCCCCTACGACTACATCTCCTACGAGCAGTACGGCCAGCTCACCCTGCAGATCGGCTCTGGCCTGCGCAAGCTGGGACTCGTCGCCGGCGACCGTGTCCACCTCTTTGCCGCCACCAGCGCCCACTGGCTCGCCATGTCACACGGCGCCGCCTCCCAGTCCATGCCCATTGTCACCGCCTACGACACCCTGGGCGAGGAGGGTCTCAAGTACTCCATGGTCGCCACAAAGGCAAAGGCCATCTTCCTCGACCCTCACCTGCTGCCCACCCTCGTCAACGTCCTGCACGATGCCAAGGACATCACCCACGTTGTCTGGAACCACCAGAACCAGATCAACCCCGAGCACTCGGAGCTGCTCAAGGCCACCCACCCCCATGTGAGCATCCTCAGCTTCGAGGAGCTGCGCAAGCTCGGCGAGGAGAACCCCGCCGAGCCCGTGCCTCCCGCCACCGACGACCTCTGCTGTATCATGTACACCTCCGGCTCCACCGGCACCCCCAAGGGCGTTCCCATCATGCACCGCCAGGTGTGCGCTGCCAGTGAGTTTCACTTCCTGCCTTGTTTCTCTGACTTGTTGACTGACACAAACTTTCAGTTGCTGGTGTTAGCCCCATCATCCAGCCGCACATCCACGCCGGTGACGGTCTCCTTGCCTACCTGCCGCTTGCCCATATCCTGGAGTATGTCTTTGAGAACGCCGCCATCTTCTGGGGCGCCATTCTGGGTTATGGCAACCCCAAGACCCTGTCGGACAGCTCCGTGCGCAACTGCCTCGGCGACATCCGCGAGTTCAAGCCCGCCATCATGGTCGGTGTCCCGGCTGTTTGGGAGACGGTCAAGAAGGGCATCATTGCCAAGGTCAACGCCGGCAGCCCGCTCGTCAAGGCCATGTTCTGGAACGCCCTGTCCCTCAAGGCCAGCCTGCTGTCCTCCGGCGTTCCCGGCAGCGGTGTCCTCGACTCGGTCGTCTTCAAGAAGCTCAAGGAGGCCACGGGTGGCCGCCTCAAGGTCTGCATGTCCGGCGGTGGCCCCATCGCCAAGGAGACGCAGCACTTCATCTCCATGGCCATCGCCCCCATGATTATCGGATACGGTCTCACCGAGACCACCGCCATGGGCTGCCTGATGAACCCCTTCGAGTGGAACACCAACAATATGGGCGCCATGCCTGCCTCGATCGAGATCAAGCTGGTCGACTTTGCTGATGCTGGCTACTTTGCCGTCAACAAGCCTAACCCCCAGGGTGAGGTCTGGATCCGTGGTCCTCCCATCCTGACCGAGTACTACAACAACCCCGAGGAGACGGCTGCCGCTATTACCCCGGACGGCTGGTTCAAGACGGGCGATATCGGCGAGTTCGACAGCCAGGGCCACCTGAAGCTGATTGACCGCAAGAAGAACCTGGTCAAGACCCTCAACGGCGAGTACATTGCGCTCGAGAAGCTCGAGTCCATCTACCGCGCCGCCCCTGTTGTCGCCAACATCTGCGTCTACGCCGAGGCCACCAAGGCCAAGCCCATCGCCATCATCGTCCCGGCCGAGCCCGCCCTCATCAACCTTGCCAAATCGATTGGCGTCGAGGGCAACACTGTCGAGGAGCTTGTGCACGACAAGAAGGTCAACAGCGCCGTCCTGCGGGAGCTGCAGAACGCCGGCCGCGAGGGCGGTCTCTCCGGTATTGAGATTATCGAGGGTGTCGTCCTGTCCGACGACGAGTGGACTCCCCAGAACGTAAGTTTTTCACAATTCCTCTCAGTTCGCGACAGCATGCTAACAGATTCACGCAGGGATTCGTCACCGCCGCCCAGAAGCTCCAGCGCAAGGTCATCGTCGACAAGTACAAGGGCGAGATCAAGAAGGCCTATGGCGATGCGTAATGCCACGGTCCTTGAAAGTTGACGTCCGGTCCCTTCTGAGAGCCGGGCAATTCCCATGCTTCTCTTGTCTTTGCGCGCGATGAGTGTTGATTGGCCTTGATTTGGTTTGATATCCCCAGGTACCGGCTCGCCGCCGGCGCCTAATTCTCTTTGTCTATTTTCATGTGGGCGATTCTGCAGGAATATGCCGTGGTCAGGATACTCTGTGTCTGCGGGGGGCCTGTGAGGACGGATCTTTATGTTGTATGTCGCGTGTGTGAGTGTGTATGGGCCGGCATCAGCGGGTGCGGGTGATGAGGGCATGCCTGTTTGCTGTCCGCGTCAGGTAGCACAATATCATTGCATCCAGCAGCGGAAGTTGCCCGCTTGGCGTTCTCTGGTGATGTTTGAGAGGGTGTTTACTGGCTGAAATGTCTGGCGTCCCCAACACGTCACTACCCTACACCTCTAAAAATGTTTACATATCTTCTCACGGAGGAAAAAACAGACGTTTTTAGGAAACAAAACGCAATTGTTTGTGACAAGCAAGAAAAAAGCCAGCAAACAAAAAGGCAAAATAGGAAAAAGACAAAATGACGCCGACGCGATTCGAACGCGTGAGGATTGCTCCAGTAGAAATGATCTCCTCTCACGAGGGTGATCGTGGACCCTTACGCGGGCAGAGTGCCTTCTTCAAATCTCCAACTTGGATTTCTCCTAAGTCAGAGACTCCCTCCTCAGATTTCTCCAAATCGGAATCCAGAGGTGAAATTTTGCATAACTTCCGCCACACAGAACTCCCCTCACTAGTGGATTGAAGAGCTAACCTTTGCCCAGGGACCAAGCTTATTAGGCTTGAGTCTACCGCCTTAACCACTCGGCCACGGCGCCCTACTATGACTAATATTCGTAGGAACGCTTACTTATTCTGTGACTGCCTGCCCTTCTTCTCCCCGTTGTACCTACCTAAACTGACTTGTGCTGAGGTCTTGGGTCGAATTGAAGAAGATGTGGCGTGTTTCAATTAGGTAGGTATCCAATGGTTCCTGCGTTTGGACAGTAGGAAAGCCATAGATATTTGCTGCTGATGAATGGCAGGGACAGTTGGGCGGGCCCAGCGGCCAGAGGACTTGCGCAAACTTGGGCCTCAACACCACCACGACCTCCATCGCACAGCGGCATTCCTCGCTCCAAAACAAGGGCAATTGGCCGCGTTTTCTCAGCGATGCCAGAAAGATGCATGAACACCAGTAGCGCTTATCGGGGCAAATCCTTCCAGCCAAACCGATGACTCGGAGGTAGTTCTGCCTGGTCGCCTCCTCCCGACAACGTCAAGGACGTCGACCCAGGTCAGACGTTCATCAACATGCCGCAATTTACTCGTCCCTAGCTCGATGGACAGGTTCATGCGGCGAGCCGACCGAGGGCGTGTCGGGTCGGCCCTCACGAGCTGCATGTACCCAGCCTGCGAAGCTGTGAGCGTGGGAAGTTGCTTGGCCAACCAATGGGCCAGGTTGGTGCGTGATGCTGATGCATGCCCAAGAGGTGTGGCATCCACTGCCAGCACATTCTCGGCGTGCGTTGGATCAGGCTGTCAGCCAAAGTCGACTCGAGTTCACTGTGAGCGCATTTAGGGCATGCGGTTTCCTCGCCCCCCTCCTCGGCTGGCGAAAAGGTCCTTATTCTGTTCATCGAAAGACCTCTCAGCAGGGCGAATAGATTCGCCGCCATGTCCGGCAGCAACCAAGACATCATTGACATGCTCCGGGAAATGGGGCTTGACGGTGATGAGGCACAGCCCGGGGCCTCGGACGATTTCCGCGGTGGAAGAACAGCAAGGTCAGTATGGACAGTCAAAACATCACCGAGCGACGCTGACTTTGTGTCCATCTGCTAGCCCTGACGACATCTTCATCGCCCTCATGGGTGTTACTGGCGCGGGGAAGAGCTCCTTCATCTCTTGCTGCTGCGACGATTCTGCACCTGTGCAGGTCGGTCATGGCCTCAGCTCATGCAAGTATTCATGCCCCGGGTATCAAGCACCATGAACTGACCACCCGAGTGCATTCTAGGCACGAAAATCGTCAATGTGCACCCATACTGATACTCTGCCACGCAGACCGTCTACCTCATCGATACGCCAGGCTTCGATGACTCGGTACGCACCGACAGTCAAGTTCTCCGTGAAATCGCCAGCTGGTTGTCCCGGTCTTACACCAACAAGATTTTTCTGCACGGCATCATCTATGTCCATCGTATCAGCGATCGTAGAATGCAGGGCTCAGCTCTGAGGAATCTTCTTGCCTTCAAGAGACTTTGCGGCGACAACGGTCTGAAGAAGGTGCTCCTCGTGACCACCATGTGGGACGAGGTACCCCGAGACGAAGCAACTGTCAGGGAAGAGGAGCTGGTGAGCAAGCCGGAATTCTGGGGCCGTATGATCCAGAAAGGAAGCACCACTCACCGGCACACCAACACCATCACCTCGGCCCGCGACATCATCACCCGTATCGTCAACGGTAACAGACACACGATTACTTTGGCAATACAGGACGAGATGGTGAATCAGGGCCAAAACCCCCTCGACAGTAACCTTGACGTTCGGATCAGAAAATACACAGAGAGGCTGGAGCGAGAGGTAGAGGGCTCGCGCCAAAAGACCTTGGAAACCCAAAGAGAGAATGCCGAGATACGCGCAGAGCACAAGAGGAAAGTTTCTGGGCTCAAAAGTCAAACAAACGACATCGTGCCCGCGCTGAAGTACTGGCCACAGAGCTCAAGCGTATGCAGGACGCATCTGGTCAGCCGATTTCAGTTGGCTGGTGGTTCAACGGAAAGGCTGCGTCAAGCATGTCGCGGTCTGGATCTTCGCTCTCCATGCTTGGACTCGGCTCACAGTACGTATTTCACCCATCGCATCAGATCAACCTTTGTTGAACGAGTAATTCCGTAGTTGACCAACAGCAGCGCCATAGAAGACGGGTGCCAAGAAACATTCTCTGACATGGGGAGACTACGGCGGTTTGGCTTCAAGTATGTATGCGTCCACAGTCCTTGATTTCGGTCTGGACTACGAAGTCAATGTGAAGTATGATGCTGACAGTCTTGACCATGGCCAGGGGCGCAAACCTTGCCATAATCAAAGGTCTTGGTGGACAAGTTGAATCAGTTGAACGTAAGTTCCTTCCGTAATTTGCTTGCTTAGGCTCCATCACGGATCGCAGATATTCATCGCTAACCACTCCATATGTATTTACATAGGACACGGTGCATTCGGTACAACATACCCGAAGCTGGAGTCCGACCTTCAGGACGGCTTTCTCAGCGATTCCAATTATAGCGATAATTGGATCATCAGCTTAGGGGGTCCTGGGTACTACTTTGTCAAGACCCAGGGTGGTACAAATTGCGCCAGAGTGTCATCCCACCTTCCCCCAAGCCTCATACAAGCCTTCATCAAGGAAGATATTAACCCACTTCATGACATCTGCTGTATTGGTCTGGGTATTGATGAGACATGGGTGGTTTCCACTGCCACAACAGTCATCTCCCATCTACGCCATAGCTATCCTGCATTATCCCAGTACCTCGATGACAACAGAGACGTCACTTTCCATGTAAGTCTGCCTGCCTACCTGCCTCACTTGCTCTTTTGGCACATACATATGTCTTAGTTCTGTGATGAGGTAACAAAAGTAACACAATGTATTTCACAGTATGTCGCCTTGAATCCGGAAAGAGAGAACGACTTTGGGTTTGTAAAAGTCAATCCAGGGAACCCTTTCAAAGGGACGTCGTATGCGTCTTTCTTGCACTTGACTCCTCAAGACGAGGCCGAACTCATTTACAATCTGCTCAAAGCACAGCAGTGGTAATTGGGACATCCCAAGAGACATCTTCCGAGGCACGCGGTGACGGCACGGTGGGTTTCGGTGTCCAAAGTATGTATAAATAGCGAGGTCAACCCACCAGCTTTCAAGCTAGCTGAGATTTCCTGCCCGTATACGCGAGGTTCTTGTCGAACGCACGCATTGCCGATTCAATAGGTGACTTGGGCAGCGCACCTGCGTACGCAGGCACCAAGTACACCCTCAACTCATATGATTCATGCTTCCCTAAGCAGAGGGACCAATTGCCTCAAACTCGGTCTTCGCTGCATCTGCCAGTGTCTGGTTTCGAAGGACTTCGATGCCGGTCAGAGCGAGTATCTTGCCAGTTACGATGGCCTGTGCAAATGCGAGTTCCTGCGTTTCATCAAAGTCAGAGACTGTTCGCCCGAGTCCACAGAATGTTTGCTTACCGTTCCAGCCGCATCCTTGAACGATGGTTTATGAGGCGCGGCATTGTTGGTTATGAGGAAAATGATGTGAATCGAGGGCAGATTGTGGGAAACATTTCCCCGGTGGCACGACGTTAGCCTCTCTGAGCCCCGGACAACAGGTCACACCAAGTACAAACCTGGTCAGTCGATGCGCCTGTCGTCTGATCCCTGACCTCGTCTTCTATTGTTCTGATGGTGAATTTTTCGGTGCTATTTGTCTTCGAAGGATCGAAGAAGGACATCAATGTATCGTGAAAAAAGGTGCCGAGCGCAAGATTGGGTTGAAGATCCCAGTAGTCCAGGGAGCTGCGACATGTCAGCAAAATGACAGAAGGTTTGATATGAGAGACAATCCCACGCACGGCACAATCTCAACAGAGGTATTAGATCCGGCGGCGGCAGCGTCGAAAATGGTCCTGACTTGACGCAGGACCGTCTCTCGGCGGTCCCTGATGGCAATGTCAGTGAACGGCTCCAAGTATCAGCGGTTGAGGGTTGTACCGAGTGTTGCTACGCACAGCCCAGCGGCTGTGAGCCCGTCCCGGGATGACGTTGACCAGCTGCGTGTCTTCCTCAATGACATGATGGACCCGGTCGGGGGCCGTCAGCTGTTGGCGGTATAAGCCCGTCATTGTGTAAGCAGAAACAAATCCGTCCATGGCGTTCCGGCCCATCCAAGGGGCGCTAGCTGCGTGCGATTCGACTGTGGTCTCTCTTAGCATTGATTGCCACGCATCCCATAATATGAAACTTGCCTCCAGTGAAGGTGACTTCTCCCGCCCATGCTGCCGTTGTTGGACGGTAAACGCCCCACGCCCTGCTCGAGGGGTGGCCCATCAGGCTCACATCGAGATCGTGGTATGCCCCAGCTTCCAGTAGCTTGACCTTTCCACTTCCACCTTCCTCGGCTGGCGTTCCAAGTAGTCAGTCAGGACTTCATGGGCGTGGTGTTCCTCGTACGCCAGCTCAGGATTCGACCAAATCTGCCTGAGAAGTGAGTAAGAGGCTTCAGTGATCATGTGCGGATGGAATCAAAGACCTCTTGATTGATTTTAGATAGTCCGTCTAACTGTGCGTCAATGGCGTTGAAGATGGGCGTGACGCCGGCGCAGTGTGCGCTGCGGGCCGCCACTGACACCGTCAGAAGTCCAAGAATAACGTGAAATGCCATGTCGATGTTGATGCTGTTTTTTTATTACTTTTAGTTATGGGAAGTAATGCTTCATTCCGCAGGCCGAGGAGTCACATTTATACTACACAAGTTCGACAGCATGACAGTCTTGAGGGGCACTGATAGGAATCTGGAATGCATGAGATCGAATGATAGCGAGGGGACGGAAGTCGGGATAGGAATCAGTATCTACTAGTACTATCTTGCATCCAAGTGGACGATCTACTTCGGTCGGCTATCGAAGATACTAGTTATGCAGCCGCCTGCATATGATAGCCGCTGCTGGGTCACAGGTTTTCAACCCGGTCCCTGGGCCATGATAAGGAACGAGGGGACGCCCATGGATCCATGAACCCCGGATAGACTTTAGGCCTGGAGGGATCTCCACACATGTCAAGGGCAGGAAACTCTATGGGGACCTCCTCACCACGGCATGGCTTGAACAACACCAACAGCGAATGAATGACAAAAACAATGAATCAAACAAGACAGAGCAAAGACGGATTGCGGGATGAACGGTTCTAATTTTCTACCTCAAGCTGACAAGCCCCTCCTCACAGTAGCATCCATGGATGCGGCCACGTAGTGGACGTTAGTACTCGTCAGGCCACAGACGGACATGCGGCCGGATGGCAACATGTATACATGGTAGTCTTTCTGCATCGTTTCGACCTGCTCCGGACTCAACCCTGTGAAAGAGAACATGCCGCACTGCTCAACAATATGGCGCCAATCTCCTGGCGTTCCGAGTCTCAACAGTTCTTCGTAGAGGGCTTGCCGCATGCCAATGATGCGCCGGCTCATCCGCAAAAGGTCCTCTTTCCAAAGTTTAAGGAGCTCGTCACTGCCCATAACCATGCTGGCCACCTGAGAGCCAAACCGGGGGGCCATGGAAATGGTTCCTCGCTGGATGTCGACAAGCGTGCTTCGGACACCCATGACTACCACAGGGTCTGCTGTCGCCCTGGATGGGACAACGTGAAGAGCGCCCGCGCGCTCACCGTAAAGGCCGAGGTTCTTGGAAAAGGACTGGCAGGCTGCAAGTTCAAGCTCAGGGAAAGAACAGAAGTACCTGACAGCCCATGCGTCTCGATCCAAGTCGCCCGACGCGAAGCCTTGATAAGCGACATCAAAAATGACGAACAGCTTCTTCTCCAGGCAGACTTGGGCGATCTGCTTCCACTGCTCTTGGGTTGGATCAAGCCCTGTCGGATTGTGGGCACAAGCGTGCAGCAGGATGGCATCGCCTGCAAGCGCGTCCCGTCGGAGCGTTGTCAACATGCCCTCGAGGTCAAAACGTCGACTAGAGGCGTCGAAGTAAGGATACCGCCGCTGTCGGGCGTTTGGCGCATTGTCTTCCCAGATTTTGTAGTGGTTGTCCCAGGTAGGGTCCGGGAACCAGACTTGGCTGGGTGCGAGATACTGGCCTGCCAATCTGGCAACGACGCTGTTTGCGCCCGTTCCAGAGACGGTTTGGACGGAAGCGATGGCGGTCGCGGGAATTTTGGGGCCAAAGAGAAGCTTTTTGGACGCTTCGAGAAATGCGTCGTCGCCGTGGAGAGGCAGATATTCATGGAGCCAGACATCTGCCGCCATTTTGCTTCGTGCCTATGGGCTGTTAATGTCTTCTTCCTTCGCCTAGGGCGTTGCTTTGACATGAGGGCTAACTTCACGAACCTTCTTGACAGCACCTAGTTGCCATGGCTGACCCTCGTCGTCTCGGTAAGCACCAATACCCAGGTTCACTTTGGGTTCGTGGGCATCTTTTCGATAAGCAGCATCCAGTGCAAAGACTCCGTCAAGGGGGGCCGGCTGCAGTGAAGAGAAGCGCGAGGCCGGACCGCTATCAGACCAAGATCCCATTTTGATGGTAACGCCCTGAGGATAGCAGGGGAGATATTTTGATAAGTCGTGAATGTTGAGATTGAAGTTTGAAGCTCAATTGTTTGGATCGACTGGGCGTCGTTTGATTTTCTTCGCGAAGGACTTTTCATTCATGGCTTGCCCGGCATGCCTTACAGTACCCGCCGCGGAAGCCCCCCGTTCGGGTTCCGTCGGTCCTTTTCGACGGGGCGGCCAGGGTCGGCTATCGGGCCCAGCTTCAGGGGCTCCGCACGTTGCTCCACCCCGTCGGCTATCAAGGATGGGCCCAGCGACCTGCCAGTCCGGCGGTCAGGACTCAGGGATCTGTACTCTTGGCACTTTGACGTCGGCTATCACGATTCACGACGGGGATGCAGAATGCTTACACGATAGAAGGACTGTTGTCAACGATGGCGGAAATTTTTGAGGATGAGGTTGGTTCCCTATCTTTGAAAGGCGGACGAAAAAGATGAAAGATTCTTGACTTGACCGACCAGGCCCGTACGCAGTCCGGTATTCCAGCAACGTGCCAGCATTCGAAATGGAATCCTCGTCAAGGAGCAGTCCAACTGTGACGGTCAGGTCAGATGATGAGCGCCCTGAAGCGCCGTCAGCAGAGCCCGCCGTGTCAGCACCGCCCGCCCGTTCGGTGGTGCAGCGATGCCAGCGTCGAGGTTTACTCGCAGGACTCTGCATCATACCAGAAACGGAAATTGGCACAAACAAAACGAGGCGGGAGAAATGGGCCATCACGGCCATCGTTGCCCTCTGCGGTGCGGTCGGGCCTTTCGGCAGTGCCATCATCCTCCGTAAGTATCGACCCTTTCACGAGAGAGCACGACTAACTTGAACCCCTCAAGCTGTGCTCGGCTCCATTGCCGAGAGCTATGAGACAACTCCGACAGTTTCAAGTCTCAGTCTTTCAATCTACATGCTGGCCATGGCCATCTTCCCGCTCTGGTGGTCGTCATCGTCCGAGATGTTCGGCAGAAGGTCCATTTACATCATTTCCAACGCCGGTCTCATGGTGTTTGGTATGCTCTCTGCGGTCTCTCCAACCATTTCCATGTTCCTGGTCATGCGCTTCCTGACAGGCGGTGTTGCCTCGGCGGCGCTGTCGGTCGGAGCAGGCACTATTGCGGATATTTGGGAACCTAAAGAGCGCGGTACGGCGATGACATATTACCTGCTGGGACCGTTGTGCGGACCGCTTATTGCACCGCTGGTCGGTGGTGGCCTTAGTCAAGGTCTGGGATGGAGGAGCACACTCTGGTTCTTGGGCATTTACGGGTATAAGTCCATGTCTGACGAATGTTCGCTTGAAACGGATTGACAGTTTGCTAAGACTCCATCGACAGTTATCATGGTCATGCTCGTCATCTTCACGCTTCCCGAGACCTCAGCCCCCTTGGCCAGACGCTCGCAGACGATTCCAGAATCAGCAACCTTCCAGGTACCCGGAGAGGAAAGAATGCAGAAGTGGAGTGGCAAAGTCATAACAGCACGCCTTTCTTCCTACATGGCCATGATGAAGGCCATATTCATCGACCCTCTCAGACTCTTGGCGTACCTCCGATTTCCGCCCGTCGCACTGACGGTGTACGTCCAGAGTGTCAGTTTCGGCGCCCTCTACTTCCTCAACATCAGTCTCGAGTACACGTTCAGCGCAGAGCCATACAAATTTGAGACATGGGCTATCGGATTCGTTTTTGCGCCTGCATCTCTCGGGTTCTTGGTGGCGGGGTTGGTGGGAGGGCCGTGGATGGACAGGATAATGCACAGACATGCGTTGAAGAAAAAGCGGTACGGTGCTGACGGCAAGCTGGTATATCTCCCGGAAGATCGAATTAGGGAGAATGTCTGGCTTGGACTTGTGCTGTATCCGGTGATGATGATCTGGTACGGTTGGGCAGCCCAGTATCACTTGATGTGGGCGATTGTGGTAAGCCAGACCCCAAAACCACCTCGAATGACCAGAACCAGTGCTGACGACTGCATGGAATTTTTTAGCTCGCTCCCTGTTTGCTTCTGGGACTTGCCAGCTTTCTGCTCATATCCGTTTCCACGACCATGCTCACGGAGTTCATGCCCGGGCGCTCCGCATCGGGCGTCGCGATCAACAATCTATGTCGGAACACGATCGCCTTTGCGGCTTCTTTAGCCACGATAACGTGGTTAGAAAGCATTGGAAACGGCTGGGGCATGACCGTGGTGAGCATTTGGCTGTTGTCATTGGCGGTAGTCGTGCTCCTCATGTACAAATACGGCACAAGATGGAGGAAGGAGATGAACCAGCATCTCAAGGGGGCATAGAGACGATACGGTATCGGGTAGCATGCGGCAGCACTTTCGTATGTACTATGCAGGGTCATTCAGTCATTCATCTACTCCTGGAGTACTGAGCCGAAAGATCGCCTATCCCTACCTAAATAAAAAACGCCCCTGATGACAAGGTCTTCTTCAACTCGGCAGTGCTTGGTTCTATATCCTTTGCGGCATCTGATCTCCTAGTTGTATGTATCTTTTCAAGAAGATCGGCCGCGGTTTGATAGCTCCTGCCATATGACCCAAGCTCCTTGAAGCGGTCCACGATCCAATCCTGCTGGAACAGATCCGGCGTTTCCAGCCCAGCCATGAAAAGCGGCCAGGCCACGCGCACCAAGGCTGGCGTGCCTTGTTTGTCGTACCCGTAAATCGCAAGCTTGAGAATATCGCGGGCTGCTGCGAATCTTCGCGGATCGTCCGTTTGTTGAGGCCCGCAGGCATGGAGGAAATCAAGCACGCTGGCATGATAGTGCGGTATCACCCAGCAGAGGGTCATGGTGAGCCCTTCGCCGATCTCCGTCACCGATGAGGGCATCATGGAAGCCACGCTGAACAAGTCGGCATGTTTCTGTTCCAAGTCTCGCAGCTTCTTTTGCGTGGTTGATATTCTCGTTGGCCTCGTCGATGTGTCTGTTGTCTGGTATATCTCCGCCACCATGAGCCGGAGCTGTGAGCAGTCGCGGAAGAGGTCAAAGATTTCCTTATGCCGAATGTCGTACAGGATCTCCGTTGTTGGGTATTCGGGGCCCCAGGTGACCCGAAAGAGTGGTGCTGACCTCTCATACACGGACGAGAGGGTGCGAAACCAGTCGTCAACAGCTTCCTTGAGATGGTCGATACCGAGACAACGAGCAATGGCCTTGTTGAGAGCGCCTCCCTGGCCAAAAGTGGCCGCTCGTGCATCAAGGCCCAGAAGCCATACCAGAAGCCGGGCCCCGAGACATGATAGCCCTGATTCATGTTGGGAGTGAGTGGCGCCGTCCCCCCTGTCTGGCACCTTCAACATCCAACGAAGGTCAACTGAGGTCAGGATTGACAGCGCTCCGTCAAGATGCGCTCTGACGGCTTGGATCGGTTTCTCGCCAAACCTCTGCTCATATACAATGACGAGCCACAGAGTCGCCAGAGCAATGTCCAAGCTGAGGGAAGAGCCACGTCGACGTCGAATCATGAGCCCGCTCAGAAGGCGCAGGGCTTGACCGTAATGCTCCATGGCGACGAGAGCATGGTTTCCGTCGCCGCCACAACCAGATCTTTGCGGCTTCAGGAGTTGTCGACCGATGGCAAGCACCATGTGCATCCCGGCCGATTCCGAGATGATGGTTCGTAGCACAATGGCCGGTACCGAGTAGTCGGTGCGTTTTGTGTCTACTGAGCTGGCAAACCATGTCTTGTAGAGGAAGATGGCCTCGTGGTCTTGCTGGTCCACTTGCAGCCCACATGGTAACGTGTCTGAACCCCGGAGGGACGGGCGTAGCAGAGCTGAATGACCGGGTGTATTCGACAAATGATGCGCCGAGACGTCCTCCTCCCCGAGCAGCTCACCAGTCGGGCTCGAGGGGCAGGTCGGCGTCGAGACGGCTGACGTGGGAACAGCGTCTGCCGCTGGTGACGGTCACCAAGGCGCATCCTCATGCCGTGCATCCTCCGCGGCCGCGTGGGGGGGTATGAGACGTCTGGACGTCGCCTGTCGCCAAACAACTGAAGGTCGTTTCCGGGGGAGGACGGTCCAGTCGCATATCCTCGATAGCCAAGCGCAGCGTTGGCAAATGGGTCGAGTCTCGTCACACTTGACCTTCTTCAAACGGCATGTTCGACAGCCCGTTTTGGTCCTTGGGCCGCTCCGATTGCCGAAGGCCCCGACGTAGTCGCCTGCAGTCTCCTCACTTGCCATCCTGTTTGGTCATTGATGGATGCATGTGGGATGTGATGACAAGTCCGTGAAGCTGGGGGCACTCTGTAGTTACGCTGTACACTGTAGTCCCCGATGTCGCTGGAGGTGGGGATGTGGGCTGACAACATTGAAGGCTGGGTTGGACTGATAGCCGACCATCCCCCTTATCGAAGTCGCCCCTGGCTCGATGCACCAATGATGTCTTTCAGGATTCCATCAAGATTGCCGACGAAACTAAGGCTACTAGTGTGTAGGTTACATGGCGGGATGACAAGATAACAGCGGAAAGAACACGCTTTGAACGATCTCCGTGTTCCAGGTCCCGAGGGCGACTCGGGCGCTCACGGGCAATCGTGTGTAAAGTCAAACGAGGGACCAGCGCCCGCTCAGGTCCAGGAACCTTATCTCTGAGAAAACCAGGGTGGCACCAGGAGTCCATCATGGACAGTATCTCGGCGGCTTCAAGCTGTGTGTTGCGGACGACAGCAGAGCCGCCATGAAGTATATGAAGGAATTATGCCCGGTGCTTCCAGCAGCCTGGCTTGCTTCCGGAAGACAACTTCCTCAAAGGTTCTGAGCCGTGCACTACCATATCTTCTGCCTCAACACTCGCCATGAATTCGCCAGATACACCGTCAGCCTCCGGCGGCCTTGACAACGTCGAAAAAGCCGTCAGCATGAACCATCCGGAGGACATCAAATCTGTCAATGTCCAGGGCATCGAGTCCGATCCTTCTTCCCAGCTTCATCGAGGTCTGCAAGCTCGTCATGTGAGCATGATAGCAATTGGCGGTGCTCTCGGCACTGGCCTCATCATCGGCACCGGGCGAGCACTCGCGCAGGCCGGCCCTGGGTCGGTCTTCATCTCTTACGTGTCGATTGGCTTTATTGTCTATCTCGTCATGGGAGCTCTTGGAGAGATGGCTGCCTGGCTCCCGATGTCTTCGGGCTTTACGGGCTACGCTACCCGGTTCTGTCACCCGTCGCTTGGGTTTGCTCTTGGATGGACGTAAGTCAGAAGTTCTCTCTCTCTCCATGCTTAGCCCGTACGGGCTGAAGATTGCCCCCAACTGGCTGCCATCGATGCTGATTCTTTATTCCAGGCTCTGGTTCAAGTATATCATCCTCACCCCGAACCAGCTTACGGCAGCTGCGCTCGTGATCCAATTTTGGCTGCCTCGAGAGACCGTCAATCCAGGGGGTTTCATCGCTATTTTCCTGGTCGTCATCCTGGTCGTCAATCTGCTCGGGATCAAGTACTTTGGAGAGGTCGAATCCTGGCTGTCCAGCTTCAAGATCCTGGTCATAATTGGTCTCATGATCTTCGCGCTCGTTCTCGCCCTCGGCGGCGGACCTGATCGTGACCGCAAAGGATTCCGTTACTGGAGCAATCCAGGGTACGTAACATCCCAAACCTCTTCCCTAGGTTTCTGGCCGCTGACATGCTGAGCTTGACACAGAGCCTTCCGTGAATATATCGATACCGGAGATCTTGGCCGATTTTTGGGTTTCTGGTCAAGCATGATCAACGCCGTGTTTGCGTACCTCGGAACGGAGCTCGTCGGCATTACAGTTGCAGAGGCTCAGAATCCGCGTAAGACGATCCCAAAGGCTATCAAGCTCACCTTCTATCGCATCGCCTTTTTCTACTGCCTCAGCTCTCTCCTCGTGGGGATGCTGGTTCCCTACGACTCGGAAGAGCTCGCCTTCGCGACCAAAGCCAAGACCAGCGCCGCTGCATCGCCGTTTGTTGTGGCAGCCGTGCTCGCTGGTGTCGACGTTTTCCCTCATATCATCAATGGCTGCATCTTGGTCTTCATCTTCTCGGCATGCAACACAGATCTATACATCGCCAGTCGCACCCTGTATGCCCTGGCTTCGGACAGAAAGGCACCCTCGATCTTCAAGAGGACCAACAGCAAGGGTGTTCCTATCTACGCTCTATGCACCTCGGCTCTATTCTGCCTCCTCGCCTTTATGAACGTTTCGGACTCGTCCACGCTCGTTTTCGGGTACTTTGTCAACCTGACGAGCATCCTGGGACTCCTCACGTGGATGTCTATCCTGCTGTCCCATATCTTCTGGAGCCGGGCACGCAAGAGGCAGGGGCTTACGGACGACATGATGCCGTTCGTGGCGCCATTCGGCATCTGGGGCTCCTATGTTGCACTTTTTATTTGCGCCATCGTCGCACTGACGAAGAACTACGACGTCTTCACTCGGTGGAACCAGGAGCCCTTTGGTGTCAACAAGTACAAGACCTTCATCACCGGCTATCTCGGCATTCCTGTCTTCTTCGGGTTGTTCATTGGTCACAAGGTCTTCACCAAGAGCACCAGGGTCAGGTCAGACGAGGCCGACTTCTTCAGCGGGAAGGAAATCATCGACCGAGAGGAGGAAGAGTTCTTGGCCGAGAGAGCAGCTCGCGAGGCGGAAGATCAGACGAAGAAGATGAACCCGGTCAAGTGGTTCTATGTCAGGGTTCTTTCCTGGGTGTTCTAAGGAACGGAAATCAGGGCGAGCGGCGGCATTGACACACTGGGTGCGATGGTTATGCTTGTTGGTGCATCGGTGAGACCGCAGGGGCGGGTGGGCTGGGAGTATCTGGACATGCATCTTCATCGTACGGGATGAGTTCGTAACTTGCATTAATATTCAATCCCTCGTGTAAACCTAAATGCTCTTCTGCAGCCACTCGGACCACTGCTCTTTGGTCCAGCCAGAGCTGATCTCGTTGGCCACAACACCATCAAAGATGGCAGTGGGGCTGACATGGACGCCCACGAGACGAGCAATCTTGACAGCAACCTTGAGATCGTTGGTGACAGCATTGCCAGTGTTGAGACTGCCATCAGCAGCGGGCTTGTCGGAAATGGTCAGGCGTTCAAGCACCTTTGCCTCATCGACGCCGACAGAGCCAGCGAGCTGAGCAAGGCGCTTGTAGGTCGCATTGCGGGCCTCGTTGACAACATTGGCGTCAAAGTAAGCCTTTTGGTCGCGGAACAGGGCGGCGCTGAACTCCCAGAACTTCTCGGGGGCGATTTGAAGCACAGCCAGGGCGGCCTCGTGGGTGAGGGTTGACGAGGGGTGCCAGGGCTGGACCTGCTGACGGAAGACGATCTGGATGCTGGAGGCCCAGGCGGGGTTCTCGCGGATGGCGGGGGCGACGTCCTCGTAGACGGTGCGGAAGAGCTTGGCGCTAAAGGGGCAGACGTAGTCGAGGAAGAGCTCGAGGGTGTGAGGCTGGAAGGGGACGCCGGCGGACGAGGATGTGGGAGCCTTGGCGTCGGCGGACACGAAGGTCAGCTTGTGGCCGGCGAACTTGGGAGGGAGGGCCATTGCGGATGTATGTGGAGGGTTGGGGTGTGTACGATTGAGGTGTTTGGTGAAGGAGAAGTGAAGAAGAAAGTTGTCTTGGCAGGATTTGGACGACTTTATTTATTGACGGATTGGCTCGTACTAAGTGCATCTGACGGGACTGAGACGGTGGCTGAAATGCTGACGGGATCCCGCGACGACGTGCTCGCGCTCGGCGATTGCAGCGTGGCAGTCGCGGGCGCGAACAGCTTCTTCCAGCTAGCAGCTCCTTCCCCGACAATTCCGTGATAGCCGGGACGGTCCACTGGGGAGGGTGACTGACGTAGGCTATCGCCCTTTCCAGAACCAACTGCCATGTACCGATGCGGAGATGCGCGGCCTTAATCAGCAACACCTTAATTTGACCCATCCCCCTTCACCACCATGGAGAAGGAGAAATCGACTCTGGAGAATGAAGCTGTCGACGATTCATCTGATATGACAAACGCATAAGGGATGCCGAGGAATTTCCCCCCACAGGTAAGTGCGGCTCGGAGTCTTGGGACGGTAATGGTACACCCCCCTGACGTCAAAATCTCACAGTGTCCGAAGGCCAAGCAACACGCACGTACAGCACACCATGGGCAGCACACCACCGGCCAGCACGAGCAACACCATGTCCGCATGGCCCCCGGAAACGCGTGCTCGTCAGCTGTGGCCACTTCCCCCAAAGTGATGCGGGCGGTCGGGTGGGTGGGCTGAGGAGAGTGGAAGCGCCGGGCTGACTCGTCCAAGCTCATCCATCACCGCCTCCTCATCTCCTCATCTCCCCACGTCCGAGGCATCGCGACGAGATGCTTCAACCTCACCACGCCGCACCATGGCTCTCCCATCTCGCGGGATGACACCCAGAGACGGCCCTTCGACCATCATCCCACGCCTTGAATCAAATCCCTCGTCAGACACACTGTCATTTGTCTTGGTCCCGAGGCGCCATTGCCCTCCGCCAAGCGTGCCATGGCCAGCCAAGAGAGGCCAAGACGCCGAGCCTTGATCGCAGGTCCTATCATCACATTCCTTTTGGCCTTTCTGTGGGAACTCGTGCCTGGTTATTACGACCTCTGGGATGCTCTTTCCCCCCAGATCGACCCCTTTGCAATTCTTGTCCTCGTTCACACCCCGTCTGTTCGTCTGTTTGCCCGCGAGTCTGCGAGTCTGTCGTCTGCTTGGAAAGGAGTCGCTCGTCCGCCATCCACACACCCCTGTGATGAGTCGGGGACGCTGCTCCCATTGCTGAAAAGGAGTACAACATCTTTTCTTTGCGAGCGTCATTTAAACTTCAGCGACCATGGCCGCCGGACCCGAGATCAATACCAGTCACCTCAACATCCTCATCAGCGCCTTTGGTATAGCTCACCCCCCAACCCCTGACTAACATCTCTTTCCGGCGAAACACCATCTGACTTGGGTCCTCAGGCCTCTACATTATCCTCTACGGATGTCTCTCTGCCAAGATCAAGAACAAATGGTATCTCGGTGAAGCATGTGCGTCATTTTCCCGACTTCCTTCCGCCTCACGCCCTGGACTGCACCTCCCCGCCCCTTGTGTCACCACCACTTGCACTGTCAACGGCACTGACATGATCCGCAGTACCGGCTCTCATCGTCGGTATCATCCTCGGTCCCATAGCGGGCAGGTTGATTCTGTCGGAAGAATGGGGTTCCGCCGTCGCCGGACAGACGTCCGAGATTACTCTGGTATGCCCTGACCTCTCTACGCGCGGTATCATCTTTTTGCCTCGTAGCCCTAAGACTAATTCCCTTCCAGGGCGTCATGCGTGTCATGATTGGCATCCAGCTCGCTATCGCCGGCTACCAACTTCCCGCCAAGTACACCCTTGCTCGCTGGAAGGACATGGTCCTGATCCTCATCCCCGTCATGACCATGATGTGGCTGGCCACGACCCTCTGTATCCTCGCCACCATCCCCAAGGTCACCCTGCTCGCAGCCATGGTCATCGCCGCCTGTGTGACGTCGACCGACCCGGTCCTCTCCCAAGCCGTCGCAAAGGGTCCCTTTTCGGACAAGTACGTCGCCCGTCCGGTGCGTGAGATCATCTCCGCAGAGGCAGGCGCCAACGATGGCTTCGGCTTCCCCTTCCTCATGCTGGCGACCTACCTGATCCGCCACGCCAGCGGCGCCGAGCATCACGCCGGCGAGCTCCATGCCCGTGCTGGCGACGTCGACAGACAGGGTGGCGGCCCTGGAGAGGCCATCAAGAACTGGGTCGTCTGGACGCTCATCTACTACGTCGTTCTCGGTGCCGTCTACGGCGCCGTCGTCGGCACCCTGGCCCGGTTCGGTCTCAAGATGTCTCTCAAGAGGTATGTCACCCTGGACCTGTATCTGCTGAAGAGTCTGGGCTAATCCTTGGCGTGCAGGAAGTGGATCGATTCGGAGAGTTACTTGCTTGTGCCCTGTGCCTTTGGTGTAAGTTGCTTTTTCTCGCTGGTCGACTCGACACAGCAGAGTACTGACACCCCCCTAGCTGTTCTTCATCGGCACCCCAGGTCTCTTCGGCAGCAACGACCTCATCGCCTGTTTCGCTGCTGGCAGTGCGCTCAACTGGGACGGAGAATACCTCGCAGAAAGTCTCAAGCGCCATGACGAGGTCAACTCGTGCATCGACGTCCTCCTCAACGCCGGCGGCTTCATGTACCTGGGAGCCATCCTCCCTTGGGACCAGTTCCAATCTGCGGCGACGGGTATTACCTATGGACGCCTTGTCGGCTTGGGCTTCCTGGTCCTGCTGTTCCGACGCATCCCGGCCATCATGATTACCTACAAGTTCATGCCTCACTCGATCCGTAACTGGCGCGAGGCCCTCTTTGTCGGCTACTTTGGTCCCATCGGCGTCGGCGCCGCCTTTTACGTGGAGCACACTCGCCACGTGTATCCTGCGCTGGACTCGACTGGCGATGAGGAAGTGAACAACTTGCTTCGAGCCATCGGACCCACGGTGTACTGGCTGGCGTTCTTCTCCATCGTCGTTCACGGTCTATCGATACCGGTACTGAACCAGTTCTATAAGTTCCTGGGCGTCCAGCCGGTCCAAGACGATGCCGTGGAGATGCGCCGTGCCTCTATCCACGTCGCAGCCCCCTCCAACGCCATCGAGGGCGACGACTCTACCTTTATCGTTTACAACCGCTTCGCCCGTCCCGTGCTCAACGTGTCTGGTCTTCCGGACTGGCGTGACGAGAACCCGGCGGAGAAGGACACGGATTTCAACGCGCGAGATTCGGAAGAGACGGTGGGAGAGAACCGCCGTCGCAACCGCAGCATGAGCCGGAATACGATTCGCTTCGCGGGCGGCTTCGACAGCGGCAACGAGACGCGCCGGCGCAGCATGAGCCGCGGCAACATCCGCTTCGCAGACGAGAGGTCCCTCTCAGGAGACAGCTTAAGTGTGCCTCCGCAACGTCGTCGCAGCACGAGCAGAAACGCCACCATTAGGTTTGCAGATCAACGCCGTGGAGGCATCGACAGCTCGGCCGTCTGAGTTTGGCATGAGAGGAGTCTTTCGTTTCGTTACTTGTACAGCATTTAGAAAGGCATTGTATGGCACAGGCGATATTTCCCAAGAGTAGGACCAACTTGGACTACCAAAATCTCCTTTTTTGGACATTTCCTCATATATTCGTATTATTTTGATGCTTTGTACATTTTTACTGGACTGTGTTCTTGGCGACGACGCCGCGAGCAAACTCGCCAAAGGTGATGTGCTGGTGAATGTCGACCTCCTCGCCGAGGTTGGGCTGGGTGAAGACGGCGAGGGTGTTGCGGGCGATGCGGCCGTCGCTGACCTCGGCGCGGACACCCCTGACAAAGTGGGGGACGGCCTTGAACTTGCCGTTTGTGATGCGCTCGAGAGCCTCACCGGTCTGGAAGGCGATGCAGTCTCGGGGGATCTTGACCTGGACGGTCTCGCCGGTGCGCGACTTGATGTACAGGCCGGCGCGCGGGTCGGGGCTCGCGGGGAGCTCAGCAAGGGGCGGCAGGCTGGCCGAGGTAGAGTTGAGCTCCGAGGCGGGAGGGACGGCGGTGGACACGGCGCCCTCGTCGATGAACATGGCCGAGGTCAGGCCGGTGAGGCAGCCGTGGTCGAGGTGAGTGGCGCACCAGTCATCATCAGCGTCGATACCGTTCGTGTCGGCAATGGCGCTCTGGGTCTGGGGGAAGTAGTGAAGCAGACGGGCCTTTGTGGTGTTGCTGGAGGAGACGACGTGCTCGAGGTAGCCTTGGGGGTAGTTTTGAATCTCGCGCTCTGCGAAGCGGTCACAAGCGCGGGCGACGAGAACGGCGACATCGATAATCAGGCGGCAGAGAGCCTCAACGGAGGGACGGAAACCGGGGAGGAGGGCGTCGCCGGGCCAGAGGTTGGGGGAGAGATACTCTGGGAAGTTATCCGTGTTGAACTCTGGGGTGGGCGCGGCGCAGTCGAGGGAGGGGTCGACGTAGAAGGCGCAGTTTGCATAGTACGACCCCTTGAACGTATCGGCCTGTCCGTTCTTGAGCTGTTCTTTTCCGAGGGACCAGCCGGTGAGGTACTTTGCGGCAGCGTTTTCGAGTTTTTGGAGTTCGGCCTCGGGGAGGTTGCCGAGGTAGGAGGAGTAGGAGAGGGCTTGGTGGCGGAGCTCGGCAAACTCGGGGGGCACGTCTTTGACGACGAGGATGCCGAGGGAGTCGGGGCCAAAAGCGGCCTGGAGGGTCTCGAAGGAGATGTTGCCTGGGGGAGGAAGTCAGGGTGGTGTTTGATAGGGGGTGGTGGAGGGGACGAACCAGTCTTGAGGTCCTCGAGGGACACGGTGACGGCTTGGGCGATGGGAGCTGCCGGAGGAGCCATTGTGGAGAGAGAAGCTATGCTATGTCACTGGGGGAGGAGATGAAGAAAGAAGGGAACATGACGACGTTGGGATCGTGGGGATATTTTCCCAGTCTTATGCGGTTATCTTCGGGGCCGACTCCATCACTTCTACCCAGTAGGTCCTCCACTTGAGCTTCAAAGGCGGGGGAGGGGTAAAATTAGGGCACTTCTGCGTTTACGACGACCAACGACAGCACTCGCCAGGGTCATCCTGCAGGGCTGGTCAGCGCTTTTCTCCAACTGTTGCCCCAATTCCTCCTCCTCCATCTTTCCATCGACCGACCTCCTCCGGCCTCATCACCCTCGGGACCCGCCGACACCCGCTCAAAAGTTCCAGTCCACCACGACACAATCCCACCTCTCCACCCCGACCGACCTGCCTTTTCCAGCATACGCGCCCGATACGATTATAATCCACATTCACGAGCTCTGCCCATCAATCAATACACCTCCGGTGCCGGACACGATGGTCAAACCCCTAAGCTTCAAAGGCGACAAGAAGACCAAGAAGCGGAAGCGCGTCGCCGCCGAAGACGGAGGCGCGTCTGGGGAAGCTTCAACAACCGGCCGGGAAGTCGTCCGCGCCGATGCGACCGCCGAGGCCGTGAATATCGACGACGACGACGACTCGTGGGTCTCGGCCGATGCGGTGACAGACCTCACCGGACCCATTGTCATCGTCCTCCCGACAGAACCACCCGCCGCTCTGGCGTGCGACGCCAATGGCAACGTCTTCCCTCTTGCTTTTGAGAATATTGTCGACGCCAACCCGGCGTCCGCAGAGCCGCATGACGTCAGGCAGGTTTGGGTCATGAACCGCGTCTCGGGCACGGAACACTTTCGCTTCAAGGGACACCACGGACGGTTCGTCTCCAAACACCACCTCTTTAGTTTCCAATGCTGACTTCCCCCGCCAGATACCTCGCCTGCGCAAAAGACGGTTCCCTCTCCGCAACCTCCGAAGCCGTCTCCCCTCTCGAATCCTTCTCCGTCTTTCCCACCGCCAACACACCCGGTACATTCCAGATCCAGACCCTGCACGATACCTTCCTCGGCATCACTGCCTCCGACAAGCCCTCCGGGAAAGAAGATGTCCATGGCACAGCGGATGCCATCTCTTTTGGAACAACACTCCGGATACGCATGCAGGCGCGCTTCAAACCCCGTGTCAAGACGGCAAAGGAGGATAAAGCCCGTGACAAGGTCTCCCGGCGCGATCTAGAGGATGCGGCGGGGAGGAAGCTTGATGATGATGAGGTTAAACGTCTGAAGCGAGCGAGAAGGGAGGGTGATTATCATGAGCAATTGCTTATGATCAAAGTCAAGGGGAAGCATGACAAGTATAGTTGATGATGGGATGACTGGACATAGACAAAAATAACATGATACCCTTGGATTTGTCACTGGCCCTGCATTTTGGTGTTGGTACATTTCATCTTGATATCAACGGGAGCCCAGCGCCCCGGACCTAGACGCCGGCATTTTATCTCTACCCTACGTAAACTCACACTTTCTTAAGCACCCCTAAGCGTCCCCCAGCGTCCCATTCTCCATGAGCGTCTGATAAAACTCAGGCTCCAAGAACGTCGACACGCTCACATCCTCGCTCAGACCCTTCCTCCTTCTCGTCTTGAGCACAAAGTCCCTCGCCGTCGCCTGCGCCGTCGCCGGCTGCAGCGGGCGCGTCACAGCCTCCTTATCGAGCGGATCACCGGGTACAATGCTCCAGCTATCAAACGTCATGCTCACCATGGCAGAGCCCTGCGTCTGGATGCGCAGCGCCGTCTCAAAGCCGAACGAGTCGATGACGGGGATCAGGCCGTTGACGCGGTACAGCGGGGTTCCTGGGAGAGGACCATCCTGTAGGACGTGGCCGCGGCGCCGGGAGAGGGCTGTGTATACTTCGGTGGCAGAGGCTTCGGGGCCTGTGACTGAGACGGCGTAGAGGGGCTCCATTAGGCGGGGGGAGGCCATGAGGAAGGAGGAGTAGCATGCTCGTCGGGATGTGGGGATCATTTGGCCGCCGCCGCGGAAGATGGCTTCGGATGCCAGCGTTACGTCGGTGATGCGGAACTTGGTGTTGCGGATGGCTAGGAGGGGTTAGCCGTGGACATCAAGGGGGAGTAAGAGGAACGTACGCTCTTCGCAAAGGGGTCCCTCGCGGGCGGCCCAGCTGAAACCCTGCTTGAGCGTCTCCTTGACGCTGGTAAGAAGCTTCTTGTCGACCTGCCACAATATTAGTTTTGTACTTCAATCCAGCATGTCCTGTACATACCTCCGAAGGCAGCGTGTCGTCCTGCAGAATATTAGGACCCATGTCCTCAGGCCCAAACGCCCAGATGCTCCGCGCCGCCAACTTGTCCCAGCCATACGTCTCCTCAAAGTACTTCGCCGTCTTGCGAACCGGGTCGCGAATCTTGACTTTACCCGCCTCGATATCCTCCGAGATGCCCTTGTCGAGCTGCTCGGCAATCATGGTGATGCGGTTCTTCTTGTTGGGCGTGATGGCGTAGCACTTTGTCGCCGATTGCTCCACGACCGTCTCGCAGAAGCGCGTCACCGGGTCCGACACCTTGATCTCCATGTCGGCGTACAGCCGCCGCAGGTCGTGCAGCACGCAGTCCATGTACAGCTCGCCTGTGCCGAGGACGATGTGCTCGCCTGACTCTTCCACTTTTGTGACGATGAGAGGGTAGCTCTTTTGAATCTTGCGCAGGCCGTCGAGCATCTTTGGCAGTTCCGACGGGTTGATGGGCTCCACGGCCACCTTGAGCACCGACTCGGTGAAGTGTGTGAGAGGCTTGAAGATGAAGACGTCCTCGTTGTCGTCAAGCTTCGGCGCCACAATCGTCGCCGTCTTGACGATGGAGTTGTCCACACCGCCAAGGAGCACCCAGTTACCAGCTGGGACGCCGTCTGTGGGGATGTTGTACCGCGTCTCGGCAATGTACACGTCCTGCACGGTGGCGATGGCCATGTCCTCCTCGTCGTCCAGTGAGTAGCCCTCGCCCAGCACCCGCACCTCCATACCAGGGCGCGCCGTACCGCTGAGAACGCGACCGAATGTGTTGAAGCTCTTGGCGTCTGTTGTGTTGAAGAGTTTGGTCGTGTGCACCACGAGCGGGCCGTCCTGGTTGCACGTCTTCATGCTCTCGGCGAGCTTGGTATCCAGCGGGCCGGTGTAGTACTTTTCCAGCCACTTTTCCGCGCCCTCCACAGGCGATGGAATGTGCCGGACGACCATGTCGACGAAACCTGTCGACGGTCCGAAGAACTGCTCGCACACCAGCTTTAGCAACACCTTGGCGTCCGCCTTGTACTGCGACGGCTTCAGTGTGATGCCAAGCGGCGCCAGAACCTGCTTCAGCTCCTCGGGGCTGTCGCTGATGCTGTGTGTGAAGATCTTGTAGATGGGCTCGAGCACAAAGTGCAGGAACGACCGCTGAGCGCCCTCCTCGACGGGTTTCCGGGTAAAGTTGCGCTTCTTGGGGTTGAAGTAGACGTCTCCCCAGAACCGCTTTGCGAGGTCTTCCGAGTCGATGCCGCCATACGTGTCGGCATACATCTTGGCGAAGGACTGGAGGGTGAAGGACCAGCCCAGGCTGGTGCAGGCGAACAAAACATTGCCCTTCTCGGGGCTGACGCGCCTTGACTCACCCTGTCCGGGCAACGTGTTCTCGATAACCGTATTGACCTCCTCCACGACGTGCTTCAGCTTGAAGTAGGCGTCCTTGGGCGGCAGCTTCAGTTCCAGAATGAGGCGGTCGACCTTGTTGATGATGAGCGTCAGAGGAATGTCCTCGAGCACGGCGTGCTTGATGATCTTTTCCGTGTTGATCTGGACACCCTCAACGACGTCAACCACCAGGCACACGCCGTCGGCCAGCCTCAGACTCGCAGCAACCTCGTCGACAAAGTTGACGTGACCAGGCGTGTCAAGAATGTTGACCAGGTGCGACTTGCCCTTTGTGGAGGGAAGAACAAGACTCATAGGCGCCGCCTTGATGGAAACGCCGCGCTCGCGCTCGACCAGGTGGATATCCGTATACCGCAGCTGCTCGTCGCTCTTCTTGCCCGATCTCCGATCCATCCTGTCGGCAATGTCGTGTGTCTCGAGGACCAGCATGTCCATGAATGCCGTCTTTCCGTGGTGCAGGTGGCCAGCGAGGGCGACGTTGCGCGTCTGCTCGGGGAAGCTCATGAGGTCGGTCATGAAGCTGCGTTCGAAGAAGACGGGGGGAAGGTCGGCCTCTTCAATGTTGAACTTCTTCTGCACGACGGGGGCGACGATGGGCTCGGAGAGAAGCTGTTCGTCCTCCTCGCGTACGAGAACCTCGACATCTTCGCCGTAGACCTGTTGCGCGGTGGGATAGTACTGCTTGTCTTCGTGCAGAATGACTGCGTTCGATGGGCCGTCGTCTGTGTCTTCGTGTCAGCCAGGGGTGGCTTGGAGCGCCCATGAAACGACTCACCATCTATCTCCATGAGCTCCTGGCCTGTCGGCGCAGGAGCCTCGCTGGCGTCGTCTCCATATGCGTAGTCGGCCGCGTCGAGTCCGCGTTCAGAGGCTTCCTCGGAACCAACCTCTTCACCGATGAAGTTGCCGAACCTGTACGCCACAGAGTGGTCAGCGATTGAAACTCTATACTGCACCAGAAACTCGGCTAGAACTTACTCGTCGTAAAGGTCATCCATCTTGGGTGTGGGGGGTGTCGTGGATTGAGCCGACCCTGTACCTTCAAAAAGTCGAGGCTTGGTCGCGTTCGGTACCTGCCTGTCGAGCTCTCACCCAATGACGCTCCAGTCGCAAACTTTCCGCAAGGCTACAGCTCCACACGTGAGTGGCGCGAGGCTACTTCCAAAATGATTACTGATAGGCCGAACGCACTAGTGTATGCCGTTATGTGGCTGAGCGAGTCGACGCGGCCAGTAGCAATCACAGCGGGGTTCGTTCAGGGGCACGAAGCACCTGAGAGGCCAGAGCTAGGGCCCCTGGCACCGGTGACACCACTGAAAGACGGTGGAACCGACAGGGATCCCGGCCCTGAACGCGCGACCCCTCCAGCGAGCGGTAACTAAACGCTAAACCCAACAATTTTTGGTAGTGCTCCGGAGCCGGTGCGGTCTTCCTCCAAAACAACCCGGACCCCCGAACCGATTACTTATACAACTCGGCTTCCTCCCACCTCGATCGTCACCCTTCGCACTACCAGCACAACCTCACCGAAATATATTTACAATGGCCAACCTTCCCCCCGTCTACATTGTCGCTGCTCAGCGCACCCCTATCGGCTCCTTCCTTGGGTAGGTACCTCTGAAGCTACCCCTCCATCCTTCACCGACACCTCGGATATCTAACCCCTCGTCCTCCTCCAGCTCCCTGTCCAGCCAGACTGCCATCCAGCTGGGCTCCCACGCCATCAAGGGTACGAAGGTCCCCATTGTACTTCCTTTTGCTCTGCTAAATCCCCCTAGCTGCCGTCGAGAAGGTCCCCCAGATCAAGCCCGAGGATGTCGAGGAGGTTTTCTTCGGCAATGTCCTCTCCGCCAAGTATGATTCCACCTCCTCCTCTACCTTCCCTCCTCTCTCCCACTAACAACCCAAAGCCTCGGACAGGCTCCTGCCCGCCAGTGCGCCATCGGCGCCGGCCTCTCCAACACCGTCGTCGCCACCACCGTGAACAAGGTCTGCGCCTCGGGCCTCAAGGCCATCATTCTCGGCGCCCAGACCATCATCACCGGTAACGCCTCCATCGTCGTCGCCGGCGGCACCGAGTCCATGTCCAACACCCCCCACTACCTCCCCGTCCTCCGCAACGGCGCAAAGTACGGCCACCAGACCCTCGTCGACGGCGTCCTTCAGGACGGCCTCACCGACGCCTACGGCAAGAAGGAGCACATGGGCCTCGCCGCCGAGCTGTGCGCCTCCGACCACAGCATCACCCGCGAGCAGCAGGACGACTACGCCATCAAGACCTACCAGCGCGCCCAGGCCGCCACCGAGGCCGGTGTCTTCGCTACTGAGATCGCCCCTGTCGAGGTCTCCGGCGGCCGCGGCAAGCCCGCCATCAAGGTCGACCGCGACGACGAGGTCAAGAACCTCAACATCGACAAGCTCAAGGCCATGCGCCCTGCCTTTGTCCCCAACGGCGGCACCGTCACCGCTCCCAACGCCGCTCCCATCAACGACGGCGCTGCCGCCCTCGTCCTGATGTCCGAGGCCAAGGTCAAGGAGCTCGGCGTCACTCCCATCGCCAAGATCCTCGGCTGGGGAGACGCCGCCCGCGAGCCCGAGCGCTTCACCATCGCCCCCGCCCTTGCCATCCCCAAGGCCATTGCCCACGCCGGCCTCCAGCCCACCGACGTCGACTACTACGAGATCAACGAGGCCTTCTCCGTCGTTGCCCTCGCCAACATGCAGCTCCTCAACCTCGACTTTGAGAAGGTCAACGTCTACGGTGGCTCCGTCGCCATCGGCCACCCCCTGGGCTGCTCTGGCGCCCGTATCGTCACCACCCTCACCACCGTCCTTCGCGAGAAGAAGGCCAAGATTGGTGTCGCCGGTATCTGCAACGGCGGCGGCGGTGCCTCTGCCATTGTCATCGAGAGCCTGCAATAAGTGCGCAGGCCCCAAAAGCAAAACTCCTATCAAAACATGCCGCCACAGCTCCACGGCCACACAATCGTGTAGACGGCAGTAGATATCTTCGACGAAGTATATGAACGGCGGGCCACAGCGCCTGCCGATATGATGAATCTAGATATAACGCCGCAGGCCACTGCCGCGGACCCTAATCAAACAAATTACTTGGCTTGCGTTTCCGATGTCGGAGTGCTGCCCTTTCGACTCCTGATGTCTCAAACGGACCTGGTGCTATTTTATCCTGAATGGGTGCTTAGGCTTGGTACATCCACAGAAGTCCGCGTTCCAGTCGGACACATCACAAGCATCAAGTACAATTCCATAAGCCCGTTGATCATTCGGCATAAGCCTTTCTGTACGACTGACTGACTATTGTTACACACGGCGTCCCTCTGTCAGGGCCCGCCCATCCGCCTTTTCAACAAGATGTGCCTGGCGAGACCGAGCGGACAACAAGAAAGGAGAGGGGGAAATGAAGAGAGAAAAAGAACAAACTGGAAGATGAGAAAGAGGAAAACGCAAACAACCCAAACGCTTGTGCGATGAAACTGAAAATAAAAATAAAACCGAATCCCTCCAGGGTCCTGTCCTGTCCGCGCCATGTCCACCTCCCTCAATGCACACACCCGCGCCGCGAGACGACGAACGGGTGGGACGAGGGGAAAAGGAAACGCAAAATTCATCATATCAACCGCGGCGCCCATAGGCCTCCGCTGCTGTCGATCCGTCTCTGGTGGTATATCGTCCTCAATGCATGAAACCTCGCCGGGGAATAAAAGTCGACCTCTCGCCCTTCGGCGTCCTACTCAGTGGTGTCCATGGCCTCGCCGTTGGGCGGGGGGATGCCGTCGTGCACCCACTTGTGCCAGTCGTCCTTGTACTTCTCCACCTCGGACTGGCTCATGTCCTTCATCCACTTGCTGTTGAGGAGGTACTTTTCGCGCATCTTGTCCTCGCGCTTCTTGGAGGCGGCCTTGATGCGGAGGGCGCGCTTGGTGCGCTCCTCGGCGTCCTTGGGCGTCTGGTCGAAGACGAAGCACTCCTCGGTACCCTCCTTGTAGACGATCTTGAGGGAGTTGAGGCACACCTTATGGACCAGACCCTCGACGAAGGAGATGGTCTTGGGAATGTTGCTCTCCTCGACCTTGTCGTCGCTGCTGGGGAGGTTGCGGGCGAGCACTGTCTTCTGGAGACGGGCCCTGTCCACTCCCTCTGTGGGCTCAACTGACATGTAAGAGGAGATGTAGTACTGCCACCTCTCACGCTGCTTCATCTCGTCCATGTAGAAGGTCGTCTCGTCCTTCTGTAACCAGCGGACGGTGGCCTCGGCCTTATTGGGGAACTGTAAGGGGTCAGCATTTGTTGCAACAGTCATGTACTTGGCAATGCTTACCCAGCTGATGACAAACATCTCGCTCTCCTTGACACACTTCTCGGCAAACTTGCGAGCGGCAATCTCGGTCTGCCAGTTGGTCTCGGCCTGGGCGCGGCTGATCTCATACTGATGGATGAGATCGGGTGTCTTCTCCTTGGTGTCGTTGGAGCTGCAGGTCAGGGCCAGGCGGCAGAGGGTCTTGAGGAGATCCTGGACGGTGTAGAGCTTCCAGCCGTTCTTGAGGTAGTAGTGGCGGAGGACCTCCTGGTAACGCGTCTCGTCGATGTCACCAGTAATGTACTCCTCCAGGAGCTCGACGGTCTTGTTCCAGTACTCGGCCTCGTCATCCTCGGCGGTGAAGAAGTTCATCTGGTTCTCGGCCAGGCCAATCGCCTTGGCAGCACGGGGGCGCTTGAGGCGGGCAATCTCGGCCGCAACCTCGCCGCTGCTCTCCTTGACATCCTGAAGTCGCTTGTACAGCGTCTGGAAGACACTGAAGAAGATGAATATGGTCTGGTTGCAGAAGAAGTTGTACCAGGGGCGGGTGAAGAGGCCATCTGCCCTCAGCTCGCCATCGGCCGTGAGCAGTGAGGAGTCGCCGGTAGTGACGATGGGTTGGGGCACGGTAGACAACCAGCGCTCGTTCGACACGGCAGGTGCAGCGTTCTCGCTGGGGGCATCGGGCATCTCTTCCTCGTTGGCGGAGGTAACGTCAGGGGTGGTCTCCTTGCTGGCAGAAGCAGCACTGTCTTCCTTCTGGCCTCGGCTCTTGGAACCGTTGCGGCCGGGATCGAGGACGCCCCGGAGAAGATCACCCTTGCGTCCGTGGCGGCGGTTCCTGCCGTTGGTGAGCTCGGCCGGCACCGAGTCCTCGGCGTCATCTTCCTCGGAGGCTTCCTGGACTCGAGCCAGCTGGCCTTCGTATTCCTCCTCGGGGATGTCGAAGAAGATGGGGATGAACCGCTCGAAGAAATCGGCAATGCGCTCCTTCTCGGGCACGCTGTGCTGTCCACTGTTGACGGCGTATAGCGTCATCAGGCGAAGGATCTCGACAACGATCTTCTTGTCGCTGAAGTCCCACACAAACTGGTGGCGGGGCGCCTTGCCAGTCAGGCTGCGCTGGCGACGCTGCTCTTCGTGCTTGGTCTTGATGACGTCGACAAGGTGCTTCGCAGACAGGTTGCGCTTGTCGTTCTGCTTGACTTGGATGCCCATGTGATCGAGGCTCTTGAGGTACATAGTCTCAATCTGCTGGTGCCAGACCTTTTCCCACTCGCGCTTTGAGTTCTGAGTCAGTCACTTATGACCTTGTGAGCAGGGGCGCTTCTGGGGGCTCACCTGGGAGTAACGCCACTCCTCATCCTTCTGCTTCATCCGTGCGAGAACCACGGGAACGACGCCAAGGGGGTTTTGGAACATGTCATTGACGACGTCGAAGCCCTTCTCCACGCCATAGATCTTCTTGCAGACCCTCTTGAAGACGGGAATCACGCTTCCGCGGAGGGCCGACGGCATCTCGAAGCCTTCACGCTCGGCGGGGGTCATGACGTTGATCTGTTGTGCAACGGGCTCGAGCAGCTGGATGCACTTAATGTTCGCCTCGATGTTGAAGTCGTAGTCGTGACGCTCCTCGTCAATGCGGTGGAGACCCTCTTCGAAGCCGTTCTTGCGGTGAGCGACGAAGCCGGAGTCCTCGGATGCCCAGGTAGGGTGCGATGCCCACTCATCGTTGAGAACCGAGTTGCAAAGTTCATCTCGGCCGCTGCAGGGCTTCAGACGTTCCTAGTTCATGTCAGCATCAGTGTTAGGCAGTAGCTGGCTGATTGCCAGGCACTCACTCTTCGGGGAAGAAGTCTGTAGCTAGGTCCATAACCTCGGCAGTTGCTAAGAGACACCTTCTCGGCAGGAGGGGCGGGGCGGTTATCAACTAGAATCGGCTTGGGCTCGTAGTTCAAGAACAGCTTCCAGAAGTGAAGCAGCTCGGGGTTGGCGGCAAGAAAGACGCTTCCCTTCTGGAAGACCGTCTGGCGATCAATGATGGACTGGCTGAAGAGGTTGCAGATCTTGAGGAACTCGTTGAAGGAAGTCTTGTTGCCCAGGTACTTCTTGACCCGCTCAAAGAAGGCAATCTCGTCCTGGTGGGAAGTGGTGGCGGCAGAGGGTCCGATGGGCTCGGGCATGATGGGTGTGAGAGTGGGCTCAATCGCCGCGACATCGGCTGTCAGGGGCTTGTGCGCCAGCTTGGCTCGCTTGTTGCCAGCAGGAGCTGCGCCAGGAATCATCCGGTTCGCATTCGCTGATTCAGGGATGACAGGGACCGGAACAGGAGCTTGCTTGTCGTTACGAGGCCGCTTCTTGTTGTCCTTGCTAGCACTGGCAGGAGGAGCGAAACTTCCAAGAGGCGGCATCTTCTGGCCGTCTCGAAGGCCCGGCTGGGGCGTCGAGATGAGCGCGGCGACACCAGGTGCTTCCTCGTTGGCGCGGCCGGGTGTCCCCTTGGCTTGGCCGGCAGACTCGGGCAGGAACTGCTTAAAGTCCTCGAGCAGGTCTGGAGCGGTGTGGAACAGGGTAGTGACCTGGGCGTAAACCTCCTGAATGGGCTTCTGCTCGCGCTGGTAGGTTTGCAGGATTTCCAGGAACTGTTTGTAAATCTCAGGCTTGTCCTGGAAACGGTTCTGATGTAGTCAGCGAGCTGAAACTGAAGGAACAAAGTGAATAACCCTTGCGGTAAGACTCACCTTGATCTTGTTCACGTAACTGATAGCGTGGTTGAACTCGACGGGCCCGCGTCGCTCCATACCGGCTTGCTGAGCGGCAGCTCCGTTGAGAGCACCAGCCAGAGGCGTAGGTGTGTGAGCGTTGCGAGGAGGCTGTCCGCCAGAGGTTGGCGCGCTGCCTTGGGGCGGAGGAGGTCCGCGCTGTGCTTGATGGGCAGGTCCCTGGGCGTCGAAAGGTGCTCCGAGGCCCTGGGCCTGGTTGAAGACACCGCCTGCGTTCTGGATAGGGGTGCTGAAGGTGGCATCGGGGCTTTCAATGCTGTGCTGGGGCTGCTGCTGCTGCCAGTTGCCGCCGCGGCCAAAGATGGTGTGAGGTCCTCCGGCCGGCGGATGACCTGCATCTCCTGGAATGGCGCGGCCGGCAATCGATTGGACTGTGGTGCCCATGGGCGTGGTGACGCGGATGGTGTTCGGGTCGTTGCCCGTTCCACACTCGATCCGGTATCCAGGGGGGAGGAACGTGTTGAAACCTTGGATGAGGTTGGGGTGTCCGGCAAAGAGCTCTGAAACACGGTTGATGACTCCGGGTGTATCGATTCTGGGGGACGTTAGCTGCGGACAAAATCGAAAATTCGTGGGGTTTAGAGCTTACGCTTGCGACTTGAAGTCCTTCATAATGTCGAGGAACTTGTTGTAGACGTCGGCTTGGTCGTGAAACTGGACCTTGACTTGGTCAAGGTACGTCAAGGCGTCCTGAAGAACAGGTTCGTTAGTCATGACGTGTTGAGCTGGTGACGAAGATTGCTAGAAGAAGGGGGGAAGGGTGTCCTAAGGTGAAAACGTTGCGAGGGGGAAAACGGTGCTGGTTGCGACTTGTAAAGGCGAGAGGCCCGAGTGGGGTGAAGCCTGGGAAAAATCCAAAGGAAAGGAACCCAACCGCAGGTTTGCGCGCGAAACAAAAAAGGCAAGAACAATTTTTGATGCCGCTTGACCAACAATTGCATGCCGACAATGCGAGGCAAGAAATTGTCTATCAAGGCAGCAAGCGCAAACTCGACAGGGCACCATGATCGACCAAGACTGACACAGTCTGCCCGACGGCATGCTACAGGCAAAGCACAACGAAACACTACAAAAGAAGATACTCACGTTCAAGATGGGCTGCTGTCCCTGGGCCAGGCCGCCAGCATTCTGTCCGCCCTGCATTTGGTTTTGAGGCTGGCCAGCCGCGGGGCCAGCTCCGCCGGGTCCGAAAGACACCTGCTGCAGTGCCTGGGATGTTTCTCTCTGGGACATCGGGCCGCCGAATGGTGGCGGGTGGCCGCTCGGGGGACCGGCATTGTTGCTAGGGGGCTGGGTATGGGCGATCGGCGCGAACATCTGGTGCTGCGCGGGGGGGTTCGGGGCTCCAGCGTGAGGAGGAGGCCTTCCGGCATCGGGTTGAAGAGGACCGCCAAAGTTGGCGGGAGGTCCCGAGGGCGCGCCCAGGGGGATAGGAGGCGCGGCGGAACCGTGGTTTGCCAGGAGGCCACCGGGACTGTGGATGGCGCCGGCGATCCTCGAGGCCACGGGCTGGTGTATCGGGATCGAGCCTGCGCTGCTATGGTGAGGGGGCCCCGCGGGGGGGAAGCCCTCTCGTCTACGTCTCTCGTCGAGTTCTCGCTCTCGCCTATCTAGTTCTTCGGCCTCTTGCGTGATCCGACGGCGAGTCTCGGAGTCGCGCTCGCGCTCGAAGGCTTCGACGTCGTCCATGTTTTTTGCGCTCATGATCGGAGGTTCGAACGCCTGGTGGGGGGGGGGGCGAATGTTAGCGAAATTGTCAAAGACGATTGAACATGGGTAGTTGGAGCAAGCGCTCGAAGGTGAAAACCGCCGCATCGTGGACGGGGCGGGGTGGTGAAGAGCGAGGTCAGGTCTCGCGCCAGAAGAAGGCTGTCGGCTCAGGGGATCTTTCGGGGACGCCGTTCGCGACGCAACGTCCGTTCGTGACTTACCAGAAGATCGGGGTTTGGTGCGGCAGGTCTACATGGGAGATCAATCGGTACATGTAACAATCGTAAGGCGTGACAGCTGGTGCTTCAGGCGCTTGAGGTCCTGACGAAGCCGGAGGGTAGTGGGAGGGTTGGCAAGCTCTGACGGAGAATGCTGGGGTCCGACCAGGAGGAAGGTGACGAGACTGGACTGCCTCCAGCTTGCGCGCCAGCGGCAGCCCTGCGTGTGGCTCGGGTAGACTTCGGAGATCGCAAAAAGGCAATAGCGGGGCTTTATCTAATCGCCAGTGTTATCGCAATCCGGGGGTTCTGATTGGTGGGGGGGCTCCTTTTTTTGCCGGGTTTGCCAGGGGCGGTTTTGCCGGGCGCGGATGGGCTTCAAGTTCAGCATGGCGAATTTGATGCCATCACTTTGCGAGGCAATTCGCATTGTGCTATCGCTGGAAGCCAGGACCAAGTCATAGGATGTGTCCGACACCGCTTCAGCACTGAGGCCATATCTTTCGGTCTCATCTTCACAAACGCGGAACAGGCGCAAAGCCCAATATGAGGCATTAGGATTGTATTCTGATTTTAGGGGTATCCAAGCATGTATCGTCGCTCATGTTTCTCAATTTCTCATACACAGCACAGCAGAGGTCTCTCTCAGGCATAATTTCGCACGGACTTAATAACCCACTGCAGCGTGCTGTGTTAGTACAGAGCGTGCATGCGCTGGTCACACAGATGGGACACTGACAATCTCGCCGTTGGCAACGGTCTTGCCAACACTGATGACTTCAATGTCTCCGGGTTGGATCTGTGGTCTGGTCAGTCACAATGCATCGTGTAAAAAGACAAGCAGGCATGACATACGAATCTCGTGCCGTCCCTCTCCTCCCACCACACCTCGCGGTCGTCGCCCATGGGCTTGACCTTGTCTCCCTTTCCCCACGGCGACTCGGGTACCAAGTGAGCCTCAACGAACTTTTTCAGGTTCCGGTTGGCTCGCTCGTGGCCGTCGTCGCCATCGTATGCATTGGAGCCGACCTTGTTGTAGTCGCGGGGGTCTTCCCATGGCTTCCGCGGAAGAGCCTCGATGGCGGAGTTGAGGGGCGCGAGGACCGTTGTATTCTGGGCCTCGTCCTCGAGACGGCGGGATACCGGCTCAATGTCGAGCACGAAGCTCACAAAGGTGTTGATACTCTGGTCGCGGCTCAGGACGTCGGACAGACGCACGGCGCCTTCGCCAGGACCACCTCCGGGCATGGCTGGGATCAGGTGGAGGGGTTTCTGCTGGTCACTGCCACTGCGGACGCGGGGTCGGGCGCGGGATTGGGCCTGGGCGAGGTCCGGGTTGTGGATGAGCTGAGCGGCAGCGATGGAAGCGGTTGCAGCTACGGCGAGAGTCACAAGCCGCATGGTTGATGTTGGATTATCGCGATGCTGGCTGTGGTTGATGGCAGAACTTTGACTGACGCCTTGAAACAAATGGGAAGAGGGGCTGATGACATGCCCGCGCGGCGCGGCCTGTAGTCAGTGGTGAGACAGACAGGCCTGGGACCGAATCAGGACATGATTGTCCATTGATTGGCCGCCCGTGACTGCGCAGGTGACATCATCAACGATGTGGTGCCCAGGCGTGACTGAGAGTGAGCCGATCAAGGTATTGGAGGATACGAGGAGGATGCTCGAGTTGATTGGCATTACGGGACATTTCTTGGTGTAAGAAACGCATCTCGAATATTGCTGACCACCGTCTTCTGGACACCGGACTTGACACGGCGCTGTGAGCACGGCGAGCAAGACGATGGGATGGTGGGGAATCGTCTTGCCCCCAATCCACATCGGGATTGTAGCCGGCTCGACGTCCGACTAGAGGCCGATGCCGCACCGTTGCGCTGCCTTCGTTGCGCGTGCTGCCAGCGTCGGTGAAGACAGTCTACAGTTCCAGGTCCGTACGAATCATGAAGGCGCGACGGCAACAGAAGCGATGGAGGGACGGAATGGCGGTCACTGCAAAGCTGCGCAAAGCCGGCCGTCTTCATGTGGGCTTGGTGTGGCAGCGGTGTTTCCAATTACACGTGGACTCGAGGCTAGCTGGGCGGTCGACAGGCGGCTGAGAAAGGTCCCCCAGATTCACATGTCAGCAACCGGCATTGGAGCCAGCGCCGCAGCGCGTGAGACCAAGAGTCAGGAGTCCCCAGACCGGCTCCGCATGAGGCGTCACCTGATGAGGATTGTTTCCCGCACGCGCAGTGTTGCATGTCCGTGTTCCTGGCCTTTTTCCAATGCTTAGTCGACGGGGAATCACATGCCAGAGCCTGGTTCTTTGGGGGAAAAGAGGCGACGCGGAGACCCCAAGTGCTGGCTTTTGGGGGAGCGGGAACAGAACGGGGAACAGTTTGGAGAAGACTGGGGACACGCCACGACTGAACGGCCTTTTTTTGGTCTGCTGATCAAAGTGGTGATTCAGCTGTCGGTCTTCAATTGCGGTCCAGAACGGAGGACTGGCTTGATTGATTGACGGTGCTCCAGACTCGGCTCTGAAGTTGGGGCACTGGACGTCGCCTGGCGTGGCAACCGGGAAATCCGCCCCATTCGAGTCCAGAATGCCCGACCGTCCGTTTCCGTCTCCGTTTCCACACACACCACCATCCCCCCTGGTGGCGACGGAACTGAATCGGGTCAGCCGCCCCCTCCTCTTGGGGTTGGAGAAGGTCCCGGAGCAAAAAAAAAAAAATAAGATTCGGGAGACGAGAGGGGTTAAATATCGACGATAAATTTATTTAATTGCAGCAAAATAGCTTTTTGAAGGCCGACTGCGCTCTCTCGTGGAGGCTCGGCTGCTTCGGGCCATGAGCCAGCGAGAGATAAATTCGATGCTCGGTCGGTTTTGCTACGAGGGAAAACGGGACCCTCAGTGCTCCTCCGTTTTACGGCGCCCCGTCCAACGAACCGTCGGCATCATCAAAGGCAAGCCGCCCCGGACAACACTCTTCCTTGACAACGAGGGGGTCGCCGAGTTCAAATAGTACCTAGCATCGATGGACTTCCTGATCTTCAACCCTGTGATCGACCCAGTGTTCTTACCGCCCCCTGGTTGCATGTCTCGTCGTCAACACTCCCAGCGTCGCGGCACCGTGTCCGTGAGTGTACCTCGGTCCAAGCCCCATGACAATTGCGTGCCAGGGATTGGGCTCACGCAGGGAAAACCGGGGCGACCCCAGACTTCTCGGACGGTGCATTGCCCCCCGCCAGCGCCCCCTCACCCCCCCAAAGTCGCCGTGGCAGCGCCCTGGCGGCGGCCTGAAGAGGCATCTGCCCGCGAAACCGCTCCCTCGATCCCCCCCCACCCCCTTGCACGCGACCGTCGACCTCGGCCCAGCTGCCGTCACCAGCGCCCACCGTCAGCGGCAGGAGGCCGAGCAACCCCGGGCTAGCTCACGTCCTCGGCGCAACCAGACAGACAGGCGCATTCCATCGTCCCTTCCTTTACTAAAGACTCCCCGCCCGACTCGTCGAGACCACTTCCGGCTTTCTTCCTCCTCCTCTGCCCTTCATCAATTTATCTTGCCATCCTTTTCCTCCTCCTCTCTTCCTCTTCCTCTTCTCTCCCCCAAGATACCCCATTCCTCTCCAGTCTCACATCACACACACACCAAAATGGCCCCCAGAGTCGTTGTCGTCGGTGGTGGTCGTAAGTTTCTCCTGCCCGCGCGATCGGCCGCTTTCACATGCTCTTTACCCCGATGAAGGCGACGTCTCGAATCTTATGCTGACCGCGTTTGCGCCCCTTTCAGTGTCTGGCCTGAGTGCCGCCCACACCATCTACCTCGCTGGCGGAAACGTCGTCGTTCTCGACAAGCAGGGTGAGTTTCTCTACATCTCCCAGCCCGCTGCTACGGTGGCCTCCACGTCCAAGTGGCAAGCTGACGCTCGGCCCTCTCAGGCTTCTTCGGAGGCAACTCCACCAAGGCCACATCCGGAATCAACGGTGCCTTGACGCGGACGCAGGTCGACCACAAGATTGCCGACAGCGTCAAGCAGTTCTACGATGATACCCTCAAGTCCGCCCGTGACAAGGCCCGCCCCGACCTGATCAAGGTCCTCACCTACAAGTCCGCCGCTGCCGTCGAGTGGCTGCAGGACGTCTTCAACCTGGACCTCACCCTTGTGTCCCGTCTCGGGTAAGTTATTCCCACCGCGTCCGGTCAATCTCCCTATCATCGTCTAACAATCGCCCCAGTGGCCACTCCCAGCCCCGAACCCACCGTGGCCACGATGCCAAGTTCCCTGGCATGGCCATCACCTACGCTCTGATGCAGAGGCTCGAGGAGCTCGCCGAGACCGAGCCCCACCGTGTCGAGATCATTAAGAAGGCCCGCGTCACTGGCCTGAAGAAGGATGGCAACACCATCACCGGTGTCAACTACGAGTTCAACGGCGAGGAGCAGTCCGTCGACGGCCCCGTCGTCCTCGCCACCGGTGGCTACGCCGCCGACTTCACCGAGACCTCCCTCCTCAAGGAGCACAGGCCCGACACCTTCGGCCTTGCCACCACCAACGGCTCGCACGCCACCGGTGATGGCCAGAAGATGGTCATGGCCATTGGCGGTAACGGCATCGACATGGACAAGGTCCAGGTCCACCCCACCGGTCTTGTTGACCCCAAGGACCCCGGCTCCAAGTGGAAGTTCCTCGCCGCCGAGGCCCTCCGTGGTGAGGGTGGTCTGCTCCTCAACGCCGACGGCGACCGCTTCTGCGACGAGCTCGGCCACCGTGACTACGTCTCCGGCATGATGTGGAAGGAGAAGGACAAGGGCAAGTTCCCCATCCGCCTCATCCTCAACTCCAAGGCCTCCAACGTCCTTGACTTCCACACTCGCCACTACTCCGGCCGTGGCCTGATGAAGAAGATGACCGGCAAGGAGCTCGCCAAGGAGATTGGCTGCACCCCCGACCACCTCCAGAAGACCTTCACCACCTACAACGCCATTGCCGACGGCAAGCAGAAGGACCCCTGGGGCAAGAAGTTCTTCCACAACCTTCCACTCGACATTGATGACGACTTCCACGTCGCCCTCATGGAGCCCGTTCTCCACTTCACCATGGGTGGTATCGAGATCAACGACAAGGCCCAGGTCCTGAACAAGGAGGGCAAGCCCTTCGACGGTCTCTTCGCCTGTGGTGAGCTTGCCGGTGGTGTCCACGGCGCCAACCGTCTCGGTGGTTCCTCCCTGCTGGGCTGTGTCGTCTACGGTCGCGTTGCCGGTGACACCTCCAGCAACTACCTGTTCCAGCAGTCTCTGTCGGGCGCCTCTGGCGGCGCCGCCGCCCGTCTGGGCCAGATCTCCCTGCACCTCGACCCCTCCCAGCCTGGCCGCGTGACGGTCGAGTGGGCCAACGGCGGTGCCTCGGGCTCCGGCGCCATCGCCTCGGCCCCTGCCTCCTCGGATGCCCCTACCGCCGCCCCCAAGGCCAGTGGACCCAAGGAGTTCAAGATCCCCGAGAAGGAGTTCACCATGGAGGAGGTCGCCAAGCACAACACCAAGGAGGACCTGTGGGTCGTCGTCAAGGGTGTCGTCATGGACCTCTCCAACTGGCTCGAGGAGCACCCTGGCGGTCCCCAGGCCATCATGAACTTCATGGGCCGTGACGCCACCGAGGAGTTCGAGATGCTGCACGACGACGAGGTCATCCCCAAGTACGCTCCCGAGCAGGTGATTGGCCGCGTCAAGGGTGTCGAGCCCACGCTGGAGCTGTAAGCGGGTTGCCTGTGTTGGAGCACCGACCGGGCCGATGGGCCTGGTGGCGGCATGACGAGCGATGGGGAAAAGATACCTATTATTTGATGACTGAGCTCTCCGAGTCTGAGACGGAGAAGGGGTCTAAGAGGACTCCGTGGCGCACTACTGGCGAGCCATTTGGCTACGGATTGGGATCTGCGTCGCATTGTACTGATAGAATACTTGGATGTAGTCTTCTTGGATTAAACATGGCCTTTTTTGTTACTAACCGTCGAAGTGAACCAATGTTTGAGGTGAAAGAGGCTGGCCGTATTCATCCTGACGTCCTAGACGGGCCTTTGCATGCACACCTCGGTGAGCCACAGGCTGGCCGCGAATATCATTCTACCAGAGAACAAGCATCAGCCCAGTGCTTGGAGCAACTGATTTGCCGCTGCGACTGCATTAAAGCTCTGTTCAATGTAGAAAGCCAAAAGGTTGATGCTATGCTCACTATGGCCTAAATACATAGCTTTCAATTGATAGCTCGCTAGCAAGTGTGCTTACTCTGGATGATGATGAGTGGTTCATGATTCTGCTCGCGGCTAAGGGTAGTATTTCCACTATGAAACGTGCTGTTCGAGAGGATATGGATGTGCAGTGGATGGCGACATTGCATATCTGATGGGGTTCATCTATGTTATCTCTTCTTTTCTTTAGCAGCCAGCTGTATGAGGGAACTGTCAGTCGAAGTTGTCAGTCGAAGTCGTAAGTCGAAGTTGTCGGTCGAAGTTGTCAGTCGAAGTTGTCAGTCGAAGTTGTCAGTCAAAGTTGTCAGATTAGGCCTGCAGACAATGTCGATGGTCTGCGATTTTAGCCATGCCGGTGATCTTCATCATACCGCCGACGGGCCAGTTGGGAAGAAGTCAAATACGTCGTGCTTGTCTGTCACTCGGCCTGTTTCCAGTAGTCCAACTGCATTTATGAGTGAATATCTTGGTAGGAAAGCCCGAGGTGTGTTGATGGCAGCGGAGTAGTACCTCAGATGGCTTGACGTGTACACACGGAGCATGGGAATAAGAAGACGGAAACTTCATATCGAAGGAAGCTTTAAACGGATTTGAAAAATCAATGTTTACGGGAAGGATTGACCGAATGTGAAAGGTGTGGCCAGAAGCTCTCACGGATTGCGAGCCCTTGACCGGCGGCCACTCGAAGACAGACCATTGTGTTCAACTCGTGGGTTTACACGCTACCACCGTGCCTTGCTACCACAGAGTTTCTCGCCTCTCTGCCTCCTCTTGTATTCATCGTTTGTTCACCAAGAGGCTGTCACTTTGATCCTAGAGGCCTCATGGGAGGGTTCGCAGCGGTAGCGGTGTCTGTGGAATGAAGAGGCAAGGATGTCGAGGATTCGAAGGAGCCATCTTAGCTCGACGTCCTTGTCAATGTAAAACACATAGCTTGGGTGCTTCCGATATATCACCTCACGGACCCCGTACACCATCTTTTCGATTTTTCTACGGTGTTCCACGAGAGTGGCTGCTTAGTAGCAGTCCACCATCCCAAGAGACGTCGCAATGCTGCCACCCTGCTCGGCCTCATCTCTGGCCGGCTTATGTCTCTGGTCCTTGAGACGCACTGGCCAACTGGATGCACTACTTTCCGGCGGCTCGCGAGGCCAAATACCATCCCTAGGGAGACATGCAAGACCGGTAGCGGCTGCCTTGGCGTACGACCATGGTTGCTGGTGCTGGCGCAACATGCCAGCTCCCTTGGCCAAGGTCGTTCAGCCCCTCGACCCCCAACGACAACACCATCACGACGGACCCCGAGGAAAAGAAGCCTGACGCCTCAGCACAGAAGAAGTCGGAGCTGCAATTGGTCACCCGAAGATAAGGCGACGACGCTGTGAGACCGAGGCACTGTCGGCGAGGAAGTGGCTGGAGGCTGACGACCGTGCCGGGACGATGTCTCACCGCCCGGAAGATGAAACATCCAGAAGCCAGCATTGCATCGATGGACCGAGTGCCAGCCTTAGACGCCTCCATGTCTTCTGGCAAGCTGAACTGCCGTGCTACGGGGGGATGTCAAGCCCGCCAGGAATGCAAAGTCGCTGGAAAAGGGAGGTCGTGTTTCAACACCGCCGGCAGAAGAAGAAAAGGAGGTGATGCTAAAATTCATGAGCCGAGACATACTCCACCAGACCACTACGAATAAGTGATCATGGTGATGAGTGCGGTAGTCTAATGGCTCGGCATTTCAGGACTTGCGTTGCCCTGGAATACGCAGCTCTTGGCAGGATGTCCGGATACTCGTATAGTAAGGCTTCATGGCGCAGGTTCGACTCTCTCGCGGATGCTTGTACGACTTCAGACACAAAGGGGTCCCGGTTGTCCGCCATGGAGACTCTGACGTTTCGTGGCACTCGATGGGATGGAAGGGCGAGGGGAGCCAAGAATATCGTGGGATAAGGGCGAAAAGCGTGGCGTCCAGTCGTGTAACTTGAGCTGGGGAAAAGTCAGGCCAGGCAGAGCGTTGGGAGTTGGCAGCCTGAGGGTGACTGTCGTTGTGACGGTAAAACGTGGTCGTTTCTCGCTTGCTGTAGCAAGAGCCTCAGGGAAAGGGGTCGTCGTCGTGTCCAGGAAACAAGCACGAATACTCGGACCCATGGATGCTGAAATAGACAGCATGTTACCCGCTCCCGTATGTCGTGTACCTCGCTTCCCGATGGAAGTGGACGGAATAGCCTCGAGTGCTTTCTTGCTTTACGTTGCTTCCACGGACGTTGGGTTGCTGACTGCCTGTTTGTGCTTGATCTGACAGACAAGCCGCGACGCGCGAATCCTGTCCGTCCGTCCTGCAATGCAGGCGGGCTTCAGGCTCGGTACGAAAATCGGTACCGGCGAGGTACATTGGCGAGAGTGGGTCCGTTCCCCCGCAAACTCGTCCAAGCCATCAGCCTATTCCCACTCGAGAACTTCGGCTCCTTCGCCAATGCAGCGAATTGCAGGGAGGACCAGCAGCGGCCGAGCCGGGGGTTCAAGTTTGCTGCACTCACACTGTACGAGGCAGTGGAGTGATTGATGACTGGCGGGAGGTGAGTAAACTCGGGCTCGGTTGTCTTGGCCATGACTACTGACCTGTGGAAGAAGCAAAATGTCCCAACGGTGAGGACATTCTATCTGTCATGATGCTGAGTCGGAGACCGGATGACAAGCACCCGGCCGGGCTGGGACGTTTGCTTTGCTCTGACAGCCATTTGTCAGGCGCCATACCAACGCTTAGACCCTTGGGGCCTTGTGGCGGTACCAGCGGTATGGCCTCGATGTAGCATCGCCTCTGTCACAACTCGAAGTGTCATTTGCAGAGGGCCACGCCGGATCCGACATGAGGAAAAGGGCCTTGCTCGGCTAGACAAAAGCCTGGCGCAGTGCTGTGTGGTCCAGCGTGCTCATGGTGGTCGGCTCCCCGGCCTTGGCTCGGCTGTTGAGACCGTTGACATGCGTGCAGCGCTTGCGCCGGTTGTGGATGGACTATTCCCGCCACCACTAACTGTAGGCTGGGCTGGGCTTGACGGTTTGCTGTGCGTGCCCAGCGCCAGCCTCCAGCCTCCAGCCCAGCTCCTCACGAGACGGCCGGGAGCCCGGGGGGTTGCTGTGATACCGGGCCAGGTTTCTGCGCATGTCTGCTTCGTTATTGGTCATGGTGGTGTCAGGTCAGACGAGCTGCCGCGCCGTGTCTGTCGTCTGCTTCCATGTCAGCCAGCGCCGTGCCCACCAAGTTCTTGTACATCAAGTGCCGAGTAATTAAGAATGGGTCTGTGTAAACTTGCCTATACGAGGAACATATGCTTCTTTTCTCACCTGAAGGGGTCGTTCTTTGATGGGAAGTATGACATGACTTTGGACACCGGACTGGACTCGACATGATATGACAGAGGGACTTCCAGGCTACAAACTGCACCTGTCCCGCTATGCCCGGCGCTGTTTAGCGTATGCCGCAGGCCAATAGACAGCGACGCGCTATCCCTGGACTGGGAGCGCCACCAGCAGGGGAAGCGACGAGGGGATGCCCTTGTTCCCCCGGGCTGTCGTGCTTGTCGCGGTCGACTGGTGTCTGGGGAGGGGTGGCCCACACTGACTGAACCAATCAGCTCGCAGCAGCCCCCTTCCAACCCCGGGGCCACAGTGGACAAAAACTGTGCAGATCGCCCTCGACCCGGTCCATCTGCTTCTCTCTGCCCCGTCCGCCTCTTCAAGTTTGCATTCCTCTCCAGCTCACACTTCCGCCCCGTACTTCCAGCATCCCCCGGGACCAGGCATTTCCGTACAATCCTTCCCGCACAGTGCCGTGCCGTCTGCAGCCCTCCGACCACACCCGCCAGGCAAGGCCGGTCACCCACGCCCCCCCCTGGGCCACATCCCCCCCCCTCGAGGCATTCCCATCTTCGCCCGCACATTCAGCAGTCGAACTCGCTCCCCCCCTCCGCTCCCGATGAACGCTCTGGACCGCTGCTCTCCCTAATCTCCACTACTACCGCTGCCAGCGATTGTCCAATTTTACCCACACCCGATCGTCCACTTCATCTGTCCCTTGTCAACCACCTGCACTGCCCGTCTGTCGCCCTTCGCAAATGGTCGTCCAACGACGACGAACCCGTCGACACCTCGCCACCATCGACGACTCGCATCTCTCTCGCTCGGGGTAGAACGACGACAAGAACACCCTGGATTGACGTCGCTCTCCCACCCTTCACCATGGTGTTCGCCATGGGCTGGCAGAAGCCCGACAATGTCGCCGGCTCGTCAGCCCCAGCCATCATGGTCGGCCTGTTCGTCGCCACGGGTGGTCTGCTCTTCGGCTACGACACTGGGTAAGCGCCTTTACGAAATCCGACCGAGTCACCGATCGAAATACGCATCGCGGCGCACGGAGGAGGAAAGGGTTGTCGTCGCGATGCGCTCGGGGGACTCGGTGGGGGAATGCTTTGTCACGAGCACTGGCTGATTGAACGCGACAGGTCTATCAACGGCATCCTCGCCATGGATTCCTTCACACGAGACTTTGGAACCCCGAATGAAGCCGGCCAACCGAGCATAAGGCCCAGCGAAGCCTCAAATATCGTCGCCATTCTCAGCGCCGGCACTGCCATCGGCGCACTTCTCTCCGCCCCTATCGGCGACACCATCGGACGTCGTCTCTCGCTCCTAGTTGCCGTTGCCGTCTTCTGCATCGGCGGCGTGGTGCAGGTCTGCGCTACGAATATTCCCATGCTTCTCGTGGGAAGGTATGGTCCATGTGTTCCGTTGCCGAGGGAGAGTCATGCTGACAGACATGCAGATTCTTTGCTGGCGTAGGAGTCGGCGGTATTTCCGTACTGGTCCCCCTATATCAGTCAGAAATGGCACCAAAATGGGTCCGAGGTACCCTCGTGTGCGCATACCAGCTGTCCATCACGATAGGTCTGCTGACGGCATCTGTCGTCAACATTCTCTCCTACAAGATGGCCACGGCCGCCGCATACCGTATTCCTTTAGGGATGCAACTAGTATGGGCTGTCGTCCTCGCCCTCGGCCTTCTCGTTCTCCCCGAGACGCCTCGCTATCTAGTCAAGCGAGGCCGGACGGAAGACGCGGGTCTGTCGCTCAGCCGGCTTCGACGACTTGACATCACACACCCCGCCCTACTTGACGAACTCCAAGAGATCGTCGCCAACCACGAATATGAGCTCACACTAGGTCCCGACACATACAAGGAGATCTTTACCGGCTCACCAAACCTCGGCCGCCGCACCCTCACTGGATGCGGACTGCAGATGCTGCAGCAGCTCACAGGCATAAACTTCATCATGTACTACAGCACCACCTTCTTTGGAGGCGTCGGTGTTCAGGATCCGTACCTGAAGTCGTGCATTCTCCACATCATCAACGTCTTCTCGACTGTTCCGGGTCTCCTGGTCATCGAGTCATGGGGAAGACGCAAGCTCCTCATCGTCGGAGCCATTGGCATGGCCATCTGCCAGCTTCTGATCGCCTCCTTCTCCGCCGCGGCAGGCGAACAGCTCAAGACGGCGTCACAGACCATTTTGATCGTGTTCTGCGCCTTCAACATCTTCTTCTTTGCCGGGTCATGGGGCCCGGTCGTCTGGGTCGTCACCTCCGAGATCTACCCCTTGAAGGTTCGAGCCAAGGCCATGTCAGTCACCACATCGGCCAACTGGATCCTGAACTTCGCCATCGCTTATGGCACACCGTTCATGGTCGGAGAAGGCGCCGGGTACGGCGACATTGGACCCAAGATCTTCTTCCTCTGGGGCGCCTTCTGCATCATCGCCATCCTCTTCGTGTGGTGCATGGTCTTTGAGACCAGCAAAGTCAGTCTGGAACAGATCGACGAGATGTACGAGCGTGTGGACTACGCATGGAACAGCACGCGGTTCGTGCCGAGCTGGAGTTTCCAACAACTCCTCGACGAAGGATGGTCACCAAGCGCGCAGCCGCCTGCGCCGCACGAGCTGCAGCAGACATCATCTGCGTCAACCACGTCCACGACACAGACGGATCCACATCCATCAGGCGCGTCAGGGACATCAACGACAAGCTCGGAAAACAAGTCGATACCACAGATGGGGAATGTTGATTTTGCGTACTGATACAATCGTTTACGACTTATACCGGAAATACCAGCGACGGAGTTTTTATGATATGAACTGGGGGACATTTTGGGTTACTCACTCGCCACTACTTGGGAGGTCGGCGTTTGGCTCTCTCCATCTGGAAGCGACGGATGGTCCCGGTTTTGTGGCCGGCGGCTCAAGGCACCACGTCATGCCTTTTGGCTGGAGTACGTGTTGCGCAGGCTGTCGAGGACAGGTGCGGAGCGTAACTTGCACCAATAGGCGGCGGACGGCGGGATGTGCTGGCTATATATAGCGTAATCCAGTCGATTCTTGAATCTGCGATTGACGTGGCTTTATGTCTGTCCTTGAAAGTCGTCTACGTGGGTTGAAGTAGAGACGAACGCTTGATATGATTCTTCAGCTTGGGAGTTGAAGAATGTTGCTCTCGCTGTGCCTCGAAGCCATGTATCGCAAACATGGCAGTCCCGCCGAGCTCACCGTGTCCGTATCAAGCAAGAAGCCTGTTCGCACAGGCCACGCAACCAAAACCCCACCATTGAATGCCACTGATCCACCTCCAATATCGAGGTGGAACAGACGAGCCACCACCTGTCACTGCTGCAACAACGTCGACACCAAAGCCTCCGTGGCCGACGTCCTCACCCCGGAAACCAAGGCACAGCGCAGCCATGGAAGCAGCGCTCGCCGAGGAAGAGGACCGCTTCGTCGAGGACCGGTTCTTCTCAGACGCGCTCTCGCAATCCGACCTCTCCGCCTCGGACAATGCCAGCATCAGCGGCAGCGACAGCGAGTTCGACGACGACGACGACGACGATGGCACCGGCGCAGGTATTTCGCCCGTCCGACACGTCCAACCGAATTACTTTGCGCCGCCCTTTTACGGTCGCCCGCCGACACCGCTCCCGCCCTCTCCATCATTGACATCCCTCCTCCGACCGTCGCGACCAACAACCCCCGACGCTTCAGACGATGACTTTGAACCCGTCCCGCGGGCGTCGCCCGAGGTCCCGACATATGAATACTACGGCTTCGTGCTCTACCTCTTCTCAACAATGACGTTCCTCGTCTACCTCCTCTGGTCATTCCTGCCATCACCCTTTCTTCACGCCCTGGGAATATTCTACTACCCGAACCGATGGTGGGCACTTGCCATTCCAGCGTTCATCACGATGTTGGGGGTGTACATTTACGTCGCGCTTGCGCTGTATAATGTCGAGATTATGACGTTGCCGTTGGCGTCGATTGAGACAATTGTCGATGATGCGGCGCAGGTGGCGGTCGTGGATGGAAAGGGACGGATGAGGCATGGGGCGGCGAAGAGGAGGACGAGGGATAGGAGGGATAATAGGATTAATGGGGGGCCGAGGCTGAATTGGAGGAATATTTGGAATGAGGGGACGGATGCGGTTATGGATGTGCCGCTGGCGGGGGTTTGTGAGGTGTTGTATGGGGAGGGGAGGGAGGTTGTGTCTGAGGATGAGTTTGTGTCATAGCGGTGGATGGGAGACGATGAGTTGAATATTTGCGCTGTGGTGATGTATAATGCCCGTGATGAAGGTTTGACTTATTCTCTACAGCCTCAGTCCAGCCACTATCAACCATTCACAGTCAAGCATAACGAATGTGCTCAGATTGCTCGAAAAAAGAACAGCTTGCCAGCTTGCCATATCATTCCTCATTATTACAAGTCTATCGATTAATTCCAACACTCAACGGCTCTCACGCAGCCTTGTACACCTCGAAACCGCCAAACTCCCAGTACGCATCAGTAAAGGCCGACGGGTTCTCCGCCTGGAACTTCTGACACGTCTCCATCGGGCACCCGGACGACTCCCACCTCGGGTAAATGGCGTCTCCGCAGATGGTGACATTGATAATGATGCTCTGGTTGCGGAAGTGGTTGCCAATCGTGCATTCAGTAGAGGGGAAATCGGCAGTGGCAGTACCCCATGACGAAGGGTTCGGGACCACACGGCCAGTGTTGGTGGTGCCAACGTTGGCGGCAAAGCTTGAAATATCGCTGGGCATGGAAGAGCCGCGGGCGAACTGCCAGAGACGGATACCAGCATCCCGAATCTCGAGGGCGATGACACCGCCGCCGCCGGTGTTGAATCCTGAACCGTAGCCGTTACCGCCGCCAATCTGCTGGGGGACGGCGACGCCGCAGCCGGCATTTCCGTTTGTCGAGTTGAGGCAGTCGGACTGGAGGGAGTTACCCTCCATCTGGCGCTTGACGGACATTTCGCAGCCGTCAGTGGTGTGGAGGGTCATCATATTGCTGTTACCGTCGTGGGTGCCGTCGGCCGAGGTGTCTGCTTTGGTGACTTGGCCAGGGGCGGGGGGGTTCATGGCTTCCATGACATCGATCTCGCCGTTGGTGGGCCAGTTGTCATGGTCGCTGAGCCAGAGGGCGGGCCATGTTGCGCAGCCGATGGGGGCGTGGCGGACGTCGAAGAGGAAGAGGCCCTTGTCGTAGGTGGACTTTGAGGTGACGCGGACGGAGAAGCGGCCGGTCGAGGCGTCGGGGTCTGAGCCGGGGCCGACGGAGGTGTCGACGCGGAGGATGGAGCGGGAGGCGGAAGAGTAGGTGAGGTTCTGTAGGGAGATTAGGGGTGAGGTGAGATAGACGGGTAGATGAGGCTCACCAGTGATGTAGCCTGCTCTTTGGGGACGTAGTGGACCATGCCACCGGCTGGAGGATGTTAGTGATGCGCGGGATGAGGCAGAAGATGGGAGACTGACTTGGGTCAAATCCTGTAAAGTAGTTGAACTTGTCAAAGAACTGCTCGCCAGCATCTTCGAAGTGGTCAGCTCAATTCCTGTAATCAAATGTGAAGCAAACTTACATGTCTCGCTCAGCGAATATGTCAAGGGCGAATAGTCTGGGTAGCGGTTCTTCTTTTGCACAGTGACAGCCACGGCGGGCACGACGGCCAAGATGATGACCACGACGAGGCCAAGACCGATCCAGACCCTCTTTCCCCATCCTCTCGGGTCGAGCGGCGATCTTCTAGTGTTGAACGAGCCATCATCGCTATCAAAGGCGGCCGGGCGGCGGACGCTGGTGCTGGCGACGTGCTTGTCCTGGTTGTAGTAACTGTCCGCCATGTTGGGCGAAATGTTGTCTCGTGATTTGATGTAGGAGAGACAAAAAAAAAAAGGTACGGGAGTGGCGGAGTGAAGAACGGATGGGATGGGATGGGATCTTTGGGGGTGGGTGGTGGTTATGGCTCGGCGCATTCCCTGGTCATGGTGGGGCGTTTAGGGACTTGTGTGTGGTGTGTGAGTGAATGCGATATGATGCGAGGTCGATGAGTCGAACTATCAGTGCCTGGGCAATGGGTAGGATGGGATTGGTATTGGCAAGAAAAAAAAACAGGATCCCAGAAGGGAAAGTCGGGCGCGCAATTGGCTTGATTCTGTTGTAGGTACACCATCCGCGGAGGCCGCGCAACTCACATGCAGGACCAGATTGTAGTGTACCCCTGTCACTTGGTCGGGCCCTTTACGGTGAATCGTATCCTGCCTCATCGACCGCGGGACGTTTTAAAAACACGCGCTCGCGCCCTGGGGGTTGCTCCGCCACGATTTGTTGGTACTGTGCCGCTGGTATGCATCCCATCTCTGGCTGGGCTGCAGGTACTGTTTCTCGTCCGAAAGGAGTCTCGGTGAAACGGGGACGGTCATAGCAGGCACCCATGTTCCATCTGGATATCGTCTCCACACACCTAAGATCTCTGATGGACTTGTGGCCGTGATGGTCTTGAGTACAAGCACTTATCTGCAATGCGTCGGCCGGCCGAGGGGTGCCGTGGACGTGATGTGTGCCCTGGCGACGAGAATGGATGACCCATGTTCGGAATCGACGGCGCCAGGTCGCCCCTGGCACTTGCACTAAAATCGGATGCGGCTCAAGACGACGTGTCGCGCGTGTGCCAGTGGCGAGTTCGGGTTCGTATCGAGCAGGGCCTTCAATCTACATTTGGCAGCAGATGACTAAGAGGGCCGCCAGAAGTATTATGACGTCTGGGGAGTGTTTTGATAATAATAGTAGAGTTTCTTGGACGTGTTGCAGGGCGAGACTGCGTGGATAGAAGATCCATCAGACGTTGGGCTGGTTGGTTCCAAGTTGCCTGTGGTGTTCCGTGCGGATGATCCGGGACGGCGCCGATCGTGCGCCCACGGACTTTTTACTTGCCTTGGCAGTTCGGTCTTCGAACGCTCACCGAAGCTGCAGCTCCACACTTCGGTGTACTGGCCGGTGTGAGGGACCGTTATTCCCAAACAGGTCAAGCGACCCGTGGATTCGTCCTGGGCCAATGCTCCAGAGCTGCGAGTGGTCTTCGAATCAAAATCCTCAGCCTTGTCAACCCGTACCCGCCCACCACTGCATCGCATCTCCAACCACCGCGTCGCGACCCGAAAGACGTGTCAACGTCCCCCATCGCCAATTGACCACGACCACAACCCAAGACACACGCGACAATGTCACAGCAGCCTCTCTCGTCCTCGGCACAGCCGACCGACGTCTATGGCGGAGGTAAGCTCCCAGCACCCTTTCGCGCCTGTCCGCACCCCCCGGCTGACCAGCGCCTGCGCCCACAGACGAGGTCTCCGCCATGGTCCTCGACCCCGGATACTGCCACACGCGCGCAGGTTACGCCGGCGAGGATGTCCCCAAGAGCATCCTCCCCTCCTTCTACGGCCGCCTCGGATCCTCCGACCCTCCCAAGGATCTTTTCGGCGACGAGTACCTCATCCCCCAGGCCGACCTCGAAGTGAAGAACTACATGTCCCGCGACAGCGTCGTCGAGGACTGGGATGTCGCGACGAAGATGTGGGAGTACATGCTGGTCAACCGCCTCCAGCCCGGCAAGCAGACGTCGCCCTCGAAGAACGGCCTCAACGATGACCCGAAAGAGACTCCCGCCGAGGGTGAGGCTGGCACAGCAAATGGCAACGGCACTGCCGACGCAGACGTCAACATGGATGATGTCGAACTCCAAGAAAAGGCCCTCCAGGAGAACCCCCTGCTCATGACCGAGGCGCCCTGGAACACGGCCAAGTCGCGGGAAAAGGCTATCGAGATCATCATGGAGAACTGGGGATGCCCCGCCTTCTGGCTGAGCCGTACCCCCGTCCTCGCCGCCTTTGCCGCCGGCAAGCCCAGCGCCCTCGTCATCGATGTCGGCGGCTCAAACACCTCCGTCACCGCCATCCACGACGGCATGGCCCTCAAGCGCTCCATCCAAAAGTCCCCCGTCGCCGGCCTCTGGCTCACCTCCCAGGTCCGCAGCCTCCTCGACTCGTCCGACGCCAAGCTGGATATCGTCCCAACCTTCCAAGTCGAGAGCAAGACGCCCGTCGACGCCGGCGCCGCCGCCCAGTTCGTCTCCCGCACCTTCCCCTACTCCATCAGCGACTCCTTCCAGGCCTACGAGAAGGAGCGCGTAATCACAGAGTTCAAAGAGTCCGTCGTCGAAGTCTGGCGCGGTCCCGGCAAGTTCTCCAACCCCGCCAACGAGGACTATGCCCGCCAACAGCCCGGTCGCGTCTACGAGTTTCCCAACGGCGCAAACCAGATGTGGCGCGAGCCTCGCTTCCGCGTCTCCGAGGGCATGTGGGACGAGGCCGCCGCTCTTCCCGTCCCCGGCGACGAACCCGCCGTCACAAAGGCCCAGACCATCCCCGAGCTCATCCGTGCCTGTCTCAACGCTGTTGACGTGGACCTGCGACCCAACCTGCTGGGCAACATCGTCGTCACTGGTAGCACCAGTCTGCTCAACGGCTTCAATGACCGTCTCAACAACGAGCTCATGACCATGTTCCCCGGCACCAAGATCAAGATCCACGCCGCCGGTTTGACCACTGAGCGTCGCTTCGGCGCTTGGATCGGTGGAAGCATCCTGGCCAGTCTGGGTACTTTCCACCAGATGTGGATCTCGCGCAAGGAGTATGAGGAGAATGGTGTCAACATTGTGGAGAAGCGCTGCAAGTAGGCACAAAATGCCTTGGAGGTGGATAAGACGGGCTGGGTTGGGTTGAAGCAGGCGTACGGAGTTGACAGACGGGCCCGGAAAAGGGCCCTGGACTTTGTGTGTGTAGCAAGGGGTAGGTTGCCCCTGTGCGGGTTATCTGGTGGTTTCTATTGCGGGGGGCCATATGCCTGCCGAAGGAAGCAGATACCCATACATATGATGCTTTTTCATGGTCTGAGGATGTGTGGTGATGTGATGGGCCATGCCTCTTGTGTTTGTGCCAGGTGAGGCGAGTATGAGGTCTGCCAAGTTGGAAATGTCAGCTTGGGGGTACTTTTCGGTTCGTCCATTCTCCAGGGCATCCATTGCAGCTAAGGGTATCTATACCACGAGGAAGTCTACAGCATCATTATGGGTATATCAAAGCAAGGCGATCATCTTGACATCCCACCCTGAAGGTTCTAACAGAAAGCATAACAACCAGCATCATGCGTTCAGAATACTTTCGTGTATTGTAATGTTTTGATCAGATACATCTTGTTCCCCTTGTTCAATGCGATGCAGACGTCAGAGCCTTCACGTTGAGTAGCACGGGACAAGCATCACATATTTCACCTGACAAGAAGAGTCTATCTCATTTCTGTGAAAGGACCTGATGGGTTCTCGCTACAACTCTCACGGCGATGCCTTTTTCTCATCTTACCACCATTTCCTCTGATTCTTGAGATAGATGACATATCACCATCTGATTGGTACGGACGAGTGCTTTTTTGAATTCTCCCACCCAGCCAAGTCTACCCGATAAACCGAGAAACCGTGTCCACAACAGACTTGGTGCGAGTGGCCCCCTGTTCCTTTCATCCATGAAGGGGGCTGAGCTCCCATGTATGTTCGGTCTGATCCAAAATCTTCCGGCTGTCGAAGCTCGCATGAAATGCGTACCCGTCGACCTACAGTCCCTGTGACAAAGTTCATCCGCGAGACTGCGAAACCTTACCCGCGACAGAGCGACTTGGTGAAATGACTTCTGATACTTTCATCCAAAGATACAGGGTAGGCGCCCATTTATCGTTAACCTATCCAGCCTCTCCTGCCTGTCGAACCTCGAGATAAAGCCTACGAATCAAGCCGTGAAACCTCACCCGCGACAAACTTACTCGGGGTAGTAAGTTCTGACTTGTTCGTCCACACAAACCGAGCAAGCGCCTGTTTAGTGTGAGCTTTCCAACCTCTCCTGCCTGTTGAATCTCGAGATAAAGCCCACGCATCAAGCCGCGAAACCCCATCCGCAATAAATCTACCCGGAGTAGTAACTTCTGACTCGTCGTTTATAAAAACCGAGTAAGCGCCAATTTATTTTCGAATTCGTCCACCCTCTTCCAAAGTCCGGACTTCACCTATAAAACCCAGCCAAGATGGAACCACTCCTCAACTCTTCAACGCTCTCAACCAGCAAGGGACCAAGCAACACATTGGAGACACCCCTCAGGCGGAGGTCACCATTACCATACTGGCTGCTGGTACACACCCGACCTGCATGCCACCAAGGGACGACCCATCTTCAACGGTCCCAAGTCCGAGTCCCGACTTCACTTCGGCCCATCGCCCCACCCCCAGACTACCCACATCTCAGGGGATCATCGCCCCATCTGATTGGACCAAACTTTTCGCCTGAGGCACCCTTGCAGATTTGCTGTTTGGGTCATACGAACAGGCTCCAACTTCAACTCTCCTTCTTTCCACGCCAGGCGCCGGCTCAGGTCGCAACCAGAATCCGAACCCCCATCCCTCGACTATCACCCGATCCCGAACCTCCAAACACCTTGCGACGACGTTCTGCGCACCTTCCGATCTGAAGCGCCTCGAACGCGGCATGTCAGCTTCCCGACAAGCCGGTGCGCGCCGAATGAACGGTTTCTGAGGCGCCCGACGCGTAACTCAACACCATGGCGACATCACCCGTCAAGTCGCCCACGCGCGACGAGGAGTCGTGGAAGGCGCAAGATGAGGCGGATGCGTTGGATATTCAGAAGATCCTTGCCTCGACCGAAAATGGCGAGGGAATAGGCATCACGCTGACCGACACGCCCTTTGATCAGACCAACAAGGCCGACGACGCGCAGGACTTTGAGGACATCAGCGACGACGACCTACCCGACGAAGAAGAGGCCACCGCTCCAAACTCGCTTTCCGTGCCTGGCCTTACCGACGACGGCGGAACGAGTAACGATACGGACGACCTCTTCGGCGAAGGCGATGGCCCTTCTTCTCCCATCGATCCGCCGCCCGGCCCCAGCTCTCCTGGCGCTCACATCCACGACCCCGAGTCCGAATCATTCCGCGACCTGAACTTTAACGCCGATCCTTCGTCCCTGAACCAGGACCCCTCGATCCCGCCGCCCCCTCTCAACTCCGCAGACCTCGTCAAGCAAGCATGGCCCGGCTTTGAGACGGGCATCATCCTCAAATGGAACGAACTCATCCCCCCAAAGAAAGCTTTCCGCAAGGATAAGAAGCCTACGCGGAAGCCGAAGCCCCTCATCACCAGCAAGCTCAGTCTCGAACTAGCCGCCGACCAGGACAAGCTCTTCCGTGTTCCGGGGCCCGCCTCCACCACCTACAAGCAACACCTCCTGGAATGCGAAGCCCGAGGCCTCGTCTCATGCCGTAAGTCGGATGCGGACGAGGAGGAGGAGAGCAACAAGAAGACCCTGGAGGTTACCTTTGACGACGATGCCGAGGCGGTTGGCGGTTTCACGTTGCAGGACATTGACATGGTATGCCACGACTGGGGCTACCACGTCGACCAAGTTGAGGTCGAATACGAGCAAAAGGTCCAGGCCCACCTCGCTGCCGAGTCTCAAGCAACGGGCAAGAGAAAGGTCGAGGACGCCGACGCCGGATCGGACGACGAGTGGGACGACATCTTCCTTAAGAAGGAGGATGGCCAAGATGCGCCCCAGCCTCGCAAGAAGGTCCGGCTGCCGATTGAGGCAGGTCTCCCACGGATATCTCGATTCACGGCTCCCTCCTTCGACTCTTTCGAGGACATGACCAAGCGGGGCGCCAAGCGTGTCATTCTCGACATGAACGACCCCTACCTGCTGCTGGAGGAGACCGAGACGCACCGACCGAAGCGTCAGCGTATCGAGCAGAAGCTCGTCCGCATGACAAATGGAGAGTCAAGACCAGACATTTTCCAGCGATTCAACCTGTCCAACGACGATGCGTATGAGGCCCTTAAGGAGAACCATCAACACAAAGTCAGGGCGACTCTCGGCAACCTCGCAGTGGAACACAGCATGCCCGCGCTGCGGCTGTCCTGGCCCTTCTACAAGGTCAAGCTCGACCTCCGAAACGGCAAGTTCCATCGCCCGGAATACAAGTTTGGCAAGCAAGCCAACCAGACCATCCGGTTCGACAAGCTCGCCTTCCACAAGCGAAAGACCAAGAAGGGCAAGGCTGTCGAGGTGTTCCGGACGACAAAGGACTTGGGCATCACCGACAACTCCACTGCTGTCCTCTTCGAGTACTGCGAGCGACGGCCCCCGGTGTTGTCCAACTTTGGCATGGGCAACCGCGTCATCAACTACTACCGCAAGAAAAAGGTTGACGATGAGGAGTCGCCGCCCAAGATGGACATTGGCGAGTCGCACGTCCTGCACCCGGAGGATCGCTCACCGTTTGCCATCTTTGGTGAAGTCAGCCCCGGTGAGACCCTGCCTACCCTGCACAACCAGATGTACCGTGCCCCCATCTTCAAGCAGCAGGCTCGCCCTACGGATTTCCTTTGCATTCGCAGCTCTACCGGAGTCGAAGGATCCAAGTTTTACCTCCACAACATTGATCATCTCTACGTCGTTGGCCAGACGTTCCCATCGGTTGAGATCCCTGGACCCCATAGTCGAAAGGTCACCAACGCGTCCAAGAACCGAATCAAGATGATCTCGTACCGGATGATGCGGCGCAATGCCGAAAAGGTGGTCAACCTCTCTGACATAACGAAGCACATTGCAGACTCGACCGATACGCAGAACCGGCAAAAGTTGAAGGAATTCCTCGTGTCGGCGAAGCGGGAGAAGGGCCAGTGGACGCTCAAGGAAGGCGAGGTGCTCATGGACGAGAACCAGATCCGCCAAATGATCAAGGCAGAGGACGTCTGTCTGATTGACGGCATGCAGCTGGGCATGCAGATGCTGGAAGACGCCGGCTTCGACCCCGACAACGTCGACCTCGAGGAAGAAGAGGAAGAGGGCGGCGATGAGGAGACGCCCAAGGCCAGCAAGAAGAAGGAGAAGAAGGACGACAAGGCCGAAGACAAGTCTCTGGATCGCATGGCGCCCTGGAAGACCAGCAAGGCCTTCATCGACGCCTGTGCCGGCAAGGCAATGCTGAAGCTCCATGGTGAGGGTGACCCGACCGGGCACGGACTGGGCTTCAGCTTCATTCGCACGTCGATGAAGGGCGGGTACATCGAGACGGTGCAAAAGGGAGGATCGCACACGACGGCCGCCGACGCTATGGCCGCTCACCCCGACGCGTTGCGAAAGATGTACAACGGACATGCTTACAACGTCAAGGAACAGGAGACGATGTACAAGAAGGGCATCAAGCAAATCTGGGACAAGCAGAAGGCGACGCTCTCCGACAGGACCGAGCAGGATGACAGCGTCGTGGTGCCGCAGCAGGCCGACGAGGACGACCGATTCAACACCCAGGCTTCGCAGACGCCCGCGCACGTTGACGAAGGAGCCAGTCAGATCACAGGCATGACGACCGGCAGCCGCACGAACAGGAAGCGCCTGAGAATCACCCGAGACTATCCGACCGACGACGGCGGCATCGAGCAGCGCATCGAGATTGTCGAAGACCCCGTCATCATCGACAAGTACATCAAGCAGAGGAAAGAGCTTGAGATTGAGAACATCAAGTACGAGAGCCGTCCTCCCCGGCGCAGGATTGACGCCTTCCCCTCCGACCCCATCTCTGGCATCATGTTTGACATTTGGGCATGGCCGTCTAACATCGCTCGCCTAGTATCTACGAAGGAAGACCGACTGGAGAAGTGGGAACAGATCGCCGAACCCTTCTTGAGTAAGAAGTATCCCGGAATTGACTTCCGAACCCTGATTGACTCAATCATCGTAGAATCGAAAAGGAGCTCGAGAGGCTCAACCGAAACAAGGCCCGACGACAGGCCCGAGAGTCCCAGAAGGGCGTCCGACACAAGACCACTGCCGGGGCGGGATCACCTGAGCCTGATAAGGCGGCCGCAGGTACCACCCGGAAGTGCAACAACTGCGGACAGGTGGGACATATCAAGACGAACAAGAAGTATGGATCCCGATTTTTCCTTCAGTTCTTCTCCTCCCAGGCACTGCCCCTTTCCCTATCCACGATCCCCTTCCCCAGTCTACGTTCCCTTTGAGTGTGACGAGCGGGCCATGGAAGACCTCTGCGCCTGTTTCAGGACCAAGAAGGCACCCAGTGCTGGAAGGAAGCGGAAGCGGCCCGCAGGCGGCGACAACGCCGACGAGCCCGGCGTCATGATGGAGGGGTTTACAGGACTTCCGTGGAAATTCCTGGGAAGCAAACTCCGAAAGAAGGCCAGGCCGGCTCAGGGTCAGCATCAAGCCGAGAAGCCCAAGGCAGCACCTCGGAAACGAAAGCCGAAGGAGACGAAGGCGCCAGATGCGTCCAGGGAGCCCAGGGAGCCCAAGGAGTCAGATGTGTCCGAGGACGCTCCGCAGGCCGTGGAGCCCACGGGTGCTGAGGACCATCCATCACTGGACAACAACGAGGCAGCCGTCCAGGAGAAACCGGCTGCAAAGGCGCCGCGAGTACGAGCACCCCGAGGCCCCAGACCGCCGAGGGTGCGGAAGCCGAAGCCTCCCAAGCCCCCCAAACCTCCCCTTCCCCCGAGACCCAGATTGAAGCATTCCGAGATTCCTCTGGCTCGAACGATTATCAAGGGGATGCCAAAGAAGCCGATGACCACGGCGAAACCCGCGCAGGCGAAGCGTACGACGCTTCTGAGCTTCAACAGAAAGGATACTCCGGCCAACCAGGATACTCCCGATGTGCCTCCACCGAGCGTGCAGATTGGCAACTTGAACCCCGGACAACTGGCCGCCATTGGAATGAACCTAGGGAACACGACCAAGTCACAGCCTCAGGACAGACCATTCGGCATCTTCAGGAGAAATAACAACCTGGGGAAGCACTGGGGTCGTCCCGGCGAGATCTAGTGATCTCTTGCCATTTCTCCCTCCTGTCTTGCCCATCATCCTCCACGCCACTTCACGTCACTCTCACCCAATCCACGTCCCTCACTCAGCCCACATCCAAGAGCGCAGTACTAACCGGAAATCTCAAGGTTGTGCCCCATGCTTAATGGCACGATGAAGACCGATACCAGCATGGCCGAACACGGCGGTTTCGGCGCCTTCAACGGCCCCAGCAATGCGGGCTCACCCTAAGTATTACCACACAAGTCACCTCGGCAACCCACGTGTGGGCACGAGGCGAAGATGACGTACAGCAGCATGTAAGATGGCGAGGGCAAACACAAGACGTGAGAGAGTATCATGGCAAGACACACACACGCGGGGCAAGTGGCCGGATAGGGTGTCAAGGAAACGGCGCTTTTGGGGATAACTGGCCGCAGGACAGACGAGCCTGTAAGGAAAGTTGCAGGGACTGTGATCAGAGAGAGCATAATTTTTGCTTTTGGCAGCATCACGTCTGCGACAAGCAGCAGGGTTAACAAATTGGAGCGTGCATTTCTTCCATGGCCTGAACACGCGTGTCTCGTCCGAGTGTGAAGTGTTGTATGCCGTCACCGACATTCCAGACAGCAGGAGAAGAAACGCCCGATGGCCTGGAGCGGGGATCGTCCCGTGAGGCGCTCGGTAGGTGACCTGCGGCAGCGGGCTGCATCGCGTGGGGATGGGTTGTGTCCGTGTCTTGTGGTTGTGATGGGACGGCGAGGCGATGACAGGTGCGTCATGGCGTTGAGGGGCAGGCTAAAAATAGGTCTATTTTTGGAGACGGCACGGGTGGGGGACAGCACGCCAGGCAAGGGGGAGGGACCGTTGGAACTGGGGATTGGTTCAGGGGACCCGGTGCTAGGGGACGACGTGGTGACCTTGTGGTCGGGCTGCAGGGGTGGGGAGCTTCTGTTCGGTTGGGTGAGACTGAGAGGGAGAGGGAGAGTCGAGTTGTTATCTCGCACAGCCTCAGTGGGCATGTTTTGGTGTTTGGTCTCTCTGTCTGGCCTCGTCTTGTCGGGGGGTTATAACGGGGCCAGCGCGGGGTGAGACTGCCGCGGTGGGCGCCTAGAGATCCAGTCGGAGGGTTTAAGTCAGTGTCGAGGATATCTCTGAGATCTTAACAGAAGGTGGCATTGCGGAGGGGGAATGCAACGGCGATCATACAAACAGGCTCTGCACTTCCCCGAATACGCCCGCGGTTTGGTCCGAGGGTTCTCGGGGAGGGAGAGAGACTTTATTTTCAGGTGAACATGGAGATGGAAGCGAGGGACGCTAGAAAATAATTTTATCAAGATGTGTTCGTGCGTCCAGGAGTGAGTTTGCAGCCTCGTGGAGGCGAAACAGTCGTGCAGTTCGAGTTGCAGAGCGTAGCCTCGAGCTGAAGGCTAAAAACCGTCGCGGTGTGGTCCGTGCCGACGACGTGGGTGGCTGGGCAATGGATGTCTTGCACATGGAAGACGGGAGCAAGAGTCGTTAGTCAGGGACAGAGGGGCTGGGGAGGAATATCGCGGGGGCGGAATGGAGGACAGAGAGGATGAGGGCGCCTAAGTTCCAAGGTGTGTTCAAGTTCTGACTACGGACTCAGCGAGAGAGAAAAGAACGTATAGGAAACGCCGTTTGTTTACCGTCAGTCTGTCGTCACAGATCAGGGGGCGTTCTTCAGTTCGGATGGCGTCGTTGCACTGGTCGCCGATGACACGGGCGAGGGTGGTAGCGGCCGCGGAGAGAAACGCACGCACTCCAAGTTCAAGTCTGGTTCCTGGAGTCGCGTGCTATATTCTATTTTGCGTTGCATCGCGGCGACTATTTTTCAACGGTTGAAGAGGGGCGAATAGTGTTTGATCACCCTTGCGCGGGGGCCGATGTCATTTATTCGATGCATCTTGGAAGCTCGAGATGGGTTTGAGATTGCTGCTTCTCCTGAGACGGGGGGAGGGAAGAAACAAGACGTTTGGTTTCTGTGCGGTGCCAGTGGTTCAGCCCGGCGACCTGCACGACGTCTCACCACAGCATGGCAGCACAGGGAGAAGGATTCAGTGCTGTGTTCAGGGTGTAAGGCTGGGCTGGCACGGGGAAGGGACCGAGTGGAGTGGAGTGGGACCCACCGGACCTCTGGCTGCAATGGGAATAGCGCGGGCTCGACCCTGCAGATTGCGGCTACAGTGTGTGTTTGGTGATTTTGGCTGCGCTGGCACAGTCAGCACCTCTTGAACACCCGCTAATACAGCGCCGGCGCGCCACGCGGACAGTGCGAGGTAACGTTCCCTGCCTGCAGCCAGCCCGGTCACGGTGAGAGAGGTGCAGCACCCAGCCTGCTGCTGCCAGCCCGCCCCCCCCGTTTCACCCACCCACGCACTGCGGGCGGGCACCGCGTGTTAGGGTCTTCGGCTGTAGCCCAGTGTCGCCTGTCGCCGCCCCCCTCTCTTCCATTCCCCTTCCATCCTCTCTTCTGCCCTCGAACACTCGAACCAACCCGTCTATTATTAGCATCAATTTCAGCCCCATCGAGGACCTGCAAGACACAAGACCTCGACACTCTACAGGACCTTGCCATCGCTGTCGCATCCTGCCTGCCCTCTGCGCGTGGATTGACGTAGGCGCGCCGCTTTGCTTTTGTCTTCATAACGTTTCCTAACCCGCCCCCAGGACTTGACTCGACCAGCCTCGCCTCGTCGCTCCCATCACCTTGCATCCGGGTCTCGACCAGGACAAGACGACAAGACCGCGACGACGACCTCGACCTCGACCTCGACCAGGACGACCGTCTACAGCCGACAGCCGCACGTCCTTCCCACCCGCGTCGCGTCCTCCCGACAGCTCCTTCGAAGAGCTCGGCCCGCCTCCGCGATCCTCGCCTCCTCGCTCCCGGCGTCGACCCCGACCAGGACCCTGGGCATCCCGCGATCGACCAGATCCTTCGACGGAACCCTCTCGCTCACACCTCCGAACATCTCGAACCCTCTCGTCGCTCGCGCACTTCAACATGGGTCGAAGGAAGATTGAGATCAAGGCCATCAAGGATGACAGGAATCGCTCCGTGTAGGCTCCAACCCCATCCCCCGTCGCGACCGAACCAGGCTGACCCATCTCGCATCGCAGCACCTTCCTCAAGCGCAAGGGCGGCCTCTTCAAGAAGGCGCACGAACTCTCCGTTCTCTGCTCCGTCGATGTCGCCGTCTTCATCTTTGGCACAAACAAGAAGCTCTACGAGTACTCTTCGACCGACATGAACAAGCTGATCCAGCGGTATCACTTTGTGAGTCCCCTCTCCCGCCCCTCAAGGCCGGCTAGACTGACCCCTCCCAGCACGGCGGACCCAACGAGCACAAGGGACCTTCCGACTTCAACGGCGGCAATGATGAAGAGGAAGAGGAGGACGAGCACGGCACCCCGCCACTGCGAGAGTCGATGGAGCCCCAGATGATGCCTCCTCACTTTCCCGGCCAGGCACCCTACCAGCACATGAGGCAACACGAGCCATCGGCTTCGCCACCCATCAACGGCATGCCTTTCCAACATCCGGGCCACCCGGTCCCTCGCGGCCACACACCACAGCCCCAGATTGGCTCGCGCCCTGCATCGCGACAGGATATTCATAGGATGAACCAGCCACCTCAACCTCAGCAGCCCGTCAACGGATACGCCTACATGCCCAACCCGGCCATCTACAACCCCCAGGCCCAGCAGGGTCTTCAGGGTGGTATGCCGCCGCAAGGACCCCAGTACCAGTACCAGCACGGCCAACATAGTCAGCACGGCCAGCCGCAACCTCCTCCGCCGCCGCCGCCACCGCACATGCAGCAGTACATGGACGAGCAGCGACGATCCGCACCACCGACCAGCTACCCTCAGGCTCCTCAAGTCTCGCGGGTTTCGCCCTCTCCTCCCCAGCCACCAACCCTCCAGCTTCCTCAGCAGCAGCAGCAGCCTCCGCACGTGTCTCCGCCCCCGCCTCAGCCCCAGCACCTCGGTCAGCAACAAGCGCCCGCGCCGGAGGGTAGCATGTTGGCGCCGACGGAGCCCGTCAAGCCCGAGTTTCGGGAGAGGCCGACGGCGCCGCTGCTAAACACTGACTCGGCGATTAAGAAGATGCCCCAGCGAAAGCAGCACAGCATCTTCACCCCCATCGACGAGAACCGGTCCATCCTTTCGCAGCACTTTGCCTCGTTCGCCGCACCTGACAGCAGCAAGGGCGAGGCGGGCGTCAAGATTGAACTGGGTGCCCAGAGCGAAGCTGCAAGTCGGTCGCAGTCCATTGACACGGGCGGCGCCAGGTCCAAGAGTCTCGAAAACACCTCGTCACCCCCCGTGGCCCCTCCATCACACAAGGGCCGCGGGTCCGTATCGACGATACCCGAGACGGGCTTCACGCCACCTTCACGCTCCAATACGGGAGGTGGTGCCAGGCCCCTCCTCCGCCTGGAGATCCCCGATGAGCCCTCTGACGGAGGTGGCAGCGCTACCGCCGCCTCCGACACCCACTCGCCCCGGGCTAATGCCGAACCGGCAGCTGCCAACGCGAGCCGGCGCCCGGACGGCCAGGCCTCCAACAACAACAGCATGGTCCTGCCACCGCCCTCGCCATCAGGGCCTCCTCTGCTATCAGCCGGCGCTACGGGGCCTCCGAACCCCTTTGCGCGCCCGGCGCCCCAGCAGCAGAGCAACGGCAACGTCAACATTGACACGCCCGTCTCGGCCCTCCCCTCACGCTTCATGAACAACGATTTCCTACCCTCGCCCAGCAGCTTCGACCCGTACTGGAGCTACCGCGGGGGCAACGACAACAACACGCTGCCCAGCCCGCTGAACTTTGCGACGCCCGTGGTCGGCTCTGGTCCGAGCTTCCTGCGGGAGGAGATCAGTAGTACTACGGGCAAGCGAAAGACGCCCGACCCGGGGCCCGGAGGTCCTGCCGAGGGGCACGACTCGGGCGGTGACGCCAAGCGGGCAAAGGTGGACGCGTGATCCTGCACATACCACCACGTCTGTCCCGAACATATCAACCTTTTCTCTCACTTTCGATTCTCGGGGACGGCCAGTTAGATGATACCTCTTGTCGGCTTGTTGTTTGCTTTACTTTTCACAAAATTTGTCAGAGTGGACGATGGGGACGCGATGGCAGCATTCGCCCGGGATCATGATATGGGTTTTCCACACGACACAGTTGCTGTACTCCTTTTCTAGCATGGCGAGGCGCAATTACCAGGGCATGGGATCTTTCACGTGTTTGTGGATTCTGGGGGCCTTGCGTTCTTCGTGTTTGCGGGTGCTTGTGTGTGTGTGCAGGGTCCGGGGTTGATGATGATAGCGTGGATTTTCTTGATGGGAAAAAGTTGGGACGAGACTGAAGTTGCGGGTGTCCGGGAGTTTGTTGGCGTTTGGGTCATGGGCGTGGTTCCTTTTTCTCCTTCTGGTCTCTTTCCCTGCTGCCTGGAGGAAGTTTTGGTATATTGAACACGATTTCTTCACTTTATTCATGGCGAGGGATCCTGGACGACGATCGGTAGGTGCCGTGATGACTGTACAAGATGTTTCCGAGGCTGTCGATCTGGCTTGCAGAATGGTGTTCAGATATCTACCCGACGTGGCGTGAGCCAAGGTATGGATGGCAGGGCTGCTAGCCGATGACCCGAGAATCGTAGTGGTGCGGTGCCAAATGTCTCCTGGTGTTGAAGCCCGAAAGGCCGGCCAGATCGGGAAGCGGCGCGAATGAAACGCAGCGCGCCGCAACATGTCACAGGGCCCCACCGAAACTTGGCCCGAACACCCCATCTCCCCGCCACGCAAGCGCGGCGCGGAATCCTTGGCTACCGAACCCGACCTCCTTCCACGCACGCGCACTAGCCCCCCCGGACACTTACGCAACACGGCAGTGGCGAGGGATTCCTTCCTTCCCGTTCCTTCTGAGCCACCTATCTTTATTCAATTCATTCCCAGGCTGCCTCTTGACTCCCTCCTCCCTCGATATTTCACTCGCCCTACGACCCTATAGCTCGCCCTATTCCGAACTTTCTCCTTCCCTTAATCACCAACGCAACGCACGAAGAACGAATCACGCTGCGTTCGTCGCTTGGCCCGGCTTGGCTGCAACCTGACCTGACACGAGAAGAGAGGCATCGCCGCACCCAACTTCCACCTCCCGGCCAACGACTTCTCCCCCTCATCAATCCAACGGGCTTGATTGAGGGACTCATACCTACGAGATTGTCAGGACAAGCCTACACATACAAACATCAACACACACAAATCAAGATGATCACCCCGTCGTCATCACCAGCGTCGATACTCGCCCGACAGGTTGTAGAGGAGGATGGACGCCAGGTTTACTGGTGGTACAGCGATGTTCGTTCCACTCTCCCCATCCCCCCCTTCATACTTCCCGTCAGCTAACACCCCCAAGACCGGCCGTATCGTCAAGTGGTCCGTCTTCCTAGGCCTCCTCCTCCTTCTGTCGATCTACATCGTCGGCGGCTACATCCACGCCCGCTCCCGCATAAAGAAAGGCCTCGCCCCTCTGGGCTACCACCGCTGGCTCGTTCGCCGTTCAGACCTCGCCCGCGTCGACCCCCGATACGCCTACCCGCCAGCCATGTACCACCCCCGCGCGCCCGGCTGGACCACCCACCGCCCCGCCGACGCCTACCACATGCGCGACATGGGCGTGCCGCCGCCTCCTGTCTACGATCCCAACTCGTCCCGTCCGCCCATGTACTCGCCTCCCGAGGGCGGGAGCAAGGTCAACCCCGCGCAGGGATGGGGACAGCAAGAGTCGGGCACCATGAACAATGACTATGCGCCGCCGTCTGGGCCGCCGCCAGCTGCTGTTGCCACGCACGGAACTGGCAACACGAACCCCTTCCGTTAGGGGGTTGGTGGGGCGAGACTGCTGCTGTCACTGAGCTGGATTCATGGCGGAGCTGGAAAGGGAAAGGAAAGCGGGAGGATCGGTGTTTAGCGGGTTGATTTCATTTGCTACGGATAACTGTGATTGATACAAAGCGACATTGGAATTTCTCCCAAAATCGGGCCCCAAAAGACTACGTGAGAGGAAGAAAGCAACGCTTGACTATGGTGATGATGAAAATGTGGTATAACGTGAGATGGAGGGATCATGACGGGCGTTAGGATGGCGTAGGAAGGCATGCGCCACCCCCTCAGTCGAGGTCCATGGCGTCGTCCTGGGGCTGGAGCGGTTGGGCAAAGGAGGTGGCGCCGGCCTGGAATGGGGCAGTCCGGGATGCGGCGGCGATGATGCTAGGATCGACGCGCGGGGGCATCTCGACAGCCTCGCCACCTGCTCGCTCCCGGCGCTGGCGTTCCCTAGTCCTGGCGCGCGTCTCGATAATGGCTTTGCGCACACTGTCCTGCTCAGCGGGGACGGAGATGGAGGCCGGCTCGCGGTACAGAACGACCTGCATGCCGGCGAGCTCACCTTCGGGGCTCACGGGGACGGGACGGGGAATGGGCGGCGTGGCGGGAGGGAGGTGCATCCGGTGCCGGCGCAGGTGGCGCTCAATGTCTGGAAGGAAGACGAGGCGGCCATCATCGGGTTCCGAGTCGGAGGAGGAAAGCTCGTCGTCGAGGGAGTAGATGTAGACTTTATGCTTTGTGTCATCGACCTGCATGTCGTCTAGGGGTTGGGACTGGGTGCCATTTGATGCGCCGGGGGGTGATGGGGGCGCGGCGAGGGTGGTGGATGGTGTTGGAGTTTCTACGGGGACGTAGAGCTTCTGGCCATTTTGTTCTACAGCCGTTAATACATGTGGGAAAGATGAAGATCAATGAGTACATACCCAGATTTAGCAGGCTCAGACGCTTGTGGAGACGTTCGTTGTCCTGCGACTCAGCCTTGCGCTTGCCTCGAGTGGCAGGCTGCGTTGTGGTGTCCGGATGGCGGTGCTGCTGGGCCGTGTTAGTGGTGGTGTGGGCGGGTGATTGTAGCAGCATTTTCCGGGGCGGCTCTCAGGTTGTTCCAGGGGGGGTGGGTTGGTCGAGTCGTCTGTGCTGTGTGCCTGGCCCTCTTCCCTTCTCTCCCTCTCATCCGACGAAAAGACCACGCGACAACGAAAGGGGCCCAGTCAGCCGCGAAATCCCGACGCCACGCGCGACAACAGACGACAGAAGAGTCACCGCCGAGGGGAGATTGACGGTTGTCTGTTGCAGATAACGACGTCTGCTGCGATTGGGCGTTGTCGCGAGTCGATGCGACGAGGCTCTTCTCCTTTTCAGGGTGTCTCCGTGGACGATACCGCGATTAAGGAGCTGCTGCGACAGGAAGTAGACCCCGGCGCGCGATAAGACGGGAGAGAGTTGAGTCGAGTCGAGTTGGTGGGTGGAAAGGCGCTCGAGGCGGTGAGCGAGTGGTAGGTGTGACAGGGCGATTGGCGATTGAAGCGAGAGAGTGAGTGTTGAGAGAAGGGAAGAAAGGGATCAGGTTGGTTTCAAGATGTTCAGGTCTCAGCCTTTTGGGCGAGCGAGTCGATCGAGGATGCAAGCTAACAAATTGGGGGTACAGCAGAACAGCGGTACCTGACGGTGCAGCAGTGCAGTGCAGGCAGTCAGCGATGGAGCTGTGGAGGCTCGGGTCATGCGTGGTGCGGCGGGCTGGCGTCGGCAATGGCAGGAGCAATGGCAGGAGCAGCTCGGCAGCTCTTGTATCTTTGACTCATTCTTGTAGAACTTTCTGCGCCGCCCGCACCAGCACCACGACCCATATCCACCACGCCCGCACCCGCAGCGCGACACCGACTACGACCCCTCCTTCCCCATCCACTCAGTTCCAGTCCCAATCCTCGGCCTGCACCAAAATCCCATTCCCCCACCACAGTCACAACCACCACCGACAAAACCAACAACAGTTGCGCCATCTGCACAACGCCCGGACGCCTTCAACAACAGCCTCCCACGTGAATTGCACCTTCGAATCCCGATCCCCCGTCGCAAGAGCCCCGCGCACTTCCTCGTACGCGAGAAGCTTCTCGACGTCTCCCGCAAGAATCTGCCCCGCATCGCGCCCACCACCGACAACTACTCGGACCCCCGACACCGCCGTCACCATGGCCGAGGAGCAGAAGTGGCCGGCCCTCAAGGTCCGCGAGACCTTTCTCAAGTTCTTCGAGGGCAAGGAGCACACCATTGGTACGTACCCCTCCCCCGTGGGCACTCCATCCCCCAAGACCCCCCTCCCTTGCGCCCACCCCAGCTAACATCTCCCCCAGTCCCCTCCTCCTCCGTCTGCCCCGTCGACGACAAGACCCTCCTCTTCACCAATGCTGGCATGAACCAGTTCAAGCCCATCTTCCTCGGCACCGTCGCCCAGTCCTCCCCCCTGTACCCCCTCAAGCGCGCCGTCGACACCCAAAAGTGCATTCGCGCCGGAGGCAAGCACAATGACCTCGACGACGTCGGCAAGGACAGCTACCACCACACCTTCTTCGAGATGCTGGGCAACTGGTCCTTTGGCGACTACTTCAAGAAGGAGGCCATCGAATACGCTTGGGAGCTGCTCGTCAACGTCTACGGTCTCGACCCCACCCGCCTCTACGCCACCTACTTCGAGGGCGATGCCAAGCTCGGCCTCGAGCCCGATCTTGAGGCCAAGAACCTGTGGCTGTCCGTCGGTATCCCCGAGGACCGCATTCTCAGCGGAAATGCCAAGGACAACTTCTGGGAGATGGGCGACCAGGGCCCATGCGGCCCTTGCAGTGAGCTGCACTACGACATTCGCGGTGGACGCAACGCCGCCAGCCTCGTCAACCAGGACGATCCCGAGGTCATTGAGATCTGGAACCTTGTGTTCATGCAATTCGACAGGCAGGCCGACCGCTCCCTCAAGTCCCTGCCCGCCAAGCACATCGATACCGGTCTCGGCTTTGAGCGTCTCGTCTCCTGCCTCCAGGGCAAGCGCTCCAACTACGACACCGACGTCTTCTCCCCCCTCTTCCAGCAGATCCAGGATGTCACCGGCGCCCGGAAATACACCGACAAGTACGGCGCCAACGATGTCGACGGCATTGACACCGCCTACCGTGTCGTCGCCGACCACATTCGTCTCCTCGCCCACTCCATCACCGACGGTGGTGTCCCCGGCCCTGAGGGCCGCGGCTACGTCATCCGCCGTGTCCTTCGTCGCGGTGTTCGCTACGCCCGCAAGTACTTCAACGCCGACATTGGCAGCTTCTTCTCCCGCATCCTGCCCGCCCTCGTCGACCAGATGGGCGAGCAGTTCCCCGGTCTCAAGGACAAGCAGCAGGAGATCAAGGAGATCCTCGATGAGGAGGAGGAGGCCTTCTCCAGGACCCTCGACAGGGGCGAGGCTCAGTTCGAGAAGTACGCCGCCGCCCTGCAGAAGAAGGGCGAGACCAAGCTGGGTGGTGCCGACGTCTGGAGGCTCTACGACACCTTTGGCTTCCCCGTCGACCTCACTGCCATCATGGCCGAGGAGAGGGGCCTGACCTTCAGCGATGCTGAGGTCTCCGAGGCCCAGGAGCAGGCCCGCGAGGCCAGCAAGAGCGTCAAGCAGGGCACTCAGCAGTTCGCCAAGCTCACCGTCCACGAGATCTCCGAGCTCGACAAGCGCGGCGTTCCCCGCACCAACGACGAGGCCAAGTACAACAAGGGCGACGTCAAGGGCAAGATCCAGCTTGTCTTTGATGGCAAGGGCTTTGTTGACTCGACCGAGGGTATCTCCACCGACACCCCCATCGGTCTGGTCCTCGACACCACCTCTTTCTACGCCGAGTCGGGCGGTCAGGTCAGCGATGTTGGTATCATCACCATCGACGGCGTCGCCGAGTTCCGCGTGCTCGATGTCCAGTCCTACGGAGGCTACTCGCTGCACAACGGCCACATGGTCTACGGCAAGCTCGCCAAGGGCGACGAGGTCTTGACCTGTTACGACGAGCTTGTCCGCGCCCCTATCCGCAACAACCACACCGGCACCCACATTCTCAACCATGCGTATGTCGATAAGAGCTTTGAGAGATGATTCGTTGCTGACTTGACGACAGACTGCGGGAAACCCTCGGTGACCACGTTGACCAGAAGGTGAGTCGGATGCTTCTTGTCCCTAGTATCCACACTGACAGATTCAGGGCTCCGTTGTCGATGCTGCCAAGCTTCGTTTCGATTTCAGCCACAAGGCTGCCCTGACCCCCGAGGAGATCAAGAAGATCGAGGTCCTTTGCAACGAGTACATCCGCCGCGACGACCCCGTCCTGACCGCCGACTCGGAGCTGGAGCCCGCCCGCCAGATCGACACCCTGCGTGCTGTGTTCGGCGAGACCTACCCCAACCCCGTTAGGGTTGTCAGCATCGGCGTCCCCATCGAGAAGCTGCTCGAGGACCCTCACAACGCCGAGTGGAGGAAGTACTCTGTTGAGTTGTAAGTCTGACGCCCTTGACTTCACACTCACACACTAACGATCCCAGCTGCGGCGGCACTCACGTCGAGCGCACCGGTCTCATCAAGGACCTCGTTCTCATCGAGGAGGGCGGTATTGCCAAGGGTATCCGTCGTGTCACTGCCTTTACCGGTGACGCCGCGCACCAGGTCCAGCGCGAGGCCGAGGAACTCCAGAAGGAGCTCACCGCCATCGAGGGCCTGACGTACGGCCCCGCCAAGGAGAAGGAGGTCAAGGAGTACACGCAGAAGCTCGGCCAGTCGGTCATTTCTACGTTGACCAAGGAGGAGCTGCGCAAGAGGCTCGAGAAGGTCATCAAGGCCAACCTGGACCTCCAGAAGAAGGCCCAAAAGGCCGAGTCCAAGGCCGCGCTCGACGCTGTGCAGAAGCACTTTGCCGACAAGCCTGACTCCAAGTTCTACATCGGCAAGCTACCCGTGTCCGCCAACGCAAAGATCATCACCGAGGTGGTGAAGGCCGTCGGCAAGGACAAGGAGAGGTCCGTTTACCTGTTCGCCGGCGGTCCGGACCACGGCGCCGTCGTTCACGGTGTTCTTGTTGGAAGCCACCTGTCCTCGCAGGGCGTGACTGCCGAGGCTTGGGCTACTGCCGTCAGCGAGGTCGTTGGCGGCCGAAGCGGTGGCAAGGAGCCCACGCGGCAGGGCCAGGGCACGAAGCCTGAGAGCATTGACGAGGGTGTTGAGACTGCCACCAAGTGGCTTGAGGAGAAGCTGAAGCTGTGAGCAGTTGGGAAGGGGGGTTGTTGTTATTTAAGCCCGGACTGGCGGGCGGCGCATCGTTATGGTGAAGATAGGTTAGCCAGACGCAAAAGTGTAAAATCCAGACATGTTTAAAATTTGGTGGACTCGCACAGGCTTTATTTGTGTGATACGGTCATAAATTCTATGGACAAAGTCTGGGCTAAGTAGTTGTTGACGAGGTCGATCTCGAACGCATGCTACCGCCATTCGATGTGCTCAAGCTCTCGACCAGCCGACCAAAAGCCTCAATGAGTCCCTCTGGTTGTATCTGTCTCATCCGGAGCAGATCAGCTGGCGTGTTGCCTGCGAAGTCGCCAGCCTGTATGCTGGCTGGCTCTAGCTTGGCTGTGCAGAGAATGTCGAGTGTCTCCACATCCCCGAACGCTGCTGCGAAATGCAGAACGTTCCGAAGACGCCCGTTCAAGATTCGCACATCAGCACCTGACTCTATGAAGAGCCGGAGACAGTTGTGTGCATTGAGGCGTACGGCCTCGGTTAGCGGGGTGTCGCCATCCTTGTCTATGTTGTTGATGTTGGCACCGCGGTCGATGAGGTACCGAGCGACCATGTGGTTGTCGTGCAATGGAGTGAAGGACAGTGGAGTGCAGCGATGAACGTTGAGGGAGTCCGTTGGGATACCCGCCAAGAGAAGGGGCTCGACGACATTCAATGTGTTGTTTCCGGCTGCGGCTGCGTGCACGAGGGTCGCGCCGCGGGCATCAAGGACCAGCGGGTTCGTGCAGCGCATGAGCAGCAGCTCCACGCATCGCCTGTTCCGGGACTGTATGGCCCGTCGTATTGGACTGGGTGCACCCCTTGCGCCAGACTCGGGATCTGCTCCAGCGAGGAGGAGGGCCTCTACAGCTTCATCGTCGCCAAGCATTGCTGCAAGACCAAGAGGCGTCTCTCCCAACGCATCCCTTGCGTTGATTTGGGCGTGATGGTCAGGAACCTTGAGTGCCTCCTTTAGATCTAGGGGCCTTAAGCCTGATATGATCATGTGCAGGTGGGTATAATGGAGGTTGTCCCAGTCAAGCCTTGGGAACAGACGACGCAGCTGGTCCTTGAGCTCGGGCGACGCCATGAAGGCCGGTGTTCGCGGTAGAATGAGGCGGGATGCAAGAAGCCAGGGGCTCTCTCCCCTGTCATTCGAGACGTGAGGATCAACGCCGCTTTCAAAAAGGAACTCGATGAAGCGAACGAAGCCTGGACGGAGAGCTGGGTGCCTCAATGCAGCCCCGAGAATGGATACGCCATGCCGGGCCTCGATGTCCCGTATATTCGCAGACCCGTTCTGAAGCAACTGTGTGGCACCGCCAAAGTCTCTCGAATTGATACGCGAGAAGATGTTCCCGGGAGCGTAGAAGATCCGGCGGCTTGTTGCAAAAGTGAAGATGTGAGGCCCAGATCCCCAAGGGGACACGGAGGAAGTGAGCACTCGCTTGGCCACCCACGTTGGAAAGGTGTAGCGAAGTGTCATGGTGAGGCCGTTTTCACGCCGTGCGCATGCTGGGTTGTCGCAGTCACCTGTCGGGGATGACACGCTGATGTATCCAAGAACCAGAGAGCCGAGGATGTACTTGAAGAATCCCCGGCTTCCGTGCCTTGACTGTCGTACAAGAAGGTGACAGCGACATTTGCAGTCCATCTCGTAGCATGACCTCGAGCTTGCTGAGAGATCCGAGTCCTTCTTTGAGAAATCTGGACAGGATGGCCCACTGACACTGGGATGTCCACTGTCGTCGAGACTCGTCTCATCGCTGGCTTGTTGGCTTTCCCGTGACGAGAGAGATTGGTCGGATGGCCCGGCATCAGCACAAGCTTGTAAACCTGCCAACTCGTTCAATGCGTCAGGGAGCTGTGCGGGGCCATTCTCGAGCATCTCTTCTCTGGAGGGAGCTTCGGCTTGCATCTCAATAAGCACCCTTTGGGTGCTTACGGGACTCGTCGATCTGAGGTCATTGGACAGCGATATGATCTGAAGACCGATCACATTCGTTTGGTATCTGCAATTTGAAGGTCAGCAAAGTAAGAGACGAGACAGCACTGGCGAGACATGCGCTGAGGAGAGCACCAGCATCTCCTGGATATGACGTCGGCTGTCCCCAATGACCTTTCGAAACCGGTTGATTTTGCTGTTGAGGCGCAGCCACTGGAATCGACATTTCTTCGAGTCTTGGCCGTCAAACTGCTTCAGGTGGTTTTCGAGCTTCTGCCAGGCTGGTTTTGCTCTCTCGACGTGCAGGCGCAGTGCCGTGGCGATGGAGGAAAAACCATTGCCGAACAAAGGGATCGACGGGGAAAGCCTCTCGAGCTGGGGAAGGATGTAGGATATCTGGATCAGAAAGATCCTTGAATCATCGACTTCTGTTTGGAGAGCAACAAGCTCTGCTGGCGCGTTGATCCAGTCCGAGACAAGGCTGTGAATGCCGCCCGAAACGCGCACTGAGATGTCGGCGAGCGAAGCTACTGAGGCAACGGCTCCGAGGACCTCCATGTCAGGCTCGCGTGGTTCTGAAGAAAATGTGCTACTGTCTGTGGAATGGGCCGGAACAAGCTTCAACGCAGTTTGTAGCAACAGCGTTCTACTTAGACGGGCCTGTCATGTCTGCGTTAGATGACCAGAACAGTTCCGGCCAGCTTTGCGATCTACCTGAACATGGCTGAAATAGAGGATGCTTGAAGTGGTGTGTTGCACAGGCAGATTTTGTCGACTGCTCAGCCGCGCTCCTCATCGTGCCTTCCAATGGCAGTGGGCACCACATCTCCCGGGCGCCTCGACGTGGTGCTTGGCGGTTAAGGTGGTGTTGGCAGTGACCGGTGAAATGCTTGGTATGGAGACGTTAAGCCTGCATCCACTCTGTTGATTGGCCTAGCACCTCGACGTAGATCCACTGGGCTAGTTGCCTGACGCTAGTTCGCCAACATACACTATCCCGTTGCCTCGCGATGAGCCGCCCGCATCGTCAGCCACTTCATATGCCCTGCCCATCACGGTGAGACACGCATTACATCGGCACGAGGCACAATGACTTGCTCTATGGAGATAGGTGATGAGGCAACGCGCCCGCTCGCTGTAGGTCGCCCAGGCAGCCGATGCAGCCAAGGCGTCCTTGTCGGACTGGTTCATTCATCATCGGCTGGTAGTCCGCGGTACCTCTCACTCAAACTGACGAAGCTATTTATCCCTCGAGCATCTCGGTTGTTGGTGCTGGCCTCTGAAGAGCGTTTGATCAAAAGTCCAGGCGATCGAACGCACTATCTGCCTTCCCGCCCGCCCGCCTATTTCTTAGTCTCGCCATGGACATCACCACAGGCGAGGCTTCTGTGCCTACACCTGCCCAGACCTCGAGCAAGGACGATGGTTTGCCAAAAATGGTAAACGACCTCGGAGTGTCAGCACCCATGGGTACGGAAGAACTACGCCAGATCAAATCTCTGTGCCCTTACAACTTGTATCGCGCCCGTGCCGAGTCATGGGCGTTCAAGGACATTTCTTTCTTGGTGTTCGACGAGGCACCCGAGAGCGACGACGATGAAGATGTGCAGTTGGCATGGGCTCTCAAACTATCAGAGCAGGATGACAGAAGCAAGCAGCCTAAGCCAGGCTCAAGCGCGGATCCCGACGGTGGCGGTCATGATGACCGCTCAGAAGCCAGCAGCGACGATGACGACCCCTCATCGGAATGGTTTACTTATGGCGGCTCAAGAGACCGCAAAAAGAAACCGGAGCCTTGCAGGATCTGTGCGTTCATCCCGGAGTTCCCTCCCGACAGGAACAGGCCTCGCAAACTCCGCCTCTTCTGTCCAGGCAAGGAGCTATCGGAAGAGCTACTCTCACGCAGTAACCCCTGTCAGCACTACGTTGCAGTGTCCTACTGCTGGAAACGTACAGAGACCCTTAAGACCACTGCAAAGTTCACATACCAAGTCCGCAAAACCAACGGGGAGAGGGTTCTGAACTTGGCCGACGACGAAACCATCGATCGCGCCATCGATTTCGCTCTGACCTGCGGACTCCGCATGATCTGGCTCGACAAGGAGTGTCTTGAGCAGAAAGAGGGCCCTGATCGCGAAGCAGGGTTGCAGGCCATGGACATTGTCTACAACAGAGCTCTTATCACAGCAGGACTCCATGACACCATCATCACCAACCGCACCCAAGTCATTGCCATCCAGCAGTTCCAAGGCGATACTTGGCAGCAAGTCTTCGGAGACACCGAGGGCAAGCACCAATATGAAGAATCTTCTTCGGCGGGATTACCCTTGGCTTCCACAGTCCCACTTGTCTTGGACTTTCTCAACTCTGTCAACTCGGAGAGATGGTACACACGGGCATGGATTGCTCAGGAAGCCGTCAGTTCTGGGGAAGGACTATGCCTGGTCTTTCGCCTTGGTCCTGATGTCGCGGTGCGAGGTATCAACCGACGACTGCGATTCAAACATCCCCTGAGACCTCCTCCGCTCGGCTCCACGGGTCGTAGCCCTCGTCTACCATTGCAGTGGTACTTGACGGTGGCCGAATTCAGAAGCCTCGTGGCACAGCTCGACGTTTTGTATGCCAAGGTCGCTAGCCAGGCCATCGTCGATTCGGTCTCAGCACTCCGGTCCTTCGCCATCCCCATCCTGGACGCGGCAAAAGCTCTACGTCCCATCAGACCAACGACAAAGGGCTTCGGCGCCATTGTCATCGGAGGGGCGTCGTACGGGGCTCGTCCAAGACTCGACGCAGCTGGAGCACTCACACTGCTCAAGGCCCGGACATGTAGCCGTGTTCATGACCTCATGGCTATCGTGGCAAACTTGTGCGGATATGACATACGACTCGAAACCGGGGCCATCAGGCTTCGCTGTCAATCCATTCGAATTGCCTTACTCGCCTTGGCAATACTGAATGGTGACCTCTCTCTTTTCGTACCAGAGGTATACACAGCGTACGCTGTCCACCCCTTAGCCGTCGGGCCTGGTCTTGGTCTCCTCCAACCCTTCGATACAGAAGCTGGAGCAATCGACTCCAGATCCATGAATATCGGCTCCCGGGTGACGCCCCGGTCGACAATGCACCTGCGCGCACACGACATGAAACGGGTCGGGCTAGGCATCTCTGCCTACATCTGGAACGTCGATGATACGCTCGACCTGTCAAGTATCCAGAAGAACTGGTCTGGGTTCTGGTACGACCTCAAGGGGTGCCTCGCCAATGACCAGGCGGGCGAGCCGCAGCACGAACTTGGCTCTGATCACGACATGGATCATGGCAATACCAAGATGGAACCTCTGTCACCGAGCCTTATTTTGGGAGATGACGCAAAGGAAGACCAGCTAGCCAGGATTGTATTTGGCATACTACGGGACCTCCGCGACCTGTCTGAGACCGACGAAAGAGCCCTCGGGGTAGCGAACAGCATATGGCAATCCATCCGTGTCGGCCCGCTGGGAACTGTATGCGTGCCAGGCATGGAGTCGGTCGTGCAGCTTCCCGACGAGGTCTGTGCGGAACTGTTCGAAAATCCAATCGTTGAAATGCAGCCAATCGACACGCTGCAGTTGGACGTCTCCCCGGACGGCAAGTGCTTCAATCAACTCTGGGTAGTGGACCGCATCATGGCCTTTGGTTGCTTGTGGGTTGGGCGATACGTACCGGCCCCTCAGCCGGATGAAGCCGACTGGGCTCGATTCCTCGAGTACGAACGGGCACGCAAGGCACCAGATACGACCGGCGAAGCCTCTTCCCAGTCAGATGAGCAGCGTGTCGAAGATCATGTTGAGGAGGATACGACTCCCACGGTTGCTCCTACAGAGTTTGAATTCCCCAAGCCTGGAGAAATTTTCGACGAAACAGATGAGATGCAGTTTATCTCAGACGAATTAACCTCATCTCGCGACGCCAGATTCAAGACGATAATGGGGCGGCAGTTTATGCTCGAGATGTTTGCTTCAATTGCCAACGTCCAGTCGCAAGAACATGCAACCAGCCTGCATTGGGCGCCAGGGATGTCGCGGAACCAGTTGACCTTGCTGGCACATTTGTTAGACAGCGATTGCTGGACTCCAGAGGCCGACGCTCGCCGGGAAAGGGAGCTGGTATCGGTCTTTGACGTCGACGGACCCTGTACAGTGGCTACATCGTACAACAGCGAGTGGGAAGTCTTGCCTCACCCGACCATCCGGTCATTGAGCATGTGCTGGGTTGTCAAGCTGGTGCCTGCAGACGGCGAAATACCCCTGGTCGACGATGTCAATGATGAAGCACCTAGCGAAGTGATGAGCTCGGTAGGGCCCAGAGTCAGGGTGGGCAGATCGGGGGGATGGGTCGGACACAACGAAGAAAGAGGTCGATGCGAGTATGATGTGGTTGCCAAGGTCAAGGGCCTCTGGGCGATCATGGAGGTCCCAAAACAGATGTATTTGTTCCGCTGAAGGGGTGGAAACGTTACATTTCGACGCGAAAGACTGGGAGCCGAATACAACACCATTGCGGCGTTGAAGATGAATGTGAATGGGGTATATGATTCCAAAGCTGCCCTCTGCCCTTGACGTAGGCCCAGAACGGACTCTCTGCCTTGTCTATAGTGTACAATGATGATGGTATGTTTTACAGTTTATGTCACCGGGGAATCTAAACGGTGACCATGACGCTGGCGTTGTGGTAATAAGACAGCAGGGGGTTCTCGCCACTCCGGGTCTGGGTATCCTCGAGGTAGGCCCAGCGGCGCATAAAGTCGCCGTGGGTGGAGACGCGGGTGAGCTTTCCGGTGATGGCTTGGTACATGCACTCGATGGTGTTGAAGTCGGTGGGGAACATGATGTCAAAGTAGCCCTGGTGGACCTGAAGGTGTCAGCGGGAAGAAAGTTGGATGGGACGAGAGGGGACTTACCAGAGGCGTTGAGGTTGGGACGGTGCGCCTTTCGTAGCGAGTCTGGACGACTGGCCCGTTGAGGCCCTCGACGGCATCAGGGAGAGAGTGGAAGTCGCTTGTGAGGAGGCGGTGGGCGGGGAAGTACTTCTCGAGAACGTCGAAGAAGAGCATGAGCTTTGTAGGGATGTACTCTGGCGCAGAGAGGCGGTCGCCGCCGAGGCTAGAGCGGAGGCCGCGCAGGGTGCGGTTGGAGGTGTATGGGACAGGGTAGCGGCCTGCTGTGGCAGCGTGGCGGACGCGAAGGAAGCGAGCGGCGACAGGGTCGAGGACGGGGTCGTAGAATTCGTGAAAATCGCCGCGGTCGTCGATGAGAACCCGTGACTGCAGAGGCTCGCCGGTGGAGAGGTCATAGCGGAGGCAGTCGTGGGCGAAGTTGTCAAAAACTTCAAGACCGAGGAAGAAGCAGGGCGAAGGCACAGGCTCGGACCAGTCAAAGATGGAGCGGTTGATGATCTCGACGTGGTCGGCATGGGGGCTCGCTGCCACGGCGGAGGCTGCAGCGGATTGGACGGCAGCTGCGGCGGCGGCACCGGCGTCCAGGGCGTCAGACTCGCGAAGGTGGCGCGACTGGAGGGCGGCGAGGGAGGACGAGATTTCGATAACGCGGTACTGTGTGCGGGCATAGACTTGGGGGTCCATTTCGCGAATGTAGTCGAGGATATTGAGCATCAGTGTGCCGCGGCCGGCGCCCATTTCGTAGATAATGAGGTCGTGGTAGGGGTAGGTGGTGAGGCGGTAATTGGACACGAGGTAGCGGGCGATGGCTTCGCCGTAGTACGGGCGAAAGAGCTCGGTGGGTGTATGCCAGAGGGGGCGGTCGTCGCGTAAGCCTTCACCTGCGGCGGCGTCGAGGGCATCTTCGAACTCTGTGTAGCGATTGGAGAGTTCCGTGTGGAAGGCGGGTTCGTTGGCGTAGGCGGGGAAGTCGAAGGCGTCGCCGGGGGAGAAGATGACGACGTTTTTGGAGAAGTAGCCGTAGTTGGGATTGTACAAGCTGTCTGGGCACACAAGTCAGCAGACTGAGATGGAGTTGAAGGGCGAATGTATGGGCCCACCGTCTACAAAGTCACGCATGAGCATCTTGACTTTTTGCGGCCGGGTGGTGCGGCCCTTGAGCTGTTCGGCCGTAACGGTTTCGTACGTGTCGAACTCTGCGGCACGATCTGCGGGGAACAATTCCGACCGCGGCTTCCAGGCGCTTTCATTCGTCTTCTCTCCCACGGTGAGGCGTGTCTTGACGGCGTAGTGTCTGCGCTGGTGGTGTTGTATTCGGGGCACGTGTCTCGAAGCAAAGGCGGCCTGGCGAAGACGGGAGAAGTTTTGCCGTGACCGGCAGGCCGGGTGGCGGAAGAGTTCCCGGAAGATACGGGTGACGATTGGTGAGTCCATGGTTGGGAGATAATGACAGGTCGGGGTTGGGGACGGCGCGGGCCGTGGAAGGAGTGTCGTGGTGTTGGAGGAGGATGATGGAGTGGTGATGTTGAAAGCTGGGTTTGGAAAGCTGCAGCGAGCATGTTTGTCTGGCGGATTGGCCCGAGCTTGACCTTGGGGTAATCAACACAGGTCGTAGTCTCAATTAACACCACCCCTTTTGCACAGGCCTCGAGTCTCCCAGTTTCCGGTCCACCCCCATCCAACATCCTCCGTCCCAGGTCGTTCTCCTCCAAGCCCAGCTTACCAGTCAAGTAACCCATCGCGACACTGGCTGCGGCTCTCACTTGAGCCCCGAACGCTCATCATCATATTGTCAAACTCGAACCACACCTCCAAAAGACCGCCTCTTGGCCAACTTGCCCAATCCTTGGAGTCGATCCATGCAGCTGCTGCCGCCCAGGTCTCTGGAGGGCAGGGGTGCAAGCTTCTCCATGCCTTCCATTCTTCGTGTGTGCTGGGCAGATTGGCATCGACAAACACCTGACAGTCCAGACGCTGGTCAGGTGTGCCAACATGGGCGAATCGAATGAGGTCCAGGTCGGCGCAGAACTGAGCTGTGTCGACGCCAAACTTGCAGCTTCCTAGTGCTCTCCGCGAGCCGTTGCTGTAGTCCAAGATGATGCCCCTGCAGAAGCCAGCCTTGCCGTCGGTGTATACCCAAACGCCCGTCACGTCCTCCAGGCTGGCTGACGAGTAGCAATCGGAAGCATCGAGCAGCGGCACAGGACTCTGACTACGCCAGCGCTGGCTGGAAGAGGCCACCTCTTTGGGGGAAATGCCCAGCAAGGCCCCCCCTTCCGAACTGGCAATCTGGCCATACAAGAGTACAGCGCCGGGTTCCACGTTGAAGACGGCTGTATCTTCTACATTTCTGCGCAGCCCAACGCTCACGATTCCCGCCTTTTCCATCCACAGCTGCAAGGGGAAGCATTAGAAACGAGGGCTCTCCCCGCAAAGCTTGCGTCACAACTTGAATCTGAAGGCGCTTGCTTACCTTGTATCCCACTGGCCACCGGTCGTCCTCGCTCTGCGTCTCGTATCTGATCCCAAACTTCAACAACCGGTCCGCGACCATCGGCACGTATACCCACGCTACCTCATAAAGAGTGAACCAAGCCCACTGCTTATAGGCATGCTCGGCTGTTGGCGCTTCCCGCGTGTGGGCATGGATCGAAAGGATATTTCCGCCCCTGCCAGTGAAGAAGGTAAGGCCGAAACACGAAGCGAGAGAGACGGCATTGAATTTGTTCCTCATATCAGGGTCGAATGGTTGGTGGTAGGAAAGGGGGTGGAAATCGGCCACGTCGAGCCTCTGCGGCATATTCGACATTGTGTACTTGTTGACGTGTGACAATCGACAAGTGCCGGCCTTTTCTGGTTAAGTTCTGGGGGACTGGGAGTAGAAAAGGGGAAAGGGAAAGGAGAACTAACCAGAAAGTCGGCCTTGACTTGGCCGGCCTCCTCCACCACCATGAAATAGCAACCCTTGGTACCCTCGTTCATCCAGGGGCGTTTCTGGATGCTCCGGATTCCCATCCAGTCGATACAAATGAAAACGGGAGCCGCTTTGCCCGTCGAGTCGCGGCTCTCATCATCAAACGGTCCCGATACAAGCGGCGGGCAGCTTCCTCGCTCCCAGAACTCGATATCGGCGAGGTCAAACTCCTGCCGGGATAGGCTCTCGCCCTCCAGCTGCTCCAGCTGCTGGATCATGTCCTCAACGGCACATAGCTGGACCAGAGGGCCAGCAACAAGGTATTGGCCTATCATTGCGTCGAGATCGGGCGGCAGCAAGGGCATGTCTTTGAAGCAGTCGAATGCTCTCACGCGCGCCATGATACGCCCATAGTCGCGTTGCGGAGGCAGCATCAGGCCTGGGCAGTCTGGCCATGCACGTCGCCTGACCAGCGTTGCCCAGAGCCGGTCGAGGCGACCTACAGTTGTCCAGGGCGTGGCCATGGCCTGGTACAGTTTGACACAGTACATGTGTGCTGTTACTACCTCCCCCGATGCCTGGGCTATCGGACAGTTGTACCAAGGCTCGAACCACCAGTCTCCATGGCCTTTGACGCGGATCTGATAGAGACAATCAGGAAACTCAAAGGCGATGGGGCCGATCATGTCGCCTGTGGCCGTAAGAGCGATTGCGCTGACACAGGGCCCAAACAGCTCACCACATATCCAGCAGTGGCGATATGGGAGGCCGGGAAGACGATCATCTTTCGAGTCTTGCCAGTGCGTCATTGTACACGGGCTTGACAGCAACCCTATCCACAAGATGTAGAACAAGATGAATCAGTGTTGATAAGTATTTAGTTGGAATGCAGCCAATGTTGGCTCTATCACGACTTTCAATCCAAGTTTGGCGGGGTGAAGTGGACAGGTGTAAGTTGAGTCAACCGGTGAGAACTCGCTAGTACAGGGATAAGTCAACTGGACCACAGCTCGCAGCCTTCCCCACAGTCAGGGTCCAGACGGGATGCCCAAAATGACATCACGTCGCTAGCGCGGCGCGAAAAGTCTCAGGACAAGACCGGCACATGAACCTCACCTCGCCTCGCCCAAGCTCAAACCAAAACATCACCCACCATGGCCACAACCCGGTGACCACCCTGCCATGTCTCTCTCCGACCACCCAAAGGCCTACGGCTCAGCAGCCGTAGCCCTCGCCTTCACCGCCGGCATCCTCGTCACCCTCGGCTTCAAGGATTTCTACCCAGAACTCGAAGCGCACTACCAGCAAAAATCCGGCGGCCGCAAAGACCCCTACCGTCGTCGCAGCTCCCTCTTCTGGGGTCCTGTCGCTCTCGAAGACCATGAAAGCGAGATTGGCGATGATGTAGCTGTTGCAGCGTCAACGTCCACTCGTGCAGATGGACCGCCTCCCGCTGCTGATGGCATTGAGGGCGCTATTGGGAACACGCCTCTTATTCGGATCAAGAGCCTTAGTGAAGCCACGGGGCGTACGATTCTAGCAAAGGCAGAGTTTCTTAACGGTGCGGGGAATAGTCCCAAGGATCGCGTTGCTCTTAGCATGATTGCCGCCGCGGAGGAGGCTGGTCTTCTCACGCCTGGTCGGGGGGATACGATTTACGAAGGCACGGTTGGCAGTACTGGTATTGCTCTCGCTACCCTCGCACGCGCAAAGGGCTACCGCTGCCATATCTGCATGCCTAGCGACCAAAGCGCCGAAAAGAGCGACCTCCTCCACCGTCTCGGCGCCGTCGTCGAACGCGTCACCCCAGCGCCCATCACGAGCCCGGATCATTTCGTCAACCTCGCCCGCCGACGTGCCAGGGAACATGCCGCGCAAGCTGGCGATGGCAGTGTCGGTTTCTTCGCAGACCAATTTGAGAGTCCCGCCAACTGGCGCGCGCATTTCGACTCGACAGGACCTGAGATCTACGCTCAAGCCGAAGGCAACCTTGACGCCTTTGTAGCCGGTGCCGGTACCGGTGGCACAATCTCAGGAATCTCGAAGTATCTCAAAGAGGAAGCTGGTATGACCGGTCTTCGCGTCGTTCTCGCCGACCCTCAGGGAAGTGGCTTGTACAACAAGATCCGCCACGGAGTCATGTATTCGCCTACGGAGAAGGAAGGCACGCGCCGCCGACAGCAAGTCGACAGCATCGTCGAGGGCATCGGCATCAACCGCATCACGCAGAACTTCGAAGCCGGTCGCGATCTTGTGGATGACGCGGTCAAGGTGACGGATGACCAAGCCTGCCGTATGGCGAGGTGGCTCGTCGAGCAAGACGGCATCTTTGTCGGTAGCAGTTCTGCCGTCAACTGTGTCGCCGCTGTTGTTGCCGCTATGCGCCTGCCGGAGGGTAGTCGCGTGGCCACTGTTCTGTGCGACTCGGGCACGCGCCATATGAGCAAGTTCTGGAAGCACGTTGCGGAGATGGGGCTGGAAGAGGATGATGACAAGACAGACCTCTTTGCGACGCTTCGTCTAGACCCGGCCAAGATGTAAAGTATAGTACCTAGGAGTATATGTAGTCGACGAGATGATGATACCACATACTTCAACATGCAAATCAGACAATGCGCTTCAGCTGCAGCTTCTTCAACATGAAATTGATACATTTCCACCAAGGCCCCGCGTGATAATGGCGGGCCAAGTCTCCGTTTTCTAAATGTGGGCGCGGCCTGCAGCTGCACTCGGCAAACACCAACGCCTCAGTCGCCTCGCCGTCTTTCGCAGTGTGTGTCCCGATAAACTCCATTCCATGTCCTCGAAAGCAAGGATGCAAAAGCTCGTCCGCCCCGGGGGAGTTGATAGGTTGTTACGAGCCAAGTAGATACAGAGAAGTGAAGGGGCAGGGGGCAGGGGGCAGGGGGCAGGGGGCAAGTGTATGGGTATGGGTGAGCGAAGGGGGTCTTGTCGTTGGGAAGGGGAGGGTATTCTTTCTCTAGCAGGTCGATCTCAGGAGAACTGTCACGGGTCAGTATTTGGTACCAGAGGGGCTTTTGGGGTCATGGCGCACCTTCCAGCGGTTTCCGCACACTGTGCACTCGCAGAACGTCGTCATCGGTTCATCGGCACTGCGCGTCTGTGCCTGCGTGTAGCTGACCTTCTTCTGATGACACTTGCCGCACTTCAGAGCGTCACTGATACTCTTCTCGGCCATGGGAACCTGCGCCTTCATCATGTTTTCCTTTTGCAGCTCATCCTCCTTTTTGCGCTGCTCGGCGCTCTTGAGCTCATCGGTGGTCATGACGACAAAACGGTCGGGGTCGATTTTGCCGTTCATGACGTTGCGTCCGAGGTCGCGGTTGGTCTTGACCTTGAGGTTCTGGAAGAGGGAGCGCATCTTTTTCTTGTAGTTGTCGTTTGTGCCGGCAAAGTGCTTGTAGGCGGCGGCTTCCACTTCCACAGCGCGGGCGACGACCGAGTCCTTGGAGGCGGTGGAGCGGTATGCGAGGCCGTTGTACATGAGCATGATGCAGTTGTCGCGTACTTCGTCGCCGGTGCGCTTCGTGTCGACGCCGTCCTTGTCTGCGCGCCGCGTGTCCGGGTCGCCCTGGAAGGGCTGGTCGCTGCGGGAGGCCGAGGAGGAGGAGGCGGCGGGCTTGTTGGCGGGGGGAGGGGTCGGCGAGGCGGCTGCTGCGCCTGTGGCGGGGGAGCCCTGCTTGAGTTTCTGCATCCTGGCGGCTTTTTCGGCTTCGACGAGTTTCTTCCACTTGTTGACCAGTTCCGCGGCGATGCGCTGAATGTCCTTGTTGGGGTTGTGTCTCAATTTGCCGACGACGACACCGGCGCGAGTGGACTGGGGGGAGGAAGTCAGTCGCGAAGCCTTGCGCGGCGCGGGCTACGGGCGCATAGGAGGACATGAAGACTCACCCGAAGCATCTCCTCCGTCGGCGAGGCCTCCTTCTTGAGGCGCTCGAGGATGGAGAGGGCATTGGAAGAAGGCTCGTTGGCGGCGACGACCTTTTGCAGCTGCCTGATGCTGGAGTCGAGCTCCCGTTGGTCCATCATGGCGGGCAGTTCGCGATGCGTGTGTTTGGTGGTTTGGTAGTGACGGTAACGTCCGCGACAGTGTCTCGGGAGAGAATAAGGCTATGAGGCGGGGCGCGAAATTGGTGACGATGTTTGGAGGAGGCTGAGATGGCGAGTTGACGTTTCCCAAGGCGGACAGACCGGACAGGCGCTGGAATACCGAACCGAACCAGGGGGAAAGAACGCGATTTGGGATGGTGGCCCGTGCGTGGGGAAGTTGACGTGGGACGGACGTTGGACGCGGGTCTTGGAATGTCTTAGTCAGCTTGACGACCGCCGATATCAGCATGGAGGAATACTGACCAAGGTGATGGAAGAACAAAGAGAGATGTAGATGACGAGGGGAAGTAGGATGTTTGGTGTCTTGCTTGATGAATCATGTTTCATGTGTTGTGTTTTCGTCTCTTTGATGAAAAATATCCAGCTATTGCCCTCGTTGAGAAGTCCAATGATCGATCAATTGCTGGATTTGCTTGGCAAATGTCCATGATGGGCGCAAGATATGGCACGCGACACACACCGGCAACAGCAGAAAACACACCTTGAGCGCGGCCCCCGCACTGACCACTTGCACCCGCCCTGCACCTGCCTTTATATATCCCCCCCCCCCCAAGCAATTCCCAGCCACTAACACCGCAGCGGCGCCCTGGAAAGCGTTCTGGTCGAACGGTAGTAGTTGAGGATCGATTGGTTAACCCGGAAAAGGCTCAACGACTGCCGAAAGCAAACAACCCGTCTGGGTTCGAAACACCGCCAGGGACGTAGGAGCCATAAGTGCTCCGAACCCTTTTGCCTTTTTTACACCACGTCTTGATGCAATGAGACAGACGATGCGATATTCAACCGCTAAACGCACGCGATAGACAGCCCCACGTTGCCCGCCCAATTGGTGTGTGTGATCGGTCAGCTGCGCGCGACACGAGACCCCTGCAAGGGACTGGAGCCCAAGCCCCCGGCCCCCGGACCAAACCGTCACTAGCGCTGTGACTTGTCTGATGGAGGCAGCACCGCTCCCCGCCTTGTCCACTGGCCGTCCCTCGATGACGCCAATCGGCAGATCGCCCCTGCCCGCCCGACCTCGTGGTTTTGTGCCAGGCGGCGACCCGGCTGGGCAAACACATCTTCCACCTCGCCCCTGCCTCGCCCCGTCTGCCTAGCAACATACATCGACGACATCCAACTTGGTCTTCTGTCATAGGTCGACTTTTGCACATCCAGCACGGTTATGACTCACCCTTTACTCTGCCGACACACGTCCGTCTAGCATACACAACTGCGACAAGCCTAGCTTTCTGGATAAAGCATCCATCTTCGCCACTCGACACGACAAGCTGTGTCTTCCCGACAAACACCCCTACCACTGTCTCTCACAGACAAAGGCGGCCGCAACACCTCACCACATCACCTCGCCGGATCCCACCCGGCTGCCATGCCTCCCAGGCGCGGCACTAGGGACCAGGAGCTTCCCGTGGAGGGGTCCTGGCGCATGGTCGAAGGCGAAAACGACAGCTTCGACACCTCCATCGTCCCAGAGACAGATCTCGACCACGACCTTCCCTTATCTAGCGGGCCCTCTCACCTTTCGTCCCAAGGCTACAGCAGCTTCGGCGCTTCCCAAGAGAGCAACCACAGCATCCAAGACTTTGTCAACAGAGCCGACGACGAGCGCGTCATTCTGAGGTCGCCTTTCCGTCCGTCTATCCCGAATACGCGACAAACATCCTACGATCACAATCGATCTCCCGATCCAGAGTTTTACATGCCCAGCATGGCCGTCGATAGGTCCCCCCGAGGAAGCAGCGGCCGTTCCTCCAGGACCATCCGTCCTGCCGACAACGATACATCACCGCAGAGAGCGATGCGCCGCCGCCCCTACAACTCGAGCGATTCTTATGGAGAAAGCCCGACGAAGCGGGGGTCTGCATCTGGCCGAGCGGGCAGAAGCACTACCAAGAAAGCTGGCGAGCCATCGGCCGGCCAGCGAATCGCAGACTCGGTCCCCGGCGCACTCGTCAGCATCTTCGCGTGGTGCGCTGATATCATCGGTCTCGCCCTCAGCCTGATCAAGTACCCCTTGGCCATCGGCCTGGCCGTGTACATGCTGTTTGGTAGCGCCATCATCCTGCAGAACATGGTCACAAAGTCTCTCTACACCTCTCTCTCGCCGCTATGCCGAATCCCCGGCGCCGGATATCTCGACCTGCCCTTCTGTCCCACCCTCGACGATGCCCCTGGCCCAGGACAACAAGTCGAATTCGACGACTTGATGACCGTCCAGTCATCATTCGAAAAGGTCCTCGAGCGCAGCGCCGACGGCGTCTCGCTGCCCATGGAGATGAAGCGCTCCGAGGCCTCCATCCGCGACCTCCGCACCATGGTGCGCTACTCGGAGCTGCCCCAGCGCGAAGAGCTCGCCTACGAGTTCGACTCGTACATTGAAACCGCTCGACTGACGGCGTCCGACCTCCAAAAGTTTAACACTCACGTTGGATCGGCCGTCGACTCGGTCATCTCCATCAACCGCTGGACCTCTCGCTACCTCGACGCCCTCTCCGGCCCTGAATCGACCTCCAAGGAGCTGCAGCCCTCCACGGGCATCGCCGGCCTCACCTCCTGGCTGTTCTATCCTTTCCAGCCCTCCACCATGCCCATCTTTGACGAGCGCGCCCTTCTCGACAAATACATCGAGCACACAGCTCTCGTCTCAGACCGCATCGCCGCCCTTATCGTCGAAGCCCAGGGTGTCCTCCGCCTCCTCACACAGGCCGAGGACCACCTAGGCCTCATCCACGAAATCACCACCCGCACCAGGCAAAACGTCGAGTCCCGTCGCGACTCGGTCTTCTGGGACCTCTGGACCCTCATCGGCCAAAACACACAGCTCAACAAGTACGAATCCCAGCTCGACATGCTCAGGTCCGTCAACGCCCAGCGCAACATAGCAGTCGCGCAGGTTTCGGCTCTGGTCGTAGAGCTCGAGAAGATCCAGGCCGGCCTCGGCGACCTCCGCGACCGCGTCGCAGAGCCCAGTCTCGTCCAGGACACCAAGGGCAGGGCACGCAGCATCCCTCTCAGCGTTCATATCGAAACCATCGACCGCGGCGTCGAGCGCCTCGAGGAAGCCAGGCATCGGATCCGCCAGGCCGAAAATGACAAGGTCCGAGAGGCCCTTGCCCGCGGCGGTGTAAGGGAGGACCCGGGCCTGATCGACGGCCGTAATCCCGCGGCTTAGGCGGCCGCTGGCCTCCCGGTCTTCGAAAAACCCATGCCTACTACTCCGGCGAGGCGAGGCGCGGGTGGTAGCATGGCGAAGATGAACCCCATGTAATGAGAAACACGAAACCGGCGTCGCCCGTGGCGGGCTTGGAGTTTTTTGTAGTCGTTTCCTCGCGTCGGAGAGTACACTGGAAAGAGACGCACACCTGTAGAGTTATGAACAAGCAGAGATACCAATTTGAATGTTCCCACCAAATTTCATGTGTCATGTGAAGCCAGTCAGTCACCTACATTTCGCTACATGATTGTTGAAAGATGAGGGTATATATTGCGCCTAACGGTCTTTTTACAACGCTCACAGGGCCTGCCAGCTATCAAAAATGTGCCGAAGTTCTGGAGAGTGTACTCCCAGGCCCTCATAGTAAATCCATAGACATGTGTAGAACATGCCTGCCCGCTGAAAACGCCCCATAAATGCCCCGATAATGCAAACACACGCGCACAGTCCAAGATTGAATCAGCCAAAGCCTGGGAACACCTTTGTAAACGCTTGTCTCCCTGTGACGAGTTAGCATACTATTTGCGCCAGGAAGAAGGGGCGCGACGAACAAATGGGCCGCCGTGCGTCGGGGTCGTCGACGGGCGTTCCGGCGAGAGTCCGCATACGCTGTCTTGCCAGCGCAGAGGGGCTCTTGCGTCCCTGTTTTGGAGCTGGTGCTGGTGCCGGTGCTGGGGCTGGCGGTTCTTCGGGGTTTGGCGTTTGTAGTTGCAGGTTTCTCGGCTTCTTCTGTCGTTTTTGCCGTCTCGAGTGTGGAGCTGTTGCTGTTGCTGCGGGAGGCTGTGGCTGATCTGATCGGTCTGTGCCGTCTTGGGGCTCTTCCTGGTGAGATTCGAGTGGAGGCTGCGGTTGTGTCTCTCCCGCGGTTGTAGAAATCTCCTTGTAAGACTCTTTCGACGGCGTGACCGGGGTTAGTGGTGTGTCTGAGATGGATGTGTCGTGTTTCGTGGTCCGCTTCCTGAACATCTTGGTCCACTTCCGTGGTTTCCTTTCGTCGTCCTCAAAGTCAGAGTCATCGAGTATGACCCTCTCCCGCAGTTTCCTGACTGCGCGCTCGCGTCGCACCATGCCGTTTGTGATTCTCGGGCAATACCCGTAGGGCAGCATGTTCTTCTTGCAAATCGGGCACAGAGAGCTATTCATGGACAGGAACTCGTCGATGCATTGGGGGTGGAAGATGTGACCGCAAGGTGCTTCCCTGATGACGGTCACTCTGTCCTTGTAATGCTCCAGGCAGATGTGGCACTGCGGTTGATAGTTGGTGGCAACGGTGTTGTTGAAGCTTGTGATGCTAGACCTCCTGGTGCGGGAGCTGGACATGACGTCCGACGTCGTCCGGTGCTCGGTTCGTAGGCTTCGTGGGGAGCGCATGGAGCGCGCGGCGACTGGCGTGGACGGCACGCTGACCGACTCTGGCTGGGCGCTATATGTAAAGACGGGGAACGACTGAATGTGCGACAGAGGCACCGTCATCCTCTTGATGCCCATCGCTTCAAGGTCAACCTCCCTGCTGATGACTCTTCGCCGGAGGGAGGTCCGCCTCTGACGCTGAACGAGGTGCATTGTGAGCGAAACGCAGGCAATGACGAACAGAAGGGCGCCGATGACAATCAGAATCCAGGTCCACATGGCTGGGAGGTTCTGGGGGTCTTCTATCCGCAGGATGGTCAGGACGCGGGCATAGTCACTCTCGTCCCCCCCAACCCCAGCTATAATCTCGTCGGACCTGGGGACTGTCGAAAGGGTGCCGGAGTAGAGGGAGAGCTGCTCGATCATCTTGTGGCCCTCCACGCCGGACACGGCAAAAACGGGAAAGTGATTCTCCGTGTGCCATGCACCGTCGTCATCCAGGCTCCATACCGGCGTGTTGACGTCCTGGGGCTTGCGAGTCGAGTTGTTGGGTCGGTAAAAGATGAGGCCCTTAGGGGAGTCGAGGCGGACCGAGGCAAGGTAGGCCTGGGTACATGTTGTGTTGAACCATGGAGCAATGGCGACAAAGGTCAATCGCTCCTCTGGCGAGACGGGTGGCAGTCTCGCCTTTGTGGTGACATTGCGGGGAATGACAGCGTACTGCTGCTCGTAGCATGGGTTGTCCGTCGGGATATCGGGAACATATAGCAGTCCTTTAAGCGAAGCAGGCGCTGTGAGGTTGTTGGCAAGCAAGGTTGTCAGGTTCTGGGAGATGTTGTCTTGATAACCTAGGGCTCGTAGCTGTGGACGCTGAATTAGATGACGGTGGAGGTGTCGCAAGTCGAGGAGTGGTACGTACGTAGGTTATCCTGGTCGCTGGAACAGTACTCCTCCCGCTCCATGCTGGGTTATTAGCAACGATACTGTGGCAGTGTTAGCCTCTGAGGATGCAGCGCCATGGCATCACATGTACTTACACGGAGTTTGAAATCTGCTCAAGCGCTGTGAGACGTAAACGTCAGTATTGAATGCCAAGCCCGGATCTCGAAATCCGCCGGGTGACCGGCCAGATCCCCAAAGGCGCAGAATCGCTTACACATGGCTGCCTCGCATGCTCGGTCGCCGAGCTCAGATCATTGGGGTGGGCGACTGCATGCGACGAGGTCGAGGGTGTAATCGAGTGGCCTCAAGGCCGACCGGGGCGCGCGAGCGTAGGGTGCGGTTCGTCGTAGCGAGGGCGGGAGCGATTCGTCGAGAAGTCGGCTGGCGAGGTTTGTTCGATGGATCGTGAGGAAGGCGAGGAGCAGAACAACAGTCGAAGGGGGGTCGTGCAGGATCTTAGGACGGGGGTCGGTCCAGGCTGGCGGTCGGTTTGTGGTGGTGGACGGCTGTGACGGAACGAGTTGGCGCGCTTTCAGCTCTCTCTGGGGTCGTTGGTTCGGCGGGCGGGCGGGAAACCGGCTCGATGGTGGATGAATAGGCGTGCAGGCGAGGAGCGGCGGGATGGGCTCGAGGTATGTGTGACAAATCTGGCGAGTCGTGGGAATCGATGGGCGATTGAATGAGTCGTGCGAAAGGCGATCCCAGACGGTGGGATTGTTCTGTCGACGTTGCAAGAGGAAGAGTGGGAAACGAGTTGAGGAGGCAGCGCAGCGCGAATGTCGCAGCATTTCGCAGTGGCACCGACCGGACTGTACTGTACCGGAACCAGGACAGTCCAAGGAGTGCTGGCGCCACGCAGGGCTAGGAACGAGGAGGCTAACCTGCAGAGGCAACGACGCTGGTGGATGCCCCAGACAGGCCAGACAGGGGGGGCTGAGCCGATATCCGTGAGGGAGCAGGCGTCTCAGAGGCGGGCCGTCAAACGGCCAGGCCGGATGGGTCGTTCTAGATGGACGACACGGGAGAATAGGCTTTAGAGATTATTTTACGAATAGCGTGGCATTAGACGCAGGTGGCAGTACGGAGCAGACATCGTGGCCGTAATTCAATTGAACACGCCGCTTCACAGTGTTCAGTTCGGTGGACATGTACCTATTGATTGCTCCTTCCTGTCGTTTGGTCGGCGACGTTCCAGGTTCTGGGGCAGGTGGGGCAACGCCTGATGAGGCGTCACGTCGTGGTGAAGGAGCCAGAACGGTTGGTTGGCTCACCTGGTTTTATCGCTGCACGCACCGGGCGGGCTTGCGCTGGTTCGCCACTTCCGCTTCCGCTTCCACTTTGCTCACCGTCCCCGCTCACCGTACCGTCGACAGGCCGTGTTTCCGGACGAGGGAAGGACCAACGGACAATGCCCGACGCTGTCAGGTCAATGTCCCTACCACCTGCAAAGCGGCAGCCTAACATCCGAAATGGCTGCACCCGACTCGGAATCACCCACACACTTCTCTCTCGCCAGAATGCCTCAACCCAGGCTTGCCAGGCACACGAGTCATCACTGGGCGCTCGCCTCGGGGGACATGGGTCGCATACCCCATTGAACCCTACCTGCTTGCCGCGCCTTGACGACGCATCACGCCATTAGGCCCGTCCCGTCGAGCAGCAGCATCGGTCCAGACTCTGGGACAACATCTCGACTTGACAACTCCTCGACCGAACTCGACTCCCGCAACAAACAAAGAACGCCTCGACATCGTACTTTGTACGTCATTTCATTCAGCCCTTCAATCTGACGCCCAAGACACCACACAAATCCTCACCGTCTTCACCCTTGCGCCAATCGCCGAGCGACCCCGCCGTGCCACCGCCGATCGCCCAGGCCCTGCCACGGCTAACACTGTTTTTGTCCCGAAAGCCGTGCGCCCAGACATATTTGACGGGCGGCCACGCGTCGCGACACCAGCGTCTCGGCTTGCAGAAGCATAATTCAAGCGCAGGCCACAGCCTTGCCCGCGTCGCTCGAAACACTGTATCTGCGACTGCCATCAGTGGACACTACCGTGGATTGCGTTGTTTTGCGGCGGAAACGGTGCCTCATCACGTTGCGCGTATTTCCGCTGCGACCGTATATATACATACGCCCGTCGCTTGCGCGCGCTGAATGCATTGAACGCCGGCCAGACCGGGCCGCCCGCACTGCGCCTGGTTCAGTCCCGGTGTCCCTACGTTTGGAGAATAGCAGCCAGCGGCCGGCCTGGCCATGAACACTTTTCACGGCTGCAGGGCAAATACGAACAGCGGCAGCTCACACGCCGACTTCGCGAACTCGATGCTTTGGCGATTTGGGCCTGGCCACCCTGCGAGATCACTCACGATTGAAGTACTTTGGGTCGCTTGCACCGCGGAACACACCCGCGCGCCAAATCCCTCTCTTGATTGCCTAGATCCGACATCGCTATCTGCCAGCACATGACCCTTGACATTAACCACCTCAATACACATAGTACTGCTGCGTCAGTGGCAGGCTCGTCGCTGGCTCGGCCTGGCACAGCACCCCGTCCGCCAGGACCTCATACTTCTCCGGGTCGACCTTCATCCGCGGCATGACATCGTTGAACTTCATGTCGCGCTTGCTGATGGTCCTGCAGTTTTTGACCGGCTCCACGCGGCTACGGAGGCCGTAAGACGCAATAGCTCCAGTATCGACCGACGCCTGCGACACAAACAGCACCGAAGCTGACGGCACCATGGGCGCAAACATGGGTCGGCCGATGACGGGCTCGACCGTGGGAATCGACGCGTTGGGATCGCCCTGCATGCGCGGTCAGTTTGCTTTCTGCGCATCAACACCAAATATAACTCACCATCTGCGCCCAAGTGATGAAGCCGCTCTTCAGCACCAGGCTGGGCTTGGTACCGAACCACGCCGGGTCCCAAACCACCAGGTCCGCCAGCTTCCCCACCTCGACGCTGCCGACCAGATGGCCGAAACCCTGCGTGATGGCCGGGTTGACCGTGTACTTGCTAATGTACCGTTTGACCCTAAAGTTGTCAGCGCCAGTGCCTTCGTCCTCGGCCAGCGTGCCACGCTGGTCCTTGTTCTTGTGCGCCGTGTTCCACGTGCGCGCGATGACCTCGCCGCAGCGGCCCATGGCCTGGCTATCCGAAGACATCATGCTGATGGCGCCGAGGTCGTGCAGCACGTCCTCGGCTGCGATGGTCTCGGCGCGAATCCGCGACTCGGCGAAGGCCACGTCTTCGGGGATGTTGCGGGACAAGTGGTGGCACACCATGAGCATGTCCAGATGCTCGTCCAGCGTGTTGGCCGTGTACGGACGCGTAGGGTTCGTCGAAGACGGCAGAACGTTGGGATGCTCGACGACCGAGATGATATCAGGCGCGTGGCCGCCACCAGCACCCTCGGTGTGGTACGTGTGGATCACGCGGTCCTTGAACGCAGCAATAGTCGACTCGACGAAACCAGACTCGTTGAGCGTGTCCGTGTGGATGAGGCACTGCACATCCATCTCGTCACAGACAGACAAGCAGCTATCAATGGCAGCCGGTGTCGTGCCCCAGTCCTCATGAAGCTTGAGGCCACACGCACCCGCCGTCACCATCTCACGAAGCGCCTCGGGTGCGCTGTCGTTGCCCTTGCCCGTGATACCAATGTTCATCGGAAGCGTGTCGCACGCCTGAAGCATCTGGCGCATGTAATTCTTGCCAGGCGTGCAGGTTGTCGCGCTCGTGCCAGCACTGTGTGGTGGTTAGTGGGTTCAGGGGTCATGTCGTTTAACGGCTACTCACCTAGGACCGGTACCTCCGCCCAGCATAGTCGTTATGCCGGAGGCAATGGCCTCGTTGATCTGCTGCGGGCAGATGAAGTGGATGTGCGAGTCGATACCACCGGCCGTGATGATCTTGTTCTCACCAGCGATGACATCGGTGCAGCTGCCCACCACCATGTTGGGTGTCACGCCGTCCATGACATCCGGGTTACCGGCTTTGCCAATGGCGACGATCAAACCATTCTTGACACCAATGTCGGCCTTGTAGATGCCGGTCCAGTCAACGATGAGGGCGTTGATAATGACGAGATCCAGAGTCTCCGCGTCCGGACGCCCCGTCGCCTGGCCCATACCCTCGCGCAGTGTCTTGCCGCCTCCAAACTTGCACTCGTCACCGTACACTGTCATATCCTTCTCAACGCGAACGAGGAGGTTCGTGCTGCCTAGACGCAGGATATCACCCGTCGTGGGACCGAACATGGCAGCATATGCGGTACGCTCCATCTCAACCACGTTAATGACAGCCGCATCAGCACCCGGCTCAGGTGTGTGCGCAAACCCAGCGCGTTGAAGAGACTGAACAATCTCCTCAGTCCGCCAGTGCTCGACACCGCCGCTCGCGAGGCTGTTTCCGCCGTGAATCACGCGGGTACCACCAATCTCCACGAGGGTGACGGTCTTGGCATCACCGGGCTCAAACCGCACAGATGTGCCAGCGGGAATGTCAAGACGGAACCCGTAAGCGCGGGCACGGTCAAAGTCAAGCTGAGGGTTCGTCTCGATAAAGTGGTAATGACTACCGACTTGAATAGGACGGTCACCCTTGCTCGTGACGCGGAGACGGACGCGGCGACGACCAGCGTTGAGAGTGATTTTGGGCCCGCGGACGGCGACAAGGGCGCCAGGTTGGCGAGCGGGTTCAAATGCCTCCGCGGGAGGGAGGTCAAAGGCATCGTTGGAAGGGCGTTGGGGGAAGAGCCCATACAGAGCGCGGTCGAGGTCGCCGTCATCAGTGGCGATGGGGTCGTGGACGGTGACGAGGTAGGTTCCTGTGGGAAAGGTGCCTTCGACTTGGATCTGGTGCAGGGTGGTGCAGACGGAGGGTTGGACGTGGCGGCGACCGAGCATGGTGGAACCGAGGGACATGAGGTCTGCTACTGTGTGGTTTCCTTCGCGGATGAGTTCTTGGAGGTTATTCGCGATGAGGGCCTATCCCGTGGTGTGAGCGGCTTCTTGGACACTTCCAGGAGGGAGAAAACATACCGTCGCCTCGGAATGATTCAGCTTCACACCCCTAGCCAACCGCCTCTGGGCCAACGTGCCCATCTGCGAGATGACGAGCTTATCAAGCTGTAGGTCATAGTCGGTCAGTTTTCCAAGTTCTCAAGGATATTGACCATATCATGGCATGAGAGCAGCCGCAGGGAAGTCACTGACCTCCTTTGGTGAGAGCATCATCTTGGCGGTAGTTTCCTGGCAGCTCCTCGGGGTCTGGGGTGCGGCGGGGGGAGGAGTGTGTCGTGGGAAGAGAGCCAGATGCTGGCATGAAGTTGAATGAAGTACATGGCGTGGGCTGGGCTGGGCTGGTCTGGCGGGGTGCTGTGCCAGTGGCCCCCCACCTCCCGTTATCGATGCGGGGCAGTCCGAGGCGGCGGCCGCCGGCCGGCGCCGATGACCCGACGGGATCTACTCAGGGTGACGGGTGAGTGCTGGGCAGGACCCTGAAAAGGTCAGATCATTGATGATGCCTTCAACGGACGAACATGAGGCAGGGTGGGATTTGTACGCCTGTGATTGCTACCATATCTGCCGGGTTCGACACTTGAATATCAGTGCTCGACCGATGACCGGACAATCAAATCACGTGGTTTACATCGCTTCCTCCGCGTCCATCTCGCCTCACAATCCAATCATCCAGGGCGATGCAACGCAAAATTATAGCAATCATGTCATTCCTCATGTCCGGCTTCGTCGAAGCCAATAAACGTACAAGTGTAAACCCAACCAATGTGAGTCCCATGCGGCCATGCCCTCGGCATCGCTTTGCGGCGAAATCATTCAACCATCCCAACCGGCCAAGCCCGGCTCTTTTCCGATTCCTGCCACAGACCTCCAAACCCCTTAGACGCCTGGTCTTCCGGTGGGAGAAAGACAAACCAGCCCAGAGCAGCAAACATGCCGTGCCGCAGCACGGCCGGCCGTCCAGTGCTGCCGAGATCCCCCGCCCTACCCAACGCATCAACTAAACGAGGTATCATTGCGCCAATAACCCAAGACACTGCTGCTGAAGAGAGCAAGCAAGAAAAGACTATGAAGGGAAGCCACCGGCAAGATTTAGTTCTTAGCCTTCTTGCCTCGGGCACCCTTCTTGGTCGATGCCGTCTCGGCCGTCTCGGCGTCGGCGGCCTTGCTAGTGCGGCGGCGCTTCTTGGTGGTATCCGGGGTGGCAACGGCGGATGCGGCGGTCTTGGGAACCTCAACCTCGGTGACCTCGGACTTGCGCTTGCGGCTAACAGGCTTCTTGGGAGTCTTGGCCGGGGGAGCGTCCTCATCAGAGGCGGGGCCGACCTGGCCGAGCTGCTCGGCGATGGCGTCGTGGTCATCAGTGACATTCTCGACGGCGGCGGCGACGATGTTGTTCTCGTCGGCGTAGACCTGAGCCTCCTCATCGGTCATGAGCTTGGCGTCAGGGTTGTTACCCGACTTGTAAGAGTGAACCCGGGCCTGGTACAGGCGAAGGTTGTACTGGTAGGCGTTGTTCCAGCCCTGGACGAAGTGTTAGAACGAGATTGAGTGTGAAAGGATTCAAGTAGACCTACGCTCTTCTCGACATTGCCCATGGCCTTCCAGCGGCGCTGGCCCTCCTCCTGAACGGCGCCCTTGGGGGCTTCGGTACCAAGGTCGCTAGCGATGATGGGGCGGGCAGTCTGCATGTAGAGGAAGTAGGGGGTCAGGGGGCGCTTGGGCGCGTTGGGGTCATGCGAGCGCTTCTTGCGCTCCTTCTTCTCCTCGACAGCGGGGGCCGGCTCCTGGCCGGGTTGCAGGAAGCCGGGAATGGAAGCAAGAGACTGGACGGCGTGGTCGAGCTGGGGCATGGGGAAGTCCAGGCCGGGGACGCCATCTTGAGAGTGCTCGCCGAGCAGCAGGCTGGTCTGGCGGTAGTAGTCGTTGGAGAACGACTTGATCAGCTCCAGGATAGTGAGCAGACGGGCGTGGACCTTTAGGGCAGGTTAGCACTGTGAGCAGTGGACATGTGTGAATTGAGCGGGCGGGGTGCAGGGGACTCGCTCGGGGGTTGTGGTGGCCAGAGCTCCCAGAGCGCGTTTTGCGGGGTGGTACCCGAACGGGGCGATGTAAACAAGCCCCGGGGGACCCGAGGATACCGACGCGTCGAGCTGGGCGGGCAAACGGGGTATGCGCCCAGGCCTTTTCGACATGCGACAATGAAGTGGAGGGGAAAAAGTGTAATGGAAACGCCAAGGCGGTGCACATGACTGGGGAGTGTGAAGTGTAGGCGAGGCCAGGCAGAAGGCGGTGTCCCTCCTCGAGGCTGGTCGCCTTGTGTGCGCGTGTTGGGCGGATGAGAGGGGAAATGCGCAAATGTGGTGCAGAGACAGGCGAAGAAAGCATTCGGGGCGCGGGCGCAGAAAAGCGAGACAGCTTGTGGTTGTGTGTACTTACAGAGTCGCGGACGCGGATGAAGCCATCAACATCGATCTGGCGCTGAACCTGGTGAGGCTGGACGGCAAGAGCAATAGGCTGAACGGCAGCGATGGGCTGAGGAACGGTAGGAGGCGCGGCAGCGAGGGCGGCGGCCTTCTTGGCCTCCTGGTCCTTCTTGGAGAGGCGAGGCATGGTGGATGAATATGATGTGACGCGGGTCGCGACGGTGTTAGTGTAGGTGATGTTTGGTGGCGGGGGTGTTGCTGTGGTGGGGTGTAGAGGCCCGAGTGCTGAAGAAGACCCTTTGAATTGTGGTGGTGATAGCGGTCTCGGGAAGATGCGCTGGGTGGACGAGGTGCCTAAAAGTTTTGGTGGTGAGGGCTGATGGAAGGGGGAGGAATAAGGGACGGCAGGCGCGCGCGGGGGAGTGGGTGGTGGCAGGGTTTTGTAGGACTGCGCTGTCAGGCGGGGCGGCTGGCTGATTTGGGGGAAAATGGAAAACTCTGTAGCGGTGGGCTGGGCGAGGGAAAATGTACCTGCCTGAAGGGACCCCGGGAAAGGGGGGGGCGGTTACAGCACTAGTAGGGCGATTTTATTTTTTGGGCAGGCACCACCCCTCACCTGCCCTGGCCGCCCGGGTGGAAACTGCCCGCGTAAACTGCACTTGCCTTGCCCTGCCCGTCCATCCCATCGTCCGCCCGCCCCGTCCTGCCACACGCTCGAACTTCTGGCCCCCCCGAGGGCGGTAAGGTCAGGTGCTCCCAGATTTTTCGGGGAGTCTGCGACCCCCGCCCTCGCTCTGCTTTCGGGGGCTCTCAGGGTCACGCCTTTTAACCGCTGCCCCAGATGGACTCGTCATTCGAAGCGGGTGGTAGGGCAGGTGGGCGCCCGCTGTGATTCAGGCCAGGTCTTCTTCCTCAGCGCCAACCTGTCCGACTCATCTGACCCCGCGTCGACCGTTACATTTCCTGGTGTACCACTGCCAGGCACCAGGACGCTGAAGATATGAAGCTGTGCCCGGCCTTGGGACGTGTCTTCTTTGAAGCCCGCCCATTTTAATTATGCCGACTCGACCAAGAGTCCTCGGTATTCTCGGTGATCTCAGCGCAATTTGGCGCCCTTTGCTCGCACCTCGGAGACGCGCTCTGGTCGCAGATACCCAACTCTTAGGTCACCACCCAGCCCAGGGGACTGCAGTAGCATCGCCCTGTTCAGTCCCCTCACCTTGCTCGTCGTCACTCTGTCGTACTTCTTTAACACGGGTCCAAATTTGATTGATTTTTCAAATCGATTTCTCGGCGGGAAGTATATTGGCTTTTTATTATTTTAGCCAGCGCATACTTCAAAGTAGCCTTGCCGAGGTTGCACGCGGCCGTTGCGGCCCTGGGGGTGCTGGAAATCGATGCAGCGCCTCATGAATTCCCGTCTTGATGCGAAATCAGGACCTTTGGGGGACATGTCGCTGGGGACGGGACGCTGGAAGCGCCGGGCGCGTCGTGGGTTTGTTTTGGTTTTCCTGCTGGGCGGGCAGCGCGTCTGGGACAGGGAGGAGCGAGGGGGGGCAGGGCACCTTCCCCCTAACGCACTAAAGTGGGCAGCACGGGCTCCCGCCCAATGAGACCTGGGAGCAGCGCTCTGGGCGCAGAAACTTCGGGCGTTCACGGCGCTTTGGTGGGAGCTGCGGCATCGGGCGCTGGAAGAGAGGGAAGGGGCAGGGCACAATCAGTGATGAGCGAGCTGGCCTCGGCCGGGGTCGGGGAGTCGAGCCCTCCCACTCTTTTTTCCCTCCAAGTTCCCCTCGAGTCCCCCCTCCTCTCCGTCTTCTGCTCCCTGACGCCCATCCCCCCTGGCCCCGAAGCCCCCCAAGACGTGACACCGATCAGCCAGCCGTCCATCATGGCCTGACTCGGTGCACCTCAATCAACCACCCCAATCGCGCAGGGATGACGGCGACACTCACGGCGCTTACCGCTGAAGTGCCTGGACTTTTGACTTTGACCCCTCCACCACCCCGGCACCAGGCACCAGGCACAGCAGCTTGGGCTCAAAGCAGCTCAAGTCGCTATCGTCCAGCGTGTCCCTTGGACGAAGACTCGGAGGCATTACGTTTCCCCGCACCTGGGCTTGCCAGTCCAGCATCCAACAGCCAGAACCTCAGGCCCAGGCCTGAGGCCTTCGTGGTTCTGGAACTGGTGGATATGGTGCCCACTGGCAGTCCGCCGGTTGCAGTGTCCCGATTTCAGGCCGCTGTTGGTACCCGAGCCCTGCTTCTCGGTGCAATGTTCCCCGTGGACTTGAAGCCTTCAGCTCATGGGCTGCTATTCTGGATTACCGCAGGGAAGCACCGCCGTCCCGGGCCTCTCCCTCACTGGATTTCTCCATGTGCCGTGAGGCCAGGCCGCGAGTTCTCAAGCCCTATATTCGTTCTCCTCACTTGATCACGGCACCTCTGCCCAGCTTCTCAGCAAGAGACCTGAAAGCTCCTGGAGAGCCTATCATGACTGGACCTGTTGCTGGGTTCGGTGCTTATTATGCTGCTCTGGTCATCTGCTTACAAGTCCCTAGGCACATTAATCGTGTCCACTCACCAGGGCTTCAAGTTGGTTGTCTTTACCCCGTCAGTTGATGACCAACTGGGCCTACAGAAGCCACCATCAGCCTTCGACCCTGACATGCTGCTGAAGCTGCGTCCGCCCGCATAGTATCCAGATTTGATAACCACCCAGAGCCCGGGCCGCGCATTTCACAGCACTGTCCACCATGATGTATCCGCCAGCTAGCTTGAAGTATTGCCGGTCACCGACGGCATCTTCGCCTCCTTGATTTCGGCACATAGTCCATCCATGACTTCCAGCTTCATCCATCCTCGTGTCCATCTCGAGTTAGATGCACCCTCTGGACAGTACTCTCAACCGACATTCTACCGTTGTCCGAGCATACGATGCTCTTCGAAACATCTGCGCTATCTGACATCTCAAAGACACCCATGATGCTTCAAGCAAGTCAACCTGTGGGGCATATCAGGTCGGTGAGATGGTGTATCAACCCGAGTCTTGCTGGTTGAACACGCTGTAACACTGCGTCAAGTTCACGCGTCACAGGGCGCGTCCGGCAGCCGAATCGCCTGTGTTCTGCACATCACCATCAGACACCGTGGACCCCGAGCCACCTTCACTCTCACCGACGCGGCTCGGCAGACCCCTGATCTTGGAGCCCTCTGCCCTATCTCAGGCTATCTGCACCTGACGCAACGACGCACCACTCACCCTCACCTCACCGGGCAGTGGCACACACCACAGCACCGTCCAATGGCTGGTATCGGCAGAGAGCGCGAGCTGACGCATGTCTTGGCGATGGATCGCCAACCAGAACCCACACTCGCGTTGAGCTTGTCGCAGACCCCTGTCCGGGCGGCAGTGCCAGGTGTGTGAGAGGTACTTCGCCTTGTGTGAGTCTCGCGCAGAGTCTCCACGTACCAGTGACCCCTGGCACCTCTCGGCATGCATCATTCTCGTTCTCGCTCAGACCTGGAACCCGGACCCGGACCCCTCCTTGTCCCCCCTCTTCCCGTTCCACGCTTCTAGGCAGATTCCCCCTCCTTCAAGCACCACGCCGCCGCCCGCCATGGTGGGGTCCTGAAGCTTGTGTTGGAGGGAGCCCGGGCGGGGGAAACACGAGGGCCGTCGTGCATTGCCAATGCCGGTGGCATCCTCCGTCATCTCTCGCATTTCTCCTGGCGCATTGGATGGAGGATGCTTGACCGCTTCAATGTGCATCATGCCGGGCTTCCAGATGGTGTGCGCGCCGGCCATGCGTCCGTTGGCGTGGATGCTGATCGACACGATAGGTGGGCAAGTCGAGTCGGCGGGATCACAGGTATCTCCCCCTCGGCCCTGGCCCGGCCCTGTCGAGCTGAGCTGAGCTGTGCTTGGTCTGCCCCTCCTTCGATCCCCACGCCCAAATTCCTGGCCCGTCTGCAGGCCCGTCCCGTCCAATCTTTTGCCCGGTCAGAGAAGCTTGCTTGGCCCATCCATCCACCGCACCGCGCCGCGCCCCTGCCCCTCCTTGTGTCATAGGTGCTTGGTCGACGGCAGCTGGAGCTTGATTCTTGCCTGGTTTTATCTACCGCTGGCTGCCCTCCTTGGTTCTTAGACTTTGTTCTTCTATTTCTCCTTTTCTCCCCTCCATCTCCCTCCCACCGACCTTACCCCTCCCAAACCCACCCAAAACACCAACTACCACTTGATCCATCACGTCACATCAGGGAACGACATTGAGACTGTGAGAGAGAGAAACAAACATGATTGATTTCCGAATTTCCCCTCTCTGGGTCGGCTTGGTCGTCCTGGTCTGCCTGGCGCAGCCGACCCTCGCCTTTGGTGCTGGCAACATTGGCTCCCTCAGCAAGGTTGAGGGTATCAACTGTGAGTTTGGTCCCCCTTGACATCTAATGTCTCCCCACCGACCCGCATGCCCGCAAGTTCCGGGCATCCCGGACCTCAAACACGACAAGAGCTGACGAACGTGCTTCAACAGGGCGCCACGGCGATATCGAAGATGCCCTCCTCAACATTGCCATGGCCAGGGCCTGGAATGGAAAGAAGTTTGACAAGCTTGCCGTCTCCCGCATCTACTTTGGCAATTGGCTTCGCGACTACTCGCAGGCCGTCGGTCAGTGACAGACGTTGGAGTGTGGGCGGCGAATGGTGTGGACTGACCGTGGATACCAGACGTCGGAACTGTCAAGTCCGTCTCTGCCGAGGCCATCCGCCTGGTGCTGAGCATTCTTGGATTCCTCACCTTTGGCTTCGGTTCCAAGGAGTTCGAGGTCACCTCGGAAAGGCTTGGATGCTACAGGCCCGAGGAGCACGTAAGTTCTCGATCATTTTGACATGCTCATGGGTATCCACTAACACGCTGCTAGATTGATAACCCCAAGGACTGTAAATCAACCCCCGCTCGCAAACCCGACCTCCCCCATGGACAACAGACTAACGTGTTTAGATGCCGACAATGAGGACGCCCGACAGTATGACCGTCGCCTGCGTGGCCCGATTGACGAGCGCCGTGAACTGTCTGTCGACGAGGAGCTCGGCATGAAGAGCTACATCGCCAGCGAGAGGGCCGGCATCCAGACCTCTGCCCAGCTTCTCCGTGAACTCTTCGGCAAGTGCATCGAGCTGGGCCGGAACTACTCCCGCAGCAAGCGTAGCGAGGATCTCTACGAGGCCCTCCGCCTCATGGGCACCGGTCTCCACTGTCTCGAGGATTTCTTCGCCCACAGCAACTACACAGAGCTGGCTCTGATCGAGATGGGCGTCAACGAAGTCTTCCCCCATGTCGGCCGCGAAACCCAGATCAACCTGCAGGGCGCCCGCAACAGGGTCTACCCTCTTGTTACCGGCACTTTCGGTGGTGTCGACTTCCTCCACTCGGTCACTGGCGAAGGTGAGTTTGCGTCCTTGTCTTCTAGCGAAGATGTATTCTGACACACTGCAGTGTCGGACAAGCTCAAGCAGAACGAGCTTCAGGAGCTTGAGTCTACCCTCCAGGAGAGCAAGAAGAACGACACGAGCATGCTCCGTAACCTCCTCGACAAGATCCCCGACAGCTTCTTCGGTGGCAAGCACCAGAGCGATAAGCTGGACGAGATCCAGCAAAACTGCGCCAACTCGCAGATGCAGAACATGAGTGTCTCCCCCAAGGAGCCCGAGGAGTTCACAAGATACGTCCAGGGTATCTTCAAGGACATCATGCCCATCATTGAGTGGCACGACGAGGTCATGAAGGCCCTGTCCGCCGCCTTTGACAAGATCCCTATCTTGCCCCAGATCATTGAGCAGCTCGAGGAGCAGCTCACCAAGTTCATCTTCACTCAGATCGCTCCCTTCATCCTGCCCGTCGTCCAGCAGATCCAGAACGAGATGGCGACTGGCTCGGAGCAGATTGTCGAGAGCAGCGAGCGCGAGCAGCACATTGTCTTCAACAACGACAGGTCGACTGACCCCACCCACTCCATGCTGTCCAAGGACCACTTCACCAACCTTCTCAACGAGCCCGCCGGCCGCACCGCCTCGGAGATGATCCAGTGGGTCGTTCCTCAGCTCATGAACGCCATCGACGACGAGAATGTTGACGTCAACCGCACCCTCACGCGCATCATCTACGGCGTCTTCCACCACCCCGCCCACCGCAACCAGGGCAACGACGGCGCCCAGGAGGGCAGGCAGCTCATCTTCCGCTCCATCGAGAACTGGTGGAACGGCATGGGCCGCCAGCAGCAGGACGACTACCGCCGCAAGCTGAGCCGCGACGGCGTCAAGAACGGCGAGAACCACAAGGAGGGCGAGTACGACACGGGCCACGGCCACGGATGCCTCGGATCGCTCTCCATGCACAAGCAGTTCGGCAAGGGCGGGCCCAAGACCTGGGAGGACAAGGTTGCCAACAAGGCTGCCGGCGCCATTCTCGAGGGCGCCACGGGCGCTTTCTCCGGCATCATTCAGCAGACCACGGGCGTCAAGATCCCGTCTTACCAGCAGCCCGAGCAAAAGGAGGACAAGAGGGATGACGGACCTGGCGGACTCCTCGGCGCTGCCAGCTCGCTTCTCGGCGGCATCCTCGGCGGCGGCAAGGAGGAGAGGGAGGAGCAGCGCCCCTCCAGCTCCAGCAACTATGGTCGCCAGGATTCGTCTCATAGTGGTGGCGGCTACCAGCAGCAGCAGCAGAGCAGCCATGGTGGCAGCCAGCAAAGCTACGGTGGCAGCAGCCAGCAGAGTTACGGTGGAAACACCCAGCAGAGCAGCTATGGTGGCGGCCAGCAGAGCTACGGCGGTAGCCAGACGAGCTATGGAGGTAGCCAGCAGAGCTATGGTGGACGTAAGGAGGAGAGCAGTGGCTACGGAGGACGCCGCGACGACAACCGCCGTGACGACAACCGCCGCGATGACAACCGTCGCGATGACAACTACGGCGGCGGCGGTGGCTACGGCAGCAGCCAACAGAGCTTCGGGCGCCAGGAGGAGCACAGCGGCTACGGCGGCGGTGGCCGACGCGAGGAGAGCGGTGGCTACGGCAGCAGCCAACAGAGCTACGGCGGCCGTCAGGAGGAGCACAGCGGACGCCGTCGGGACGACGACGACAACCGCAGGAATGAGAGCTCCGGCTACGGTGGCAGCGGTGGCTATGGCAGCAGCCAGCAGAGCTACGGAGGTCGCCAGGAGGAGCACAGCGGCTACGGCGGCGGTGGTCGTCGTGAGGAGAGCGGCGGCTACGGTGGCCAGCAGAGCTACGGAGGTGGTCGCCGGGATGACGACAATGATCGCCATGGCGGCGGCCGTCGTCGTGATGATGATGACAATGACAACAACCATGGCAGGCACGGTGGTGGAGGCCGTCGTCGCGATGATGACGATGACAACAACAACGGCCGTCGGTGGTAGATGGATGGGGTAGCTGGTGTTTTCTGACACTATGAGACTATGAAATATCTGTAGCAAAATGTGATCAGTTTGTCTTCCATGTCCACATTCTCAGAGCTTCCAGCGCCAGTCGGGATGCTTCCACTCGAGATCCCGGATCTGTTCCGGCGAAAGACCCTCCAGCATAGCGTCCTGCTCCTCCTGCGAGACCATGTCGCGCCTTCTATTGTCCCACTTCATCCAGAACAGAAAGACTGTGGCTACGATTGTAATGGAAGCTGCGGCGGCAAGGTTGAGGCCATTTCCGATCGGATACATCGGACCATCCCATGGCAGATAGGTCCATGTGGCAAGCAAACCGCCAAGGTAGCCTGCCATTGCTGTGGGTTGACAGCGTCAGAATCTCTGTCATGATATGCTGTACGCATGAAACTTACAGTTTGTCCCGATAGCCATACTGCGCGCCGTGTCAGACACGGTGTTTGCGCTGACTTGGGCGTTGGACAGCGCCCCTCCGATGAAGATGGAGCTCGCCGTGAGGAATATGGCGGCATAGCGCGCCTCGGGGCTCGTCATGCCGATTAATATGCCGTAGCCGATGACGACGAGGGGTCCGCTAAGGGCCAAGAATACCTGTCGCGTGTCGAGCCGCCTGGAGAGGTAAGAAGCGCCCAGGAGGCAACCGGCTGCGAGGATATATGGCGGCACGGTTCGGAGTTGCATCTGCACGACGGTGACGCCGGGGTAAATGGAGCGGATGATCGTGGGCAGGAAAAAGGAGATGCCCAACACGACGACATTGCCGAAAAAGAATACGACCGCGGTGGACAGGGTGATGGGGTTGAGGAATCCATTCTTGAGCTTGGTCGAGTTCATCTTGTCGAGGACGCTGGTCTGCCCTAGACGTTCCGACTTGACACGGTCGAGAGCGAGCTGCTTCTCCTCTTCGCTTAGCCAGCGCGCCGTGGAGGGGTTGTCGGTGAGGATTGCAAGGGCGAGCAAGCCCAGGCCAGCGGTGACGATGCCTTCGATCACGAAGATCATCCTCCACTGCTTCAAGGAGCCGACGCTATCCAGCGACAGGATAGCAGAGGCAAGGAGGCCACCAAAGGCGCCGGCCAAGGGAGTCATGCAGATGTAGTAGCCGATACGTAGTGAGAGCTCAGCCCGTCGGTACCAGCGGGACAGGTAGTAAGCGACGCCGGGCATCATGCCAGATTCAAAAATACCGAGGAGGAAGCGGACTGCGATCATCTGGCCCCGTGTCTGCACGAAGGCCGTCCCGATCGTGCAGATACCGAATAGAATTGTTGTGATGGGTATGAACCAGCCAGGGCCGATATATTTGCACAAAAGGGTAGCGGGGATCTCGAAAGCGGCATAGGAGATGTAGAAGACGGAGAGGATCAGGTTGTAGTCGTAGCCGCCCATGCCCAGGTCTTTCTCCAGGTTGGCGAGACGTGCGTTGCCTGTTCTGTTGTGTAAGATAACGGCTCGGATTTGTGCGAAAGGCATTACAAACCGATGTTGGCTCGATCTATGAAGCAGAACAGATACAGTAGAGCGACCATGGGTACGATGTAGAGGTCGGTCTTGCGGCGGAGACGTTTCTCGGCGTCGGAATCGAAGTTGGTAGCATTGAGACTGGAGTAGGTGTTAAAGAGGGAGGGATCTGAAGTGGAAACACGGCGTAGACGACTCACGAGGCATCCCCTTGTTTGTCAAGGTCCCTGTGGTCGACTTCGACCTGCTGAGAGTCTTGTTTCTCCAGTCTGGACGACATTGTTGGCTGTGGCCGGTGTTCACGGTTGCTGGAGAGCAAGTCGAAAATGTCAGGATGAGGGAACTTTCCTTGGAGGACTTGTTTCAAGATATCAGGCAAGCAGATGGGCCTGTTTACTTATAGCTGTATGGCTGGACCGTCTTCCACGGCGACCATCAGCCACGTGAGGCTCATTCTTCCCCCCTTTTATAGCACATTCGGACTCTCTGAGGCATAGAACACGTTCGGGGAAGTGCTGTTCCACTTGCCGCCTGTACTCTCCGAAACATGTCCGTCTTGGAAAGAAATGAGGCGTCGATGAATGAAGGTTATTCCGAGGTTACTGGCCCAGGCAGGCTGCACCTGCTTACAATGAGAGAAGCAGATACCCCAATTAGACATCAGCACCAACATTGCGAATCTTTCGGCACTTGAGTTCGGACAAGTACAGTACCTAGGCGGACATCCCCAGGGAAGATGAGAGTACGGGGAAACAGAGGTCGTCGGACATGTTACCCCGGATTTACCCCGCGTTCCTTCTGTGGTGCTCTGCGGGGGAATGTCGGTGTTCGCTCAACCGAATGGACATTGAGGGCACCCGAGCCGAAGGACGACCACAAGCCGAAGGCTCGCTGCTGATAGAGGGTGAACTTAAACCGTCAACACCTACCAAGGACGAAACAGAATTCATCAGCAAAGGTCTTCCCAGTACGCTGGCATCAGCCATGAACATCGATCTTTTCCTCTCCGTTGTGGCGGTCCTCGTCCTGGCGAGGACAGTCGTGGGCCTGTTCCAATACCTGCGATCTCCTCTTCGCCGCGTCCAGGGACCATGGGCTGCCCGAATGACGTCAGGCTGGTATGCGTGGAAAATCTGGCAGGGCTCCTTCCAAGAGTGCAACCAGGAGATGCACAAGAAATATGGTAAGTCGTCCTGGCTGGATCACCGGCCATGTCCTCCATATCGATGCAGAGGTTGAACTACTCCAGGCTCCATTGTCCGATATGCCCCAAACCGCTACAGCATCAGCGACCTGTCAGCCGTCAAGATCATCTACGGGCTAGGCGCGCCCTTCCCCAAATCAACTTGGTATACGACGTGGGCAAGCCCCGGGCAGCACTCCCTGTTCAACGACCAGTCGATGGCGAGGCATGCCCACGACCGTAAGCAGTACCAGGCGATGTACTCCATGTCCTCCCTGGTACACTACGAGGAATACGTTGATCATTGCGCGGATCTGTTCAAGAACAGACTGTCGGAGCTGTGCGCAGCCAGTACGGTCGACCTGAGACACTGGTTCCAGTGCTACGCTTTCGATGTCATTGGGATGATCACGTACGGCAAGCGCCTGGGCTTTCTCGATGCAGGCACAGATGTCGGTGGCGTCATCAGCGCTCTCGAAGACCATTTAGGGTATGCAACGCTTGTCGGCATCTGGCCAAGTATGCACAAGATCCTTTTCCCGCTCAGGAACCTCGTCGCAGGCGGCGGAGGCAAGGGAAGAGCCTATGTCATGGCTTTCACCAAGGAGAAGATGCGTGAAGCACAATCGAGAGCCAAAGCGGTGGACCCGGAAGACATGGGAGAGTCCATGACGCAGGACTTCCTCGGCAAGTTTCTCGCAAAACACTCGGCTGATCCGGATCGCTTCACGTCCTTCCACGTGCTCGCTGGCTGCGTGTCCAATATGGTTGCTGGGTCCGACACGACTGCCATCAGCCTCTCGGCCATCATGTACCATCTGTTGAGAAACCCCGAGTGTATGGACAAGGTCCGCGCCGAGGTTGATCAATTCGTGGCCGAGGGAAAGCTGTCTCGATATCCGACGTACAAGGAGAGTCTTCAGATGCCGTACTTCCAGGCGGCGATCAAGGAGGCCCTGCGGTTACATCCTGCTACTGGACTGCCTTTGGAGCGCGTGGTGCCCAAGGGAGGTGCCACTATCGCGGGCCAATTTTTCCCCGAGGGAGTAAGTCCTTTCTCTACTAGCGAAGCCAGGGGTAGTCCGCTGATACATACAGGCAATTGTCGGAATCAACACCTGGGTTGCGCATCACGATACCGAGGTGTTTGGACTTGATGCTGCCGAATTCAAGCCCGAGAGGTGGCTGCAAGATGACACGGAGAAGATTGCCTTGATGAACCGGTTTTGGATGCCGGTGAGTTTCATTTCACGTGGACTAATGACAACATGCTGATCATGCGGTAGTTTGGCCTTGGCTCCCGAACGTGCATCGGTCGCCATATCTCCATGCTTGAGATATGCAAGCTAATCCCTGTACTCATACGGGATTTTGACTTTTCCCTGCACGAGACTTTGCGACAGGAAGAGTGGCACACGCAGAACTACTGGTTTGTCAAGCCTGTCGACTTTCAGGTGCAATTGCGGAAGAGGGAGTCGTCTTTGTAGCTTCAGGGGGTCGGGCACCGGGATGTGAAAAGGGGCGGATGTCCCTCCGCGACCGACGGCGTCAGGGGTTGACGTGCCAAGCACAGGGGACTTGTCAGAAGAAGAAATCAGTATAGACATCGACCAGAAGGTGAAGAAACATTTGTCAGTGACGTCCTCTAGCCTCGCCGGAACTTTGAAACCCTGTCTACCTGCCCACCTAGGTTACCAGTCGTCTCCGCTCCGCCGATAGTGCGTGAACATCCGCTGGTCCTCTCCTAAACCCGATGGCCACCTGATGCATGACAATGGGACAGCTTTCACGGTCGAAGGGAAGCTGCCAGAGTTTGTCTTTGGCTCGATCTCGGGACTCCCGAGGCAAACCGCAAGCTTTAGTCCCGCCGGTCCGCCGCCTTGCACAGTTCGAAGAGAGCCAAGAAATCGGGGCGGCGGAAAAGCCTGGGGTCACGAGACATGTTCCTGGCGGATGAATGGAACATAATTCTACTTTCTGCAGGTAAACGTACCCTGAAGGACGTGGTGAGGACACTCGCACGTGAGGCACCCAGCCACCAGGAGACCCGTACATGTACGACAGCTGATGATGATGCACAGAAGCCAGCAAGCCGAAATGCCAACCGCCGTTTAGGTACGAACCGTGAATTACTAAGAGGGTTCGAACCCCTGATGGTATGTGCACTGTGGCGCTGGTAGGTGGGTAGGTAGTCAGTGTTAGAGTGGCCGTACCTATACGCCGGCAGGTGAGTGGTGGGTTTCGTTCGTCTGGGGAAGCTTTGGCCTGAACGCCTCAACCCTCATCAATCGATCACGGGTTTGGACTACGGATGAACCATCATAAACGCAAGTTACAATGTTCTCTACAGGGTCCCAAGACTGACGACGGGTCATCATCGTCATGTTCTAATCGAAAGCGAGTCTGGTGACTCGAGCACGATGCCGGCAATACACAGGTATATAAGAGCACCATGCTCCCCTTGACAGATCCGAATTGCAGTTCCCTCAACATCCTTCACGAGCACCCAAAAACAAACACAGTCAAGCACCAATCAACAATCATCTTCATCATGACCAAGACCAAGAACCAGCCCGAGACGGCAACCCGCGATATCAAGGGCTTCACGGTCCCTTTCCCGCCCACGATGCGAAACTTTGCCAACATGTGGACCGAGTACGAGCCCAACAAGCGCGTCCTCCTCCCTCGTGGATGGAGGATCTGGGGCCGCCTTCCCCTGCGCGATGCCATTATCTGGGAAAAAGACGTCGCCGTGGAGATGAGAGATGGCGTCAAGCTTCGTGTCGACATCTTCCGTCCCGCGTCCAAGGAGAACGAGCCGCTGCCTGCACTGGTTCCCTGGAGCCCGTACGGCAAGACTGGATCGGGTCTGCTGATGACGAAGGAGTACCCTTACATTGGCGTTCCTGGGTCCATGACCAGTGGGTTGGAGAAGTTTGAGGCCCCTGATCCGGCTGATTGGTGCGCCCGTGGGTATGCTGTCGTTCAGGCTGATGCGCGAGGATGCTTCAACTCTGAAGGCGACATGTATCAGTTTGGTACTCGGGTATGTTGCGGTCTCGAATTGGTTTGGGGAAACAGTAGCTAACTTGGACAAAAGGAAGCTCAGGATGGCTACGATCTCATCGAGTGGATTGCGAAGCAGCCTTGGAGCAACGAAAAGGTAGCAACCGTGGGCAACTCCTGGCTGGGCATCATGCAATGGTGAGTAGGCGCCTGTTCGTGGCAATCGGTGCACTTCTAACCTGGTGTTTAGGTTCATTGCTGCCGAGAAGCCTCCTCACCTGACATGCATTGCCCCTTGGGAGGGTGCCGGTGACTTTTACCGACAGACCCTGTGCCGTGGAGGCATCCCGAACCCTACGTTTTGGGGCAAGCTCGCAAAGACTATGCAAGGTATGAAAGGCTCCTGAAGCTCTCGGTACTTACTTTTTGTTCGTTTCTAATGCGGTGCCCAGGACATGGAGGGTACGACGATGTTGCCACCATGCTTGAAAAGTACCCGCATATGAATGCATACTGGGAGGACAAGAACCCCAGGATCACGGACATTGATGTCCCCATGTACGTGCTCATGAGCTACTCGACTGGCCTTCACACCGAGGGTTCGTTCCGTGGCTGGAAGTACGCGCCCTCCAAGGACAAGTGGTGAGTTTTGGATTCTTCTGCATGTTCCCCGGTCAGCGCTCATCATGCCTGCTAGGCTTCGCATCCACCCTACACAGGAGTGGCACGACATTTACCAACCTGAGAACAACGATGACCTCCAGCGCTTCCTGGACCGCTATCTGCTGGACAAGGACAACGGCTGGGAGCTCACCCCCAAGGTTCGAGCCTCGCTTCTGCGTTACGGGGGTCGTCCTCCCATCAAGCACCGCCCCGAGGACAACTACCCGCCTTCCCGTACGCAGTACCACACTCTGTATCTCGACGCCGACACCAATAGCCTTGCCTACGAGAAGCCGAAGAAGGACGCCACCACGACATATGTGGCAGACAAGCGTGAGATTGACGGACCCCAGTTCACCCACACCTTCGACAAGTACACCGAGATCCTGGGACCCTCGCGAGTCAAGCTCTTCATGTCCACCCAGGACAAGGATGACATGGACGTCTACGTGATCATCCGCAAGCTGGACATCAACGGAAAGATCCTGCTGAACCTCAACGTCCCTCTCAAGGACCAGCCTCACGGTACCACCTTTGACGATGTGGACGACCTCAACCTCTACAAGCACAACGGGCCCACCGGCCGCCTGCGCGCATCCAAGCGCGCCCTGGGCGAGGACCCCATGCTCTCGGAGGAACAGGTCAAGCAACAGGCTCCCACTGAGCTGTGGCGCCCCTACGACAAGGAGGAGAAGGTGCCGAAGGGTACTGTTGTGGAGCTTGATATCCCCATCTGGCCGACTGGCATTGCGTTTGAGAAGGGCGAGTCGATGCAGCTGCACATCAACGGGCATGATCACGAGCTGCACGAGTGGCCGAACCTGGCTGCTGAGCTGACGAACCTCAATGAAGGATCGCACACCGTGCACACGGGGGAGAAGTATCCGTCGTACATTCTTCTGCCGCTTGTTTTCTAGATTGATTGCTCAGTTGTCTTTTGAAGACTGTACGCTTTTTCTCTCGTTCATTTCTTGGACTTGATTCATCTCACCGTTGTTTTCGTATGCCAGATAGATTAAGACACGAGTAAATCTGCACATGTCGTTCGCAGTGGTGACGATGATAAGACCACACAAGGCAGAAGGTAGCTTGATTGGGGATGGTCTCGACGCACCATACCTATACGGCGCACCGACCCAACGGGGCTGGGACTTACTTATATCATCCTGGGCTTCCCCCACGTTTCTCGTACCTATACGTGACATCGCGCTTCGATCGGAACTTGCATGTTTCCCCGCGATCTGATCTGATCTAACGCACGATCAGCAACCGACCATGGGCAGAACACGGAAATTACACCGAAAGTCTCGAGAAGGTTGCGTTCAGTGCAAGCAGCGGCACGCAAAGGTAAGGTAGGACCCTTGTTTCTCCCTCAGTCTCACAGCTAACCCATGTACAGTGTGACGAGGTTCATCCGCAATGCCTGCAATGCGCACGTGGCAACCTTCCATGCAGCTTCTCAAATCCCACCCTGACAACCATGCCCCTGAACGACGACAGCGTTGCCGATCTGGAGCTTTTGGAGCACTGGCACCAGACTCCAATCACCGGCGACATGTCCGAGGCTACAAAACAGTTGCAACGGGATTTGACCAAGCTAGGCTTCTCGCACCATTACCTCCTGAACAGCATTCTTGGCTTCGCGGCTCTCCATCTGTACAGTCAAGATCGGACTCAGTCACGGTGGTACGCCAGAGCTGCGGCACATCAGCATGCCGCCATCACCCGGGCGAGGCCGCATCTCGAGACCCCCGATGAGACGCAGCACCAAGCATTATTGGGTTTCTCTGCCTTTACATCCATGTATGCTGTGGCCGAGCCGGCATTACGACCCCCTGACGATACTACCGCCCAGAGCAGTTCGACGCAGAGCAATAATGCCATTGACGAGCTCGTGAAAGCATTCCTTTTCAGCAGATCAACCCTAGTATTCGTCCGTCAACATTTCACAACCCTCTTCGCATCCGGATCCTGGCTTCTAGCTGAAGCTGATAAGGCATATGCCCAATTCCCTCGCCAGAATCTGGAGTCGCGATACCCGCAGCTCATCTTCCTACTGGGGTGTATACAGCGTCACTGCACGAGCGAGGAAGAGCCAGCGTGTCGCCAAGCCGTCACAACACTGTTCCAACGGATCGCAAGGCTCTCGGATGACCGGGAATACGTCGAGTCGAACAAGGTCATCTGGTTATGGGGGTTAGAGGTGGACCAGGCCTTTCTGGACATGTGCTTAGGGCGACATCCCGTGGCGCTCGTCATTCTAGCTTACTTCACTGTCTTGATGGACATGAATAAAGAGCATTGGAGCCTTAGCCACTGGCCGGGCTGGCTCATGGGGGATATTCAGAGTGTGCTGGGACCTGAATGGAGAGAAGCCCTGAAGTGGGCGTGTGATCTTAGTCACACCGTTCAAGAGAGCTCGGGGGCAAGGGTCAAAAGGTCTGGGACAACGGGTGGCTAAGCGCCGGCACTCTCATGAGTGACACGGAACAGACGCCCGGGTGGACTTTGGAAGGGAAGCAGACGTGGCGGCGCTGGATGTTCAGTGTCACGAAGTTGGGAGAATGGAGCGTATAACAGTAACAAGACTTTGATACCCCCCGTATAAGACACCTCCTACCATGCGCCCATCTTCCCTCCTCCCTTCACTCACCCCTTCGCGGCCGCCCAAGTCTCAAGGGCATCATCACGTTCCGGGTGCTGCGTGTGTGCAAGTGAAGGAGCCGTGACGTGCGAAGAATGAAGCAAGGGATCTTCAACAGCTGCAGCAAGCCCGTTGACCGCGAACTGATGTGAGAACATCACATGAAGGCCACTTAAAAGATGTGCAACTGAGTTTGGCCCGCTGCAAAGAGAACCGCCCAACGCCAGCCACTGCAAAAGCCATGTAGGGTACCTATAGAGCCCGATCCTGCCAGGGCCGACCTTCCAACCAGGCCCGGAACGCCAGAATAAAAATATAGAAAGCAAACAGCCGTAACCACCGTCATCATGCCATGATGCCATGCCCTGCTTAGTCCTCCTCGACCTCCTCCTCCCACTGCTCCTTCTCCTTCTTCATCAGCTCCGCCATCTCGGCCCTCTTAAAGATGGAACTGTCGGGGTTCTCCGCTCTCGGCACCTTGCCCAGGTTCTCGTCATCAAAGCAGGACCCGATCGTGTCGACCCAGCGCTTGCGCCGCTCCATGAGCGTCTTGGTCACGTCACCAATACCAGGCCTGGCCATACCAGACGCGCCCGCCGCCGCCACAGCCGCAGCACCGCCGGGTCGCTTTGCCTTCTTGGTCTTGCCCATGGTGCGCGTCCGCTTAAGATACGCTGCCTGGACCTGGGTGTCCAGATCCTCGAGGATAGTTTGGTACTCCTGGTGCGCCATGCGCTCCTTAACCAGGTCCATAAGACGCGCCTTGCGCGCCCCGTTGATGAGCATCTGCTCGCGCAGCCGGGATTGTAGCAGACGCAGACGCGCCGCCACCTCGTCGTCAAAGGCCCCGTCGTACTCGGACTCAAAGTTGCCCTCCTGAGGAAGGAAGCCAATGTGCCGGAGTTCTTGTTTGATGCGTTCGTCGACTTGCGCGTAGTCCAACTTGGGATGTGTTGCCTTTTTCCACGTCTCCGAGTTGGACTCGGGCATGAATGCCGCTGGCGGCACTGTCGGTGGCTTGTCCTCGCCAGGCACCTCAGTGCCTTCTCCGTTAGTGACACCATTCATGCTGACGTCGCCGTTGGCGCCGTTGATGCCCTTATCCTCCTCGGCTTGTGGTCGTGCCTCGGGGCGCATCGTCTGGAGAAGTCGCGAGAGCAGAGGTCCCACGGATAGTTTGTCCGTCTCGGCAACATCGTCGTCGAGGTTCTCAATTGTGCCTCGCGCCTGGTTCGGTGCGAGCTTTTCGCGCTTCGACGGCGAATCGAGCTGCATTGCGCCGTCCTCTTCTGCCCAAATCTCCGTATAATGTCTCTTACCGCGCTTTGGGAGGTTGAATGGGCCGACCCGGTCGCCGCGCTCTCTGAGAAAGGCGAGATCTTCCTCTCCAAAAGGCCGGAAGTATGGCTCGATGTATGTGGTGAAGGTGGAGAAGCTGATTTGGTTGGACGGTTTCGCGCTGCTGAAGTCGGCGTCTGGCGGGTCTCCGGCGATGAGGTCTGCGAGATCCGTCTTTGGAAATACGGCGACTGAGTAGATCTCCTTGAGCTCGTCAACGGGCATGCCGGGATGCGTGTCGCGAATTTCGTACACGGTGGGATCGGGGAACGTCGAGGGGTCGTCGCCAAACGTATGCGCCGCGGGCACAGCCTTTCGTGGGGGGGCTCCTTCGTCCTCTGAACTTGACTCTTCGCCATCTTCCTCTTCATCCTTTTCCTCCTTCTCCTCCTTCTCCTCCTTAACCTCGGGCTTTTTCTTCTTCTTCTTCTTGTCGTCGACGTCCATGGCGGAAGGTGATCCTGGCTCGGCAGGCGACAGCGACGAGGAGGATGATTCGTCGCGGGAAACTTTTCGTGGTTTGCTTGGGTCGCGAAGCGGGGAGGATCGTTCTAGGGAGGGTTAGCTGGAGTGCGTCGCGAGGCTTTGCGACCAAAAGGCTTGCAGGGCCTGGGTGGGCCGTTGTAGTAGTTTTGGCGCGAGCGCCGAGTCTTGCCGTCGAGGGGGCGCGCAGCCTACGTACCTTTGTTGGCGTCTCCGGGCGCAAGAGTGTCGGCGGCCTTACGCTTCTTCTTATTTGCCCGCTTCTGGTCGTCGTCTCGTGGCTCCCGCTCGGCGGGCTCGTCGACGTGATGCTTGCGCTGGGTCGCCAAGTCGCGCATCGCCTTGTCGCAAAAGTTGGTCCGCCTGTCAATGACCTCCTGCAGGCGGTTCAACCGGGCGATGATGCCATCGACGCTCTTCGAGTCTGGCACCTGGGCGGCGCCGGTGCTCTGGTCGACGAGATCCTCAAAGTTGATGTTTCGGAACGACTCGACGCGAAGCGCAAGGTAGTCGGCGTCGATGGCCTCTATCGGGGGGAGGCTTGCGCCGGTCGGAACGGAGCTCGGGGTGGTGTTCCTACTTCGCTGGCGCATCGCCCCTGGCCCTGCCTTCTTCCCGGTGCCCTTTTGGCTGGCGGCGGGCGGCATCTTGTCGGGATGGGGTATCAACCCTCAATCGCAATCGGTTCTGGATGGCCTCTACGGCATGGTATGCCTGGTGTCAGGCGTATGGAATGGAAGTAGTCGATGATAGTGATGGCGACTGGGTTGCTCGAGTCGCGGCTGATGGAGATTGATGATGGATAGATGGGATACTGAAGTGGGATCGGAGTCGGCGGTCGCGTCACACGAGGACCGGGTCTGGGGTGTGGCTGGTGCGGGGTGGCGGTCAGGAGCGTGATGTGGCTCAAGCTTCGGTTTGGCTTCAGTCTCGAGTGCGTCCCTCCTTCCTTGTCACCTACCACACATGAGCTTTTTGACGTACAATTCAGCGTTTGTGCCTACCTTAGGATTGGCTCAAATTTCCGTTTGTTCCATGACTTTTGATTTCATGACATCGCGGTTCACGACTTCGTTTGCTGCAATCGCTGGCAGGCGCGGAAGTACCGGTACGGGGGCGACGCGGACTGGCACAGGAGCTCATCGGTACCAGTACCTGCCCATGAAATGTCCCTGCAGAAGGAAGGACCATGAGAATGCTCCTTCCCGACCATTTCGTCAACCCTGGACTGCCAGAGAGAACCTTCTGGAAATCAAGCGCGCAAAATCTTCTTCATTTTCCATCTTCCTCCTCTGCTTCTCTATCACATGCCAGACTTCATCCTGGCTTCACCGTCAATCTCGCTTCGACAGAGCCACCTCTCAACAAAAAGCTATCCTTCTGCCTAGGATTATGCCCCTGATAGGAGCCATTCGCGTCTTCGACAAGCTTTCGACCAGGTGTCCTTATCGTTTGAGAGGCCAACGATGATCTCGTCGAAGCCAAAGAGACGAATGCCGGGTATCAACGGAGGCCTACGGAATCAATGAGCATGGGGACAAGGGAGGGGAGCTGGGGCAGGGAGCGCGCCGTACGACGCCGAGTCGGAGCTCGGTGGTCGGCTGTCGTGGTCCACACCGGCACCGACCCGACACTGACCCCTCGTCCTCGATTCTCCAACATGTCCCGAGTCCAACTCCGAAGACGCCCGTCGCATCGCATCGTCGAGGATCGACTCATGCGGAGGACCAGTTTCTGGCCTGGGACGAAACGACCGTCGCCTTCTTTGTCCCTCTCCTGGGCTCTTCCATGTTGGAGAGGCTGCCGAAGACCTATCCACTGATGCATGTGGCCAAGCTACCCGACCCCATTGGTGATCGACCCCCACACGCACAGGGGAAGCAGGGGAAGCTATTGTGGAGCCGCACTTCGACCCGACTCGACTCGCAGGGTCCACGGCGTCCCTCGAGCAGAACGCCCGCCTTCTACACGAGCCTGCGGACGATGCTGTCCAGCAATGCCGTCATGTCTTGTTCACGCAGGAGCAGACTGATCATTTGTGATGATACAGAGCCCACGAACCCGAGTGGGAGGGCGAGATGTCGCTCAATGGATTGAGCAGCAAACATCCCTCGACTTCACCACCTCAGATCGTGGCGCTGTTGAGCCACATGTCGCTGCAAGTTCCTGACAAGACCAATTTCCTCACCAAGTCGTGTCACAAGTAACGCGGCAAGACGGCTCCTCTGTTCAATGCAACTGCCTCTACAGGTACAGCCGACGCGTCGATCTGCGCCCTCGTGTCCACGAGTCGTTTCCACGAAACACCACATCCCACGCTATCCTGCAACAGACAAGGCACGACGCCAACCAAAAGTCCGGTTCGATCTTCTCTCCAGAAGCACCCGCTTCCCAGAGGTTCACCCATGTGCCCCAGCCATTGGCCGGTAGAGCCACCCCTGTGGCCAGGAGCCGGGCGTTCCTGCAACCCCCCCGTAGGGGCTCTGTTGGGTGGTCGCTCGGCGCCAAACTGCATACAGGTCGCGGCGGGGTCCCATCCCAACCTTGGTGGGGTAGCTCTCGAGACCCTGACGTGGGTGTGCACATCCATCTGCTGTGTAGAGCTCTCCCCCTTCCTGCCCAGGGGTCCCTTTTACCACGTCCAATGCCACAGGCCGCTCGTCCACCCCCATGTGCCCTGTTCATGAGCCTCCCGATTTCATTCGTTGTCCACGGCCGATCCCCTGGGCAGAGGGCGTGTCCAGGAGCCGGATCGAGAGGGGTGCTCGAGGTGGCCCGCGTGGGCAATGCCTGGCTGCTCAATGTTCTCTGTCTTTCCATCTACCCTCCATGTTGGTGGTCGTGTGTGCTGCCGTCCTAGAAGGTCCCTATATATCCTCACCCCGACCACCTCTCGTGACCCCTCCTTCTCTCTTCCCTTTCTCTCTCATCGACCCCATCGTGCCCTTTCAACTCTGCCAAGCGCCTCTGGAATTGCCTCAACGCACCACTCCGGCGACACTTGCAATGCGAGAGTACCATGGCTTCTCTTGGTGGTAACATTTTACCCCTCAACATGAACATACAAACCCTCCTCGCTGGCGTGGCATTTGCTGCCGTCGGCAGTGCCTGCTTCTCCAGACTCTTTACCAAGTCCGGGTCGGACAGCAACGAACCCCCTAGCGTGTTCAAGTCCTTCCTCCTCTTCTTCTACTCGTGCTTCATCAAGCCTCACGACGGCAGCAAGAAGGGCAACCAGCAGGATGCCCTCGAGAGCTTCTACAAGAAACAGGCCGGCGCCTACGATGCCACGAGGAAGATCCTCCTCCAAGGCCGGGAGGACATGCTCGCCCTTGCGGCAGCGCAGCTTCAGGCCAAGGCCCAGGCTTTGAAAGAGGCCAAGGCCAGCCGTAAGATTCAGAAGCGAATCTGGGTAGATGTACGTGTGCCCACATTCCCTCTTGGACCATGCTCATGCTTTTCTTGCTGTCTAGGTCGGTGGCGGTACCGGATGGAACATTGAAGCCATGGCTGAGCATGTCAACGTCCCCGAGTTCTTCTCTAGTGTATACCTTGTCGACTTCTCCCCCTCCCTCTGCGACGTCGCGCGAAAGCGCTTCGAAAGGCTGGGATGGAAGAACGTCAAGGTCATCTGTGAGGATGCGAGGAAGTTCCGCCTCGAGGACCATGAGGATGGTCTTCCCGGCAATGCTACCCCTCTTCGCTCCCCGGCCATAAGCTACTTCAACCAGAAGAGGCCCGAGTCCGGCGGTGCCGACCTTGTCACCATGTCCTACAGCCTCTCCATGATCGTGAGTGAGCCCTTGACTACAATTTATAGACCCCCGCTGACCCCCCCCTTTAGCCCGACTACCACTCCGTCATCGACTCGTTGACCTCCCTGCTCTCTCCCCACGGCGTCCTGGGCGTTGTCGACTTTTACGTTCAGTCCAAGAATGACTTTGCCTTCCGAAACCACACCGGTGGCCTCGTCAACCGACATGTCAACTGGTTCTCCCGCACCTTCTGGCGTGCCTGGTTCGAGATTGACAAGGTCAACCTGGAACCCGCTCGCCGAGACTACCTCGAGTACAAGTTTGGCACTGTCCTCACCATCAACGCTCGCAACTACACCCTAGGCCGCATCCCTTACTACGTCTGGGTTGGCTGTCATAAGAAGCCTTTCTCTGCATCCGCCCTCCCCCACGAGATTGTCGAGAAGATCGATGCCCTTGCGACTGAATCGCCGCTACTCTACCCCGTCGGCCAGCGCGATGCCCTGACACGGGCTATCGAGAAGTCGGCGCCCGAGATCCGCTCCAAGGCGTTCATGACTGCCATTCAGAACCTCGCTGCCAACCTGCCCTTGCCCTCCTTCTTCTACCAGAACCACCACTGGCGCATCTACTACGACGACCAGCTCCAGAAGCACACGCAGTTCAACGACGAGTACATCTACGCCTTCACCTGGGAGGACACACGTGTGGATGAGCGCCTCCTCAACCTTGGCCCTGACGATGTTGTTCTCGCCATCACCTCTGCCGGCGACAACATCCTGTCTTACGCCATGCAGAGCCCCGCCCGCATTCACGCCGTCGATCTGAACCCGACCCAGAACCACCTCCTCGAACTCAAGGTCGCTTCCTACTGCGCTCTTCCCTACGAGGACTTCTGGAAGCTCTTCGGCGACGGCAAGCACCCCGACTTCCGCACCCTCCTCATCTCCAAGCTGTCTCCTCATCTCTCCAGCCGCGCTTTCCAGTACTGGCTGAAGAATGTCCACGTCTTCACCAACTCCTCCGGCTACGGCCTCTACGACACGGGCGGCTCCCGCCACGCCATCAGAGTCTTCCGTTGGATCGCACGCATCTTTGGCGTCACAGGCGCCGTCAAGGAGTTCCTCGCCACAAAGACCCTCAACGAGCAGCGCGAAGTCTGGCGCAACAAGATCCGTCCCGCCCTCCTGTCCAAGCTTCTCTGCAACCTCGTCGTGTCCCAAGAGTCTTTCCTCTGGGCTGCCCTCGGCGTTCCCAAGAACCAGCTCGCCATGATCGAGGCCGATCACGCCGTCTCAGAGGCCGTCAACGGTCCCAACCCCTCGGCCAAGAACACCCGCTCCCACGCTATCTGGCACTACATGATCGATACCCTCGACCCCGTCGCTGAGGAGACGCACATCGCCGTCGACAACCCTTACTACCACGTATGCATGACCGCCGGATTTACCCGCAAGTGCCACCCAGACTACCTCTCCGAGAAAGCCCACGCACGCCTCTCCCGGCCAGGTGCCCTCGACGGCCTGCGAATCCACACCGACGAACTCGACGAGGTCATCGCCCGCATCACGCCCGGCACCCTCACCGTCGCTGTCGTCATGGATAGCATGGACTGGTTCGACCCCGGCGCCCCCGCCGCCGCGGCCCAAATCACAAAGCTCAACCGCGCCCTGCGCAAGGGCGGCCGCGTCCTCCTCCGCTCCTCGGCCCTGCACCCGTGGTACGTCAAGGAATTCGAGTCTCACGGCTTCAGCCCCAAGCGTGTCGGTGCTCGTGAGGGTGGCGCTTGCATTGACCGTGTCAACATGTATGCGTCGTGCTGGATCTTGACCAAGATTGAGAACTTGCCGCCTCCGACGCCGGAGATGGATCGGGATGGGGCTACGGCTGAGGTGTCGAGCTTTTCTTTGTAAGGGGGAGGTGGTGGCGTATGCCCGGCCTAGATTGTTACTAGGGCAGTGTCCTGGTGGGGTTGGTTTGACAGATTGATACTTTGGCGTGGATTGAGATGATTGATGAATATACTGAAATGACGACAATTGGTATGGCTCAGATATGGGCATGTGATTTGGTCGAGTCGACTGGCTGCGAGGTGCTAATCCATGTGTGAGCATTGTGTCATTGAGCGGCCTGCAGTAGCAATGACATGGACCATGTCTGACGTGTCGTGAAAGGTGCGGAAACCTTTCTGCTACAACATACTTGCTGTGCTGATGATCGTATCGGCGAAGGACGGTTCCTAGCTATATCTTTGACATTAGAAGCAACACCACCCGAACCGGTGTAAAAATCAACAAGGAGTCTCTTTTCGTCCTATGCTGGTGTTATACACTCTGTGACGCAGTCCCTCTTATTCATACTCCTGGGCAAAGCCAAAAAAGCAGGGGATCAAAAACTCCTCCCACATCACCACCTCCTTCTCTCTCTTCACCCACCCTCTATGCCGTCCACACCCTCTTGATGGCCTCGGTGATGCCGACGTCGTTGGTCTCAAACTCGTACAGGGCCAGGCCGACCAGGGCGGTGGCGGCGTTCAGGGACCAGATGACAAACTTTCGCAGACGGGGGTAGTGCTTGGTGGAGACGTAGTCGATGAAGACGGCCTGGATGCCCATGTGCGAGTGGACGAGGATGCTGGTGCCGAGGATGGCGTCCATGACGGGGTTGAGGGAGCCGGCGGCGAAGGGGGCGATGGTCAGCGGCACCAGGCCGGCGGCGAGGACGCGCTCGAATGTCCAGTGGTAGGAGCCGTGCGAGGGGCTGGGCTCGGGGACGGTGACGGGGTCGTTGACGGTGCCGTGGATGACCTCTGGGAGGGTGTTAGTAGGCGCAGGCAGAAGCTGTCCAGCTAGAACGACGTTGCTGGGCGGATTGTCTTCGAGGTGGACGTACGGGGACCGGCTGGCAGCAGCTCGCGCTTGGCCGTGGTGTGGAAGGCGGCCGCCCGAACGGCTGGTGTCCGGGCCATGCGCGCCGCCATGGCGCTCTGTCGCAGCAGACCGGGTCGCATGATGGAAGCCATGACTGTGTAAGGGGTATCGTGGCTCTCGAATTGCGGTTCGGGGTTTCGGCGTCGAGGCTGTCGTCGAATCGAATTGGGAGGGGAGGTCGATTGGAGTGGATGATGCAAATGCACTTTCGAGCGTCTGGCTGGGTTCGGGAGCATTGGACCTCCATTGCCGAGGATCTCAATTAGCGGCCCGCTCATTGGCTGCGCTGTCCCGACTGGTTCGGCTGGCGGAAAGGCAGGTGCTGCACGTGACTTGGCGTCTGAGCCAAGCAGCCAAGGTCGAAGCGCGGGTGCGATAAGCGGCGATAAGGGGCGGAAATTTTTGGAGTAGCTCCTGTCATCGGGTGATGGGCATTGTCAGTGACGGCCCTGGACGATTTGCGACAGACCATTGAAGTTGGTGGTGACACTCCTCAACTGTAATCTTTTTCTTACCATGTCGATTTAGCAACACTCCTCTTACATAATCGAACATCGTTTCTTCCTCCGACACAAGCCATTAGGCTTGCCCTTTCTTTCAGATGGCGACGTCTCTCGTGGCAAGGCGCTCCGGCCTACCACTCGCCCTGTCGCGACGAAGCATCCTCCTCCAGACACCACGGGCACTACAGACGCCTAGATGCATCCATCTCAAGACACAACGGAAGCGCGATGAGGCAGCGGAGAGATGGGACATCCGGGCTGAGGAGATTGCCAGTGGTGAGCAGCGTAACCTGTGGGACGTGCTGGAAGAGCGAGGCTTCTTCAAGGACATCGCGGGGTTCGTCAAGACTTGAGCCCCTTCTGGGGAGACTACATGCTGACAATACCTGCTGCAGTAACTCGGAGAGGATCAAAGAATTGATGCGAATCAAGCGGATAGGCGCATACGTCGGTGTCGACCCGACAGCGCCGTCCCTCCACCTCGGCCACCTCCTCCCCATGATGCCCATCTTCTGGATGTACCTCTACGGCTACCGAGCAGTGACACTGGTCGGAGGCGCCACAGCCAGGATCGGAGACCCGACAGGCCGCCTGCAGTCCCGCGACGACATGTCCAACAGCGAGATTGCCAACAACATCACAAGGATACACTACCAGATGAAGAAGCTCTGGTCCAACGTCGAGCATGAGAAGCACAAGTACGGGTTCAAGAAGGAGTGGGAGATGTCGCGGCATCTCGTCAACAACAACACCTGGTGGCAGAGCCTGCCCATGTATGAGGTTCTGAAGAGGCTGGGACGTTACCTGAGACTGGGCCCGATGCTGTCCCGCGACACGTGAGTCCTCCGCGCAATCCAGCGACAAATGGCGATGTACTAACACCCTCAGCGTCAAGAACAAGATGGAAAAGGGCGACGGCGTCTCCGTGGGCGAGTTCATGTACCCCCTCATGCAGGGCTGGGACTGGTGGCACCTCTACACCAAGCTCGGCGTCCAGATGCAAGTCGGCGGCTCAGACCAGTACGGCAACATCATCACCGGCATCGAGGCCGTCAAGACGATCCGCGAGTCCGAGCCCAACCCCGACATGAAGATGCCCAGCACCTGGAAAGACGAGCCCATCGGCTTCACGGTGCCGCTCCTCACTGACAGCGCTGGCAACAAGTTTGGCAAGAGCGCCGGAAACGCCATCTGGCTCGATGTGACCATGACCAGCGCCTTCAACCTGTACAGCTACCTCGTGCGTCGTGCCGACAACGAGGTTGAGCAGCTTCTCAAGTTCTTCACTTTCATGCCCCTGAGCGAGATTTCCGCGCTCATGCAGCAGCACGCCGCCGACCCCGCCAAGCGCGTCGCTCAGCACAAGCTTGCTTTCGAGGTGCTGGCTCTCGTCCACGGCGCAGAGGTCGCCGTGCGCGAGCGCGAGCAGCACAAGTTCATGTACAACAAGGACGGCTCGGCCCTGTCCACCAACGCCGATGGATCGCCAAACGAAAAGACGCCCATCACGCTCAACAACGCGCCGCCCATGGACCTCCAGCTCCCTCGGTCGCTCATCACACAGAAGAGTCCCGCCAAGATTCTCTTCGCCGCCGGTCTCGCCAACAGCACCAGCGAGGGTCATCGCATCTGCAAGTCGCAGGGCGCCTACATTGCCGCGGCTCCCGGCAACGCCGGCCGATCACTGACGCCGGGCAACCTCGACTGGCTGTCTATCAAGCTCTGGCAGCCCGAGGAAGCGGCCAAGTACCTGATCGACGACCGCATGATTATCCTTCGCAAGGGCAAGCACAACATTCGCATCATCGAAGTCGTCAGTGACGCGGAGTGGGCAAAGTCGGGCAAGACGTACCCCGGCGAGCCTGGCACGGGCAAGACGAGGCAGGCCCTCGAGGCGCTCAAGGAGCTGGCTGCAGCCGAGGGGCGCGAGCTCTCCCGCAAGGAGCTGTTTGAGCTGGCGCGGAAGCATCTCAGCAGCGAGGAGGCGGAGACGTTTGTGGCGAATAACCCAGACATTCGATTCCCGACCAAGACAGAGAGGCAGGACATGCTGGAGCAGAAGAAGCAGTCGTAGGGGAGGGACAAATGGCCCAAGATGTATTCATCAATCATGTACACCATTGTACGAGCGGGCGCGCCGACGCCGCCGTTGTAAAAACACACCCATATCCAAGCATTATAGACTCCTTCATCCTGTGTCATCGGTAGAACACGGTCAAGTCCCCGCTAGGCACGCGCAGCTTCTTCAGACCGTCCATGATATCGGCATCGCTCATGTTGCGCTCGGTGATGATCTGGTCAAAGGAGTGACATCCATCGGTATAGCGCTGCAACGGGTCTGTGCCGGGTCCATCGGCGGGGACAGCCTGTCCAGAAGCCAGGGCGGCGAGATACTGCTTGCTCACGACGTATTTATGAACACGGTAGAGACAGCCTTTGATAACGCCGAATTGCACGAAGCGACGGACGTCGACGTGGCGGAGGACATCGAAACCGGCGTCTTGGTGATGACGCAGCCATTCCATGACGCTTCGGCCGACGCAGAAGGATGTCATGAGACGAATGAGCTGGAATCGTCCGACGCGGCGCGGGCCGGCGGAGACGTAGGCGGCACATTCGTCGAGAATGCCATCTACATCGGCGATAAAGTCGTGAATGCCTGATGGACGCGGTGCGTAGCAGGAGCCGAATAGGAAGAGGTCGAGGAGGAGGACGACGTCGTAGTAGAGGAGATGGCGTAGGGCGAGGGTGGCTAGCTCGAGAGAGACGTCGGCTTGGAAGGCGATGCGGCGCACGTCGGAGACGCCGTCGATGTGGGCAATGACCTTTTGCAGGGTCAGGTCCCATGTCGGGTCGACGATGGAGGAGAGTTTTGTTTTTGGGACGGGAACGTGCCAGCCTTTGACGAGTGGTGGGGGTGGGTGGTGCGGGAAGAGCTTCATGTTGATCGTGTTTGCGTCGTCAACAGGAATCATGCACTCGCCGTAATTGTTCAAGTCTTCTCGGACAATCTCCAGAAGACTCTCAATCGGCCTCCTCACCTCTCTCGACGACGTCGCAACAACATCTGGCGCGACGACACTTCCCCCCGGTCCATCAGCGCCCCGTTCCTGAATACTGAGATACTCGTCCTGCTTCTCCATCTCCGCAAACGTAACAGCCAGCCGTCTCACAACACGCTCATACGGCGCCTGATCGGCATCCGCGTCAATTACAAGACCAAAGTTGAAGATGAACTCGTTGCGCTGGTACTTTGCATGAGGGATGAGGACGGGAAAGCCGAGGATGATGTAGCGCCCTTCCGGGTCGAGGACGGTGTTGAAGCGGTTGAAGAAGGCTTTGCGGGGGATGATGTATTCTTGGGCGATTTCAAAGTCGATGAGGGGTGGTTTGGCGGAGATGGAGGCTGTGGGGGAGGGGACAATGCAGCCGGCGGGAGATTGGGCGACGATTTGGGGGCCTGGGGACATTAGGAGGGTGACGTGGGAGGGGAGGGGGGGCTTGCCTTCTTGAGGGAAGAACCTCGCGTAGAAGATTCCCTGGATCATTTTGGCTACATTTGTTGGGCGACTGGGGGACCTGGCGCTGATGTAGTCGGCGGGGTGGTGTGGTGGTGGTGATGAAGGTGAGGGTTGAAGTTGTAAGTGTGAGCTTCGGCCACTGATGGCACTCGAGCACGACGCCCCAAAAAGGCTAAGTACCTTGCCACTTTTGTCGCATGTTGGACCGCCAGTGTCACCAGCACCTTCAACAGCTCTCCGAAACTAAAACGGCAATACATTTTATATCAAGACAGCGGCCAGCACTCGCGACTACACAAAGAGCAATATCCAACCCAGCGTCCTTCGGCTACTCCCATCCCATAACTGCAGCCTCAATGATAGGCCTCGTAACCTTCCTCCCCGCATCCTCATTATAATGCTTCCAAACCATCTGCCTCCTCCCCAGCTCCTTGGCTCGGTGCCACGGCTCAACATTGAGAGTCTTATCTGCCTCAACCGCCTTGACAACCGTCTCAAACAGGCTATCCGCCTGCTCCTCGTTGATGCGCACATCAGTGCGCACAATCAAGACAATCTCGCGCACCTTGATCTTCTTTCCCTTGGAGTCCCGTGTCTTGTACTTGTTCAGAGCAACGCTAATGTCTGTTCCGACTTGGGCCGTCCAGGCAGCTTCAATGGCGAACCAGTCGAAGAGCTCACCGAATTCGGTCTTTTTGATCTGTTCTTCGAGGGAGTAGGGGATGGAGGAGAAGCCTAGGTTGACGGTAGGAGTACGCGGCGATGGGGTATCGACTAGGTCGCCCTTCCAGTCCCTTCGGAGCAGGTCGCGGACACCGAGGTGGTCGAGGTCCTTCTTGGCAGATTTGAGCTCATCGGCGAGGTCGGCCATCTTGTCGTCCAGGTCCTTGCCACGCCAGGCGCTTCGCTCCAGAACCCTCTTGGCAGTCTTGCGGTCCTCGTCGGTCGCATCTTCCAAGCCGCCAGAGTCGATAGCGATGGCCGACAGGATGAGCTCGAGAAGCTCGTGGGGCATGTGGTATTCTTCCGGCAGCTTCTCGAGCTCATCGAGCATCTGGCGGGCGACAATGGTGGTGCAGCTGGCGACGGTCTCAAAGATGCGAGGCTCCGCATCGGGTCCTGCGCCGCTGTCCTGGTGGTGGTCGAAGATGCTGAGAATCTTGGCATCGCGCCACTTCCTCAGCGGCACCGGGTGGTCCACAATGACAATGCCCTTGACATCGTTCGACAGCGTCTCGGGGTCCTCGGGGAGCTCGTCGATGGTCAATAGGTCCGAGTGTCCTGAGCTCATCTGGGAGTTGTCGAGGGCAATCTTATTCTCGGGGCGCAGGTCGAGCGCATCAGTGGGCGTCTGCAGCAGAGCAATGGCCTTGATCGGGTTCGACGTGTTGAAGGTAGAGTGCTGGAGATGGTATGCCCAGGTCAAGGCCGCCGTCATGGAGTCGAGGTCGCCGCCTTCGTTGCCTTGAACAATGGTCCATTCGGCCGACTTTCCAGCCTGCCAGTCGATGAGGAATCGGCGCTTCGTCTCGCGGGACCATTCGCTGAAGTGGCCAACTCCAGTCTCGTAAGCGTTCGGGGCGGTCCGCGTCGAGTCGGGCCTGACCATCAATTGCTGGTCATTGATTGGGGTTGCCTCGGCAAAGAGACGAGCTCCAAGCGAGGCTCCCAAGAGACAGAGCTGTGAGAAATGCATAGCGAGAGACTGATGGCGTGGTGATGGCCAAGTGCAAATTCAATTGACGAGGCGGGCAGCTGGTGGCCCAAAAGTTGGTTTGGGGAGAAAAGGAGGGCGAGCAGCTCTTGACCTGAGCAACGCGATTTACGCGCCGAGCAACCCCTGTCCGTTCATGACGTCGAGCTAGAGGCTAAAAAGCGGGGACCTTGCATGGTGCCTGAGCCATCCCGCTGCAGCTGTCTGTGGTGCCCCCAAGCATCCAGACATGCTCCTACGTTCGGCATCAATTATCAAGTCACAGATTGATTCGTCATCTCATATTAGCTACGCTACAATCGTGAAAATACCAAGAATCAGGCAATATATGTTCCTCCCGGTTTCTTAAGTTTCCTTGGGGGTTCAGAGGGACCTAGACCTGGTGACTTGTCCTTCCTGAACATGCCGCTAAACATGCTCCTGGACCGTCCTGACGGAGCCTGTGTTGGTGTTGGTGCCTGTACGGGTTGTGGCGACGCGACATAGTGAGGCTCCATTGGCTCCTGTGATTCATGAATCTGGTGCAATGGGGGCATGGCTCCCGTCGGATGTCCGTTCATTTGGTCCTCTGGATGATGGAAGCGCTGGTGTTCCGTCTCGTAACGTCCTCGTTCGAGGACGGATTCGTTCTTCTGGATCGCTACACTGTCGGGGTCGTGGAAGCGGCGGTCAATCGAGGCGTTGAATGTTCCGCGGAGGAGATCGCCAGCGCCCTGTTGCACATGTTAGTACTGTGCTCCCCTCCAAGGGACACCGACTTACGTGAACTCCTGCGGCAGCCCGCTTCAGATTATCCAGAGTCCTCGTTGAACTGAAACTATTATGGCCACTATTATGGGCACTGATTTCTGGAGGCGGCAGGCCAGCTTCAGGGGGGTCGCGCAGGGCGCCAGTCCCTGTGCCCGTGCCACCGTGGTAGGTGTCTGCTGGGGAAAATGTAGCTTCTTGCGGGGCCTGTGGAGAGACGTAGGATCCGTCTAGCGAACGTCTGGCATTTCGCTCTGGTACTGGAGGTACTGGCGGTGGGTGCCCTGGGATTCTCGGTCGGACTGGGGTGACGGGCGATGTCATTTCTGACGGCGGGGAGGGTTGCCTTTCATAGCTCTCTTGTTTCTCGTGCTGTTCGGCCTGCTCAACCTTTGTGGGAGGCTCAGCGCCCGTGGGCATTTCGGTCGCATTATCACGGCGGGGTTCTTGGATTGTGGTTTTCTGGCAGATTTAGCGCGATGTCCACAGCTACGGGGGAATCAGGGCACGTACAACGCCATCGTTATTGGTGATGGTCGTGGTAGTTGTTGTAGTGGTTGTTGTCGTTGTGATGGTCTGGCCTGTTGCAGGATTGGTATGTGTTTCGCTTCCAATGGTAGGCGATGTGTAGGACGTCGGTCCTCTCGGTGCTTCCGCCATCGCGTTTACGTTGGATGTAGATGTCAAATTGGTGGAGGCGTTGGTATTTCTCGAGGCGTTGGACGGTGATTCTGTGGTGTCGGGTTCGCTACTGCCCCCGGATGAAGCCTGAGAACCAGCAGCTTGTCGGGGATCAAGTAGATCGGGCTGTAGTTGGGGCGGTGGCTGGGACAGGGTGGTCTCCTGGTTTGTGTTTTTGGCCGAGGCTCTTCCGCCCAGGATATCTTTCAATCGCCTTCCTCTGGTCGATGGCGTTGACATGTTGATTCGGAAACAGTTGCAGGCGTGATGCTGTAGGTATGTTTGCCCCGTCCACCGGGTATCGTGCCTATTAATTACATGTGCAACCAAACTGGGCGTCATTATGCTCGATGAGGTCATCATGACAATCCCGGGGAACCGTTGGAGATGCTAGTCCTGGACGCGACGCCCATGACGTCGCACCGCCACTAATTCAACGCTCTTCTGCGACGGACATGGCGATTAACAGACTTTGGCTCAACTTTGACACGGAAATTTGGAGATGGTCAAATGCCGGCAGGCCGGCTACACAACAACCGCACCGGCGGTGAGGAAATACGAAGGAAAATCAGGTCTTGAGCGCGGGGTCACCGAGCGCTACAGTAGGCGGCCTCCGCTGAACGAGACCGCCGTCAGCCCAGGTCGGTGGTCTTTCCACAAGCCCCTTGTCGCCAAAGTTACCCCTATTATCAGACCAAACTTCGAAGTCGCTTCCTCAACAGTTAGCGACCGAACCACGTCTCTGGATACCTTCGGACTCACCTCGAGATTCTTCATATTCTTATTCCCGTCTTTCTCATTATGAGCCCCGAGGACCAAATCAGCTAAGGCCTTCTTGGAATCTTGAACCTGCATCACTCTCTGCCGACAGTCAGTTCGGGAAACAGGGCGAACCTGGCAGTATGCCTACCTCCTCAAAAGTGTCTCGAACATAGAGCCTCACGGTTGTGACCGGTCGCTTCTGACCCATCCGATGAATTCGGGCGAGCGCCTGCTCCTCGACTGTTGGGTTCCAATGTGGCTCGAGAAGGTAAGCATAGGAAGCAGCGGTCAGTGTCAGTCTGCCAGCGTCAGCAACGTCTCCTGCAACTCCCTGTAGCAGTATCTTACCCAACGGCGCCGCAAGATAATGTAAGGAGCAGGACCTGCACGCTGGAGTCTTCCGGATTTTGGAATCTGTTCACCACGGTCTGTCGCTCGGCCTGGGGTACCTTGCCATCGAACCGAAGCACGGTAATAGAGGCCCTTCTCAAGCCAGCTTCGACCATGTCTAGGCTCATTCTCCAGTTCGAGAAGACGACGCTGCAGCAAACGTCAGAAAGTGCCAGATATCTGCCCTTAACAAAACTCGACTCACCTCTTTGTTCCCCTAGGAAGAGCCTGGATCTGGCTCACCAGAGTCGCGACCTTGGTTGACAGCACGATCGGCTGGTGAGCATCGATACCCTTGGCCAGGGGAAATCCATCATCAAGCGGTGACTCAAGCGATACCTTCGCGACCGGGCACGGCACATCATGACCGCACCTCGCAGACTCACCATGTGCCGTGGCCGGCATGGCACAGCTCGAGCAGACACATCGAAGGCACTGGGCAAAAAATGCCATGCCAGCATCCTGTCCCTCAAAGTCTGAAGGCTGTACATCGGCACCGCAATAATAACATTGCAGTGCTCCCATCTCGCAGCACCTCAAAAAGGATGTCTGCGCGATCTGGCTCCAGTCGGTCCGGTCATGCAGAGCTTTCGAGGTCTGATGACGGTGCTCGTAGTAGACGCCGAGATCACAGACCATCTTCATCGCCTCAATCCGATGAAGGGCATTCAGATACGAGCGACCACCCGTTCTGTATTCTGCTTCTCTCATGGATTCGTCGAGGTGGGCAATTACTCCGTCCCGGATTTCGTTGTAAAATGCCCGCTCTTTGGGAGTGAAATCGACGGGGCAGAGCAGGTCTTTTCTTGTTGGAAGAACGACTGTCTTCTGTGGACGCCGAAGTAGAAGATGTCGGGATAGCCGAATGAGTCTTCTTTTTGCTTCCTCTTCTTCGTGCTCTTTCCAAAGGTTCGAGATGTCTCGGTCGAAGAGTTTCTGATCCGAGTAGGGATGTACTTGAAGGAAGCTGAGGAGGGCAGAAAAGTCCTTGAGATGATTCTGGATAGGTGTGCCTGTCACAGCCCATCGCGAGCGTCCCTGAAGTTTGCCCAAGGCGCGCGCCATCTGGGTCTGGACGTTCTTGATATTGTGGGCTGGTCATGATGTTAAAGGTTGGAGACAGATAATGAGGCACTTATGAGCCTGGAACGCACCTTCGTCGAGGACAATGCGTCTCCACTGGATGTCAAACAATGGGGAGCTGGTACTGGTCTTCCCTACTGACTTCCACTCCGCAGCAACCGTGTGGTAAGTCGTGAGAATGATGCCATGAGAAGACATCAAGCGATGATCAATGTTTCGCGAGCTTCCATAGTAGCGCATCATGGGAATCGCCGATGGCATCGTATGGCTGTCGAGCCGTTAGAATGGCCTTCTCGGGTAAATTCTTGTAGAGGGTACAAACTTCGAGACCTCTGCTTCCCATGTTCCCAGCACTGTCGGGAGAGTTAGATATCACAGGCACTGTTACTGGCAATCATGAACTCACTTGGAGCTGGCACGACCACCAGGGTCAAGTTTGAGGATGCTGGCAGACCCTGAGAGAGCCATGACACCGTGTTGTTGTAGAACGAGTTCTCAGCGTCAATGTCAGTGGCAACCAGGGAGATCATGGCGAGTGTTTTGCCAAAGCCCATTGGGTCTGCGATGACCCCGCCGTAGAATTTCGGAGGCGGGTCGCGTTGTTGCAATCCGGAGATCATGTTGATGAAACTAGAAGTGTCAGCGTTCAATCCGTTTACGGTCTACTGACATCCTTACTAGGCACCGTCCGGGGTAACATCCCAGAGATCAGCCACCGGATTTTCCATCATGAATCCCCACCCCTTCTCTCTCCGGAGCATGAAGGTGAGAGCCTGATTTTGATGCCTGGTAAATTGGTTAGTTTCTATCGCGGATTGGAATCCAGGGTGTTTCCTTCTTCATACCTTTCCAAGAGGGTGCGAATGCCCTTTGGCTGTGGTGTCTCGGCCAATTCTTCATTGGACTCGAAGATATCGAGCATTGCTGACTCGACTCGACGCTCCTTGAGATCGAGCAGTCCGTTCTGAATGTTCTTAATATCAGTAGTCCAAATCACCGTGTCGGTGCAGACGGAGGATAGTCGGTGAGGGTTGAGGTATCGATAATGCTTCTCCGTATGAACGGGATCTTGGAGATAAATGCCTTCCTCCTGAAAGTAGGTGCCAACTTCTTCAAAGGCTCCGATAGGTCCATGAATTGTAATTGAGATGTTGCACGGGTGTACCCGCGAGTAAGAGGATGCCGGCGCTGCTCTGGTCGGATCGTCGACACAGAAGACCTCCAGCTCCAGGCCCTCGTCCTCCAATAGGGCTTCGGTGATGTGGGTATAGTCCGTCTTTAGGGTCCCTTGCATGGGAGCGCCGTCGACTGCGTCGAAGTTGAGGGGATCGGATAGCCTGACTTTGCGCGGCAAAGCCTGCACCACACCTGGGCTCGCCTTGATGGACGCGCTCAGGTTGGTGATCTGTAGCATTGACGATGAGATCGTGATGAACATCGTGTGCAGTGTGTTTTCTCACCATGCCGAAGCACACAACTTCTTCCAGCTCGGGATTCTGCGCTTCTGTCACGAGCGACTCGCTTCCGTGACCATGTGGCTGAGTTGAAGCACATTGAGCCAGGTATTGGGCCTCAATGTCTGCCTGATATGTGTTAATAGAGCCAGCGGTGAAGTTTTCTTGGTGACCGTAGGCTTTCTGGTGACTGTAGGTTCCTTGGCCGTAACAGGCACTGTCGTAAGCCTGCTGGTGGTCGTATCCTCTTTGGAGGTTGCCATCGTGGGCCACACGTTGGCGTTTACTTGGGTACCAGGACTCGGGCATGATGTAGCGCGCTCACGGCAGATACAGCATCACGACCGGAGGTTATTAGATAGTAATGTAGGTGGATGCCGAGATGTATCCTGGAGGTGATGGCCTGATCCACGCATATTGGGCGTCTTGCTCCGTGGCTCCGCCCCCATGCATGTCTGCTCGCGACCAGTCATACTGAAGTACAGAGAAAATGTACGACTCCACGCATTGGCTGGCCTGCATGGAGGGCAGTGTTAGGAGGAGGCAGTGCTTCGCCCCAAGGCTTGATTGTCTGAGAGGCCGCCCAGGTGCATCCCTTCCACCACAGCCTGATCCCACCTCCGCCCAACAAGAAACCCTCAAGTACCGGCGCTGCCCTTATTCGGCACGGCATACAACCACTCACCCGACCGAATGATGCTCAAGAGCAACAGATTACCACAATGCCCAAATCCAAGCGATCAGGGCCGGCACTGAAAGTCCTGCAGACCGCCCAGTCCAACTTTCAAAGCAAGCTTTCCGGACTCCACGTCAATAATTTCAGCCAGACGACCTGGGAAGATGCGAGACAGGGGATACTGGACACAGAGGCCCGCATGGCTGCCAGGGGATGCCTGCGAAACACGCGCCGGTTGATGCCCCTCTTCGAGGGCCTGCACCACTACTCCAAGGTCATCGAGGTTCTCTGCAATGCAGTGCCATTCATGCCTTTTGTATGGGCGCCCATCAAGTTCATCGTCAATGTGAGTTTGATCCCGAGGAAAATAATTGGTGCTTGCGGCACAGTACGAGGCCATCAGATTGATTGGACTAGGTAACCTGCGAAAATGTCAAGGCATTCGACAAGATTATCGGTCAATACGCACGTATCGGCGATAGTCTTATCAGATTCAAGATGCTTCAAGCTGCCTTCTTGAGCTACCCGGAATTCCAGCAGATCGTGGCGGTGTTCTACTCGGATATCCTCGAGTTCAATGGAGAAGCGTACAAGTTTGTTACGAGAAGCGGTAGGTCTTCAGCGCCGCCCAGTCATTTTTGCCCCAAGTAACACTCGCCAGCCTGGGAACTGTTTTTCCTCACATCCTGGGGACGTTTCGAGAGACGGTTCGAGTCCATCATGGAGAACTTGAAAGCGCACGAGATGCTCCTCGACAGGACTGCGAATGCCCTAAACATCACAGAAGCGCGTCAACAACGTGAAGCTCTGGGCCTAGAAAGAGCTGAGAAAATGGCCCTCGTGACCAAAGAAGAGAAGCTGAGGCATGCCAGCCTCTACCAAGAGATCAGCACGTGGCTGAAGGTAGACGACACCGAGCAGGCCCTTGTCTTCGATTCTATCACCCAGGAGGTATCGAAGTACCCCGGTACCCATGACTGGATCGTTCAACATGAGAAGATACGCCCCTGGCTGAAAGATGATTCGAATAGTGGGTTTCTTTGGCTTCAAGGAAGCCCAGGAAGTGGGAAAACGGCTATTGCAAATCGCATCGTCGCGTTTCTCCAAAAGGTCCCGGACTCGATCGTCGTCCGTCATTTCTGCGATCCACTGACACCCACATCGGCAAGCTACGATACCATCCTGCGATCACTTCTCTTTCAACTCGTTCGCGCCAATGAAGAATTGGTTGCGTACATCCACAGCCTCAAAACCTCCCAATTTCTTCAGAAGACGGTCACTCCCGAGGCGCTCGAGGATGTCATCAAGAAAATATCTGGCACTGTTCCCAGAGACTCCACGAAGAACCACACGATTCACATTGTCATTGACGGCATAGATGTGTGTGTGCACGAGACCCTGAAGCGGCTAGTCCATCTCTTGAAGCAATTGGTGTCTTCGCTGGTTGCTTCGACATGCTCCTACAAGATTCTTATCGTGTCGCGTCGCACAGAAGTTATACGGAAACTTATGGGAAAGTTTCCACACATGTCTCTCAACGAGGAGATGAAGCATGTCACTGATGGCATTGAGACGTATGCGCAAATGCGTTTCGACTCCATGTCGAGTCAACTTCATGAGCTTGGCGTCGATGATGGTCGAGTCAAAGAACTGTCCAAGCAACTGGCCACCAAGGCAGAAGGTACCCGCATCGGCACTCCAGAGAGAGTAGGGGAGCAATACTGACACGGGCACTGTAGGCATGTTTCTCTGGGCTCGACTCGTTCTAAACTACATTTCCAGCAATCTAATCTACCACGGCAATGAGATTGAAAACGCCATCAAGGTCCTGCCGAAGGAGCTACAGAAGTTGTAATTCAAGTTTCCAATCAACGACAGATTGTTCAGTACTGACTGGATCTGACGAACCCAACAGCTATGAAAGAATCCTCCTCCAGACCATCTCCAATTTTGACAAGCAGTCCGTCGAGCGCTTGACCTCAATGCTAGGCTGGATTGTCTACGCCAAGCGTCCCTTGAAGAAGATCGAGATCCAATCCGCCATAACTTTTTCATCTGGCGACTCGGAACAAGAAGATGTCGTGCCGAGCTTCGTGCTCAGTCTTTGTTCTCAACTCGTCGAGGAGCGATCGGACTCGACGTTGGTACTGATCCACAGCTCCGTCAAAGAGTAAGTTCCCAAACCCTGATCAAGGCAGTGCGTCCAACTGGTTTACGTTATAGATACTTGCAGTCCTCTACGGCCCTGCTTCGAGTCTCGGAGCAAGGTGCTATGAGAGAGCATGGAACAGCTTCAATGGCTTGTCTCCTTTCCGCCACCATGTGTTTCGGTTCTGGAGAGGTGAACGAGAGACGACAGCGACAACTTGTTCTGAGTGGCTTGCATGCTTTTCAACTGTATGCCCAAGAACACTGGGTTGATTATATTCTTACCACGTCTTCTGGAAGCACTGACGTGTCGGACGATATCCTTGATGGGCTGATGCGTGGGCTATGCTCAAGGCTCGACCATATGTGTCAGCGCGAAGCGCATCGGGGGTTTGATCATCCAACCGACACTCTTGTGCCAGACAACGATCCATTGCGACGCATTCGACATCTGTCCGGGCTTCATCGGGCTGGTACAGCTATACTCAAGACTCGAAGCCGAGGTCCACGAGGTGCAGGAGGTACATTCCTTCCGCTCCTCACGAATGATCCCCATTAACCCCCTTTCAGACGAGTTCCGCGCTGCTTGCCCCGAGTCACTACTTGAGAAGGTACTTTTTAAGTATCAAGCCATCGTCCGGGAATTGCTCTCCAAGCAACACATGGCAGAGGTCAGTCTCGACAAGCTCGCCAGATTCCGTGAGACACACAGGGACTTGGCGTATACCTGCCGTCTCGGAGGTTGTCGTCGCCAGGCCGCCGGGTTCGAAACGGAGAAGCTCAGAGATCAACACGAAGAGGCCCATCGGTCATTTCTGCGATGTGCGGTCGACAGCTGCCAATACCCGCCTTTCGCATCAGCGAAAGCTGTCCAGCGGCATATGAAAGATGTCCACACTGAGCCACGGCAGTATCGGTCCATTCGACGAACCGTGCTTCCCCCCGGTAGTAAAGGCACACCTTTCAACTGGGGAGAAGGTTCGTTGCGCACCAGCTCACTGACACCGAGTCCAGCCATGCTCTCCGGTGTAGCGGAAACGCATGTGAAGCCACAGCTGTCAGGAACTTTGGTCGGTGGCTTGCCTGGTAACGGCTCAGAAGAGCAACACCGGAGCCTGAACAGTGGCTCGCCCTTCATCGACCCGGAAGAGTGGAATTGGACATGGGCCAGTGAATCGCCGATCGTGCACGAAGAACTTCCAGACTCAAGTTGGGAATTATTACCCCCGTTTCAAAGTAAATGGGACTGGCAGTCACCCCAATCTGTAAGCATAACATGCCGATACCTGGACAACTTACCTTGCGTTGACTGGAAATGTGCTGACACTTTCCAAGCTCAGGGATACCCCCTATGACAATGACTCGGCGCTTCCTCCCTTGGTTGGACCGGCCCAGGACCTTCTGGCACCTGAGCCTGACATTCGTGACGACAACAATGGCAAAAAGCGCCGCAGTGAACAGAAACTTGGTTGGCCATCGCTAGGAGACTCGCATAACAGCTGGCCACAAGCACACCAACCGAATCGGAGTTCTATCGTCACGCCCCAACACCCAGGTTTTCAAGAGCAGCCTTCAATCTTTCCATCCAGTCGAACATACAGCGTCATAGAGAGCCAAAGCACCGCAGTACACCCATTGGGCCATGGTCGCATGCTACCATCTGTAGGCGAGGCTCTACCTCGTTTGCATTTCAAGACTCAAGAATACCATCCGCCACTGGTGACAACACAAGCAACTGCACCCACCAGTCACTCTAGGCCCTCTTCCACAACGCCCCAGCGAGACTTCAGCCTGGCCGCATCACCTTCGACGCCTCCGATATCAGCAAGTCGAGCCGCACTGCCACCACGCAAGGGCTTACCAACAAGTCAGGCCCGTGTAGTCCAGAACTGGAGTTCGGAGGAACTTGCAATCTTCCCATCTCTGCTCAAGTCCTTTGGCTCTGACTGGACAGCCATGGCGGCGCACTTGAAAACGAAATCAGCACCCCTGCTGGAGGGGTTCTACACCAACAGGCCATGGCTCGGTTGGAAAAAATTGATCACTGAGGCAGATAACAGAAAGAGGAAGGGCCTCAAACTCCCAGATCCCCCAATGCCCTATACATGGAGCGATGTAAACCCCGAGAACCCGTCTCATTGAATACCGAAGCTTTATTTATTGAGTTCACAAGTAAATGAATGAACAGCCTGTATGTGTAGGTACTATTGCTTCTGCACAGGCCATGGATACCGATGTAAATCTTCACGGATGACGGCAAAATCACCCCTAGCTGCCTCGGAATGAACGGACCATGTATATAACGTCTTAAGTGTCTGAGGTCGTCCCGTCGATTAAGTACCTACGGTCAATTGGCTGGTGCGGCAGTGGTCTACAGAACGCGAGCGAGGAGTGTTGACATTCTTAAACGACGTGAATTCATCATGTTCCCATTGTTATGTTTCCTAAGTCTGGAACCTAACGAGAAACTTACTTTAGACGGCCCCTCCCCATCGGCCAGACCTCTCCACGGCATACCCATACGCTCGAGGCTGTCGAGACACGCCTATATGTACACATCTCGCAGCAGTTGTCACCACCACACTCTCCTCCTCTTCAAGCGCCGTTCAGCAGGTGCTCAATGGCACCCTGGACGCTACCGCCGCTCCGCCGCAGGGCGGCAACGTTGCGGTCAAAGTCGAAGAAGCCCATGTCGTTCAGCTGGCGCAGCTGCTCGGCGTAGCGCTCCTCGGGCGGCCTGTTGTCCGGGGGCGCGGCGGGGGAGGCGCCGGCGCCACCGCCCAGCATGGCCATCATCTGCTGCATTGCCTCGGGGTTCATGGCGCCACCGAGGAAGGGGTTGTTGGCGAAGGGGTTCGCGCCGGGTGCGCCAGCCTGAGCGCCGCCAGGAGGGGGGAAGAGAGCAGCGAAGGGGTTGGCGGGCGGGGGGCTTTGCGAGGCGCCGCCGGTGCCTGGGGTGCCGGCTGCTGCGCCGTCGCGTGTCTCGGTCGGTGCTCCAGGGGCGGCGGGAGCTGCGCCGGGGAAGCCCTGGCCACCAAAGAGCGAGTTGAGGCCACCCATCTGGGCCATAAGCTGGTTGATATCGCCGTTGCCGCCCAGGGGGAAGCCAAAGGGATTCGGTGCGCCGGTGGCGGGGTTCGCGGTAGGATCGGGGTTGGCGGCGGCATCGGGGTTGTTGTCGGTTGCGCCAGGGGCGGGGAAGGAGCCGGCGCCCTGGCCGCCCATCATGTTGCGCTGCATGCGCATGACGTTCCGGAGCATATCGGGATTGGTCATCATCTGGCGCATGAAGGGGGACTGGATGATGTCGCGGGCGTTTGGCATGTTACGCAGCTGGGGGTTGCTCTGGATCATGTAGTCGATGAACTGGGGGTTATCGAGGGCAGCGTTCATGGTCTGCATCATGGCGGGGTCGGACAGCATCTGGGCCATCTGGTCGTCGGAGGGGGGAGCGCCCATCTGGGGGAGTTAGCTGGAGGTGGCTGTTTGGGGGATGGCAGAAAGACTCACGCCGCCGTCGGCGCCAAACATGTCGCGGCTGGGGAGGTTGATGTGGCCGGCGTATCTCGCGCCAGTGAGACCGGCAAGGGGGTTGTTGGCGACACCGGCGGCCATGTTCTGGGGCACGGCAGCCGGAGTCGGGGTGGAAGCGGCACCGGAGGGCTGAGGGGTGGGGTTGGAGGCGGCCGACTTGACCATGTGGATGGTGTTGTTGGGCTTGATCTTGTATGTGGAGAGAGGGTCGTCGTTCTTCATGACGCGGCCGGAGTAGATGAGGCGCTGGCGCTCGGCCGGGACGCCCTCGTAGTCGTCACCTGCGAGGGTGTTCTTGAGGTCGAGGACGGTGACGGTCTCGGCCATGGTCAGGGTATGGGTCTTGTCGCCACCGGTCTTGACCTTGAAGGTGACCTGGGCGTCGCCCGCGGGGGCGGCGGCGCTGTCTGCCATTGTGTTGGTGTGTGGTGTTTGGAGGATGAGGAGGATTCGCCGCCAGAGGTCGGAAGCGGCGGGGTAGGTGCGTGCGTCACGACAGGAGCGTCTGATCGATCGAGAGCTTCTTGTGTCGGCTGCGTTGCAGGAGGAAGCTTGAAGCTGACGGCCGTCGGGTGCAAGGTGTCAAAGTCGAGAGAGCCGGAGGGTTTTGGCGAGAGTGGATGTGGAGGTGTGAGTGGTGGCCCAGGTGACGTGAGGTCAACAGGTGCAGGCGCAGGCAGCCCCGAGTCGAGGCGGCGGTTTGAACGGCGGCGTCGGCCAACAGCACCTGGAAGTCGAGGGAAACTGGTGGACCGACCACTGGCAGCAGGGGGATTGCAGCGGGCCCGGGGTGTACCTTTCGGGCCTGTAGTGGTGGTGGTGTACCTGGCCGGAGGGCAGGGGTTATCGGGCGACTGGGGGGGCTTATCGGAGTGGGTAGTGCTGACATTCGCACGTGGCTCTGGTCGATGCGCGAGGTGGACTCTTTTTCGACGGAGTGGGGAGACGACATCTCAACTTCATTACCACAGCCGTCAATGCACCGCCGTCAAATATGATTCAACCCGATCTTCGACATGCCATCGAGGCAAAATGCGCCGCAGTCTCTTCCTCAGCTTCTGATACATTGCAATCACACGATATCTGCTCGCTTCGAAACCACATTCCGCTGTATACACAGCTCATAGTCAACACTTGAGATTCCGAATACCTCCAAGTCCTTTCCTTCCTTGGGTTTGTTATGAGAGACATATCTACACGACAGCTCTGCCTGTTATCAGGCATATAGACTAAATTCCCTCGAAGTTGTACATCCATGACGCTCCAGTTATTGTCTCCGTATGCACCGGCCGGTACCAGTATCAGGGAAGTGTCTCTCCAGATGCAGCACGTCCTCGAACATAACTGGACATACTGCAATAGCTCTGCTGCAACTTACATGGCTACTCAATTTAGTTTCACAGAACCGTCGAGCACCCTGCATCGCCTGTCTCAAGCATCCAATCTCTGATGCTCCTTGCCATCATCTCCGGGTGTCGTATGGCGAAGGTCAATTGCTCAAGACTACCCCATGACAGCCACGGTATTCTCCCCAGCCTGAGGTCACGCATCTGTCTACGTCGTCCACCCGCCGCCGCCAATACAATCCACACCTGGCCCAAGCGCGCTCCTGCCTCTATACAGCACCACGCACCTCGTCCCCAACCCTTATAGCTTCGGGTCATTCCATCCCTCCCATCAACGCCCCTACCGGTTGGCAGAGTGGTATAAAATTCAAGCTACTATGGGACCCTCCTATCCGACGCCGGTAGGGGGTTCGATTCCCGACACCTCCACACCAGTAAAACTACACGCCTGTTTTCTGACCCTCCGGCGTCCTCCACAAAGGGGGAGTCCGGAGGGTGTCTTTTTGCATTTTGCTCGACACATATGCATGACTATCCATCTCCATAGATTTTTGCAGTGCTGAGCGATTCCATCTAGTTGCTGTAAAGTGCATGCATCGCGATATCTTCGGTGAAGACCGGTGTGGTTTGACATCTTGTCCGCCTGCTAGCACCCATCCAGCTAGTGGCCCCGGCCGCCTCCAACGCCCAAATGGGCGAAACTGCCGACGCCCCCCCCTCCACACGAGTTCCCCACGATCGCCCAACTCCAACCCCTTGAGCGGACGAATCACGACTCGCATCGGCTCCATCTATGCCTCGGCTCCCCCTCAAACCCTGGGCCGAACCAACCTCATCAAGCTGACGTCTCATTACAATAACCTCCTGTGAACAACATTTAAGATTCAATTTCTAGCAGCTCCTCATTCTTGACAGCTTCCAATCCACCTCGAAACCCCATCTATTGAACATCTGCTCCCATCACCATGAAGGCCATCCAAATCACCGAATACGTCAAGGTATGACAACCCTCCTCTGTCCCCCGTCCCACCACCTCATACTCACTCACCCAGGGCCCTGCAGACCTCAAAGTCTCAGACCTCCCCGACCCCATCCCCGAAAACGACGAATATCTCATTGAAGTCCACTCAGCCGCCACAAACTTCTTCGACATTCTCCAAATCCAAGGCAAATACCAGAACCAGCCCCGTACGTCCCCTTGTCTCTATCCTACTTCCCTCGCTAACACCCCCAGCTTTCCCCTGGATAGCAGGCGCCGAGTTCGCCGGCGTCGTCCTCAGCACTCCCTCCGGCTCCAAGGAACCCCGCTTCCCCGTCGGTTCCCGCGTCTTCGGTAGCGCTCAGGGCGCGTACGCCTCAAAGTGCGTGTCCAAGGAACTCTCCATGCTCCCCGTCCCCGACGGCTGGACCTTCCAAGAAGCAGCCGGCCTCTTCGTCACAGCGCCCACTTCCTACGCCGCCCTTGTCACCCGCGCCAACATTAAGAAGGGCGACTATGTCCTCGTCCACGCTGCCGCCGGCGGAGTCGGCCTCGCCGCTGTCCAGAGTGAGTCTCCTTACATTCATCATAACACAACTGCTAAATGATCCCAGTCGCCAAGGCCCTCGGCGCAACCGTCATCGCCACAGCTTCAACCCCCCGTAAGCGCGAAATCGCCCTCAACTACGGCGCCTCCCACGCAATCGACTACTCCAACAAAGACTGGCCCCAAGCCGTCAAGGCCCTAACCCCCGACGAGCGCGGGGTGGACATTGTCTTTGACCCCGTCGGTGCCGTCGACATTTCGACAAAATGTACAGCCTGGAACGGACGCATCGTCGTTGTCGGTTTCGCCGCCGGCAACATTGAAAAGGTCGCCATGAACAAGGTCCTTCTCAAGAACATCTCCCTCGTCGGCGTCCACTGGGGACGGTACATCACCATGGAGCCCGTTGCCTTCTTCGAGGTCTGGGATGGTCTCATGAAGCTCGTCGCCGAGGGCAAGATTCGCGGCACAGAGTTTACAGATGAGTCTTACGATGGCCTCGACCGCGTCAAGGATGCCCTGCTTGCTCTCGGAAGCCGCGGGACCTGGGGCAAGGTCGTCGTCAAGGTACCCCAGGATGGTGCCAGCAAGAGCAAGCTGTAGGGAGCGGAACACTCACTGTACATTTACGCGGCATGCTGCAATGCTAGTTGATTTTTGGAAATGCCAGGCTAATCTAGACCACACGTCCGAGGGTATGCTTCGTTACTTCGTGTCTTCGTCTTCGTTGCCCTTTTCTACGGCCCCATGACGAAGCGGGACATCTTCTCCACCACGTCCTTGTCCACATTAGCCATCCACTCGGCCTGGAACTTCTGGTCGCCGCCCGCGCGCGCCACCAAACCCTGCAGCTGCTCCCTGACAAACGGCTTTGCCACCACCCGGTGCACTGGGTCCTGCAGGTACAGCTCCCGCTCGCGGATGATCTTGGGGTTATCGTACTCCGTCGCCTCGAGCTCTGTCGTGATCTGGTTGTCCTCGGCATCGACGGCGCCGTCCTGCAGCTCCGCGACAACGTCGGCCCACAGCACAAAGTAGTCCTGCAGCTTGCCCAGTACCAAGTCCTGCACTGGCTGCTGCAGCTCCAGCAGCCGCGTGAGTGCGAGCAGCGTCAGCTTCTTGTGCTGAATCAGGTCCCAGCTCTCCATGTAGGAGAACCACTCGCTTATCAGCCATGGCCACACCTGCTCCAGGGGCGCCAGTGCCGTCACCATGTCCACAAAGACTGCCGGGTCTGCCAGCAGCAGCCGGGCGAGGATGGCAAAGTAGTCGGCCTCTGCCACCGTGTTCAGCTTGGGGGCCCGCCTGTTGGGCCCCGTCGTCTGCCGTGCCTCCCAGGCGTCGTGGAGCATCTCAAATGCCTTGCGCGTGAATCCTGTCTCGAGCAGGTCCTGGGTGATGACCGAGACGCCCTTGGCCCCGCCCAAATCCTGCGCCGCTCGGATCATGTACTCGATGCACTTGGCCGCCCTCTTGACCTGCTCCCTGCTCTTGACCTCTAAGTGGCCTGACAGCGCCTCTAGGAAGGGGCGTCGCAGCGAGTCTTCCAGGACGGCCTGCGGTGCAAGCATGATGTAGGACTCGATAGTCTCGAGCGCGGTGCCCGCCGTCTCGGACGCATATGTCAGAATTGGAAGGACCAAGGGCGCCAAGTTGACAATCTCCTGGGCCACCGGCGGGTTACTCTGCATGAGAATATTGTCCCAGAGGCAAAGCACCTCGTCGATCAGCGCCGTGTGCAGCTCCGATGTTGGCTGCGCTGTCTCGACGATGAGTGGCACCATCATCGGGTGGTACCGCTGCGAATCAGGCCCCATGGACGTGACGAGGGCGCTGAAGATGCCCACAATGGCCGTCTTGACCATGTAGTCCTGTTGGGCGGAGCTCTCAAACGTCGCCGCGACAGCCTCCATGATGGAGTCGCCGAGAGGCGCGACGTGGGTGTCGAGCCTCGAGACCACCAGGCGGATGGTCTCGAGAATCATGAGTCTAGTCTCGTCGTTGGTGACTTCCCGCGCCAGCCTCGTCAGCCCTTGCAGGATATCGGCGGCATGAGGGGCGAAAAGATCGACATTGAAGTCGAGTTCATCCACAATGGCCTGAAGGTTGCGGGCGGCCGTGAGTTGGACAACCAAGTCGTTCTGCTCGTCGGCGGGGTTGAGGAAATGGCGGAACATCTGGTAGACCGTGGCACGCGACTCGTTCGTCACGGCCTCAAATACCCACTGGCCCAACAGAATTGCGACTCGTCGGCGGAGCACCTTGGCCAACGGGTTGTTCTGCTGTGCGTCGGGCACCAGCGTCGAAGCTAGGAACGCGTTGAAGTCGATCATGTTGTTGAGGTGCATAGCTGCCAGGCCCATGGCGGTATACACGGCATCCTTTGTCGCAAAATCGGCCTGACCAGTCGTCGCAGTCTCAATGTACGAGATGAGGCTTGGGATCAAGAGCTCCTTCTTGTACTGCAAAATCGAGATGAAGACCTTCTCGGCGCAGGGTCGCACCTCGTATTCGAAAGCCATACTATCGAACCTCTGGTGGTGCTCCCAGTCCTCGGGGTCCTCCTCCCAGGCCTCGAGGTCGGCCCTGCGGAAGACGAAGAGGTGTGTGAGAATCGTGTTGGCGACAGATGCCGAAAACTCGTCGGTGAACAGCTGGTTCTTGACGAGCTCAACAGCCCGCTTCTCTTCCTCCTTGGACTCCGCCCCTCGATAGACAAAGGTTTGCTTGGGAAGGTACGCCAAGTCGAGGCAGGCCTTGATGAGAAGCAGAGCCCTGGTGGTCAGCTTTTCCAGCAGCGGCCCCTCTGCTCCGGACTTTTCGGCGTCGGAATCGCCGCCCTGCCTGATGCCCTCGGACCTCTCAAAGACCTGCGCAAAGGGAATGACCAGCTCCGTCCAGTATGCGTTGACGAGAGGAAGGGAGTCCGGTAGCGCAGCGAAGCTAGCCGGATGGGCGGTAGCCATGTTGACATGCAGCTTGGTGAACTGGAGGACGTGTCTGCCAATGGTGTCTTGGTAAGGGGCCGGGACAGATGAGTCCCTGCTGACATATTTGAGGAACTGGCCGAGCTGTGTCTGTGATAGGGACCAAATTTGCTGCACCGTCTTGTCCTTGTATGGGGCATCGTATCCCGAGATGAGTAGACGCCGCAGGATGCGCAGGGTCAGCAAGCTGCTGAGCATAGCCATGTCAGCCTCATCCTCGTCGCCGCGTGACGTCTTGAAGAACTCCTCCCAGACTGGCGTACGCTCGGCATAGATCTCGCCGAGGACGTAGACGATTTCGGGTGTAACGGAGTACAGGGCCGTCTGTGAAGTGCGCAGGCGGGCGGTGCTCATCTCCTTGACGACCTGAAGCAGGATCTGCAGGGCGCCGTAGAGGTGACTCGGGTTGCCACCATTTTTGGAGGTTCGAAGCGCTTCGATCAACTGCGGCAGGGCCTGGGGCCAATGTCGAGGGTAGTCGATGCGAATGATGCGAGCAGCTGCCAGTGAGTTCTGGAGAGCGAGGCCCTTTTCCTCCTCATCCAAGGTACCCCTGAACAGACGCTCGCGGATGTTTGCTTTTTCCTGATCCTGGATGCCGCCCTTTGTCGTGGCTGCCAGTCGCCAGTGCTTATCTATGCCGTTCTTGAGTTGGATAATGGCCTGCAGCCTGATCGGGATGGGGATGGTCTTGTCGAGGAATATTGTCTGCACGGGAAAGTCAGCCATGGCCATGGTGGCGCGTGTCTCAAAAGCTTACTTGAAGGTGCATGTAAAATCCGGGAGTCTGTTCCCATGTTTTGAGTTGTTGACCCGAGGCCTGTCGCTGGGACGGGTCTGGGGACAAAGCAGACTCGAGGACTCTTCCGAGGTCCTGGAGGCTCGAAAGGGGATTTGCATCCCCGGGAACCTCGATAGCGAAGCTCATGCTCGCTGTTGACGGCGCTGTCTAGCCCGTTCGCCTGGTTGGTTCCGTGTGGGTGAGGATGTCGGGCCTTTAGGTTGCAAGCGCGGAGGTCGTGATGTCGTTGGAACAATCGCGAGGACCTTGAACTGCCAAAATTGCGCGTCGTCTGGTGTCTGTCCGCTCCCGAGTGTGGCCCAATGCGGTTAGTGAGGGGCGGCAGCCGCGGGGTAATCGACAGGGCGGTGCAGTGAATCTCGACCCCTGAACCACAGGCCTCGGGAAGTGCCACACAGGCTGCAGCAAGTCCACTGTGCTGGATGTTGAACATGAAGCCTGCCTCGCTCAAGGCCTTCAGCTTTCGAGCGAAACTCAGAACTTGTTAAACAGGAATTATTGAATGATGCTTCTCATTCATTTCTATCAGAGGAGTTTCCAGCTTGCGATGGTGGTACTTCCATGAATTGATAGGCACGTGTCTGAAAACTCATCCCAGGGGTGTGTTCCTCCCATCCTGCCATTATTGTATCTTCAAGCCCAAGGAAACTCGAAACAGAGAAACCAAGAATAAAAGGAGACGTTTCGACCATCATTACTTTAATCGCCCCAGATCATGCTTGATGTATCGAAACAACGCTGTACATGTCGGGCGTTGTGGACTGACGGTCATGCCCTTCGCTTAGTCATCACTCCCTGATGTCAGCGCCGCGTTCGGCACTTCAGCTGCTTCCCGCCATCCTACCTCGGCTCCCTTCTGTCTATCTCCCACCCCGGACCACCATGCGCAAACCGCTTCCCCCAGCACAACCACACCGATGCCCACGCTGATGAGATGACCTCGAACTTCGCGCAAGCGCAGCACCGCATCGCCGCCCGCCAACAGGCCCGCGAGGCCGAAGCCGCAGCCCTCCACGCCGCCGCCGTCAACCGCAGCGTCGCCCGCGCCCGCATCTCCCGCCTACCATTCCCATTCAGCCGCCTCAACGATGCCGTCGACACACTCTCCTCGCGCGAGGGCACGCGCCCCGCCTTTCGTGTCGGTCAGGTCGATGCAGAGCTGCTGGACGAAGAGCTCGTCGATCTACTGAAGGAGCAGGTTGGCGAGGGCTTGAAATACTTTGCTGGTGGACATCTGAAAGATGACTGGTCCGAGGAGATATTGCTTGCCCTGCGCGCCGTCTTGTTCAAGCTTTCAGTTTGGGACAATGATGCGACGTATGGCGCTGCCCTACAGAACCTCCGATACACCGACGCGCGGCACGAGGGTGCCGTCCTGGTGCCGCCATCCCGGACGCAAAAGGGGCTCTATGGCTTCGCGACCGTGTTTGGCCGATATGCCTGGACAAGATGGGAGAATTGGCTCATTGAAAAGTCAGAGGGCTACGAGGAGCCGAGCCCCAGAGTCCGATGGCTATCGACCCTGACCGAGAGGATATCCACCGTCCATACGAGCGCCGCATTTGTCTCGTTCCTGGTCTTCCTCCTCCACGGCCGCTACAGAACCCTTCTCGACCGTATCCTTAGGATGCGCCTGGCTCCCCCAACAAGTCAGGTCAGCCGGGAGGTGTCGTTCGAATACCTCAACCGCCAGCTCGTCTGGCACGCCTTTACAGAGTTCCTCCTGTTCGTCCTGCCATTGATCGGCATCCACCGATGGCGGCGGTGGCTCGCCCGCACATGGCGCAAGACCAAGAGCATGATCAAGGTCGGCGGAAGCAGCGACGACCACGACGCACAAAAGGGCGAGTTCGCCTTCCTCCCGGAGCGGACATGCGCCATTTGCTACCAGGACCAAAACGCCGTCGCCTCGACGGAGAACGATCTTATGGCGGCCTCGACTGGCGGTGTTATTGGCTCCGCAGCGACCGACATCACAAATCCATATGAAACGATACCCTGCGGCTGCATCTATTGCTTCGTGTGTCTCGCCACGCGCCTGGAGCGGGAAGAAGGCGAAGGCTGGACGTGTCTCCGATGCGGCGAGCTCGTCAAGGAGTGCAAACCTTGGAACGGTGACGTTCTCGAGCCGACAAAACGGTCACCATCAACCAAGGTGGTAGCTTTCTCTGAAGACACCAAGGACGATGTTGTCATTGTGGAAGATCCAGACGACGACGACGACGATAGTACCTCTGACGGGGGCGACGATGTCGAGGCGTTTGAGGACGCGAGAGACGAATGAGAGGGGAATAATGTACATCAAATCGGGCAAGAGGCGTTAATGGCTCAAATTGGGACCTGCTTTCGCCAGTTGGAGTGTCACGTCGCTGTAACTGATTGACTTCTGCGGAATGGAGGTCAGGGCATTCGTCTGCACGATGGCCGAAGCTCATTCCGCAGAGTAAACCGGTCACAACAGCTGGGATCTCGGTCTGGTGGAACGGTCATGTAGCAAATCACATGTGAGGAACAAGCGTTTGAATTGTCAAGGATTGGTAGTCGGCTTTGGTGTTGATTTCGTGCCCCAAATCCTGTGCATTCGTCCCATGATCCTCCTCTGGTTCGTAAGTTGGCTTCTCTTGATGAGATCGAACACGCCGTGCTGTGATCCTTCCAGCATGTCCGAGAATCGTAACCGCTTCCGTCTGATCGAACGTCGTAGATCATATCAACACACAGGCCCGTTGAGAGACTCTTCAACCCCCCGACACGTTGACATCGCCCTTGCACGTGCCATACGAGCAACACGTCTCCGGAGAAGCTTCGCCCGAAAGTATAAGATCCCGCTGCGCCTACACCAGTCAGCACCAATCATCTCATCAGCGAACAAGTCCTCTCACATCAGAGCAGCGAACAGGCGTGGCCGCAACCATGCTCAGGGGCGCCGTGACTGCCCAAACGAGGAGAAAAAACTTCATTTTGGAGGAGAAGCAGAACGGGTGAGTAGGTTGGTTTTTAGAGAGGTTGTCGGTTAGCTTTTAGAAGAAGCAGGGAAACGGTTTTGTGACGTGACGAGGAGAAGGTCTGGTGGGACTGAACAACTCGGAGCGGCTGTAACGGAGACACTGTGGAAGTTGATGCCTCGCCGGGGCAGGCCGAGCCGAGAGGCGAGACTGTTGGGTTGAGAGGGGGAGAAAAGTCCCCGGCCGTCTGTGGACCAACTGCGGCAGGCTGTCGGTGTATTTTGCTCGTGAAAGGAGCCTGAGAATGGCTTGAGCTGCTCCCCGCTCTGTTGAAAAGAGGCTCAAGGCGGGAGGAATCTGACCCGTCCGCGGCAAACAGAACAGAAAAGGCGTATGCCACGGCCCGAAGCCGTCATCGTGGAATACACACTTTCCGTTTGTCAATGAAATATTTACCTCTGAGAATCATCTCCCGAACGGCAAATGCAAACGCGGCCTCGGGAGCCCCTGACCATACGGCCACGTACAGAACCGGCCCGACCGCCGTCCCTCAACTCTGGAGAGAGTCTCCTGCAGCCAGCCTCTGGGCTCTGGCCGTGCTGGCACCGTGTGACCCTATGCTTGTTTTCCCGGTGGCGGTATCGTCTCCTCATCCCTTCGAATCTCCCATTGTCTGGAATCGTGTCAGATCACGTCCCATGCTGTGTGACGCTGTTCAGGGCGCTGTCCCTGGGGCGGTCTCCTTCCGTTTGTATGGACTGACATGAGTTGAGACTGAGACCTGACTTCCCTGGATTCGCTTGAACTGCTAAGAGAGGTTCTGTACTGATGGAACGGACTCAACATTAGATAGGAAGTATTAGAAAGCCAGAACTCCTAGAGACGGACACCATTAGAAGACATATTTGACTATTGTTTATTCCTATACGACCCAGCTTATGCCAGAAAACGCCGGAGATGCTTCCAATTCTCCCGCTGATACGGCCCAACCCAAAATCCTCCAAATGAATATGCCCCTGCCAGAACCTCCCCTGAAAACGCCGTCGCAATGCTTGCTTGTGCAACCGTACCCACCGCGCCATCAAAGCGCAACACTGCAAAAAGACAAAACACAATAAAGGCCCGGCAATCGCACGTACTTGTACAAAACCAGAACTGACATGGGGGAGACAGCCCCGCGTCAGTCAACGTATGGTGAGCCGGGCCCGTGGATGGGCCGATTCGGGCTCGGCGAGAGTCTTCTCTCGTGGCGGTGGCCCCAAGCCAGGTCCGGACGGTAGGCGCGGGGCTCCGTGGGATATCGCTCGTATGCGGCCGCCGGGGCTAGGTAGGCAGCCCATTGAACGGGCCGGGCGGCGGTGGTACCATCGTGTACCGCGTCGTGGGGCCCAAAATACTCGGGTGTCACCGAGGGCTCGTGGTAGTCCCTCGCGATGTTCTCCTGGCGGTCGGCGACGTAAAAGTTCCAGCGGTCGTCGTACGGAGATGAAGGGCGCTGCTGGGCCGTTGGGTGGTGATGGTAGTGGTGGTGTTGGTGATGAGGGACAACATGGTCGTACCCGTCTGGGAGGATGATGGACGGCCCGCCGGCGGTGCAGCCCGGGAGAAGTTCTGCCACGTCAGAGGCGGCGCCATCCACGGGCTGTTTGAAGTCGTCGAGGTCGGCTTCCATGTTCTGAAGATGTAACGTATCGGAGCCGGCCCACTGGTCGATGAGCTCGGCGATCTTGCGGAACCCGGGGGTATGGCCCCCGCAATGCCGGGCCTTGAATCCGCACGTGATGAAGAGGTAGCTGTGGATGAGTTCGTGGAGAAAGGTTGAGATGAGGAGGCTGCGGTGGTATTTCTTGTCGTTGAGGATGGGGTATGAGAGCACGATGAGTGTTTCGAAGCCCTGGAGCCGAGATCGGCGGAGAGCGGTGGTGCCGATGATCTGGTTCTTGTACTGGGCACTCGATGAATGAGACCAGTCCCAGGTGACGCGTTGTGAGAGGCGGCCGTAGAAAAATATCTCGTTGGCGGCGGAGAAGATGCTCTCGAGAGCGTCGTTGTCGATGCGGAACTCGGGGGCGCGGGGCCGAGGTGAAATAAGGCTCCTCAGAATACGCTCGCGGCGAGAGCGGTTGGGCCTCCGTCGGTAGCTCTCCAGATGGTCCTGGACGAGACGGGCGGCTTGGTCATCGTCCAGGAGCTCGCCGTCTTCATAGGCGAGGGTGGTGTAGATGGAGCTGTCCGACGAGATGGACAGGCCTGATTCTGTACGTTCCATGGAGCAGGACTCAGCGGCCGCTGGTGATCTCGATTCTCGAAGCACCAGGAAAGAGGGCGGCGGCGGCGGTGAGGCCGATGGTAACGGCTCGGCGGCGGCATCAAAAGGCATCGGCGCCGGTGGGAACACGTGGATGGCGGCGGTTTCGCTGCCCAACTCGACCCGAGATGATGCTATCCTTGGACGTTTGCGTAAGTGCGTGCGTTCATGTTCATGCTCGAAGGATGCTTGAAAGTCGTCGGAGCCATCGGAGTGACTGACTCGGCGTTTGCCACCGTCAATGTAAGGGTACTGGGCATGGCCGTTGCCGATCGGTGGCCAGGGCGGCGCAGCATCGACACCGACACCCCGCCAGGCCATTGCAAGAGCCGTCCGAAGAGAGTACCATGAGATTCTGATGTCGTCCGAGTGTCGAGGTCAGGTCAGGTTCAGAGGGCGGGGTCCAGTCCGGGTGTGCAGGTCGATAGTCGGACAGGAGAGGTGCCAGGACGGAGGGCTGGGTCGACGGGACGGGGTGAGCTGGGTGTAAGTACTTGGTGGTAGCACGCTCCAAGATCGCCGGATAGTGGAGACGTTGGGCCTTGACGAGGCCCCGGGGGAGCGCTGGTCTACCGCCTGGCAGGTGCGGCGGTGCCAATAGCGCCTTGCACCGTTGCTTGGGGGAGGGGGCTTGATTCAGGAATTCCAAACATCGTTGTCGGGGAACCCTGGGCCAGCGGACCAGGGGAAGCATCGGCCGGCACCCGCCTCACTTCGACTGTTCGACATGGCGATGACCTGTTTCCGGGCGGTGGTGGATACGTTTCGCTGTCATTGCTCCAGCGGGCGGGCCTGCATGGACAAACCCAGTCGCAGGTTCGTTGGCGAGGTGCCAGAGGGCGGGCGGTGGAAGCTGCTGCATCGGGTCTGCGTCTGAGAGCCAACAGGGCCTGTCAGATGAAGCATCCAGCCCCCTTGTTTGGTCTGGCTGTCTTGGAGATTGGATCCCAAGGAAGCGGTGCGCAGGTTGTACTGAGCGGTGTGCAGAGGTCTAGCGCGGGTGCGGTGCGGTGCGGTGCGGTGCGGTGCGGCGGGCGGACGCAAGAGCGGCTTCCCTGCGCTGCACAACGCCCCCCCAGGTAGATGCAGATGCGCTCAGGTATGCATGAAGGCGTCTGGCAGGCGAGGATGCCCAGATGAGACCCCGGTCGTGGCACATCAACAGCGACCAAGGCCAGGCCAGGCCAGAAGAATGTCTAGATCAGACCGACTTTCGTCAGTCGACCGAGGTAGCAAGGATGGGTGTTGTTGCGTTGCGGACTTTTGAGTTCTCAACTCCTTGGTCTCCTCCCCTCCCTGGCCAGATCGAACATCCTTGTCGATCAACGGTTTCCGCTGCAACACGACGGGGCCTGGTACTTGTCTTGTAGGGGGGGTTCTTGGCCCGTGATGGGGGACCGAATCGAGACGATCCGCGTGGTACAGACACAGTCGCCAAGCGGGTGCCAACAGCACAAGTTGAGGAGTAGACTCAGTCGAGGCCCCTTCTGCCCCTTTAGCCCCCCCTCGATCATGCCCACAGGCGGGACGCGGCGTATCGTTTGACAGATCTAAGGGGGCCGACACGATTGGCGGTGGGCGGCGATGCGAGCCCGTCGAAAGAGCTGGTTGGTTGCCTCACCCTGTCGGCGCTGAACCAATCCCGCCCCAAGGCGTCGGCCGCCCCGGAATCTTGAGGCTGTCGGAAGTCCGGCCGTTGACCACTGACCACTGAGACTCGACCTCGAGACCCGATGACTGCAGGAGGAATCCCTGGCGGGCCCGTAAAGTAGCAGCTCTCCCGCCAGCGACTTTGTTGGGCGGGCGGCAGGCAGGCAAGCCGGTGCCACGCCACGAACAGTAAAAGATGAGATTGATTGTGCTTTTGGTGCTTGCTCTGCCCGCGCGGCAAGGTGACATTGCAAGGGCCCTGTGTGATTTCCTGGGAGGGGAGGTCATCTCGGATGGGTGCGGAAGCGAGTACGCCATCCGGGCAGGCATAAAGCTTCCGACCCGGCTGGCTGGCTGGCGTTGGCACGGACATGATCCCAGGGCATCCATCGATGCAAGGGGACGAACCGACTCCGAGGTCGAGGCGAGGTCGAGGTTGTGCCTTGACAGCTGTTGTGCTCTCTCTGGCTTGCATCTGTGGCACGCCGTCCGCCTGCACCTCGCCTTGTCCTGCCTTTGCAGCGAGGACGGTGATTCGAAATGTCTTGGTCGGATTGTGGTGCTGTCCAAGTCCTGGAAATCGAAGGCCTCGTAGGGTTGTGCCTGTCTTGCGACGGGATCTCCGGTGAGGCTTCTTGGAGTTTGGAGCAGGGCCCATCAGAGCTGTCTTCCTTCGTCATCTGTTTCAACAAGACTGAGCACTTGTTAGAGGGGAGATCGGCGGATCCGACCGTGGGAAGTTTGTCTGCAACCCTGTCTCACCAACCAAAGGCCGAGAGCCAAGTGAGGCGATCGGGGTCTTCTCCCGTGTCGATCCAGACGACATCTTGTGGACAAGATCGGTCGGAGATGGGGAGATGACAGAGTTTTTGCAAAAGAAACAATGGATTCAGAATTTGTCGGGGCCAGCCAGCCTTATTATCCAGCATGCTGGAAAAGTGCGATGCCATCCAACACCGAAATGTTCAAATGTGTGACTGCCTTTTGCCATTTGGATGGTGGCCTTATCAGGACTCAGTCGAGCTTATCGGGACTAAAGGCGCTAGGCTTCTTTAGCCACCACAACCGTCCCTGAGCGCGATCAACGCTTGTCCTGAACTGTCTTAGCGTAGCGCACGGCCCAAGACGCGGTCAACACCAATATTTCCAGCGAGAGCCGCTTTCTGCACTTTCCAACTGACTTCACACACCTGCCCTGGTGATGTGCCTGCACTTTTTGCCTTTCGCATATTCTTGCCCTTGTATCTTGAGAGATCTGATAGGTTCAAAGACTCTAGCGCCCAGGCAGAAGCCTGATATCACGTGTTTATTCTCTTAGCGTGCTTTCACCCAGGCACCTTGACTTGACGCTCTTGTTTTGTTTGCCTCCTGCCTGGAAATATTTGGAGGGCCATTTGGAAGTCCACAGAACACAAGGTGTGCCTTAGATATCTACATGGTGGACTATGATGGGATAATTGAGGTGCATGTCTGGCCCATGACTGACTCCAGGCTGAACCACATCCCCATTCATGCCTTGTGGCATGTTGCCCCTAGCTATGCTGTAGCCCCAGATGATGATGCCTACCTTACAGGGCATTCCTGACCAGTGTTCCTGAAGATGATACAAGACATTATCTGCTGTGTCCTGGACGCCAGGTGGATGTGGCAGTCGTGGGAGAGCTGCTGCAAGGTCAGAAGCCAGGAGGCAACTAACTCTAGGCCGTTTGGACATGGGAGACTTCGAGTCTGAGAAAGCAGACGTAGACTCGAAGTGTCAGCAGACTCTTGAGATCTTGATTGAAGAATTTGTGTTGAGTTGTTGCTTGTGCCTCGTCCATTGGAGGCACCCCTCGAGGTCGTGGCCGGTTGTCTTCTTCCATGAGGCAGATCTTCATGCGAAGCACCGGCCCATCTAGAAAACCCCTATCAAATTGAAACTCGTATAAGAAGATATCAACACGCTTGATAGTGCACCGCTTGATAGTGCACTTGACAGTGGCGTGATGGTGTTGTCATGCCCCGACAGCGGCCTTCTCGGGGCTGACCAGACGATACCTTCAGCTGGATATCATTTGGGGCCTCTCGTCTCAATACTTCTCTAGTAAACATCATCAAGTTTTTAATATATAGATTAAACTATCATTGCAACTAGACATAGCTCGAGAGGCTGGCATGGCTGCCATGTTGGACGACATGAGCAGCCTGGCGGCCATCGACTACGGACCCAGACCTGGGCAGCAGAGCCGAGCCCCTCCCCCGAGTCTGTTCCTTCCTCTCAAGAGGCACTGCACCAAACGCGTCAAGCAGACCACTGGCATACTGGACGTGTTTAGACGCTGTTGCCCTCTGATCCCAAGGCAACCCAAGCCCTCCCACCATCATCCCACCCTCTCAGCGTGAGCCCTAGGTTTTTTCCTCGTCTCCCACCACGCTGATTTTTCCACCACGCCCACGCCTTTTCCCCCCTCTCTTCTCTCTCGTCTCTCCCCACACCACGAAATCTTTCCAACAACCCCCCGATCCTCTCCGATTGCCAAGATTTCTCCCTGCACCCCTCTCGTCCATCGACACTCTCTCCTCAGAATCGATTTCTCTTCGTCTCATCAAGAGCCTTTATCACATCGATTCCCTGGACAGATTTTTTGCACAAGCTTCTGAAATCATCTACAGAGACTGCCGATCGGTGGGATTGTCAACAGCAACGCCACGCGATCCACTGCACCCCGACGCGTCGCTTCCCACAACACCACACCCACAGCCTGACGGCATCGCGACGAGCCCCCTCCCTTTCCTTTTGTTGCCTCGCAATCATCACAGGATTGTCAAGAAAGTCTCAAAAGGTCATAAACATCAGGTTCCTTTTGAACTCTTCTTTTGATCACATCGAGGTTCGTCTGCAAGTCTTTTCACACACGACTTCCATCGATATCAGCACTGCACTTCACGCTCTTCTTTCGTCAGAGCCTGCACCCCCAACATCAGCAAGAATTCGGCAAGTCCGTTCTTACTCTTCCTTTCTGCGATCGGGACTTGCGAAAAGCTTTTCGCCTTTTCGTTTCATTTCCGAGCATTGTTGTCGGCATCCTCTCGTCAGACGCGACCGTGGTCCCCAGTGACCCCTTTTCATTCCACACTGTCCTCGACACTCACACACTCACACCCCGAATACAAACGAGAAAGAAGTATCAGATCAGCAACCATGTCTGACACTTCCGATGTAAGTTGTATCCTCCCCGCGATGAAATCGATTGGTTCTAATCGATGCGACCGACGCGACCGATTCATTTTGGACTCTCGACTAACACCACCCAGTCTCGCATCGAGCGCTCCATGAACAGGTTCTACCCGACCCTTGGAGAGGCTCACAGGAACATCACCTCCCGCAGTGCCGATGCTTCTCGTCAGGCCTTTGATCAATCCACCGGTGGCAATGCCGACCAAGTCTCTCCCATGTCTTCTGAGGATGGCCATCAAGAGATGCAGCCTCCCAACCCCACCAGCGTCTACAACGGCCAGGACTCGCACCAGGATCGTGCCTCCTTCGCCCCTCAAGGTGGTCGTCCCTCCTACCAGCAGCACAATGCGGCTCTCTCCCTCCCTGCTCTGGCCTACAACCCCAACGCCACCCCCCGCAGTCCCCCTGACAACGTTCTTCGACGTTCTCAGCTCTCGAACTACAGGTCTCCCTACTCAGAACCCTACGAGCAAGAGACCCCCTACACCAACTACGAGGTCTTCTCCAAGGACACTGAGGACTCGCAGCTTCAAGACCTCGAGCGCGGTAACATCAACGATGACTCCATGAACGATGCCGCGGATGACATCAGCTGGAATATGGACAACACTCAGTACCGCTTCCTCCACAAGAACAGCGAGCGAAACCTTTCCCGCGTTCTCGGCGAGACTTCCCGTATCAGCAACCCAGTCTTTGAGATTGAAGGCAACCAGTCCTCTCTTGACCGAGGCAATCAGTTTTCTCTCAACCGAGGCAACTCCATCGTCGACTACCGCATCAGGCATGACGGCAGGGCTTCCAACGCACAGCAGCGTCGCCCCAACCAATTCTACAACGATGCCGCGATCCACTCAGGTATGCAGATTGATCAAAACGGCGTCAGAGTTCCTACTTCTCCCCCTCCTGGCCGCAACTCTCCTGATCCGGATGAATCCGCCGATGCCACCGGTCCTACTCCTTGGAGCCAACTCAGCGACGAGCAATTCAGCCGCATCCCTCTCGACAACCTCGCTTCTGTCCAGGCTCTGAGGAACACCCAAGACAACAACCAAGGCCCCGAGGACTGGGAGACTGTCGACGACGAGCACCGAGCTTCCTGGCAGCGAGCTTCCGGAAACCCACACCAGAACTCCGCCATTGGCCGTGTCATCAACGGTAGCAGCATCGCAGATTACTCTGACAGACTTGTCCCCGAGGATGCTCACAACCTTGACGATCCCACTTCTACATCTCAACTCGGCTGGTGGGAGAGACCTGCCCGACGCATGCCTCCCGTTCCACCTCGCGGATCGAGCCGAAACATTCAGCGCAACGACTCCAACTACCAGCAGACCCAGAACCCCCGCTCAGCATACCGTCCTTGTAAGTGAACACCCTCAACTTCATCAAGACCTCATGTGCTGAAATTTTTCAGACGGATTCCAGCAGGCCCCTACTCGCGGTGTGAGTGCCCTTGAAGCCAGATCTGCTCTGTACAGCCGCCACGAGCAATCCAGCGAGCAAGATGGTCCCTCCTATGAGCTGTCCAACATGGAATACGGCCAAGAGATCCCCATCCGCCCACCCCCCATCGAGATCAATCGCAACCCCTTCCGCTGGACCCGTGTCAACGCAGAGGTACAAGCCCACCAAGACCAACTGGATGCTGAGCGCGAAGCAAACGAGCCCCCCCAAATTGGACGCCCCCTATCCGGCTTCGACCACGTCAAGCTCCCCTGCGGACTCATCAGCCTCCAGGACGCCTTCATCATCCAGAAAGAGAGGCGAGCAAGCGGCCTTGAAGACCAAAGTGAGTCCGGGAACTACATCGCCCACCACCCCATGATCAACACAAGGTACAACGGCCGCACGCCTACGGAGTCCGAAGAAAGGAGGGTAGCCCTCAACTCAGGGCCCGACTACTACACACCCCTCAGCCCGAGCACAGGACTCATGGTTCAGCCAGTGCTCCCGACTCAGGAGAGGCCATTGTACCAGCGTGCGGGTGAGTCTTTGATTGGAATTCAAGCCCCCCAGCATTTTCTTTTGAAGCATGAACAAGAGACTAACGACTCACCAGGTGGCCCTATGATTCGCCCCCCATCCGCAGTCCGCACTTCGACCATCCGAGCTCCTTTCCCGTCCACATCGATCCGCGGTCCTACTCTTGCCCCCCAACCTCAGTCAATCCGCACTCCAGCTCTCACCAGGACCTATAATGCCTATGACTCACGCTCCCGCGGCTACACCACCTACAGCGACAACAACGGAAGGAACCCGTTCATGACTCCCAGCGAGCACCAGAACGAGCAGGACCAGAACGACTTCCAAAGCGTCGACCTGCGGCGCCCACAGCCTGCCTACCTCGGCAACGGGGTGTACAGCGGCAACCACGTGCAAAGCAGCCACGGCAGCCGCGGCGGCTCTTTCGGGGGCGACCACAGCGACTCGGAGGCGGACCTGTGGCGGGCCTCCATCAACCCGCGCGACAGGAACCCCTGTCGCCGCCGCGACCCTCTCACACCGAGGGGCCGGCGCACACTCGACGGCATCTTCCACGCGATGCTCGTCATCAACCTGGTCCTGCCCGTGGCCGCCGCGGTCACCCACACCAGGCACTTCGCGGACGCCTTGTCCTGGACCACCAGGGGCGAGATTTGCCACCTGCGTAGCTAGCAACAGCAGGTGCTCACCTACGAGTCCCTGGTGGTCCTGGGACTTTGGGTCCTCGTGGCCTGCATCGTGCCGCCTGTCCTTAGCCGGACAGGCGGCGTGTGAGATGGGGAGGAAGACGAAAGGAATGGGTTTGGGTTTCTGGGGGTTGCTTTGTTTTATAGAATCGGTCGAAGGTTCCGGAACGTTCCGTGGGCTTGGGGAGGAAGGTGCGGAGGTTGCGGACGCTCACTGCGGATGGCACTGCGGATCGTTATGTTGCGGACGGTTCTTATGTCGTGGACGCTTCTTACGTCGCGGACTTTGAGGAAGGCGCGGGCATGACTGATGATTCACGCGGATGGCAGAGGCAGTGGTGGACTTGCCGCGGATCTTACTTGTTGGAGTCTTGTGATACGTCGCGGGCATGATCTTGCCCAATACAGGCTTTGCCTCTTTCTCCAACAAGGCCTTTCATCTGATGTGATTGTTTGAGTGTCTCGTCGCGGATTTCAGCAAAGACATACACTATGCTACCAAGTCACTGTCTTATCTGATGCTTGCGGATCACTAGTGTGTACATCTTCAAGTGTTTGCTGACTTTGTCACTTTTTCATACCTGCCTCGAGGAAAGATAAAGCTAGGTGACTTGACAGTATCCGCAACATGGCATCCGCAATGACTTGGAAGCCTTTGGAGTTGAGACCCCAAGTGATTCGACTCTCGCTGGTAAGCAGCCTGGCGACTTCAAAGGGCGGATGACTTTAGACTGCGGATGGCTTGAGAGACCAACTGATTCGACTCTTGCTCTCAGGTAGCCTGGCGGACATTGGATGAAGATTGGCCAGAGGTAGTGAAGAGGTTGGCGTAGGGAAGAGGTCGACGCGATGAAGAGGGCGGCATGTCATTCTTCTCACAGAACCAGAAGACACTCGCATGACGGGGCAAGAGAAGACCATGTTGGGATGGCTTCAACAGAGCCTCACCAGGGCTCAGGGTGGCATGTTGTCGGGGCTCAAAATTTCTCCATGAGAGTTGACCAAATCTGTAGCTACACCGAAATCCGACCGTGATATTTCCCGACTTGGTTCTCTGGCTCCAGAGTGGACACATGGTAGTGTTGCAATATCGAGGAGCTGGCCTACCTCAGAGCCTTGGAGGCTCGTCTGGTGTCAAGCTCGGGCGTTCACAGAGATCGAGGGGCGGTGGTCTATAGCCGACTCGCGGCGGATTAAACAAATACTACAAACTCAATAATACATTCGACTGCAAAAACCATTTTCACCAACCAGACCCGGCCTTCCATGACCGCAGTCCAGCAACTCTTGCGAGCCATCCCGCTCAGCCGCGCCTGCGGGTAGAGGGACCCTTCTTAGAAGGAGTCGACTGGGCAGAGCCGGTAGACTCTGCGGACGCCTTGACACTGGCCTTGGGCTTGGCAGGGACAGCGACAGGCCTCTTGCCCTTGGCCTTCTCCGAAGGGGCGTTCCAGTAGTAGGCCATTTGCGCAGCCAGGACAGCGTTGAGAGCGAAGCCGGCGATGAAGCTGTAGAGGATCACGTTGTCGTCGACCTCCTGGAGGGTAGTGAAGACGCGGGCGAGGGAGCCGAGGAGGTAGTTGATGACCTGGAAATGACAATGTCAGCTTGGAAAGATATGTACAGAGGAAAAGAGGGACGTACGGTGAAGGCGCTGAGCTGGCCGGTGCTGCCCTGCTGGTAGATGGCCAGGATCTGGGGAATCTTGCTTGCGACGCCGAGGGCGCCGGCGCCAGTCTGCAGGAGGGTGAGCTGCTTCAGGTCAAGCAGCTGTGGGGACAGCAGGGCTGAGCCGGCGGCAGCAAGAGCGGCGACGAAGACAGCGGCGAGACCGGCGCGGCCGGAGTAGTTGAAGACGAGGGCAGTGATGATCACATTCTGGGCCGCAATGAGGGCCGTCTCGCCGTAGGTGCTGAAGGGGAACTCGTTGCGGAAGTTGTAGGCGAGCGTGACGACGTAGGCGGCCGTCTCGAGGAGGTAGGAGAGGATGCTGACGCCCGAGGCGGACTTTGAGTTGAGAAGCTTGAGGATCTGGGGGACCTTGACGATGGAGGAGGCACCGACGATGCCGAGGCCCAGAGCCTTGGAGACGGCGAGCTTGAGGCAGGCGTCGTCGGTGAGGGTGAGTTCCCGAACGAGAGAGGCGTGGCACCGGGGGCCGAGGAGGGAGATGGCCAGCTCGTCCAGGGGGCCGGGGAGGTTGGAGGTGATGGGCTTGAGGATGGGCCTCAAGGTTTCTTGGAGAGCTTCCATTTTGGTTTGCGACGAGGGATGCGATGGCAGATATGGGAGGAGGAGGGTGGATTTGGTTCGGCCAGGGGAGGCTATCGGGATTGACGATGATGTCTGTGGTGTTTTGGTGTCGGTCGGACGTTGTGGGATGTGTCGGTGGGTTGATCGGTTGATCGGGTCGAGTTGTGGGAAGGGATTCAAAGTCAAGACGGGACACGACACGTTGAATGGGGCCAAAAAATAGGGTCTCGCTTCTGATGTCACCCAGCGTTGGAGGTGGCCGTTGGGGGAGGGGAGCTCGGGCCAATCGGAGGGTGAAGCGAGGGAGCTTACCCTGGTGGGCTGACATTCTTGACGACATGTTCATTTGGCACTGGCGAAGGGGCGGACACAAAGAATGGTGAAGTATTGTCTTTTTCCTTCTGAATGAGTCTCTATCAGAGCGCTCATGACAGGATTCATGGCTCAAGACAAAGAACTGAAGAGCAGCCGACGCGAAGAGACAGACAACCCGCAAACGCCGGAAACAAAGCAGCACCCAGAGCGGTACTCAAATCCCCGAGCTTGTTGTCCCATGACATGGACTGCCTCTGTGTCCTCGAAATCCACTGAAATAGACAAAAGCCATTCGCGCGAGATACTGACCCGTGGCCTGCGACTACTTGCGACCCTTCTTGGCCCAGTAGGCCGTCATCTGCTCCTTGCAGTTGGTGAGGTTAAGCTTGGGCTCCCAGGTGTTGTCGGAAGCAGGGAAACCCTTCCACTTGACCTGGAAGTGGTGGACGCCCTTGTCATCGATGATGTCGCCGATGATCTTCTCAACCTCCCATTCCTGCTCCTCGCTGTCGTCATCATCGTCGGCCTCCTCGTCTTCACCCTCGTTGGGGTTCTCCGGAGTGACCACGGTGTAAGTCTTGCGAGCGACGGGCTTCGTCACAGCACGGCCTTTACGAGCCGGTGCAGGGGCTGCCTTCTTGGAGCGTCCACGGCCACGCTTTGTGGCGGGAGACTGGAATCATTAGAGTCAGCGACCGAGTCTTCTTGCAAGGTAAGAAGGATGATACTTACAGGCTCGGCTTCAGTCTTGGCGACAGCGATGGGCAGGTCACCAGTAGAAGCGCGGGTGCGGCGCTTGTTCGCGACAGGAGCTAAGATGAGAGCTGTCAGAGGCGATATTGAACAGAGACTTTTGCGTCTGACTTACCTGTAGGCTCAGGCTTGGCTGCCGGAGTATGTGAAGACATCGTCTCCACGGGCTGGCTGGACTCGAGAATGACCGGGGTCGTCTTAGCAGGGCGGCCGCGCTTGCGCTTTGCTGGGCGACTGGGGCGCTTGTTCACAGCAGGAGCCACATCAATCTCCTCAGCGCTGATATTGGAGGTTTGTCCGATAGTATCATCGGAATCGGGCTGGGTGTCATCGCTGGTTAGGTTGTCGATGGTCGAAGAGCTTGGGATGTTGTCATCAGTGGTCGCAACATCGCCCTGACTATCGGGCATGACATCTTCCATGCCGGCGAGCTCCTCGGAACTCATTCGAGGCATGTTGTTTGTTGCAGTGTCTATGTCTTTGAAGCGCGGGTCAGCCAGGTGTCGCGGGTAATCGGATACGAGCTGAGATGAGTTGGATTGCATCCAGGGGTTGGACGTACCGTGCTGGAGTATGGCGTCAAGTTGATCGCGTGCTTCCTGAGCAGCAGTGTCGTGAGTTTCTTGGTCCGGGTAGAGCAGCAGATTAGACCAGACGATTTGGACGTCTTCGTCAAAGGACTCCATGTGATTAGAGTCACTGCCTTGAGGTCGGACAAAGTCAGCGTTGGAAACAGGCAGAGAAATGAGTATAGTTGGGACGTACTGGTTCATGTCGAGTGCCGGAGGATATCTCGAAAGGCAGGGTGGATGAAAGCTTGACAGCTGTTGGGGGAGCTCGTGGGAGAAGAGACAAAGAGGCTGAAGGTTGGGCAGTGTGAAGCCTGCGAGGTTGCAGGTTTGTGGAGTGGTGCGGTTTGCGGGAAGTGTTTGTGCGCGGAGAGTTGAGAATTGAAATCAATTTACCCCTCGGGGACCTAACATCCCGTTCTTTCCAGTACTCAGAAGGATGGGGGTATCAAGTGAAGAAAATTTTGGGTTCTTGCCTCGTTTGTGATTGCTGCGGAATTTCCGTTTGACATCCAGGCACACCAGATGCCTCGAGGAAGGTGCGAAATTTGGTGTCACGCAGCAAACAAAGAACCAGCAACATGGCCACCAAATCGCCCTGCAGATAAGCAGCAGCAGCCTTTCCACACAGGTACCACTTCACAGACCAAAAAGAAAGCTGACCATGTGTCAAGTCGGCATATGCAATTACTACAGTTGCACTGTCCCAAATTATGCCTTTGGCTTGTCCTCATCATCCGAATCAACTTCCGTCACCCGGTTGTCGTCCATCTCCTGGAACCTTCCCGACCGCATCGCCTCCTCCACGGGGTTCTGAATATCCACGATACCAGTATTCCTCAGCCTAGTCACGCATTAGCCAAATTCATACACATTGCAGGATGTGTCTTACCTCTCAAACAGCACAAACAGCCTCTCCGCCTCACGAATCTTCTCGTCCTCCGTCATCTCCGGCACATCAGCAAAACGTTCCGAGTCGATGAACTGGCCAGTGACCGGGTTGACAGGCCGCGACGTCGAGCTGTTGGCCGTGCTATTGATGTTAGGGGGCACGGCAATGTTGTTCCGCGCAAGGAAGCCCGAGGCATAGCCGAAGCCGACGTTCTCGGTGAACTTGGAGGGGTCCTTGTCCGACAGGGTGAAGAGAAGATGGGAGACAGTCTCGTTGAGCTGCGGCGTCATTGGGTCATTGGACGTTCGAAGGAGGCGTGCGGGGAGCGAGCCACCACGACCGAGGGCCTGTTCACGCTCCTCTTCCGTGGGGAGAAGTGTCGCTTGCAGGTATGACTTCACCTCTTCGGTGCAGTTCCCGACGAGAGCTGTCAGGACACCAATGAGAGGCGTGACGGCCTGGTCGAGTCCAGCAGCGTCCTCAGCCTTGAGGGCGAGATCGAGAAGCTGGATGAATCGTGCAGCCACGCGGCTGGGCTGCGAGTCTGCTGCCTCGGGACAGAGGGACGACTGGATCTTTTCGTCTTCAAGATCAAGGTTCATCAGGGAATGGACGAGCGAGTTGAAAGGCGGGTCGAGAGGCTTGCTCGGCACAATGTCCTGCTTCCAGAAGAGCGCAATGATCAGAGGAATGGCTGGCGTGAAGAGTGCCTTGTGTTCCGGACAGTGATGCGTCACGTTGAAGAGCAGACGCAGCGTCTCGTTCAGGGCCATCTCCTCCATGGGGTTGGCCTTTGGGTTGTGTGCCGGCTTGCTCATCACCTCTGTGTGCTTGGCCAGGTTGGCGATAATGCCATCGGCGAGGCCATGTTTGCCGACAAGGTCGGAGAGGTGGCTGTCTGGTGCGTAAGTGGCCAGCAGGAGAATCCTGGATAGGAGGAATGAGTCGTCCCAGCTTTGAGGGCCTTCGGTCTTGAGCTGGGTGGAAGCCTTGGGCAGGTAGGATAGGTCGACGACGGTTTGTCGCGTGGCTGGCTTCAAGAGCATGGAGTTGGCCAGGACTCTGAGGCCGCCTCTTGCTGTGGATCTCGACTGGCTTTCAAAAGCATGGCGAGCGAGGGTTTTGATGCCCTGGAGGTGTTAGCTTGATGTTCCTCACTGAGACCAAGTTGGGGACGGACCTCTGGCGTGAAGATAGGATCGGCGTTGGTTGGATCTCTCCCGTAAATCTTGAGATTCTCAAGATAGGTGTCCCTGTCTGTATCATGATATTAGCCCCTGACCCCCACCTACACCATGTAAGTGACCTCACCAGTTTGGGACAGAGAGGGTTCCTCCAGGTCGTCCGTCAGCTTCTTCAGCAGCTGCTGAACATCCCGGAGCTTTGCTACATACAGTCAGTTATGTACATACCTCCGTGGTGGGTGATGCGAACCTGGCCCCGTGGCTGTCATGGTGTTGGAATGGCGGCTAAACTCAAGCTCTCATGCAGGACCGGGTCAGGAGCTGCGAATGCGACGAGGTGCAACTGAGCTGGGTTGGGGAGACTGGTCGACGGCAGACAAATGCCCTCAAATAGCAAACCAGAGAGACCTCGCTTGCAGAATCCGAATTCAATCTCCGCAAGTGCCGGCGACCTAGATGATGGCATCAAATCAGGGCATGGGATGGCGTGGGTGAGTTCAAGAAGCCTCGTTTCATCTGATCACCCGACCAAGATGGCGTCTCCAGTGTTCCGTGGCTGGTGCATCTGATCGTAGCTCGCGCCACAACATCTGTGGCTGATGACCGGTCGCGTCTCTGGCCCAGGAACCCCGGCACCCGGCCGTTGCCGTCCTGTCGCCCGAAAGCAAACGCCCCCGCTCAGCTCAGGAGACTAGACACGTGCACGGACCACCAGATTAATTGGCAGTCGCGACCTGCTCGCGTCTTCGACGTGCATCCACGCGCGCCCCGTGTTAAAGTTCTCCTGGTTACCTGGACCACCACTTTATGGAGAAGGGACCTTGTCCATCCACCTACCATGTCCAATTTCGGCTCCCAACGCCTCACCCCCGGACTCGTACATTGAACATCGACATTCGCTCTGCCCAACCTACCCTACCATTATCGACCTGGCCTCTCCCCTCGTTTCCAGACGATACACTCAACAACTTGGTCCCGACCGCCCGACTGTCACATGAAGTCGTGATCTCAGCTTCGACCACCACTCCCCTCTCCCCCCTCCCAGCTGCTCGCTCCCCTGCAGCTTGCCGTCCTCTCGAGGCGAGTCCCCCCGAACACTATGGGATCGACCGAAGCCGCCACTCTCCTCGAGTCGCTGCCTGCGCGACCTCCCACGCCTCCTAGGGACACCATCAGCAAGGCAAACGCCGTTCTTCCTCGCCCACCGATACTGGGCGGCGGGAGGTCACACATCCAAACCCCGCCGAGCCTCTTCACGCCAGACTCGTCCAACGCAAACTCGACAAACCCGAGCCGGTCACGGAAACGTGTGGGCTTCTCAGCCCAGGCCGAATACAAAGAGGCACCCGTCTACACAGATGCGACGAGGAGGTCGTCACCGCCCTCAGCAACCCAACAACGTCCCGTCAAGGGCATTCTCAAGGCCTCAACTCCCTCCGCCGAGCCCCGCGATCTCGCCTTCTCCTCCGATAATACCGAAGCAGACTCTGCCAGCATCGCCGACATGTTGGAGTCAGCCGTCAAGCAGCTTGCCGGCGCCGACAGGGACGCTAAGCTCGACGCCTACATGATGATCGTGCGCGCCCTCCAAGCCAGCAAGAACCTCCCAGACCGCATCGCCCTGCGGGACAAGATGACCCTTTTCCTCCACTTTATCCAGCGGGACATAGTGGCCAAGAACCCAGCTGGCACACTCGACACCCCGCTCATAGTCAAAGCCCTGTCTCTGCTCGATACCTTTTTGTTTTTCCCTGCCATTGCCTCGACGATACCCAGCGATTTCGGCGTTTTCATCATTGACCACTGCATCAAGGGTTTCGAGGACCAGAACACACCCAAGGAATTGGCCCGGCGCCTCCTGCATGTCGCCGCCACACAGGACTTTACGCAAAGGGTGTGGACGACCGACCGGGTTCGGAGGCTCGTCGCCGCCCTCCACGGCATTGAAGGGCACCTCCGGGGGAAGAGCATCGTCGTCTACCGCCTGCGGGTCTACCACCGGTTGATTCAAAAGGCCCAGCCGTACATGGTCACCCACACCGACTGGCTGAACGATGTCTTCACCGACATGCTGAGCCCTCTCAAGGACATCCGGAGCTCCGCCATCAAGCTCGGCTCCGAAGCTGCCTTTGTCTACGGGAGGGATCAGCAGCTGTCGCGAAGGGTCCTGGAACTGCTGGATGCGTCTATCGAGGAGAAGACGTACATCGAGTGGTACCGCGAGCAGCTGCTGACCATGACCAAGAGCGCGGACAAGGCCGTCGTGCCCCAGATCTGGAGTGTCATAGTGCTGCTCATCCGGGTCTCACTCTGTCGCTGGCGCTTCTTCAACCCCTGGCTTCACCTCATCCAGAACTGCTTCAACTCTAGCGACGTTGAATGCAACCGGGAGGCCAACTTTGCCTGGAACCGCTTCGTCTATACCCTCCACTTTGACGACCGCAACTTCAGCAGCACGAAAATGTTCTCCACCCTGCTTCAGCCCATCGCCGTCCAGCTGAGAAAGGCTGGCATCTCCGACCAGAAGCGCGAGCTCGTCTTTGGCGGCCTCTGCAACCTTTACTACTACGCCTTCAAGCCGAATGCTACCCTGCCGCAAATCGACATGTACTGGGACACCAGCGTCAAGCCCTTGACCGATGCGCTGGTGCCCGCCAAGAAGAGCTCAGAGGAGGCCATTGACGAGCACTTTCGACGTGCTGCCGTCATCCTCACCAGCTTCTTCGGGGGGTCCAAGTCGCCCATGTGGCAAGAAGACCGCGTCAAGGACACGATCGTGCCGCGTCCTCAGGACTTGCCCATGATAGACCAGAAATGGATCCGCCGCAGCTCCTCCAAGATCTTCAGCGTCATGACACCCATCATGGACAGGCACTTCTGCCAACTTCCCGACAAGACGAGCCCAATTTACCACATGTGGAACACTCTCGTCACCTTTGTCGGCCATGCTGCGTCCAAGGAGATCAAGGTCTCCAACGACACCGCCGACTTCATCTCGGAGACCCTGGGTCTTCTCCTCAGATACTGGCAGGTCGGCCTGCCAGAAGGTGACTCTGCCATGGCCGAGCAGTTCCTCCTGGCCACACAGACGGTGGTCTTATCAGTCGTTGAGAAGCTGGGCGTCCTCCCCTTCACCGAGCGTATGTTCTCCCTGGGCACGGCAAACGGCTTCATGCCCATCTCGACGCCGTCGCACAAGCCTGGGAAGAACGTAGGTGACGTCCGCACGCCTCTGCAGCACCTGTTTGGTCTCTTCACAAGGCTGCCGCCGGGTATCCCCGACGATGAGACCTACCTCCTGTTCATCCGATCCGTCTTCTCACCCTTTTTCACCTCCTCAAAGTCGGCAAAGGCACGCTCCGACCTCGCCAACGAGATGCTCCAGTCCGTTCCGATCTGGACTCCGCAGTCATCTCACTACCCTTATGGGCCCTGGGTCTTCGCTTCGGAGAACATCATGGCCGCCATGTCCGCTTCACAGGTTAGCGTCCCGTCTAGCGGAGATGCCCTGTTGGGACACGAGTACCGCGTCATCGTGCGATTGCTCGAGCGCGGCTGGAGGGAGACGCCAAACCTCCCCTGGGCACGGTGGCAGGCTCATTACCATGCCCTGGTCAACTGGGCGACGGAAGAGACAGGTGAGGCTGGGCGCGCCGTCGGCGTGATCGAGCCTCTAGCCAAGATGATCCGCGGATCCCTAGCAAACGACAACTTTGGAGTGCCCAGGAGCACGCTCAAGGTCACTGCTGACCTCCTCTCAACCGCTACACAACCCCGCGATCGTCAAGCTCTGGACGCCGCTCGCCGCCGTCTCTGGGGTACTGCCACCGCTGGAGGCAAGGTTGTTTCCTTTGACCCCTTCGACCATCTCTACAAGCTCGTCGACGAAATCCTCACCAGCACCTACGACGCATCAACGGAAGACAGCATTGACCCTGATGTCTCTGTTTTGCTCACCGAGGTGACATCCTTCCTGAACAGGCCCAGCAACCAGCAGGCTATCAAGTCCATCAGCAACCTCGAGAACGGCATTGCCGCCTGGGTTCAGGACAAGCGTGGTCTCATGAACAGCCTTCGCGATGCTGAGCAAGCTGACGCCGCGAAGCAGCTTTGGTCTGTCGTCTGCAAGATCATCTTCGCCGAAAACACGCCCCAGCTCGAGACCTTTGAACAGCTGCTGTGCGCTGGCTTCGAAAGCAAGCACCGCCACATTGTCAACATTGCCGCCCTGGCCTGGAACACAAGGTTTGAGGGTGTCGAGCACCTGGACTACCCTGACCACCTCAAGGCCGTCCTTCTCTCTTCCCAGACCTTTGTCGACCTCACTCTCCCCGGGCTGGCGGCACCCCCGACACCGTCTGACGCTCAAGGGCGGTCCTTCGTCGAGTCCCAGGAGGCTCCTAGAGATATCAGCCTGGCCTCGTCGCGGTCCCTGCGCAGAAGTCTGCCGCCCTCAAGCGCCAAGTCGAGCAAATCCGCCTCGCCGGCTGTCGCTGTTGCTGCAAAGCTGAGCCTCTCGGAGAGAAAACGCCCCGACAGAACCCCTAGGAAGGTTCGCTCCAGCGCCCGCAGCACGCCTACCTCGCGCCTCCGCCACGACAACTCGCAACTTCAGTTTGTCCCCGTTGAGTCGTCTCCCCTGGCGAACCAGGAGGAGTCCCAAAACCTTACCGAGCGCCAGAAGGAGGTCCGCACGAGGCAGAAGCAGACGGCCAACATTTACCCTGTTCGTTCCAGCCCCAGGCGCAAGTCGCAGACGCCGGCCGCCGCAGCTGTGGCAGAGAAGCCGACTGAGCAGCAGCAGAGGGAGTCGACGCCCGAGCCTCGCGGTTCGTTTGAAGACTATGTCGCCTCGACGCCGACGCCCCGTCGTGGCCAGGCGTTGATGCTCGACCTTGACGACCACGATATGACGGACCCGCCCTCGTCGCCCCCTGAGCCCAGGCCCTTCCCGCTTCTGCCACAGATCAAGTCCCGGTCCAGCAGCCGGGGCGAGATGGACGACGACTGGCCCGTCAGCTCGTCACCCGTCGGCTCACCCGTCACCGAGCCCGCCCAGGCCATGGAGGAGGACGTGCCAGTGGTGCGCATTGCCGATGAGCCGATGCCTTCCACGGAAGACTCGGCGGCTATCATTCAGGACTCCTTCCCGATGCTCCCTGATGCCAACGCTCCCCAGGAAGATGTCACCAACGACCTTCCTCCTCTCATCCCAACCCCCAACGACGAGCCCTCCACACCCAGGCACCGTGACGCTGCCGCCGCCGCTGAAGAAGCCGCTGCGCCACAAGAAGTCTTTGTCGACGCCCTCTCCAGCCCCCCATCGTCTGCGCGCCTCCGCCGGTCCAGCAGACGCATCACAGAGGAGGCCAACGCCAAAGACTCATCCTTCGTCATGAGTGACGGCGACGAGCGCAGCATGCTTCGTCTCGTGGTAGAGCTCGACTCTAGGAAGAGTTGCGAGCTCCCCCTGAGCGATCGCCCTGCCGAGTCACCGCCCAAGCGGGACCCGCCGAACCAGGTCGAGGACTGCATCACTGTTGCGCCGTCGCCCAAGAAGCAGCGCGTCCGCAAGTCAAAGTCTCGATCCCCTGCTGCGGCCGTTGCCGAGGAGGCGCACGAGGGAGAGGAGGCCGCTCCGCCGCCGGTGGTGGAGAAGAGTAGCAAGAAGAAGCGCAAGCGGTCTGGCTCGTCCAAGCTGGAGCGGAGGAAGAAGAGAAAGGCAGACGACTCGGCTGATGACTCGATGGTGGGAAGTAGCCAGTCGTCGTCGCCGTACTTGAGCGAAGTCGAGGGGGATAAGTCCCAGACTGCGGTCGTCGACACCGTCGCAGACGCAAACTCTTCACCGCAAGCTGAGCCTGAGGTCGAAGCCGAGACCATCGAGCCCCCATCGCCCGCCCGTAGCGAGGGCAACACGGACACGGAGCTTGAATCCCAGCTCGTCGCGGAACAACAAGCCGCCAGCCTCAGCCAATCCCAATCCCAAACCTCAGCCGAACCCGCCCCCGTCGTCCTCCTCGCCGACATTACCGAAGAAATGGACGTCGACCTCCCCGCCGCCGAACCCTCCATCCCAGCCTCCACGCCCACGATGATGGAATCCCTCGCCAACGTCCTCACACAACTCCAATCCGCCACCCTCCCGCGCGCAGAGGTGCATAAGATGGAGGACATGCTCATGGACATCAAGCGCGCCCTCTACGCCGCTGAAGAGCGCGGAAGGCAGTGAAAGACACTGTTTCCGAACAAAACCGCAACTACCACCATATTTTGGGCATACACAGCACACGAACTTCGCGATGGGAAGCATCGCGCGGTCCTCAGGCGTAATCCAGGAAAGCATCGTTTTGCATTGGGAATGGTTTCTTTTTCGTCACCCGCCAACTTACTGGTGGTCATGTTTATTTTCTTTAATTCTCAGGGGTAGGGGACGTGTACAAAAACACATTGCATGACATGAAATAGGTCAGGATCGGGAGGGAGGAAATCATGTTTATACCAATGGCCGAAGGTGGCCACTCCCCCGAATGAAACAACCATGAAGCAAGTCCAGTGGCCTTGTCATCAACTTTCAGATACCACAGTGACATGCGTGATGGAGCGAATCTTCTCATAAATCTAGTGGCCAGGCTTGGATGGGCCTGTCTTGGTTGTTGCGCTTGCTAACCGCGCTTTGGTGGGACGTAAAAATCATATCCTGATCCCGTCCCCTCGAGCCGTCTACTCGTGTGTCCCGTCTGTTCCGACACTCCCTCATACTCGGGCTTTTCCAACTCGTTTCTCGCCTTCGTGTCTGTCCGCAAGGCCCCCTCAGATGCGTGCAGGGATTCACAAGGCACCCGAGGTGATGACCTGGGCGCCTTCCAGGGCGTCACCGGCCTCGAGCTTCTGGAAGCCATTGACAGCGCCAGCCTCGACGCAAATCATGTTGCGCCAGCCGTCGTCGGGGGCAAAGTCGGGCATGCTCTTGGCCTTGGCCTCCCAGGGGTTCCAGATGACCACGTCGTCGAGGCTATCGCGGACGATGCTGTAAATCTCCTTGGTGGTATCGGCGGCATCGGCGACGATGATGGGAACCTTGGGGCCGCCGGTGGGCGTGAAGACGGCATCCGTCTCGCTGGCGATCTTGAGGGGGCCTGACTGTGTCTTCTTGGTGAGGTTGTCGGTCTTGTCGGTGTAGGGGGAGGCATCGAGGTTGAGGATCTGGATGGCGGTGACGTCCTGTGGGGGAAAGTGTTAGTGGATGAGCAGCATGGCGGCGGAGAGTTGGGACAAAGGCTTACCTTGACGCGCAGGTAGGTGTGCAGCAGGACCTGGACTTCAAAGGGCACGTCGCCCTGGTTGGTGATGACGATGGAGGTGGAGAGTGATTCGCGGTCGAGGGTGACGCTGTAGATGGCGCCAAACTTGTATGGCCAGAGGGCGCGGGTCTTCTCGTCGACGTTCTCGGAGGACAGACCAAAGTCGAGCTTGACGCTATCGGAGGCGGACTCGGAGGTGGATTTGCCGAGGAACTCCCAGCGGGAGATGCGTGCGAGGCCGTGCTGGGGGAGCTTACCGACCTCGGGGTGGTCGGGTGACGTACCGAAGACCTGGAGGCGGGGTCGTTAGTCTTTTGGAAGGGGTGAAAGAACGCAGAGCTGGCTCACGGGGAAGACAAGGGGAATGCCGCCGCGGACAGCCTTTGAGCCATCGAGGGCAGTAGCCTCGCTGAGCCAGAGGCGCTCGGCACCGGCGGCGTCCTTCCAGCTCAGCACGGTTGCGCCATGCAGGAGGACCTCGACGCTCTCGCCGGTGGGCAGGCTGGCAGCGACGCGGGAGTTGTCGTGGGTGATGTTGACCTGGGCCTGGGGCGGCAGGCCGGGGGTGGTGGCCAGGGCCGTGGGCTTGTTGGGGCGGTCGACCATTGTAAGGAGTTGTAGATGGAAGTTGGTTGTGTGAGGGAGGAAAGTAGCAGCTGGAGAGAGCTCGGCTGATGCTCCTTGCAGATGGACGAGGCGAGGTGGGCTTCTGCGGGGTAGTAGTAGTGTATTTGCCTGGAAACGGTGGGGGGAAAGCCAGAGACGAAAACAGCGGGCGAGCGGTGCGACGAGGAAGTACAGTAGACAGGAAGTCGAGAAAGTTGGTGAGCGGGGGATGGACGATCTAATGTTTGGTAAGCTAAGCTGGAAGAGCGGTGGCCTTGCGCGGCGTGTGTGTCGGTCCAAGCACGAACGGGCAGGGAAAGGGCGAGCTCTGGGGTGAGACGACGGACGACAGAGGGGGGGGATGGACGACCAAGCTAGGGGAGGGGGTACTTACCCGAATGTCCCTGCACAGCAGTTGAAGAAGGGGAGGAGGAGCGTGCGGGCAATGACGTTTATATATGCACACGTACTGAGAAGTTTGTTGCGAGGTGCCTCAACTTAATAAGAGACCTTGCGAGGAGGAAGCCTAGAGCTTGGATTAATCCGATCATCTTGACAGACCCTCCGCAAGGTTTAGGTCTGACAATGAAGCCGTGACAGGCATCGCAGGCACCACTTGGACAGGTACTGAAGCACCCAGGAGGGGCAGTCGCGATGGGGCGATGAGCTGAAGAGGGGGGCAGCTCGGGCAGGCACGACCCAGAAGGGAGGGGGAAGGAGGGGCACCACCAGCGAGGGGCAGCGACGATTGCTACCTAGCACGCCTGCCACCAACGACTTCCCCTTCCAGCTTCTCGCCCCGGCACGGGGCGGGCACGGACCCATGTTTCATTCAGGCCCGTGTCAGAGATGGATGACACCGAGCCTCCTCTTCCTCTTCCTCAACCCCTGGCTCTGAACCCCCGAATAACCACCACATTGCCGACTCCCCCGGTCCATCACGGATTCGCTGCTCGGGCGACGGGCCGGCGAACGGGGAAAGGGGGGGGATTTGCTCGCCAATGCAACCTGAAACGCCTTACGTCGAACAGGCCAGCGGGCTTACCAAGCCTGACTGACAGGCAAACGGAACACATGTCGAGTTGGGCAGAAACGACAAGACACCCGGGTCCGTTCATCTTCGGCCGAATCTGAGCCTCACTCACCTCACATGTCTTTCGAGTTGTCTATAGGTGTCATATTAAGCGTTGCTACTCCAGCATTCTCGACGCCGGCCACTGCCTGCTCGGCGTCGTCTCGTATAGTACATCAAAGTACAATCTAAATCTCCAAACCTCTTAACTACGCCCCCCATCTATGCTCCATCCACCTTTGCCTCCGCCGGCTCTGCCGCCTCGGCGTCAATCCTCTCCGGCTTGGTCGTCTTGACCTCTGCCTCGGCCGGCTTGAGACCCTCCTTGGTCGCCTCCGCCAGCTTATCCGCCTCCAGCTTGGCCGCCTCAAAGTCGAACGCAAGGTGCTCACGGTCGTCGCTGATGATGCGGCCCCATTCCAGCAGCAACCGGAACAGGTACACCTCTTCATCGGCTGGCCTCAGCGCCTTGTCCACCCACTTGGCTCCCTGCCAGCCGATCCAAGCTGCGTCGTCCATGTGGCCGTCGAGGTCCGCTCCCTGTGCCGGGAACCGTCCTGCGGCCCCCTTGAGACCGACAAAGTAGGCCAACGTGCTGTGTAGCCCGTGATACCGCACGTCCAGCGGCACAAAGTGCACCCACGCCATAACACGCTCCGTGTACCACGTCCGGAAGATGGAGGACACCATCGGCACGCTTAGTGACCGTAGCGTCTGCATGAAAGAAGGGTTCGGTCCAGAGTCCGAGTCGAGCAGTAGCACGTAGCGGTGCATCAGCGGCTCGCTCGCGTCGCCATCCATCGACACCTGGCCCAGGTCCAGCCGCGCCGCAAGGCATGCCGCCGTCTCGCACGATCCGTACGATGATACGCCCAGATCAAAGGGCAGCATGGCATTGGCCTCGGGCGCAGAGATCCGCTGGTACGCGTACTCGGGCTTCTTGTCGTCCGCAGAAGTAGGGACCAGCATGACCACCTCGTCAGACGTAGTTGCATTGTTGACGAGGTGCAGCAGCCGGTGAGCCTGGTGCCCGTGGAGATCGTCGTTGCTCAGCTGCGCGTCGCCGAGACGTCCGCGCCAGTGCAGCCTGTCAACACGAGCCTTGAACTCGAGCTTGTTGTCGCTGCCCTCGTCGCTCGTCTGCGGCCACGGGATGAGCATATCGTTGAAGCCCGTCACCTTGTGCCTGCTGAAGACAGGAAGAAGATCGGAGAAAGGCACATGTTCCTTGCTCGACATGTGGAAGCCGTGCAGCCTCGAGACGTCGGGCTGGTTGCACCGGTTCAGAGCGTACCCCCACTTGCGGAGGAAGAGACCCTTGGAGTGTCGCAGCACGCATGAGAAGCAGAAGTCTCGCACGTTCCAGTACCTGGCCGTCCGCCCTGACGAGCCCGCCGGGCACGACTGGGCCTCCATCTCCTGGAAGGACGACGCAGGGAACCTGCCAACCTCGGCGGTTGGGTCATCGACGGACTTGCGCAGGTCGTCACCTCGTGGGTCGTCGTCCTTTGTCGCATCGGTACCGGGGAGTTCGCCGCGCTTTGTGATGATGTGCAGGTCCTTGGGGCGGACAGAAGAGGTGCCGTGGTGGACGGTGGACCAAGAGGCGAGGGATCGAGGTTCGTCGCTGAGGTTGATGGGCAGCTCCATGTCGACAAGGTGCTCGTTGAAGTTCTGGATCATCTCAACAAGCCTGTCAAGAGTCTTGTGGAAGTCGTCGTTGCCCTTGTAGCTGTGTGATACCTGCGTGCCGATGATGCGAATAAAGGCAATGTCGGACTCTTGGGCCAGGACCTTGGAAGGCAGCTGGCGCAGGTCCGCGGGTGGGATTTGCCAAAAGGGAGCAACGTCGTCCCTGATCTGCTGAAAGTGGTCGATAATGACCGAGTTGCGGGACTTGGCAAAGTCGTACCACTTGTCAAAGTTCGGGGGCGGCTCCCGGCCGTTGTTCCTCACGCGGTACTCGTCGACAGCAACACGCAGGGAGTCACTGACGGCGGCTTGCCGCAGCCAGCGGTCGGCGTCGATGCCCGACTGAATGATGAAGTCCTTGATGGGGTGTTTGTTGATAGTCTGGGGGGTAAGCAGGGTGTAGATGCTCATGCCGATGAGAACAGCGACAAGAATGAGAAGCAAGAAGACGCGGCGAATAAAGAGAATAGATCGAATGTTGGCGGTGTACATGAAGAGAGCGAAGCCGATCAGCACCAGGTGCAGGGGGCCAAGGGCGACCATCTTGGCGGAAGCGTGCCAGGTGCCGAGGCCGGCAATATTATAGTAAGAGCTGATGGCGCCGGTAGCAAAGGTGGCGACGCCAAAGGGCTTAAGGGGTCCCGTGTCGGAGATGAGCAAGCTGGTGGAGATGATGAGCACTGCCACGGTGAAGCTGTCGTTGATCATGTCAAAGATGTATAGCCAGCCAAGGCTGAGGATGCCCTGAGCCTGCAGCGGCTCGCCGAGGTTGCCGAGCAGCTGCATCTGAAGAAGGAGATAGATGATCCAAACGGCGAAAGCGGTGGTGCCCTGAAGCATGGCGAGAGTCCGCAGACGGCTCTTGGTGGCCTTTGTCCAGGCCAGGACACGCCACAGCAGGATGGCGATGACGGCATCAAGGACCAGGCCGAGGAGCTGCATGCTCAGGACCCAAGAGCGGTTATCGACAACGGTAGAGCAGAAGTAGGTCGAGGGAGTCTTTTGGTCGACGGCGAGGTAAGTGCCCGAGGTGATGAGGGCGACGCTGATGGCGAGGGTCACAGGGGCCTGCTTGAGCCAGTTCTGGATGTCGTCGGTGATACCGGTCCAGGGGTCCTCGGGCTCGGTGGACACGATGGAAGCCTGCTTGCGGCCGAAGAAAACATCGTAAAATACAAGAATCGTACAAAGGAAGGACTGGGGGGAGTTAGGGGGGTGGCCCGGATGGTGAGGGGAGACATACCTCGATGCCGGGTTTGGAGCATTGCAGCTGAGAGGTGGTCTGGTGGAAGGCCTCGATGCGAAGGACCAGGCAGGCAATAATGACAGGGACGAAGTAGCGGCGCGGGCGTCGTGCGAGGGTATGACTGGCCTCTTTGGTGTTGAGGATGACGGAGCCCTCATCTTGAGGGTGTTAACGGGGTAAGAGGAGAGAAAGATACGGGGAAACATACCAAAGCGACCGTCTGAGCCGCCAGGGAGCCATGATGCAAAGTTGCTGATTATCCAGGTGAAGCCAGAAGAGAGCAGCAGGATGATGACGACGGAGAAGCGTGGCCATTCTGGGGTTGTCAGTGGGATGGACTCGGCAAGGTGTATGGGTAAGGTGAGATGAAGTGAGAGGCGCATGATGGTGAGGCGAGCTTACCGCTGAGAGTATGCGACTCAAAGTTGTGGGATATCCATAGGAACGACACCACGGCGCTGCGAGAGTCAGCAGATGAAGACGAGCAAGTCGGGCACGGGGGCAGTTGCGCACCACACAGCAGTGAGATGCGAGCGCCAGTCGTCCTGCGCCATGGCAGGCTCGTCGTGCTTTCGCGGTCGTCAAGCGGCGGGATGCGCGTCGTCGTTTGTTCGATGGGCGATGGTCGGGGTGAGGTCGTGGTGATGACAGGTGAGCGCCAAGCCAAGTGTCTGTCTCGTCTTTCCTAGCGGCGGCTGAGGGATATCGACATGGGCGGAAAGGGGCGGGACCCGCGCGCACGCGTGTTGCTGGCGCGTCTGCAGGGAAGGGCGAGAGATTCAATCGAGATGGCGGGGACGGCGACGGCGACGAGCAGATGAAAGGAGACACGGAGCGAAGCGAGTGACGGTCGGCTGTCGAGGGATGAACGGGCGGTCGGGCGTGCGCGGTCGTGTTTGTGGTTAGGGGGAAACTTTGAAATGGGCGAATTCGATCCAAGTGGTCAATCTCCCAAGGGACGGAAAAAAAGATTGAACGGCAATCAATCCATCGAGCTCGACCCCCTAAATTTGGGGGACACGACATTGGACACGACACGCCCGCTGGGCTGCAGCTGGGGTCCACCAAGGCTCACTTCCGCGGTGCTAGCCCAGGGGCCACACAGCCATGACCAACTGCCAACTGGGAAAGTGCCTGCCTGTCTCTGCCTCATACCCCTGTTGAGGTAATGGATTATGTAATCTGACACCCACTCAACGCGTCGGGTTCAGGTCTCACCTTTCGTCAGCACCTGGGCCAGCTGGGTCGAGCAAGCACGGGAGGGAGGGAAGGCGCGTTCTGTCCACGCCTTCATTCTCCATCTAGGACCCTCCCTCGCTACTTTTATGCGACCATATACCTGACGCTTCACTGTTAATAAAATAGCGCTGCTCGGAACACCCTTACCTGCTGTATCAGTGCCACACCACGTGACGTCTCCTCACCACCTGCCTGCGGGCTGTGGGTCAGCGACGAGGGAAATCCGCCGACTGGGGTGGCAGCCGAATCGCGACTTTTGAGCTTTCCCATCCATCCCGTCACGATACCCTCCCCCCAACATTGAAGACACCTGATGACAAGAAGAAGGCCCAGCTACCGATATGCCTACCTCTACACAGATGGCAGCCAGGCCCAGGAACGACGGGTAATCAAATTTCCGCTTATTTACGTCATTACTTCACATCGATCATTGAACGCAACAAGTCCTTAGTCGGTATGGAATGACCTCGGAGTCGATGCCGGCGTCATCGCTGTCGTGGACCGAACCTCCTCGACGCTTTGCCTTCGATAGGTACTTCAGGGAGGTCACAGGTGCCCGAAGGCACACAGCGGCTTCACAACAACGTCAGGCACGTGGAAAGCGGCACGGTCTGCTCAGCACCCGCCGGATGGGAACGAAGAGAAGCTTCCGTCGCATCCCGGGGCTCAACGACTCATTCTGCGAATGTACCGTCGGCAAGGAGCGATTGTAGACGGACCTCGGCCCAAACCGGCGCTGCTCCGATCTGGACAGAACGATCCCTGAGTGCCGTCAGGCAGCAAAGAGGTCGACCAAATGGACAAGCCGCATCCAGCGCCACGCTCACTCGGCAACAAGCAGCACTGCACAATGCTGAGGTGGCGATTGAGGGATGATAATGTCAAACTTCGAAAACCAAAGGTGTCGAAACGCCCGGAGCCCTCATGTGCAACACAGGCATGACCGGCGACGCTCGATATCAAGAAACATAGCGCCAGTGTCGTGTCTCCACGAATATAGTGATATGACGGGCCATCAGCTCCCACTCGCTGTCGCTCGCGGCAGGAGTTGCCGTTGGATCGCCATTGGCGTTCACCAGAGAAAAATAATCAGAGCACTCGGGAGTTTGGATGCTGAACCCTTCCGAGGTGCATGGGATGTGGTCTGTTGGTACAGGTATCAGACACGGCACAGCAATGCGCACGAGGCGAGGTGTAAAGGCTTACAATCATTTGAGAGGCACTGTGCCTGCTCGTACGTTGTGACGTGACGGACGGACAATCTCTCTCTGGATAAGACCCTTGGACATTTCGATGCCGGCTCTGAAAATTCGAGAGTCTTCGTTTCTCGTTTTCGCAGCTTGGCGTCGATGTTTTTCCAGACTTGCTCGCCATGGTGCTTCTTGAAACCCCATTTCTGGACGGCTCGCTGGTACATGCTCTTTCGGGAAGGAGATGTTCGCTGACATAATATCTTGTGAGAACTTTAGGTGCACCCATAGGAGATCCTATGGGTTTTCTGCATGTAATGGGATGTCGAGATTCGTGGACCTGGGCGGTCTCCTTCCATCTGCACTCCAACCCCTAACCTTTCATCTAGCGCTACCCTGCGCACTAACAGCTGCCTCAAGGTTGAACCATCATTGCTGTGAGTCCCTGCGCCGGTGCAGAAGAAATACATTCTGACCTAACATCCATGTTCAGATAGGTGCAGAGGTAGCGCTAGATAATAATGCAGGGGGTGAAGTGTACCTTATTGAACCCGGCCAGATGATTCACAGGCTACTCGGTTTGTGTGACTTCAGGTTGGTGTCGCCGTGATGCTGCGCCTCACAGCTGCCCAACACTGTGGTATCGAGTCTCGCCCATGGCAATCCGTCCAGGGTGACCGGGGAAACACTGTGAAGCGTGTTGCCCGTTCAATGACAAAAGCTCCGTCTCGCTCTCAAAGCGATGCTCAGCCTCAAACTAGGATGCTGCCTGGCATTGCCCGTGACATTAGGGGGCCAGACAAGAGCAAATGCCGGGGTCACGCCCTCTATTCTCTCATTGGCACAGACTGTCCATCGGGACGGTGTTGCCACAGGCCGACATGACCGAGAGGCAGAATCCCTCAACCCACCCTCATTCAGAGGCGCATTTCTAGAAAGTTGCGAGGACGTTTAAACCTCTAGAATCCTGTCAATAAAAGACGACGATGGTAGCACTTCAAGATCAATTGAAATCATGTTCTCAACAAGGGAAAGCAATACAGTCCGCTGTTGAAATTCATCAGTCTTCACGCACCAGTCCTGCTCATTTATTCTACCCCCTTCCCGCAGGCTGCATGGAGGCCTCACTTTGTGTTGACCTCATATAACATCGCCAGACTACCCTTGCCCCGACATGTCTATTGAGACTAAAGGCAACTCATTGTCGACAGAGGCTATCATCGCAATCGCAGCGATGTTGGTGTCAGTTCCTTCGACCTTGCTTGCGCTTGTCATGTTTATCCCGTACCTATCATCCCGCCAGTCGAACCCACCTGAAGACCCAGAATCCGGCCCCCACGCAACGTCCTTGCATCTCCAGAACAGCTCTACACCAAACGTCCCGCACGCAGAAAATCCCGCCCAGTCATCCCGTTCCAGCATCCCGGCGGAACCAAATGATGCATCTCAGGATGAAAGCATCAGCTCCGACCACACCCCCACGAGACAGCCCGGAGACTTATAGCACAGTGGGTACGTCAGCCAAAACATGAGTGGCCGTGGCACAATAATTGACATGAAAGCTTGAATCCAGAGCAAAAGCAGAAACGCCATTTGCAAACTTCACCAACTGGATCATCGTTACCATTTGCAGCCAAGTCGGGCTTTTGATTGTCGGGGATATCTGAGTGGATGGAGGGGGAGCTACATACTTTGGCAATGGGAGCAGGTCGCCGTAGGGCACAGCTCGAGTCGTGCAATCTACGAGAGGGTTTTCCGTGGAGGAATCGAGATAACCAGGCTGCTATTTGATAAATCGAATTTCTTTGTTCACTATTTCGAAAACCAGACCCCTTCGCTGTAAACAAGACGTTGTAGAGGAACGCACGCTTATTACGGCCCGTCCTCCCCTAATAATCCCCAGCGCCGGGAACATCTCTGCACCAGGTGCACCCGGGCAGCCCGGGGTCCACGCCATGGTGGAAACCCTCCGACCAGGGGTCCACCGTGACTGTAGCATGGGTGCCTGCTGCCAAATCGCGACTTTTGAGCTTTCCCATCCCACACCACACGTCACCCTCCCTCCCACGAGGACACGTGAATCAGAAAACACCACGACATCCCCCGAAGACACCTCTCCCACCAACTCCGACCCATCCCCCCATGGCGCCATGGCAGGCTTCGGCGACGCCCCCCTGATCCAAAAACTCGCCGTCCCCGGCGTCTGCATCCTCATCTCCTTCCTCGCCTACTCCTCCCAACTCCTCTTCCACTTCGCCGACCTCAAACCGGGACCCCTCTCCCGCACCGAAACCGTCCAATTCAACATCCTCCTCCTCTGCCTGTGGTACACCTACTACAAAGCCTGCACCGTCGATCCCGGTAGCTTCACTTTCTCGACCCAAGTGCACGAAGTGCCTTCTTCCGACGATGGTATCACCGACGACGATGAAGAGGAGGACAATATAAACGGGGAAGAGGCGCGACTTGTTAAGAAGGGGAAATCACCACGAGCCCGCTGGTGCCGCAAGTGCGCGGCCCCGAAACCGCCTCGCGCGCATCACTGCCGGACATGCAACCGCTGCATCCCAAAGATGGACCACCACTGCCCCTGGACCGGCAACTGCGTCTCCCTAACCACATTCCCGCACTTCTGGCGCTTCCTGCTCTACGCCAATCTCTCCCTCTGGTACCTCGCCGCCCTCCTCTTCCGCCGCTTCGCCGCCCTCTGGGCCGACCGCAACCTGCCCTCCTACCTGGGCCCTTCGATGCCCGTCCTCATCCACCTCTCCCTCCTCCTACCCATCAGCTTCTTCACCACCCTCGGCCTCGGCATCATGTTCTACGCCACTTCCCACGACTGGCTCGAAAACACCACCACCATTGAGGGCTTTGAGATTCACCGTCACACCGAGATTATCGAACGCGACCGCCGAGGAGGGGCATGGTGGTCCAACCGCGCTGGCCACGACGACGATGACGAAGACGATATCCAAGATCCCGACGTCGACCCCAACGACCGGCCCGTCATCATTGAAAAGGTCGAATTCCCCTATGATATCGGATACTGGGCCAACCTCACACAAGCCATGGGCTCTTCCAACCCCCTCGTCTGGGTCCTGCCCTGGTCCGGAGCTCCCGCCGTCTCCACCACAGAAGGCAAAGGCCTCGGTTGGGAATGGGAAGAAAACGGCTTCAACGATACCGAAGGTCTCTGGCCCCCGCCTGATCCGGAGAAGCGTCCGCCCCGTGGTAGCAACGGCCGGCGCCGCGCATGGCCCGGCGCTAGGCCCGGCGCTAGGGGCTCCGACGACGACGCCCCTCCGCCGCCGCAGTACACTTCCCGCGAGGAGGAGATCCAAGCCTTCCGCAAACGCCAAGAAGACGACCTGCGCCGTCGCGAGGAGACCCGCGCCCGACTCATGGCCGAGCTCGAGGAAGTCGCAGACTTTGATCCCGTCCCTATCCCTGTAGACAACTACGACGATGACGACGTGCCCCTAGCCGAACTCATCCGGCAGAGAAAGATCCGCCGACGCGATGATCAAGACCAGTAGCCAGGGGCTGCCAATGTATGACATGATGGAGAAAACATGAATGATAGACGGAGGAAACGGACCGGGGGAAGCGAAGCATCATCAAGCCATGTTCTATTTGCATATAAATCCTTCTACAACCAACCAGCCCCAAAACATGACCATGTGCAAAGAATAAAAAAGGGGCAGAGCATCCGGCGCTGTGCTCCGTTCGAAATTGGTACACACGGCGCACACACAGCAAAACCAACTCGTCTTTCGCTATCTCCTACCGCACATCAATCGCCACTTTCACACACACTCAAGAAACAACTACCCTCTTTACTACATCACCCATCTACCAATCATCATCATCCTGCTTCTTCTGCATCGCGTTCTTCCGCGCCAGCAGCGCGTCCGCCAGACTGTTGCCCAGGCTCGGCGTCGGCGTGTTACTGCGGCTATTGTCCGACCCGCTCGCACCGTTGCTGATGACCGAGTCCCGGGGTTGGTTGAGCGCCGCGGGCTTTCGGCCGGCCACGGGCCGCTTGACGGGAGGCTGTGGCGGCGTGGCCCTGGCGCGGGCACCACCGTTCTGCGCCGGCGGCGGCGGGGGAGCGCGCGGGGCAGGGACAGGCTCTGGCGGCAGCTCCTCGACATAGGCGGCCGGGATCCAGGCTTGGCCCGAGGCATTCTTGCCGAGCCACCATCCTGCGATTGTCAGCACATGTTTTCTATATGAGTGTTGAAGATGCCTTACCGTTGTTCTCCTTCTGAACAATCTCGATGACGTCGCCAACGCGGATCGACAGCTCGTTGTCCTTCTGGCCTTGGAAGTCGTAGAGCACCTTGGCGGTGACCTTTGGCTTGGCGGCGGGCGCAGGCGGCGGCGGCGGTGGGACGGGCCGGCTCGCAGCAGACGAGTTGCGCGTATGGGACGGTATCGGTTGCGAAAAGTTGGCGACGGCAGCCGGCTGGGGTGCCGGGGCCGGGGCGGGGACGGGGCGCGACGAGGAGTAGGACGCGGCGGCGGGCGTGGCGGCGGGCGTGGGGACAGGGCGGGGCTGCGGCTTGCGGCTCGTGTTGCCGGCCCTCGAGGGCCTGCCGTTGGGACCGCCAGGCTTGATGAGCTTGCCGCGCGTGATGGGCCGCGGGGGCACCGGCTTGCCCTTGGGCGTAGGTCGGGACCGCGAGCTGGGCGGCTCTCCGGGGCGGGTATGAACACCACCGCTCTTGTAGTAGTCGGCCGTCTGCTGCGAGTCCTTGAGGACCTTCACCGCCTGCATCTTGCCGGGCTTCTTGGCGTACTGGATCGACTCGGCAATCTGCAGGCTGAAACCGCCAGGCATGACGCGTTGCATCTGGGTGAACATTTCCGTCTTGAGGATACAGTTCATGAGCGGGTCAGCCTCCTGCGGCGAGCCTACGAGCAGCGAGAACCAGTCGTCCTGCGCGCTCGAGGCCCCGATGCCCTTGATCGCACCGAGCGGAATGGCCCGCTCGACGGCAATCTTTGGCGCACCACCCACGAGCATCTGCGCCACGATGTAGAACTTGCTGTTGGTGATGACAATAGTGCGCGGGCTAGGCTTGCTGGAGCGACCAAACTTGGCCTCGAGAATCTCGCCACGGCACGAAAAGACGGCACGCTCGTTGTTGCCGAGGCCAATGGCGTTCCTGATCTCGGCACCATAGCCGTTGACAGCGTTGATGCCCAGGTAGTCGCCGAGGAAACGACGGGAGCCCAGAAGACTCATGCGCCGCCTCTCCTTCCTGCCGCCGAGGACCTGGTGGCCCTGGTCCCTGAGCTGCAGGTACTCGGCGCCAGTCCTCTTCTTGCGCCAGAAGCGCTGGATACGGGTGGCCGACTCTGCGCGGTACGCCAGGTACGCGCGCCACATGCGCTGGATGCGCGTGGCCATGTTGTGCCAGTACCGGTCGCGCATGTGCTCGAGGGCGAAGAGCGTTTCGGGCGACTTGATGAAGGCCTTTGTGACACCCAGCTGCCACTCCTCCTTGGGAATGCTCGTATCCTTGAGGATCTGCTTGACTGCGTCCTCATACGAGCCCTGCCAGGTGTACTCGCCGGCGTACGACGTGGCAGGCGACAGGAGGAAGAAACGGTCGACAAACTTCTCAAAGGACTGACGATAGGCGAAACCGGCGCGACGGATGCGCACGTTCTCCTGCAGACCAAGGTACTTGACTTGATGCAGGACGTTGGGAACGTTGTACTCGGTGGGCGACTTGTTCTCGTTGGGCTTGATCGTGCGGATGTACGAGGGCTGGCACTTCATGAGCGTTTCGACCAGGGCGTTGGCCGAGGATCGGATACGGTCGCCGGCTGAGGGAGGCTGCTTCCTGTTGTCCTGGTCGACCTGCTGGGGGAATAGCTCGTGGATGAACCTGTTCTGGCTGGTCGGGAACAGGTTGAGAAGGCCCTTGAGGAGCAGATCCTTGTTCTTGTCGGTGATGCCGTCGACAGTGTAGGCGACGTCACCAGCGTAGTGCTTGATGATGAAGCTGCCCTGCCTGGGGGTGAGGTGAGCGTTGGACATGCCGTTGATGCTCTGCATGAAGGTACGGTCACAAGCGGCGGGGTCGGCGTGGGCCGTCTTGGTGGCGTCCTTCATGGCGGAGAAGACACCGGGCGGGCGGGTCGACTCGATGAGGTCGCAGACGATCTTGTTGTCAAAGTACTTGATGGGAGTCCACTGGATCTGCTCACGGGCGTACTCGTCCTGCTCCGTCTTGAGGGTAAGCTGGATGAAGATTTGCTGGAGCTTCTCGTTCACGTAGTTGATGCACAGCTGCTCGAAGCTGTTCTTCTCAAAAATCTCAAAGCCGTAGATATCCAGGATGCCAATATTGTTTTCGGTGGCTTGCTGGGCCTTGAGCGACTTGTTGACGCGGTTGACAATCCAGTCGAAGAGGTTGTTGTAGATGGCCTTGGCCAGAGCATCGCGAGTGGCGGATGCCTGTGCGGGGTTGGCAGGGGATTCGATGACCTCGCCGTTGCGCGGGGTCAGGATACGGATGGTGATGGCCTTGACCAGCTGTTCGGGCGTGACCTCGAGCAGGTAGGCCAGGAAGTCAACGACGGACTGATCGGTGACAGTGGCGTAACCCTCCTCATCCTCACGGAACTGGATGTTGCCACACCACAGGATAGCGGCAAGCATGCGGAAGATCTCGTCCTGCTCGGCCTGGGTGACGCCAATGACGCGCATAGCCTCGAGGGTATCTTGGTACTCGGCGAGATCGTCGATGCCATCGACGTCGAGGCACTTTGCGCGGCTCGTGTAGACGTAGGTCTCGGGGGTCTGGATGCCAAACTGCTGGCGGTAGGTCTGGGAGGCGCCCTTTGTGAACTGGTAGAAGATATGGAAGTTGCGCTCGTTTGCGATCTGGCCGACGACGCGCGACTTCTCCAGCAGGTAGTTTGTAATGTCGGCACCGACGGGCTCGCCCTGGGCGTTGAAGTGGATCTGCAGGTACTTGCCGAAGCGGGACGAGTTGTTGTTGCGCAGGGTCTTTGCGTTGCCAAAAGACTCGAGCAGAGGGTTGGTGGCCAGCACCATGTCCTTTGTCTTCTGGATATCGCTCGACTGGCCGCCCGAGACGTTGGCAATGTACTGCATGATGCGCTTGGCGGCCTCGGTCTTGCCGGCTCCCGACTCGCCCGAGATGATGACGCACTGGTTGTCCTTGTAGGCCTTCATGTTGTAGTAGGATGCCTCGGCGATGGCGAAGACGTGAGGCGGAACCTCGAGACGGTTCTTGCCCTTGTAGCTGTCGAGGACCTGGTCGGTGTAGATGCCCAGATCCCGGAAGGGGTTGACGGAGACGAGCACATGGCCGATGTAGGTGTAGATCTCGCGACCCTCGAAACGCTTCTTGAGGTTGTCGTTGATGGCTTCGTTGGACACCTTGCTGAGCAGGGTCAAATCGGAAACACCAATCTCCCTCTTCTTCGTGACCTCGTAGGTGGCCTTTTTCGGTTTGGCCGCGCCGCCCTGGGAGGGTTGGGCATTGCGCGCCGACTTGTCCTTGGGACGTCTCGAGATACCCTGTGTTGGAGGCAGCGGTTAGCATTGTATCTGGCGGTGACAGCCCCAAAGACGACACGAGCGAAAGGGAGTATTGGGATTGTCGTCGATGCCGACACGGGAGGGCAGGGGCCCGGCATGATGCGCGGGGAGTGTCTCACCATGGTGGGCGCTTCTCGAAGGGGAGGAAAGCAGATGTGATGCGATGTGCGATGGGTTCGGGGAAGAGGGCGTTTGGTCTCTTCGGGCGCCTTTCGATCGGGCGCGAGGGAATTCCCGTGGTTGAGAGGTTGGAAGAGGGGAGAAGGGGGGCTTCTTTCGCGCCTGCCTTGCGGGATGGCTACCTGCAGTGTGGCAGGACGTCGTCGTCGCCCAAGCGGTAGCGACCGACGTACGCTGGATCCATCGGGCCCAGGGCAGTGCATGCATTGGCTGGGGCCTCGTCCTTAGTCAGCGTGGATCTGTATCACATCCAAGGTACGGGGGCGGCTTGGGCGGGCGGTCACCGGAGCGGAGTCCAGACGGATTGATTTCGCGTCTCGAAAGGCAAGCTTGCGTCACCGGGGCCGTCGGACGCCCTCAGCCACCACCCGAACCCGACCGGCCGACGTGTGCATTGCCACGTCTTGTCGTGATCAAGTTCCTTGGCCAAGCGATGTCCGGCCGGGGTGATGGATATTGTTTCCTAGGATCAACTCAATAGGCAGGCAACAGTCATCAATTGATCGTAGATGCCTATGTACATCCTGCCACCAGGCGTCATGCATTTCACCGCCTCTGCCAAGTCGGCTTTCCGCAATCGAAATTAATAACCAACACGAAAATCATCAATTTTAAAATATGGAATTAATTCCCGTATTCTCCGGCTGTGCCTCATAAGTTCACGGTTCGATGGCTTCACCTAACATGGAGTGACAACCACCTGGGCATTGTGCAGCTAACATAATCAACTGTAGGACCATTTTACGTCATCAATCGGCACTTTGGCCGAGTGGTTAAGGCGTTGGCCTGCTATCTAACCCGTAGCGGAGACAGCCAATGGGTTCGCCCGCGAGTGTTCGAATCACTCAGGTGTCGTCTTTCACTTTTGCCTTTTTACCTACTAGATTTTCGGACTGATAATTGAAGCACACAGTCCTCGTGTCCCTGCACTTTTTCATTTTCGCCGAAATCATGTCGAGCTTTCAAACCGCAGCACAAGAAGTTTTGGCAGCGGCATCAAGATCGTTGGTTGGATGTGCCAGAAGCAAATGGGCATGTAGTCTGTCTTCATCGAGTAGCCGTTCAGGAGGCTGAAGGTGCATAGACGAAGCAGCACGTCGTGAAACCCAGCCACTGCAAGACAAACTCAAACATGGTGGAAGATATGTGAAAAGAAGATAAATGATGAAATCAAGACGCTATTTTGGGTATCCAACTCCATCGCGCCGGGGGCGCTGTACTCCCGGATGCATCACATCACGTCCTTCAAGACCCTCTCCCTCACGCCGTCCCCATGCCCAGATGACGCACCAGGCGCACATCATCAGCCTGCCGCTCTAGAGCGGCTCTCATCTTCTCCTCATACTCGTCAGCCTCCCGCTCCAGCCGCTGCATCGTCTCAGACATGGGCGGCCTGTCCTCAAAGTCCTCGGGTCGCGATCCTGGCTTGCCCGTGAAGCTGACAAGGCCCAGCCTCTCGCCGGTCCAGAAGAGCACGTCATCGTCGTTGAGTCGCTCGTCGGTGTTGCTGTCATCGGGCGCCCGCGTTGATAGCATCTTGCAGGCCATGTCGCCGGCGCCGGCCATGCGTGAGAAGAGGGACGGCTTGTTGGTCACTTCGATGTGGCCGATCTTGTGCCTGCGCACCTCGGTTGTGCCGTCGCGCTCGAACCATTTGATGTAGCCCTGTCGGTCGGAGAACACGATGCGTGTGCCGTGGTTAACGACGGACAGTAGTCCGGCCGAGGCTGCTGTCTGCCGGTTCTTGTGTGGTGAATGGTGCTCCCTGCCTGGTTGCAAGTTTGCGCTGGTTGCTGGCAGCCCGTACAGCTCCAGTGACCCTTTGCCTTTGTACTCTCCGCAGGCGATCAGGGTACGGCCCTCCTTCTCTTTGGAATGTCGCACCTGGTCGGCTGACAGTTCTCCACGACGGCGCACCTCGCTGTCCAGCGGCGAGAAGGAGCAGGGGAGATATGTCATGCTCGAGAGCCTGGCGCCCGAGTGGAGGTGGCCGACAACTGGGGAAGAGTTGCCGATGCGTCGCCGATCGTAGTGGAGGATGCTGGCAAAGCGGCCGGCAATGTAAATGTCATTTGACATGGATGTGTTATTCCCCGCGTTGGGGAGGTGCAGGATGCTAAGTGGATGTGGCTGAGCCAGAGGTGAGTAGGCTGGTAGGTCCGCGTCGAAGATCTTGTCGACAACACGCCGGTTGTCCCTCGCACGGTAGTCGTACAGATGGACGCCTAGCGACGTGCCCACGGTGAGCGGCACGTCAGGCGTGGCGGCCGAGAGAGTCTTGATGGACCATTCAAAAGCCTGGTCTGAGACAACCTGCAGGGTCGCGAGGTCAACCTCCCTGAGGTGGCCCTGTACCGCGACAAAGGCCTTGCCCCGCTGACTGTCGACGGCAATATTCTCGACAACGTTGGTGTCCATTTTGCTGGTGCGGCCGGAACCCTTGATGTGCAGGATGCCGGCCTGGCTCTTGGCCATGGTGGCGCCCTTGCGCCTGCCGTTTCGCCCCTTGACGTCCCATAGGCAGATGGAACCGTCGTCCAACGGTGACACAGCCACCATGCTACCTGGTTCGCTCGGAGGGTGATACAAGGCAACGCCAAGGGCGTCGAGGCGATCTTCGGCGGCACCGTCTCGGATAAATGGCTGCTGCAGCCAATTTGTAGTGGCTGGGGCGTATCGTTGCACGTACTCGTTGAACCACATGACGGACTCGCCCGGGTAGGTCGGGTCCCAGTTGTCCATGTATCTCTGCTTCTTGCGCGCCTCTCGCATTCCGGCATATGGGTATGTCAGATCCTCGGTGACGTCCGGGTCGCATTCGCCAGGGTCGTTTGAGCCAAAGATGCCATCGCCGACGTATTGGGAGAGCCGTCGTTTTCGTTCAATGTTCTCCAGGAAGGGCGTCTGGTCGAATGTGCGTACTTTCCAGTGATTGTTGTCGAGCGAGATTTTGCGGATACGGCGACAAGAGCCCTGCAGGCCAGGGAAATCGTGAGGTTCGAGATCTGAGGGGGAAACGCCCGACGAGTCAGTCGAGGCCATGGCGCGATGGAGGGGGAGGAAGCTTACAGGTGAGGATCCGCAGCAGAATCTCGTCCGGGAGCTCCTGGAGCTTCGGTCGGGCGTCCGAGGCGGTCATCGTGGGCAGGTCGGGGACGAGGATTGAACGCTTGAATGCATGGAAAGGCGAGTGTTGGTGAAGGAGAGGAAGAAGAGGGAGCCTTGGCGGGCCGCGACGGGATGGAGACACATGGACTGTCTTAATATTAGAGACAGGACTGGAGTGACGGATGGCACAACAGAGTGGTCGCGCTGGGTCCCTGTCTTATCGAGCGGGCGGGATGCGTTATCGGCCACAATTCCGAGTCTTGCGACTGGGGAAGCCCAGGGAAGGAGGCACCCAGGGCAGCCAGAAGAAGATTAGCGCGGGGCACATTCGAGGTCTAGAAGCGGTCCATTCCCTGTGATCGACACGACCACCCGCACAACAACCCACAACGCTCGACTTGGCACACTGGTCCAGCTTTGCCGATGGGCCTTTTCTTTGTGCCTGGGGGGGATTGTTGAAACGTGCCGGAAGGCCGCAGCAGCGCAGCAGCGTAGGACAGCGCAGTCTCGACTCGCACATGCAGGACTTGAGAAGGATTCGCGGGGCGGGTCTCGTACGAAGCAGCAGGCCTGATGGAGATCTGGACTGAGCAATTACTGTACAGGTGCCTCTGCAGCCTGGCCTGGGCTGTCTACAGTCTCCGAGGAAGTATTGATGCTAGAGATCTGCTGTTGGTGCCCGAGGTTGCCGAGTAAGCCGCCAGGGGCGCCGTCACCGCGGCCGATAAACTAGGGGTAAGCTTACATTAAACCAATATCACCATGGCAGCGTGACCTCCAGCCACAGGGAAGTCTTCGGATGAACAAGGGCAGCCTTTGTTTGTTCCGGTCGGGCTGGCTGGGCAGCGCAGCGTCGAAGGTGGATTATGGCCGGTTCAAGTAGCCAAGGCTGGGCGACGTCAGGTCTCGACTGGTCCTTCGGACGCACAACGTAATGAAGGTATCAGTGACTAATCATTAAATCACTTGATTGGGAAAAGAGACATAAATTGCCTGTTAGGGAAGAGGCGGAAGCCGCGGGCGGCCGCGGACCGTACCCAACTGCTCGTGCTTGGCCCGGAAGTATAAGGGACATTTCCCTGGCTTCGAGTGACTAAGCGGAGGCAGGTTTGGTGATTTTGTTGCAAAGTCCGGATGCGCTCAGTTTCCGGGATGAACACCACTTTCTGGGCCAGCTACAAGGAGCCTCTCCTAGCAGATAACGACTAATTGTGAAATAAGGTAGTATCACCAACGGTCACCTGTGCCGAGGCTCCAATGCGGAGGACACTCCGCAAATTGACTTACTGTTGATCCAGACCCGGCGGCATCATCCGAGGATTCCGGGGCCGATGCAATGATACAAGGAGGAGTTCGAGAAGTTTCTTTGAAAGGAAAAAACTCGACGGGTCTGAAATTCTGCAAAAGACGGCCCAGATTTCATTGTTCTCGGCCCAGGCTCGAGTTCCACCAGGTTGGGTTATAAGGATCTGCGAGGCACGTCCAGATTATGGGGTCGAGACTGAGCCGGTGGAGTCGCTCTCAGGCTCTCGATCGACAGAAAGCCTGAGCTAAGTTGACTGCCAGCTGGACATACCAGGCTTGAGTGGCAGCAGTTCTCCTCTGTGCCCGCCACCAGATGGACAGATTGACAGAGGAACTCCGCCATGCTGACTTGGACTCTTATCTATCGAGCAGGCGACCGTATCTCTTTTCTACTCGAACGGTCTTACCTCCGCAATTTCATCCTTCGCTGACTGACAATCGTCCAAGCTATTCCCACTGCATTGTGGCAGAAGGACAACCTGCCACCAGTCAGTCATTTTTGAGGTACGCAGCGAGCGCATAGCAGATTCATTTGCAATGCTGCTGCTGCTGCCACCGCGTTGCCGATAATTTGCTGTGAACCAACACCCATACTGCCATCTCGGATGGGCCTGCGACTAGGACATGGACAAGTCTAGTATACGGCGGCATGGGACGGCAGCGCGGGGTGACAGCCGGAGAGGCGCATCTGGCGGGGACGGGAGTGTCATCTCGTGAGGCTCAGGGGCAACATGTCAGACCAGCGCTTATTTATCAAAACGGCCATCTGTCAAACCCGATTACCTTCGTCCCCTGATCGGCCGATGGATGGTCACTTTCTTTTCTCCGGCCGGGAGCTGACCCCTTCGGCCGTGGACGTCCAAGGACCAGCTCAGTCAAATGACTCCATTCACCTACCCTCCCCTGCCGACTGCCCTGCATCCTGCCCGCCCGGAACACGCCTATCCGACGAGGCGAACCAGAAGTCGTGGAAACGATGGGCCGATCCCGTCCTGTGAGCCCGACCAGGTGGCACGATCGAGCCTCCAATCCGGGCCAGCCGAGCTTCCCATGTGGCGTGCCCCTCGCATCGTCACGTCACGCTCGTGGACTCTGCATTTTCGGGTGCCGGTGTGGTGTCTGTCGCAATGCAGGCCCCAGACCCAGGGTCACACTCGGACAATCGAGAAAACTGGACGCCGGGGCAAAGTGCCAGGGCCGTCTAAGATGCACCACACAGCGCGCACGCTCGTGGTTGGTGTCCCTGGATTTAGAGCCGCCCGCTGAGCGAATCCTAGCCCGCTCCCTCCCCCCTGCCCCACGATGTGTCTAAGCGCCCGGAAACACCACCATCCCACTTAAGGCCTAGTGGCTCTGTCCCAGCACCTTCACCGACCAGTCACGGGCCGTGTACCCCTTGGTCCTTCCTCCAGCGGCCTGTCCGTCGTCTCCTGGCTGGTCTGGGCGGCGGCAAGAGCGATGGGACCGTTGTTCCCCTCTCAGCACATGGCCATGTGGTCAACGAAGGGGAAGGGACGAATATATCCTGTTCCCGCGCCTCCCCTGCTTGACCTTCTTCTGCAACCCGTAACCGTGTCCTCGGAACCTCCAACTGCCTCCATCGACGTGCAGAACATCACCAACAACACACCGGGAAACCTGACAAAAGACGACACCCATCATCCCCGCCTTGACTGCGCCCGTTCAGGCCTACCGTCGCATCAGGTCGGAGCCGGCACCCACAGCGGCCTTCCAGCGGCCTTAGCACGACCCCCTGTCTCGTGCGAAACACCACAAGACCAGCGAGCGTCCCATCGTCAAAGCGTCTCTAACACGCCTCGTCTCAACTCGTCCCGTCCATTGTCGCATCTTTTCGCCTGCCGTCTGATAGCTTCCTCGTCCGGTCCACCCTGCTGATACGACCCCGGTGACCCTGCTCCTTGCGAAACCCTTCGGTCCTCCTGCGTCTGATCTGCATCCTCGCCAGACGCGGCCAAACTCGCGAGCCTCAACTCTTGAGACCAGTCGTCCCAACGCCAGGCCCTTTCTCTCGGCGCTCGTCCCCGTTCCTGCATCGTCGACACGGCTACACCTGCCATCGCACCCGCTCGACAGGCCTTCCCCTAGTCTCTCAGAGAGAAAAGAGAGAGCCCAGCCGGATCGTGGAAAAGCTTGGCATCGTCAACCCCCCGGTCATCGGGCCTTTGCGACGAAGCTTTATTCCTCGACAACTGTTTCATCGTTCTTCCTGACATCCGAACCACTCTGCCCGCCACTCCGTTCTTCTTCCATCGCCCGCAAAACCCTCCACCCGTCAGTGCCGTCCACCCAATAGCCAGGCCGCCGATATACGCGCCCCCAGCGGCCAGGAACCGGATCACGGCCACTCGTCCAAGCCGGCGTCGATCTTCCCTTTGAACGGGGGACCCCCTCCACTAACCTCCCCCCTTACCCCCTACCGCCCCCTACTCCTAGGCCGCTCAACCTAGCCTAACGTCCGAACCATCCTTGCTAGAGCGTCCGCGGCTCCAGACTTTTGCCCGCCAAGGCTGTCATTCCGTGTCGACTCGAGGGCCTTGCGTCTCAGTCTCGTCTCTTTTAGGACTCCCTCGCCCCCCCAAATACCACAGTCGCATAACGACCTGCTCGTCCTCTCACCTTTCCCTCTCTTCCTCCTCCTCCTCCTCACCACCTCCCCGAGGACAGAAAAACGCGGCTCTACTTTCGAGCCCGTCGGACTTGCCTTTCCATTCTTTGACGCTGCTGGCTCAGATCACTCTCTTTTTCCAATCTTCAGGCTGGTCTTCTTTTTTACCGTCACGATCTTTTTACGACGACTTACATTAATTACTCGGCTCTCAACCATCTGATACCATCTACTCTCTCGGTCATCGGATCTTTCACTCCTTGGACGACCGCAACCAGCGGGGATCAATCATACAATACGGCATTGTCGCGGGTCGACATCTAATCAGAAGCTTCGACATCAGTCAAAATGCCCGTCTTTAACGCCTCATTGATCGGGAAGCAGTTTACTGCGCGGAAACTGATTTTCCACCTCATCTTCTGGGGTCTGCACTGGGGAATTTTCGCCTTTGGTTGGTGAGTGTTGTCTTGACCCCTTTGTCACGCCCTGGACTTGCGCTGACCCGCCCCCTCTCTCAGGTACAAGCAGGCTGCCGAGCCTCGTCTGGCACCACTTAACACGTTGAAGTACTCGGTGTGGATCTCTCGAGGCGCAGGTCTCGTGCTCAGTTTCGATGGCATGCTCATCCTGCTGCCCGTCTGCCGGACGATCGTGAGGTGGGCGCGTCCCAAGGTGAGGTGGCTGCCTCTGGACGAGAACATCTGGTTCCACAGGCAGCTGGCCTACGCCATGCTCTTCTTCACCATCTGCCACACCTCCGCCCATTACGTCAACTTCTTCAACGTCGAGATTGCCCAGCTCCGTCCCGAGACGGCCGTCGAGATCCACTACGCCCAGGCTGGTGGTGTTACCGGCCATGTCATGCTCTTCTGCATGCTGCTCATGTACACCACCGCCCATAGCCGCATCCGCCAGCAGTCCTTCGAAACTTTCTGGTACACCCACCACCTCTTCATCCCCTTTATGCTCGGCCTGTACACCCACACCGTTGGATGCTTCGTCCGCGACACCGCCGCGCCCTTCTCGCCCTTTGCCGGATCCGACTACTGGGAGCACTGCATCGGCTACCTTGGCTGGCGCTGGGAGCTGTGGACCGGTGGTCTGTACCTTTGCGAGCGTCTGTACCGCGAGATCCGCGCCTGCCGCACTACCAAGATCACCCGCGTGGTTCGCCACCCCTACGATGTTGTCGAACTCCAGTTCAACAAGCCCTCGTTCAAGTACAAGGCTGGCCAGTGGCTCTTCCTTCAGGTGCCTTCCATCTCCAAGTACCAGTGGCACCCCTTTACCATCACGTCGTGCCCCTTCGACCCCTACGTGTCGGTCCACATTCGCCAGGTCGGTGACTTTACCCGCTCCCTCGGCGATGCCGTCGGTGCCGGTTCTGCCCAGGCCAAGCTCTACGAGGAGGTCGACCCCATGGGCATGTACGAGGTCGCCCTCCAGAACGGCCAGCAGATGCCTGACCTGCGTATCGACGGTCCCTACGGTGCCCCTGCCGAGGACGTCTTCGAGAACGAGATTGCCGTTCTCATCGGCACAGGTATCGGTGTCACCCCCTGGGCCTCCATCCTGAAGAACATCTGGCATCTCCGCAACGGCCCCAACCCCCCTACTCGTCTCCGCCGTGTCGAGTTCATCTGGGTCTGCAAGGACACCGGCTCCTTCGAGTGGTTCCAGACCCTGCTCTCCTCTCTCGAGGCTCAGTCCGATGAGGCTGCCCGTCGTCCTGGCGGCACCGGCGTCGAGTTCCTCAAGATCCACACCTACCTTACCCAGAAGCTCGACATGGACACGACGCAAAACGTCATCCTCAACTCGGTCGGCTCCCAGCTCGACCCTCTCACCGAGCTCAAGGCCCGCACCAACTTCGGCAGGCCCAACTTTGACAAGCTCTTCGCTACCATGCGCAACGGCATCCTGGATCGCACCTACCTGAACGGCCTGGAGGGCAGCATGAGGACGACCGTTGGTGTCTATTTCTGCGGTCCCTCGGCAGCTGGTAAGTTTTTGACTGGTACCTTGGATGTTGTACCTTTGCTAACTCCTCTCCAGCTCGCTCCATCAACACCGCCTGCAAGGAGGCCACAGTGCCGGAGGTCAACTTCCGCTTCTGGAAGGAGCACTTCTAAGCTCGTCCGGTTGAGAAATGGGAAATTTATTGTAGCGTTGCATAGTCACGGGGTGGATATGACTCTTCACACTTCGTTTTGGATAGGGTTGGGGGCTGGGTTATTAGATAAGAACTGTCCAAACAGAGACAAGTCACCCAGCGTGCCACCATTTTATCTCATCATGGTATTTCTGAAGCAAACTGTGCTGTGTGATTGTGTGATTCTAGCTGAGCAATACGGGCATGAAGTGCGATGACCATGTCTTCCCCTTACATCTGACCGATGGCGACTGGCCCCCCAACGTCCTTGTAGTCAACGTCACGGCTGGGCCAGGCACCCATGTCAGCAAGCCAGCGAGCCAGACTGCCCTCCTCGCGACCCCAGTGCTCAAGGACGAAAGCGGTGACCATGTCTTCGCCATTGAGCAGGGCACCACTAGTCCAGAGCTTGCCATCGCGGACCCAGCGCTTCTCGAGCCACTCGGTGCCAGGGTTGGAGACGCGGAGGCCGCTCAGCAACTCGCGGGGAGCGGTGGCCGTCTTGCCGTCAAAGACGCCGGCTTGGAGAGGCGCCATGAAGCCGCCGCAGATGGTGAGGAACGCGGTGCTGGCGACGTGGGATTTACGGATGAAATCGAGCTCGGCAGGGGTGGGGACGTAGCCGAAGCTGTGGGCGCCCATGAGAACGATGTCAAGGGTTGGGCAGGTGTCGAAGGTGTCCTGGGGTGAGGTAATAAGTAAGGTATACGGAGAGAAAGGGGAGGATGAAAGGGGAAGGGACGTACGGTTGGGAGCATCTTGATGCCGCTGGTGAGACGGCAGGGATCGTTGGTCTCCGAGACCCAATGGAACTCGAGGTTGAGAGCCTGGGCGGCGGTGGCGGCTGGGAGCATGCCGGGAGGGAAGGTATCGAGGAACTTCTTGCTGAGGCCGTGCATCATATCCATGGGAGCGACGTCGAGGATCTCAGTCTCGCTTGGAGGGATTTAGTATGGATGTGGGATGGGAGGGGAGGAATTAGGGCTACCTGTTGAGAAGGATGACTCCGATATGGATCTTGCGATCCGGCTTGTAGAGGTTCAGGGGAGAGGCCATTTTGACGAGATGAAAGTGGTTGATAGATGAGGTTGCTTGGGCTTGAGAGGAGGAAGATGTGATGATCTGCCAGAAATTGTATTCTGTTCTCGAGGAAGAGATGTCTTTTATACTTCATTACAGACCTGACCCGTCCCTCTGCGGACATTCTCTCCTCCGTCCCGGCCAAGTTCGGCAACTACATCTCGTTCATCGTCCGAGACGCAGCGGTGCTTCTCGAGCTGTGATAATTGAGCACACTGACTACACTGGAGCCTGGCCATCATCCCCGAGCTTTACCACGTCGCCAACACGGCCGGAAGCTTTAAAGTCCTTGTGAAGACGCCGATGGGCGACGGACGAATGAGCATGTTTCTGGCTGTGGTGTTGTTGGGTGAGGCTGCCAAGCACGGGGCTAAGCGCCGAGGGGGTTCGGAGGTTAAGATTGGGAGGATGAGGTGGTCTGTTGGTCGTGTGAACCTCGGGGAATTGAAGGTGAGGCTCGGTGAGGGGATGATGGCTGGAGGTAGGGTTAGTGGATGTTGGATTAATGGTGGTCGGGAGGTCTGAGGAGGGGAGGTCTGAATAGGGGCTGTAGACGGAGGTACCGGTCCAGGGGTGGATTCCGTTGGGAGCCGGCAACTCCGAGGGAGAGAACATGTTTTCTGAAGTACAGGGTAATTGTTGTGGTTGACGTTAGACGTCGCCGAAAGGATTGACGACGTGGCGTTGAAGTTCGACATTCGCCTGTCACCCATGACCAAAGTCTTCGATTGAGCAGAGGATCAGTATCGGATGGCATCGCAGATACTCAGGCTGTATCTTATCTTCGTGACAATGTTCATGCTGGCTAGAGTGAAGTCTGGAGGTACACCCCAAGGCAGTCAACGCCATCGCAAGCAATCATTCTGGTGGCTGGAGTCATGTCTGGTGCCTCACCGCGGGGCTACACTCAGATATCAGATGACGAAGCTTCAAAGCTTCTGCAGCCCTATGGTAGCATGAACCTTTAAGTCACTCCCCTAGCTGTCAACTTCATGGTCGAGTCAATTGAAGCTGTCGTTCATGTATAGATAGTGCAGACAATGCCTTGGTCGGATGAAATGCTAAAGTGCAGCTGATGGCCAGCAGACCCCGGCTTACCCGGCTGCAAAAGTGCGACACAATGGAACGGCGTGTGCATGTGATGCGACGGATCCGCAGGGGGCAGAAGGGGGGGCGGATGAAATCCAGGGTCCTGCGGAAAGCCTGGGGACGATGGGCAGAATGCGATGACGATTCTGGTCGGGAATGCTCGATCGCCATACCCCTGTCGACTTGGATGAGGGGCCTTGGGGGGGTGGCCAAGAAAGCCCGCGTTGCTGGGGGTCTGCAGACTGTAGGTGTGACCTGTTTGTGCTTGTGAGAAAAAGGGACCATCTCCGACACTTGATGGGCAGAAAAGACGAAATGACGACATGTCGGGCGTGTTTCTTCTGCCCGAGGTGTTTGACTTGAGTGCACAACTTGATTGAGATTGCGGTTCTGAATTCCCATGTCCCGCCATCCGACACGGCATTTGCAAGCAGCCACCCGCCTTGCTTCAACTGCCCACGATGCCTTGGATGCCCCGGATCGGGTTGAGAGGACGTTGAGCGGCAGTTTCTCGGACACGTGTGATCAGCACGGCCAAGGACGCATCAAAGAAGAAAAGATGCGAACGACGGGCCACATCTTTCTGTGCCACAGGGCCGCCCCTGATGAGCACAAACAAGGGGTGTGTCGGGAAATCCCAGGACCCTGACCCTGACGACCTCAGAGGCTTAACTAATCATGACGTCGGCTCAGCAGACATGACGTCTAAAGCCGGCAAGAGATCGACGATTTTGCGGGGCGGCCTGGGGGCGGCCAAGGACTCGAGCTGTCCAGATGGTGTGGCGGCCCTAGGTGGGAGACCCGTCTTTTCGGTGCTTCAGAGGGTGATCGTCGCTGCGAGGACACTGTCTTGTCTGGAGAGGGACGGTGTGAATCATCTCGGCACAGGCTTTTAGTTTCCTGCGTTTCTCCTGGTGGCCGTCTGAATGTCGGCTGCAACTGACAGAGCCTCACAAGTGTTCTGCCAAGAGGTTGCTGAACTCGAATGTCCTCTGACTCCTCTCCCAGGGCAGTCCCATGCATACTCAGGGGCATATCATGCTCACATATTGGCATATTGCGTCCAGACGAAAACTAGGCGGCCCGTGAGGAGGGAGACCCCTTCTAGAGAGTAACCCACAGCGTTGCGGGTGAACCCCGTATCCCCGAAGACCCTCGTGTCCTGACCATCCGCCGAGAGCAGGACCCTGTTTTGTGGAAGCGGAGTTAAGACCGAGTGTTGGCTTGGTCGGTGGGATCACCCTACGAAGTTTTGATCATCGTGGCAACATTTGAAGCTTCACAGTGCCACCGACCAGACAAATCTTGACGGCAATGGCTTTGGGCTTGGTTGGGCCTTGGTCCTGACAGCTGGTGCTAAATAGCTTAGGCCACCGCGCGGACCGTCATTGTGATGACCTAGGAGGCAACAGGACAAGAGGGGAAGCTGGGGCAAAAAGTAAGCGGGTTCCATTTGGGCGGTCGATCCGATCACCGCAGCCTGAGCCTGCAGCCCACACCGCTTCGGCAACGCGAACGGCCGGTGTTGGCTCTCGGTCGCAACGGGGTCTCGCGAGTCAAGAACGAGGGACGATCCCTCTGCCTCTCCTCCCTGTGTGGATTGCAGCCGGGCCTTTGCCAGTCTAGGCCCCGCGCTACCGCACGCTACCACTGCGCGAGTGCAGGTGCTACCCTGACGGGCAAGACGGTGCCGGCTCTTTTGCAGGTCTGGTCGTTGGTGTGTGTGAGCCCTGAAGGTTGGAGGCGGAGATGATCATCGTCCCCTTGCCCACCTTCTCTCAGGTGTCGCTCCTGCATTCGGGGCGGGGACTTCCTTCCAATTTCTCAAGGAGTTCAGGCCTCAGAGATGCTAACGAGGTCGGCAAGGCAGGGGCAAGGGAGGTCCCAGGTTCGGGCAGGTGCAGCTGTCCCGCAGCTTCCTAGCGCTTCAGAATGAATGAATGCCTGCCGCGGTGAAGCCCAAAGCCCATAGTCCGTCTTCCATCGTCCTGTCCTGGCACCCTGCCTGCATCTCCACCACAGGGCGCTGCTCACTGTCTTGGCTGTTCCGTGGTCCCTGGGATCCAAGTCCATCCCGCCCCTCCCCCTCGCTCGTCGGTGCTCTCCTCGCTCAGGCTTTGCCTCAAACAGAGTTCGGGCTATGACGGAGCGGCAAATCGAAGACCTCTTTTCCTCTTCTCTTCCCCTCAGTCTGTGCCTTGTCGCCCCTGGGGAAAAACTTGGCCTGCTAACTTTCGACTCCGCAACTCACCTGACCTCCCTCGTCCCATCCTCGCCCGGGCCGGAAAGGAACTCGGTCCCTGAAGCTCAACTTCCCAGACATCCATCATTCCACCAGGGACTGGAATGCTGCTTTGCCCGAGACATCGCCATTCACCTCAACCTGACCTGACGACCAAATACTGACGTCCGCTTGCGGCCCCGCGCACCTCCAACTTCCAAACAACCAGGTGTGCGACCGCCGCCCGCCGTTCGACGTTCTAGACTCAGCCCCGTGACACCAACCCGTCCTGGACCAGGCAAGCGAAGCTCATCCGTCCAGCGCCTCCGTCCACCGAACGATCGATCGTCCCTCCCGCCCACCCCCGCGACTCCAGCCTGCTTGATCGCTCGCGGCCTTTTCGAATTCTCCAGGCAACATACCAACTTCGTCCTCGTCTATATTTCACCCACCTGAGCGATACCAGGTATCGATTATCGACCGCCAGCTCACCTCTCACCCGACCCCTCCATCTCACCTAAACGCAGCGCATTTCCGCTCTAGCTCCTACTTTCAGCCCGGTCTGGACCGCCACCCCGTCCAACCAACTACCGCTGGCCTCGCCCTCGTTACACGCACGCACGCGCCCATCTCGATCTCGAAGAGACAGCATTCAGACAATGCGGTCGTCCAGCTCGTAGCCTTCAATTCCTCTCGCATACCACACCGCACCCACCATCGCCTCGCGAGAGCATCACCGCGACCCCGCCTCGCCCGGCTAATCCCATCAGCCCTGGGTCATCGCCCGCCCTCCACCTACTCAAGGCGCTACCGCTACAGACACATCCCCATGTTTGGGCAAGCATCGACATGGTCCCTTTCAACGATCGACGCCTCAACAGTCATGCGCCGGCGTTCGGCCTCGTAGAAGATGCCTCCCTCGACGAGCACGCGCACACCTCATCGCCCTCCGACTCGAAAGCCGCCAACCAGGTTCCTGATACCCCTCGACAACCCCACACCGACCTTGGTTCCCCAGATGAACATCCCGCCATGTCGTCCTCGACCGGCGGTCGCTTCTCCCGCGACGGCGGCCCCGGCCTATCGCTTGCCGACAAGAGATCACAAGCCGGAAGTCCCTTCCACCTCTCCATGCCGTACATCACCCCCGGCCAGCTCGCCTTTTCCACCCTGCTGTATCTCCCCGTTCCAGTCCTTGTCTTGAACAACCTGAAGACGGTGGTCCTCGCCAACGAGGCCATGGGAAGAATGCTGGGCATGGAACTCGCAAACGACAACTCCTTCGTCATCGAGAGGTTACGCGGCCAGTCGCTTTCCCAGGTGGGCGTCGACATGCTCCAAGACGGCCGTCCCGTTTGGATCAACTGGGAGGCCTTCCTAGATACCCTCGTACTCGAGATGGGCTCTCGGCAAACAACAAAAGATGCCGCCACGAAACTTGATCTGGGCGGAGGCGGCGAAGCAACCCCAACCCATCACTCCACTTCCATACCATCACCCTTGCCCCAAGGCTCCACCGATAGCCACACCGACGATGTCAGGGATGCTGCTGTCGACGTGGTCATCACCCGCAGGGACGTTGGCCGCGCCGCTCTCGAGTCCCGTAATGGCCCGAGCAAGCCAGACTTCCAGGTCCATGCAAAGATGATGGTTTCCATCTGGGAAATCGAGGATAACCAGGTATTCTTCACCATCACGTTCACCAGCTCACAGTCACCACCCACACCCCATCCCGGCCCCCGCAAGTCCGTCGCGAAGCCGAATCTCCTCGAGGCAGCCGAGCGCAAGACCATTCACAATTCAAATCCGCCATCAGTCAGCTCCAGCCACGACTCAAGCTCCCCATCCTTCCGCATCAGCCCGAGCGCCGTCTCGCTGTCCTCCAGTCCATTCCCTCCCATGGGACCCCCATCCACAGCCGCCCACTCGACAACCCCGTCCGTGCTCCAGAAGATGATTCTCATGAAAGATGCCTTGCTTGACAACACGGAAATGCCCATCGTGGCCATGTGGAAGGATGGCAGCGTCATCGTCCCGAACAAAGCCGCCAGAGAGCTGTTGCGCCCCGACCTCGCAGACGACAATGACGGCCTTGAACTCCTCTCCGGCTGGATACTTTGGGACGAAGACTTTACCCGCACGTATGAACTCCACGAATATCCGCTACATATCCTTATCGAGACGGAACAACCGTTCAAATCCGTACGCGTCGGCATGATCGACAAGAATGGCAAGAAGATTGTCTACGATGTCCTGGGCGAAGCTGTGACGGACAACTCCACTGGAGAGTTCCTGGCCGGGGTTATCACTCTTCGGGACGTGACCAAGATGGCGCAGGAGATCACCGACATCAAGGAGAGGGAGGAGGAGCGCTTCATGATGATTTGCGAGACGATGCCACAGCTCGTGTGGACCGCGGGTGCCGACGGTCTCGTTGATTTTTTCAACAGCCGTTGGTATTCGTATACGGGACAAACGCCGGATGAATCTCTCGGAGCAGGATGGGCTGCCTCCTTCCACCCGGATGACATGGCAGAAACCTCCGCCAAGTGGAAACACTCCATCGCCACGGGTGACCCATATGTCGTCGAATACCGCTGCCGAAATAAAGATGGCGGTTACAGGTGGATGCTGGGCCGCGCCCTTCCCTTGCGCAACAAGGAAACGGGCGAGATTGAGAAATGGTTCGGCACATGCACCGACGTCAATGAAGGCATCGAGGCCACTCTGGCAGCGAAGAAGACACGGCAGCAGCTTCTCAGCGTCATCACCCACGCGAGGGTCACCATCTTCACCGTGGATCTGGAGAGGAAGCTGACCATGCTCGAGGGAGCTATCGTCTGGGATCAAGACGAGACTTCAGAAAACGATTCCAAGTGGTACATTGGCCAAGACATGTACGAAGCTTTCGACCGACTGAGCCCGAAAACGCCCTCTGGAGAACGTCCCGCATTCCTGCGCCCCATTGAGGGGCTTTTGAATGGTTCGCGGCGAGAAGTTGTCGAGGAACACGGCTTCGACGGCCGATGGTTCCGCACAAAGTTCCTGCCCCTCATCGGACGCAGGAGCAGAGAGGACGACGGACACCCCGAGACCTTTGTCGAGGGTGTCATTGGTGTCGTGATGGATGTCACCGAGCTGAAGGAGAAGGAAACCGACCTGGAGCACGAGTCCAGAGGCAAGAAACAAGCCATCGCCAACGAGGCCGCAGCCAAGGAGGCAAACAGGCTCAAGAGCCAGTTCTTGGCCAACATGTCGCACGAGATTCGAACCCCCATCACCGGAGTCATCGGCATGGCCGAGCTGCTGCAAGACATGGAACTGGACGAGGAGCAGCGCGAATACGTCGAAAACATTCAGCGCTCCGCCAACGCGCTCCTCACCGTCATCAACGATATTCTCGACTTTTCCAAGGTCGAATCTGGCCGTCTCGATATTGAAGAGGTTCAGTTCTCGCTGTCGGTTATTGTCAAGGATGTCAGCAAGATGCTGAGCTTTGCCGCCGAACGAAAGAACCTGACGTTCCTCTCGGACGTATCTGGCGCCATACGGAATGACATGGTCGTCATTGGCGACCCGGGACGTGTTCGACAGATCGTCACCAACCTCCTCACCAACAGCATCAAGTTCACCAACCAGGGCCATGTCCGGTTCAGCGTCGAGAAGGAGTCGGAAAGCCGAGATTCCGTCATGATCAAGTTTACCGTTGAAGACACAGGCATCGGCATTGAGGAGGAGGTTAGGAAGAAGCTGTTCCAGCCATTCAGCCAAGGCGATGCCTCGACGGCGAGGAGATTTGGCGGCACCGGTCTAGGCTTGACCATCTGCAAGAACCTCCTGGATCTGATGAACGGAAGGATCAGCCTCGAATCCCAGCTCGGCAATGGCACTGTCGCAACATTTTGGATTCCCTTCAACAAGCCGCAGGGTCCGCACCAGGGAGAGACCTTGGTCGAGATTGGGTCGTTGCCAGACAGACTACAATCTGAGCTGAGCGTGTCCTGCAACAGTTCCGAGTTTGATCAGATTTCGAGCACGCCGCCGATCCACGCGGAATTCGGACATTACCTGAACGACAAGCACATGTCTCCCCACCGTCGGTCCGCAGCCCGCACACCCCCCATAGTGGAGGAGGACCTGTCGCAAGAAGAGCGAGCCAAGGTCCACGTTCTAGTCGTCGAAGACAAGTATGCATATCGTTTCCCTCTACACACACCATACTAACAAGATCTAGTGCCATCAACCAGCAGATCGCCACAAAGACAATCATGAAACTCGGTTTCAGCGTTGTTGCCGCATGGAACGGCAAGGAGGCACTCGAGTATTTGGCTGCTGCGCGCAACGGCCAACACCCCAAGCCGGACATTATTCTGATGGACGTCCAGATGCCCGTCATCGACGGCTACAAGTGCACGCATCTGCTGCGACGGCACGTCCCTTACAAGGCATATGTCAACGATGTGCCCATTGTGGCCATGACGGCGTCAGCAATCCAGGGCGACAGGGAGAAGTGCAAAAAGGCCGGCATGGACGACTACTTGGCCAAGCCTGTCAAGAGCAAGATACTAGAGAAGATGCTTGTGCGATGGAGTTTGACGAAGCGACGCAGTCCGTCGCCGCTGAGGTCGTCGGACCCATCCGTCTCTGACTGCTCCGACCCGTCAGAGCATTGCAGCAACGCCGACATACCGGGAGTGGGCGTCGACGACGAGACGCCAGTAGAGGAGAAACACGACAGCATGTCAGTGCAACATCCCAGTACGGTTCAGAGCAGTCTGGTGGAGGATGGGCGACAGAGCCCTCTTACTCCGCGACCCCTGAACGAGAACGGTTTTGAGCCGTCGCCTTTTGACCAGTCGCTGCTGGGCGACAACATGAAGCCTGTGCGCCGGTCCGAGACGGACGAGATGGCGATGCAGGCGCAGGTCGGCAAGCTCATCGAGGCAGCCGGCGACGGCCGAGACGGGAAGCCGCACGCGACGAGGTCATCGTCCTTCCGGCCACCCCCAACACCAGGCAACTCCCTTACCGAAGAGAACATGGAGAGGCTCGAGCAGGAGGGGAAGCAGCACGATCGGGAACAACGGCTCCACCCCGGCCAGCATCATTAGGAGCGACACAACACGACTGGAATATCGACAGCATCTCAAAAACAGCGCTGTTTCACGAACATAGAGCCGCACGGCGTTGGGGGGTTCATTTGCACCAAGTATCTACTGGTGCCATTTTTCGTACGCATGTCGGATAGGGGCCTCGGCCAGGAGGCCGGGTCTGTACCACAAGCACAAGGTGGCGGGTCATGTTGCATTCTGGCATTACGATCGGCGTTCACAGAGGCAGGTGGAGGGCCAATGTTCTTGGGTCGATTTAAAAGTGAGATTTCGCCAGGAAGAAGCTGGCCACGGTTTTATCCGTCGATAGAGAATATGATCAATAGTGAACGCAACAGTGGACAAGAAGTGGTGTGTCTAGTGGACGTGCCTTGACGCAGAGCATCACTCGGACATACAACAATGTGTAAATTCGCTCATGTATTACGTCTATGATGCACGCTGACCCCTAATATCTCATTACTGCCTTCTCATTAAATCGCCCTTGCGGCAGCACGGCGCTTTTCCTCGTTTGGCGTCCACGCATGCTGCTTAACCTCAGCACCCTTTTCAGTACCGCAGGCGTCACAGCAGAGGAAGGTAGCTGGGTTGTACAAGGTACACACGCCGCAAGACCAGCCCCTGCGTGGTGGAAGGGCCGGAGCTGATGCCGAGGAGGGAGGAGCAGGGGGACGTGCATAGGGGGAATGTCGGGCGGTCGGAGGAACGGACACGGAGACGGGGCGATTTGGGAGTGGTGGGGCCGGGGCCGGGGCGGAGACGAGGACGGAGACTGGTCGGGGGGGACGGGTGTGTGGTGGAGGTGGCATGGGGGGTGGTGGTGCGGTCATGTCGATGCCTCTGCCACTGCTGCCCTCTGGTCTGTCGGGGCTAGGGTGGACGTAATAGTTTCCATACCGCTCCCGTTCCTCTTCCTGGCCAAGTTCCCAAAGTGCCTGGGCAATAGCCGCCTCATTAGCAGCATCCTCATCCGCTTGTGTGCGGAACCCATTTCTGGTAGCCGTAGCTTCGACGGCGCGCATCTCGCCCGCATCACGGCCCTCGTTGCCGCAGCCTTGGAGGGTTTGAGCGCGACGGGTGGCGGCGTCGGCCATGGCGGTGCGGTCTGGAAGACGGGAGGAGGAACTGGAGCCTCCGAGACGTTGCCCGCTGCCTTTGGAGAGCTTGGCGCGTTGTTGGCGCTTTTCGGCTTCGGCGCGGGCGCGGCGACGGGCTTCTTGGAGGGGGAGGGCGGCGCTGCCGCCGAGACGGTGGCCGGTGGAGAGGAAGCCTTCGCCGGAGTAGCCTTTGAGGAGGAGGGCTTCGTGCTCGTCGCGGAGTTGGTTCCAGAGGGCGTGGAACTTTGCGTCGTGGGGGCCGTGGACGATGTGGGCGAGTTCGTGGAGCATGGTGTCTGTGACTTGCTCGCGGGCGAGGAAGAGGGATCTGTCGCCAGGGTGGCGGAGGCGGAGAAGGATTCTCTCGCCGCGGTTGACGTTGAGGCCTGGGTGGAAGTATTAGTGAGAGCTCGGTAGATGGATGTGAATCATGAAGTAGGAGAGGCCTTGCCTAGGAGGTTGTGCTGTTCTGGGTAGAACTCCGCGAGTTCGGGAACTTTCCAGCCGCGAGCGCGCATGAGCGGCTTCACGGCGGAGGCGATGCGTTTGAGCATGTCGAGAGCATCCTCGGCGCGGGGGAAGTCTGCGAGGTGGCGGTACCCTCTGATGAGGGCATCGTGCTCGACCATGGCTGCGTTTGTTGAGTGAGGGTGAGGATAGGGAGGTGAGTGTGGAAGTAGTTCAGCCTCGCGAAAGATTATAAAAACACACAGCTCGAGCTCGCCCGTCGTCGACGAGGTTCCAGGGCCTGTCAGGCATGACTCTGCTCGAGGCCGACGCGTAAGGCTTCGTAGTAGTGTGCGTGGATCACATGTGTTGTCAAGTGTGAAGCGTCGTCAGTGAAGGGAGGGCCTGGCTGTGGCGTCGGGCTTCACTCGCGCTAGCACCATGGGAGCTAGGGCCCGAGCGCTCGAGTCAGGGAAGGAAACTACCGACACCGGGGTTTCCCCGGTCACGCCAGGCCTGTCAGGGGCAAGTGGCCAATGTTTCAGACGTCGCGCCTTCCAAGACCCGGAGCTCCCGCTGCTTGCTTGGACAAGGGAAATTGAGCTCTCCCACAACTGTTATTTTTGCCGATTGAGAGAGACACAAAGGCATTGAGCTATCGACGAGCATTGATCTGAGGTTACTCTTGATACGAGGAGCTTCCTTGAGATTTTGGTGGCAGGGGACTGAGTGTACCCGCCGCATTTGTTCCGATACCGACGCGCTTTGACGCGACGCAACATGACTACCATGGATCGCTGGTTCAGAGAGCATCCGAGGTCGAACGTCCTGGACTTCGTCAGGTCCAATGACTTCGCAGCCGTGGTGAAGGAAGAGGAGAAACACTATGCTCCACCAAAGTATCGACCACCACCTCCAAGGGATCCATACTACACCTCCGAGGAAGTCTGAAGCGTCCAACGACTCTGAGATTGAGCTTGAAAATCGAATCCAGCGAGACATCCAAGCTGGCCGTATCTCTCCCCGGTCCAGCTCCGAAGATGCCGAGGTGGTTCAGCGGCGGCTGCTGAGGCTGATCGGAGACGAAACCTCACCTCTGACGTGGTCTGGCAAGACTACGCGACAAAGTACGGACGGGAGACCTGGGGGCACTTGACGCGGAGGGGCTACGCTTTGGATGACGGGCGTGCTGCGAGAGATAATGGACCCGCTGCAGAGGACGGAAGAGAAGAGCGACACGCCAAGGGAGATCTTCCAGCCGCGCTGGGATCTGCCGCCCCAAAAACGCACTGGCCAAAAGGCAGAGGCCGCCGCTGTCAACTTGACCCCCAACGAGCGGTTTGATCTCAGGCCCAAGGACAGGGACGTCGACGCTGTTCTTCGGTCGCGTGGCGGTGACCAGGCATTGAATGAAGAGACCATGGGGGTCCTCCGCCATCGCGTCAGGGAGGCTACCAGGGACTGCCTCGAACAGTTCGAGTCCATTCTTGGTCCCCGGGGCATCACAGCCGCGAAACGGCTGCTCCGCCAGCGACCCGCCGCGGCTCTGCTGTTCGACTACCTCGGCCGCAAGGAGAGGAAGCATTGGCTCGAATACATGGGTTTCACCGGCCTCGACAGGCCCAATGGCGGCGCCGCTGCGGCGACTGCCTTGCGAAAGGAACAGGTTGCACAGGACCCCAAGGGGACACCAATGGCCAAACTCGCCGCACTCAACACCCCGCCGGGGATGCATCATGTCATGGGCGCCGCCATTTGGATGTGTCGCCAGCAGTTCGCCGAGCGTGGTGGCATGGCTGCCATCGTAAGAGCTGGCGAGGAATTCACCACTCAGCCGGCTGAGGTGTTGGCTTTCATCAATATGGGGGAGAAGGACAGGCACGATTGGATGAGGGCCCGGAACTTCATACCCGACGAGGAGTATGAAGAAAGTGAGGACGAGGAGGAGGGAATGATGGATGAGGACGACAACGACGGCAACGATGACCACAGAGAGGATGTGGACGGAGAGGAAGAGGGGGATTCTGCACACCATGCTGCGGTCATAACGGCAATGCAGGTCGGACGAGGAACTGCACACCTAGCGGAGCGGATCGCCAAGGAGGTGGCATATAAGCTTCGAAAGCAAGCAGAAGAGAACCCCCGACTGGCGCATCTTCGGCATCTACTGCAAGACGGACGAACACCACCACCTCCGATGGAGAATCTTTCACAGATTGACGCACTTGATGCGGCGCTGGACCACTTGACCTCGATCTCGCGGCGGAAAGGGCCAAGCTCGGGCAGACCCACGCCAGGTGAGCCCTCGGGGGAGCACAAGATATTGTTGGTCACCCCGTCAGGCGAGATCCACACAGACAAGAAGGAACTGACGGCGGACCTTCAATACGCGTTGGCGGAGAATCTTCTCGATCCCTCGGAGCGGGCCGAACTCGAGCGTCTGCTGCAGGTGTTGCGAGCCCTCCCACCGCAGACACAGAAGGACGCTCCCGGAGAGAGGGTCGGTTTTGGTGTGGAGAGGGTGGCTGCCCCAGAGAGGGTGCTCAAGTGGCTGCAGAGCGTGTTGCACCCCTCGATTGAGGCAGCGGAGAGTAGGTCTGCGTCTGTCGGTTGTAGCACCATTGCTTCCACGCAGCGAAGCGTGCTAGCACCGCGGTCCCCTAATGTTGGGAAGAGGCCTGCTTCGTCTACTTTCAAGACCATCTTGTTCAAGAGGCAGAGGGCATAGTTTGTCGGATGGGTATGTACGAACTGTTCTGGACACGACGTTTCTCGAGTCAACGGGGTCAAATTGGGAGTGTAGCCCCTTTTCTGTAAATATATTTCTTGGATCGCTCAGTCTGACCTTCGAGGGTGTACAATACGCGGTACGAGTTGAGCTCGGGCGGGCCCATGTCAGAATGATCCCTCGATGGGCCAAACGATACGCAAGTACGGCGCGGAAAATGAAGTTTTGGATGCAATGGTGATGCCAGACTACATTACATGTGTGGGACGTCTGTGCGTACCTTGCGGCGTCTCTCGGCACTTGTCTTTGCGATCGGCGAGCGGCATGTCCCGGCGTACTGATACGGGGGCACGATGTAATTAGTACTGAGCCAAACAAGACGACGTGTCGACCAGCGGAGAAAGCGTCACGGAGATCCCACGGCCTGGAGGTCCGTGGGCCCACGGAAAACTTGAATTAGCTGGATGGTTTCTGGAAGCTTTTGCTAGGTAATATGACAACAGATTGACTCATTTTGAGACGACACGTTCCAGGGCTCTGGGCCTTACTCCCTGTGTCATGTCGGCAGCCGGTAAACTCGGTCAACTCGGTCCGTAGGTGAGGCCACGGGCCACGGGTGGGATGTCTATTCATTACCCCCCACATGACTAGCGAAACTTCAGATTAATTCAACCTCCGACGGTTAATATCATCAGCCAGTACCAAGTTGACGCTTCCTCGTCAAACGACTAGCACTTGGCCCCTGCATCTTCTCGAGTTCTCGTCATTGGGCTTGCGGGCGCAGTATGACCATGTCTTCCGTTCAGGCTGTCTTTGCTGGCGCCAATGAGCCCATTTTCTCCAGCTTTAGAGGACACCAGATAACTCATCAAAGCCGATTGAGAAGTTTGCTTAACTTGCCCGTGATACTTTCTGAAAGGTGCTGCACGACAGTCTGCCCGTAGGTCATCCTCTCGGCATGCCCGGAGATCAGGCTGCAACTGAAGCCGTCGATATGACTCGGCGAGTCGTGCAAGACCCTGGACGAGTTAAGCTTGCGGAGTGGTCTCGGCATCCCACTTGACTAGCTTCGCAACATGGCCCGAATTGTCCATGTCGTCCTCGCATGATCATACCCCGAGCCCGACGGTCTCATGTTGCTTGAGTGGACGTTGAGTGTGTATAAAGAGGCTGCAAGCTCTTCCAATGTTGTCATTCCTTCTCGCTCCTCACCACCGCGCCAAACCATCTCGCAACACTCACACACCCAAATCCCCTCTCGACTCTCCACCACAGAAGCAATCATGCAGCTTTCGACACTCATCACCGCTTTCGCGTCGCTGGCGGCCATCACGCCCGCTCTGGCCCAGTGCAACAACCGCGTCTCCACATTCTCAATGGAGTGCGGCTCCGATAACTCATGCTCGACGAGGCTTCTTGCCCAAGGCGACCCCCCTCTGAACCCTTGCCCCAACGCTCGCAGCATGGAGTGGAGAGTCGTCAGGAACATGTGCGGAACATCTGGCATCTGCCAGTTCGGAGTATGGCTTCCTATAATCCATGAACCTGAATGTCCACTGACTTGTCTCTCTCCTCTAGGCCTTTTGCTGTTAAATACAGTCGTGGATGGTCTGGTCTGTGATTTAGGTCCACGGCCACATGGAAGCTGTCTTGCGGTGTTGAGTTGACTACCGACAGCCAACTGTATTTCCAACTCTTCTACATATTCGAACAAGCGATCCACTCGGGAGGCGATTAGAAAGCAGATCTGATGAGCTGCTATCGTCTATGTTGAAGTGCTGCCGCAGATGTTGAAATGCTACCCAAAATGTTGTAAAAAGAACACCTGCGCCCACGCAAGATGGAGAAGACTGTCCGGGTGTCTGATCCCTGAAGACCAAATCCACCACTCAAAGTCCATGGCTCCTGTCTCAACCTCAATACCATCAAGCCTTGGGGGGAACCGCCGTGGCCTCAGCGATTGCCGCATTGTACATCTTGGATGCCTCCTGGATGCTGCCAAAGTAATCCATGTAGTTCTGTTTGATGGGCCCGCTGAGCTTGTCGCATATATCCTTGCTCTGCTTCACCACGTCAATGATGTCGAAAATGTTCAGGAAAATGTCGACGACCGAAACGATGATGACGATGCCAGCAGCGAACTTTCCCACGGCGTCCATCGACTTGAAAGCGCTCGGCTCCGTCTCCTCAATCTCCCAGGTGTCGCGGGTCTTCTCCAGGTCGAGGTTCTCAGCGGCCTGTCTGATCTCCGCCCTGGCGACATTCAACTTCTTGACCATGACCCAAACAGCGAGACCTTGGGTGAGCTTCATCAAAGTGACCGGTAGGCCGAGGCTCTTGATGACCACCAGGCACTTCTCGGCATCGGCAGCCGTCTTCGCACCGAGGTTCACTTCATCCAGGGCGTCGTAAACCTTTTGGATCTCAGCGGAGTCGTAGAGCATTCTGGCCGACTCGGTCCACTTCCTGAATCCATCAATGTTGAGTGTCTTCTTGTCCGCGCTGTGACGTTGCGCTTGAGCCATGAACTGCATGAGGTAGCTGCGGCATTGCTTGCTGTCGAGGCCAGCTGGCGCTTTCGCCGCGATCAGGTCGTTGTTCTTCTTGTACTTCTGGATGTAGTTGTTGACCTGAGGGCTGATCTTGGCCGCGATGTCGTCATCGATGGTTTTGAGCTTCTTGTTCAAGTTGGCTGATTTGCCGGAGATGACTTTTCCTTCGGCCCACGCAGCAGCCTGGAGAGCCAAGAATGCCGCCATACCGATGCCGAATGTCCAGATGGAAGCTATCGCGGCGGCGTCCGCGGATATCAGGAGTGCGTCCTCTTCAATGGTAAGATCTCGAACTTCGGTTGCTTCGCGGATGAGGTCGTCGAACTCAGACTCGACAGCGGCTTTCGCATCGAAGGTGCCAAGGTTGACGAAGATGTCGTGCTCTTCAATCAACGAGGTGATGTGGTCGTCAGACTCCCCATCCCAAGTGATGATGTAGTTGAGGTAGGTTATCAATGGGCCACTCATTTTCGCGGTTTGTAGACTTTAATCGACGGGAAAGAGTAAATGAAATGGATGAAGAGAGCCAGTGGTAGGTCTCAGTCGATGAAAACAACAAAGGATATGGAAGGTGGAGGAGACAGTGGGGGATTCACTCATGTTTTATAGACGGCATCTGAGGACTTGGTAAAGTTGATGCTTGTCATTTTGATGCAGAACCTCACCCTGGCTTCGTGAGGTCCCAGCCTGCTGCCGTGCCCACTGCGGTCTGGACCTCGGGGGCATTGTTTGTGGTTGGCGCAAGTTCCCGCAATCTATTGACATCCATGCTGTTTCTGGCAACCTCGCTAGGTGCCAGCTGTGAGCGATGCTTGCAGTTCCAGATAGCTTTCAGCTTTCAGCAGTCTACATGCAGTCTCGCTTGGCTGGCTGGAGCGGAGGAGACCATGTTCCATTCGTATCTCACCTGACCGCCCACATAACGGTGGCGGAGATGGATGCAAGCTTCACAGCCGCACATGGTCAACTTCGTTCTGGACCTGAGATCCGTCATAACTCATCTGCGTCGATAGTTGATGCTCAAGAGGGTCTCAAACATCAGCTGAGCTACTCCCCTGGCGTTTTGTCCCGCAGAAGCTCTTCAGCTCGCCATGGCGCGGCCATGTAGCAGGGGGGCGGGCCGCTCCGGGGTAGTTCAGCTCGTCACGTAGGGGCCGGGCCGTTCCAGGGGCGGGGGGACTAGGCCCGTTCAGGGTGCATGCCATGTACCATAGTGAAAGCCCGGACATGGGAATGCACTCCAGCTGCCTCTGTTGCCCCAGAAAAGGTGCGCAAGCGGCTGCAGGGTGTGATAAAACTCTCCATAAGGACGGGAAGAAGCGCTCTACGTCTGCCTCTGTTGGTTGAAGTACGCTTCCAAGAAGCGAAGCGTGCTGGCCCGGGGTCGTCGAACATTTGGAAAAGGCCGGCTCCGCTTAGTATTAGTGTCTATATATCCAAGGGGTGTTTTCGCCACGGTCCGAGATATCCCTGGCACCGGCATCGCCAGAGACAAGTGCCACGACTTTAACCTCGCCGGGTACACCCCTGATTTGTCGTCAACACCACCGTTACGCATGAACAACGCTTGAGCTTCAGTGGCTATGGCTTTTTCGTCCATCGGAACACCCGGAATGACTCACTCACTGCATTAAACAGACGATGGTACGCTGGACGGACTTGATTCGAAATGCATGAGTTTCATGACTTGGGCGTGCTGAGTAGCAGACATCGACTGTTGCCACGGGCCGACAAACAAACCTGTCTCTGGGGTTTCTAGGTGAAAATGAGAGAGGCATCCCCCGAAATCACCACCATACATTCTTCATGATGTACCATGAACATCCATCATCACATCGTGACCGCCCTTGAAATGCATCAGAAACATGATGTTCTCAAGCAACAGGACCAGCGGCCCCTCTCCAACAGTTTGAACCAAACACCAAAACGCCAGCCTTCCAGACCCTGTCCTGTCCAGCCGTGTACCACAGGCCATCCTTGAACGCCATTCCCAAAAAATCAAACATCCCCTTAACGTTCACTACCACTTCCACATCTCTCACTTCCACGCCCTGGCCAGCGGACTGCCCACCTTAGGCGCAAACTGAAGACTCTTCCTCCTCGCCGCCATCAGCCTCATCATAACACCCTCATCCTTCTTCCTCTCCAGGATCCCCTCTCCCAGATCCCCATAGCTACCCACCGCCTTGGGCGGGCACGTCTGCATCAGATGCGCGCGGGCCGCGTCGTCGTCATCGTCAAACCCGAGGTCAATCGTGGCAGTCGGCGTCTCGGGCGTCAAGTTGGCAGCGTAGCGCGCCAGGGCATCTGGTGCCGGCGTCACGGGGATGGGCGTCAGAGTGTGCCAGTCGTGGTCGGGCTCCTCAGTCTGGTCCTGGTCCAATGGTGTGCGCATCCATTCCGTGCTGTCGCGGCGGTTCATCGGTGTGTTGGGGGACGAGAACATGTCGCTGCTCCTCTTCTCCGGGCTGGAGGCGCGACGCTTGCTCATGTCGGCAAATGCCCGGGGCTCCATGCTCTTGCGACGACGTGCACCGCCGCGGGGGGGATCGGAGGTACTGATGTAGAAGGGTACCTCGTCGAGCCATGTGTTTTCGCGTTCGCAGCTACGTTCGTTAGTTTAAACTTCATAACGGCGGGAAGTGTAAGACTCACTCAAGAACCCAGCTGACGCCGACGCATTGGACGACGCCACCCGTCTCGCGAACCTTCTCCAGCGTCCGCTTGCCGCCATCCTTGTACACGACGTGCGTGATACCGATGCGCGACGACACGGTGCCTGGGGCGCTGTCAGGGTTCCAGTCCCACTCCTTGACGCAGCGGGCGCCCATCTGCGTGAGGAGCTCGACAAAGATACCGCTGGCATCAGCGCCGTCGCTCGTGTACACATCGACGAAGACGACGGCACCGCTCAGGAGCGCCGGGTTGATATCATGACGGGGCGTGCGGGCAGGGGTGCCGACAGCAGACCACTGCTCCGACTTGGGCGTCGAAGGGGCAGAGACCTCGCCTCCCATGGACTTGCGCGATCTATCCCGCTTGGAGGGCGAGTAGGAGATGACGGTAGCACTCCTTGTCAGTCCCTGGGTGGGCCTGGTAACGGGCAGGCGGGAGATGCTGGCGGAGCGCTTCGCCTTCTTGGGAAGGGGCGTGGACTCATCAGCGGCCTTGAGAGGTACCTTTGAGACGGTGTGGAACTCGCGCTGGAGGATGTGTCGGGGCGTCTTGGGCGGCACGGTCAGACCCTGCTGCAGGAGCATGGCCGGGTCAACAGGCACCGCGTTCTCATCGCCATATTCCTGGCTGGCGTCCGAGACCGAGTCGTCAAAGGCGTTCTGGCCATACACCACCTCCTCGACCATGTCGGGCTCAATCATGGACAGCTCATCAGCCTCCGCGGCGAGCTCCATATCCTCTTCCGTAACGAGAATGTCGTCAAACTCGGGGTCGCTGATGGGTGTAATGTTATCAAGGGTGGTATCGGCCTGCAGCTCGGCCACGGAGCGCATGGTCATCTCGTCGTCAAAGTACGAGGTCTTGGCCGGCGTAGGTTCAGCCTGGGGCTCCTCGGCGGCAAAGGGCGCCGCAACGGGCTGCTTCTGCTTGGCAGGGCTGCGAGCGACCCATGTGCTGAACTGCTTAGCCAGGGGAGTGAAGCCGAGGCTGGCAGATTGGGGAGGAACGATGCTGCGGCGGGCTGGAGTCGGCGTAGCGGGGACTGCGCTGCGGAAAGAGAGAGACTGGCGGCGGTTGCTGGGTGATTGCTCGTCTTCAGATTCAGAATCAAAGTCGTAGGGGTTCGTGTCCTTGTCGCGAAGAGAGAAAGTTCCGATGGCCGGCTTGCGGGGTGAGAGAGAAGCAGCAGGTTGAGGCTCTTCATCCTCGAAAGGGCTCAGAGCCTGATCGTGAGAGGGGCTTTCGGCCTCATCGAGCATGGACGAGTCACCATCCTCGTCCAACTCGTCAGTGTCGTCCAGGCCTTCCACAACATCAACGTCGTCCATGACTTCCTCATCATTCGCGTCGGCATCGACAGGCTCGGCAGCAGCTTCGACAACCTCGACAGCGGGTTCGGCCACCTCGGAAGTCGGGCCCTCCTCCTCCACCTCCATATTGGCGTACAGAACAGTCGTGTTGTCTTTGAGGGCGGGGTCGGCGTAGCGAGGCAGCACAGCAGACAACCTGCCGGGGAACTGCAAGGTGGCCGTCTCGAGCATGAGCTGGTCGGCAAGCTCGTGCATGGCATCCTCCTGCTCATCGAGCATGAGTTTCTGGGACGAAGAGGCCTTGGGTGCCGGTGCCGAGGTACGCCTGATGCTCGGGGACGCCTGCGGTTGCTCCTCCTCGGTGTTGTCGGTCTCCTCCTGGATCGGCTCACGTCTGGCTGGGGTGGGGAAGCTCTTGATGGGCATGACGGGCCTCTTGGCGGGGGACTGCAGGAGAGACATCTTCATGGGGGAGCGAGAGGAGCCGGGGGCGTCATTGCGGCTGGCGGAGGGCAGGTTCAGGCCCTTGATGGCGGACTGAGGCCGCTTGGCGGGGGAGTTGAGCAGTGATGACTTGAAGGGGGTCGCTTGGGAGTCGGAGCCGGACTTGAGGGACGGGGCGGAGCGGAAGAGGACTGCGCCGTCAGATCGCTTGGCCGGAGACTTGAGAGAGTCCTTGTAGGGTGACGCAGGCGGGCGGCGAGCGGGACTAGCGATCGTAACCTCGGGGATGTCGGTGGCCTCGTTGTCGGCAGTCTCGGGTTCGGTAGGCTCAGGGGCCTTGAGCTTTTCCGGAGCGGTCTTCTTGGGCGACAGGGACCCCAGGGCGGCCGAGGGCGGCTTGATAGGGAGCTTCCTCATGGGCTTGACGGGAGTGTCTGCGGTGAGCTCGTCTTCGGACATGGACACGTCGGGGGCGGTGGCCAGCTGGTTGGCTTTCTTGGGGCTCAGGGGCAACTTTGAGTCCTTGGTTGGCGCAGCAGCAGCCGCAGCCTTGGGAGCAGCGGCCTTGGCGGCCTTGGGAATAGGAGGCTTTCGCACGGGACGGCCGCGGAGTCCTGTGGTCTCAGGGGCCTTGTCGTTGGCATCGGGGTGGACGTTTTCCTTCTCTGGCTCCTCAAAGGTGACTTGTTTTCTTGAAGCGGGCTTGGTCGCTGTGAGGGTTGAAGCGCGTGCGCGTGTGGTGGTGGTTCTTCGGGGCGGTTCGGGAGCTGGCTCTGCAGCAGGGAGAGGGTTCTTTCTCGGTCTGCCGCGAGGCCTGGGCGCATCTGATGCTGCTGCTGCGGGAGCTGCGGGTTCTGATTTGGGGATATCGGCTGCGGCCTTGCGGGCGGCGGCCCTTGCGCGCGTGGCTCTTCCGGGAGCAGATGGTGCTGATGATGTTGATGCTGCCGGAGCGGGGGCTTCTGCCTCGACATTGGCAGCCTTCTTGGGCCGACCCCTGGGTCTCGGCGCTGTTGTTGACGCAGCTTCGGCCTGGTTGTGTTCGTCATCATGCTCAGCGTCATCGGAGCGCGTCTTTCTCTTTGTGGAGGTTGTAGGTTTGGCAGCAGCAGCAGGTGTCATCTTGGCCTTTGCGGCAGCTGTGATGACCCTCGTAGTCCTGGTTGTGGTGGTGGACTCGCCGGCGGACTTTGCGGCCCTGGCTCTGGTGATGCGCTTAGGAGGGGACTGGGGGTCCATGATTGATGTTTGTCGATGCAATGATTGTATGCTGGGGGGTTAGTATCGTAGTGGTCGGGTTGTTGATGTTGATGGTGGTTGTTCTACATTGCACAGCTCTGTGGTGGTGGTTGAGAACAGACGTCAGGCAGGGGCGAGATCCTGTTTTGTTGATAGTGCAGGTCAGGATGCGCGCGTTGCTGGGTCAACGACACGTGATTGAGGGAAGTGGATTACATCATCTGCATGTGCGGGGACTTGCCGACCTTGACAGCCTCCGTCTGTCGCCAGCTGTCTCGTAAACGTCACCTCCAGTCGTAACTACCCGCGACCCCCCGGCAGCTCAGACACCCTCCTGGTCGTCACAAGCCAGCATTTCCCTCTCAGGAACGCGAGCTTCTCGGATTCAATACGCAACAGATCGACACTCACAAGCACCCACCATCCTACGTAAGCTATGCTGACCTCAGCCAGATCCCCCCCTCGGATCTTGACCGACTGTACGAGCCTCGGCAGGCAATGCGACACTGGACGATGATGGCCAAGACAACCCATCGATTGGACATGGACATCCATCCTCATCTCACACCGCCCACAAATGGCGGCTCGGCGGCTCCTCTTGTGTTCCTGCAGCGAGCGCGCCCCGCGCCGGCAGTGCAGTGCCTGTCCGCCAGAAACACGGGACGGTGACGGTGCACTCAGACACGGCACTCCCGTCTCAACTTGCGACAGCGTCGTCACCACTGCACCGGCACCCAGCTAGCAATAAATCAGGGAACAATCATCAATCACGTCGTCCCATCTTCACTACGCCTCTCCCGCTATGTACTTGGGACAGAACCCGATCAGGACAATGCCCAAGCTGACCCCTGTACGCATGGATCTCACCAGCACGCGAGACGACCACTCAATGCCTCTCTCCCCGGTGGAACATGTGAAGCAAACTCGTGCATCGATCGGGCCACGGACCACGGACATCACCTCTCCCCGTGCTACAGTCCCGCCCCTTCTCAGCCCTCTGGAGACATCTCGGCCCACGGCCCAGGACGCACCACACCTTGAATCCACAACGGCACCAAAAAGTTCACCGTCCCCCGAGCCGCATCCGTCGCCTCGTCACCATACAAATCCACCCTCTTTCAGAATGCCTTACATTGGCCGCTAGCATCACCACAGCCACGAAGCCCTAAAAAATCCGTGCCCGTTCCCTTCCCGCCCGAGCATCCCGAAAGCTGAGCTTTGCTTCTATCCGCCGTCCCCGGCCCTAGCACAGCCCAGCCTGCGTCATCGCGCCCGGACCGGACCCGAACACAAACGCGAGGTCGATCCGCCCGTGATGCATTGCTTGGTTGGCCCCTGCTAAGACCCTGCCTTGCCGCCCCCCTTGCCCAGGTTGCTTCCGCGTAAAATAAGCACTGAGCCCGGATCGACAGGGTCACTTTCTCACCTCTCCTCTCTCTTCTGGCCATCGTTTCTCTCTTACTTTTCAATTCGTTCTTCGGGGGATTAACGAAGGGGACCCGTCTCATCTTGTACCGGGTCTGCCTTGTTCCTTTTCTCATCATCCCTGCAGCTTCCCGAAGCGGCGGCACTTCAGTTCAAGGTCTTAAAGACAGGGCCTCCCGTCTCATCGCCCCGTGGACGATCTGATTCACTCTCATCTGCTGCTGTATCACACAACGCCGCCGGCACATACATCTCACCCAGGCCCCGTGCCGTCCTGGACTCATCTCTCACCTCACCACACGCCACCATGCTCGGCCCTCAAATCCTCCTCACCTGCTGGGCCGCCTCTGCCGCCCTCGCAGCCCCCGGCCCCGGCCCCGTCCCTGCCGCCGACCCCCTCCCGGCCGTCCCGGACATCACCTCCCTCGACATCCGCGCCCTCCCCGACTCCCCCAGCGGCGGCTACGCCCCTCAAGTCGTCGACTGCCCCTCAACCCGCCCCAGCATCCGCCTCGCCAACACCCTCTCCAGCCAAGAAACCTCCTGGCTCCCTACGCGACGCAACAACACCATCGACCCCCTCCGCGCCCTCCTCACCCGCGCCAACATCCCCAACTTTGACGCCGGCTCTTGGATCGACCGCGTCCGCGACAATGCCACCGCCCTTCCCAACATCGCCATCGCCGTGTCAGGCGGTGGATACCGCGCCCTCATGAACGGTGCTGGCTTCATCTCCGCCGCAGACTCGCGCAATAACGAATCTGGTCCCATCAGCGGCCTCCTCCAGTCCTCAACCTACCTCGCAGGCCTCTCCGGTGGCGGCTGGCTCGTCGGCTCCATCTTTTCCAACAACTTCTCCACCGTCCCCGACCTGCAAGCTGGCTCCTCCGACTCGGCCATCTGGCGCTTCGACCGGTCCATCTTCCGCGGCCCTCAAGAGAGCGGCATCGGCATCCTCAACACCGTCCAGTACTGGACCGAGATCGGTCGCGCTGTCGCCTCCAAGGCTCTCGGGTGGGACACCTCCATCACTGATTTCTGGGGTCGCGCCCTCTCCTATCAACTCGTCAACGAACCCGAAGGTGGACCAGATTACACCTTTTCCTCCATCGCAGACAGCCAATCTTTCACCGACGCGGAAACCCCCTTCCCCATCCTCGTCGCCGACGGCCGCGCCCCGGGTGAGCGCGTCGTCTCCCTCAACGCCACGGTCTACGAATTCAACCCCTACGAGCTCGGCTCCTGGGACCCAACAACCTACGGCTTCGCCCCTCTGCGCTACCTCGCCTCCAACTTCACCAACGGCACAATCGACTCCAACGGCGAATGCGTCCGCGGCTTTGACCAGATCGGGTTTGTAATGGGCACCTCCTCCTCCCTCTTCAACCAATTCCTCCTCGCCAACGTTACCGCCGTCGGCGAAGAGGCCTCCATCCCTACATTTGTCACCAACGCCATCGAAGGCATCCTCGACCGCCTCGACCAGGACGAGAATGACATCGCGCAATACGCTCCCAACCCCTTTTTCGGGTGGAACCCCAACAACAACAGCGTCAACAGCGACCAATTCCAACTCTCCCTCGTCGACGGCGGCGAAGACCTCCAAAACATCCCTCTCCACCCCCTGATCCAACCCTTCCGTGCTGTCGATATCATCTTTGCCGTCGATTCCTCCGCAGATACGACCTTCAGCTGGCCCAACGGCACCGCCCTCCGCGCCACCTACGACCGTGTCGGCACCTCCATCGGAAACAACACCCTCTTCCCTCCCGTCCCCGACGCAGAGACTTTCATCAACTCGGGCCTCAACCGTCGCCCAACCCTCTTTGGCTGCGATCCCGCAAACTTCACCCTCACCGCGGGCCAACAGGTCCCTCCCCTTATCTTCTACATCCCAAACGCCCCTTACACAGCCCACAGCAATGTTTCGACATTCGACCCCTCCTACCCCACCGACGAGCGTGACGCCATCATCCGCAACGGTCTCAACTCTGCCACCCAGGGTAACGGTACCGTTGACGAGGAGTGGCCCGTCTGTGTCGCTTGTGCTATCATGAGCCGTAGCTGGTGGAAGGCCAATGAGACAGCTCCCGAGGCTTGCAACGCCTGTTTCCAGCGATACTGCTGGGATGGTTCTCTGAATGATGCTTCCGTCGCATCCTACGACCCATCGTTCATCATTGGCGCCGACTGGGAGGCCGAAGAGGATGCGGCCGTAACTGTACGGAGTGTCCCCTGGCTGATGACAGCTGGTGTGGCTGTCACTCTGTGCATGTCATTGCTGTAATGATTTACTCATTGGATCGGATCAAAATTGGGCATGATTTTGTACAATAATACCCCCATCACAAGGGAATGGCGTTGGGTTCACTCACTCATTCACACAATAGTTGGCAATAATGAGTCAAGACTTCTTCTTTTCAAGAGCAAAACACTCCAGACGTGACAGTAGCCAGTGAAAGGGGCATTAAGATCACGACAGCAAACCCGCCGTCGATGCCCCTCCCTCTGTCCCTGCCACAAATATTGCTCATCTACTCATAAGGCGCGGAAAGGCACAAACCCTCCCTCGGCTGAAGTGAACCTCATCGCATCATCCATACAAGTCTGGGTATCGCCGACTCGTCTCGCTCCAAAATACCCGCTGTCCCCCTGTCGAGCCAAACGCCAAGACACCACACAAGGCCTCCCCTTCCTCATCGTACCGGGCGATAGGGACCCTCCACCCGGACATCCTTCACGCCGTCCGGCATGTTCCGAAGCCACTCAGTCCAAGCGTCCACGTCGATCGGGTCGTCCTCGAGCCGAAGAGAAAGATGGAGCTGCTGGCCCTCGGTGCCAAAAGGCAGACTCGTCCTGGGTGGGCTGATGTTCATGGGGGCGAGCAGAATCGAAGCCAGGCGCGCGTCGCCGGCCATCTGCATGTGGAGCGGCGAAGGGAAGCTCGACACTGTCTCCCTCTCCGGGTTTCGGTCCTGGATCAGGGTCGGATAGCTCGAGAGCAGCTTCGAATGCAGCTCGGCCGCTGAGAAGGAGGTCGTAAAGCGTTGGGAGGCTCGTGTCCTTAGCAGTTCAGCCAGGATCTTGGTAAAGGTGCTTCTCTCCAGCTCGTTGAAATGCTCCTCCGAGACGGCGGCGGCCACTAACTCAAGAACGCCTTGCTGCCTGACCATCTTGGAAGACGGATAGTACGCAGCATCCATGAGGATGAGGGTGTCGCTGCAAGCCTCCTCGAGCACCTGCTGGATTCCGCTCCATCGAAGTGTCTCGGCCTTTTCCTTGTCCTTCGAGCTGCGGGGCAACCAGTCAATATGTACGTCACATCTCAAAAACCGGGCCGACCTACCTCGCAAGGACCATTTCGCGATTGCCGTCCAGATAGGAGTATCCGTTGTAGTAGACAATCTTGAGCACGTCGCGCTGGTCGCGATCTTCGGAAAAGTCGGTAATCTTCCGAGACAACCACCTCCACGGGCTTTTGCAGGCCTCGGATGTGGAAGGGATGGTTTCGACATGGAACGTATAGTGGTAGAACTGGTCGAGAACATCGGCGAGTTCCGAGACGGCCGACTGAACATGAGGGTCGGCGTCATCCTGCCAGTAGAGCAGGAGCACCTGCACACTGGCATACCTGCTGCGGTGAGGGTTGGCCAGAATCCGGGAGACGTTGGCCTGCAGGTCGGTCTTGAGGGTCTCGATGCCCGGAAGCATGTTAGGCTTGTCGAGCCTCGGTCCGGTGGGAAGAGGAGTGCGAAGGCGCGCATCGCTGAGGCGAGCTTGGCCGGGCTGGCCCATGGGCTGGTCAATGTCCATCTCATTGGGATCGTGGGGGAACACGGCCTTAAGGCTGGCCAGGCCCGAGGGACTCAGCGGTCTCTGGCCCGAAAGTGACGGCGCAATGTCCTGAATGGTTGGGCTGTGGGACCTGTGATACTTCTTGACGGCATCCTCCCAGGTCATGTTGTGATGACTGGGATGGCACTAGGCGCGAGAGGATTCGGGGTTTAGTGGTGTGTAGATGACAGTGGACTCGGGGCAACTCACAGCAACTCTGCGCCTTCGGCAGTCGGGACAGGCACCGAGCTTTCTGATGAGAGCTGCCTTTTCTCTCTGTTGCTGGGACAAAGGGCCGGTTCGCCTCCTGCTCGCGCGAACCCGGTTAGACACGTCGACCCCATCCTTGACATGGAACATAGAAGTCATAGTAGGAGAGGTGTCGGCACTGTACGATGAGTTGCTATTATCCAGGGAGACATTTGTGGCAGCCGAAGCCGTGGTGGCCAGGGTCGAGATGGACGAGTTGGTGTCCTTGCGCAGAGGCGGCGGAGTCGAGGGCAAGGGTGCGGCGAGGGGTGCGCCGACATGAGCGCCAACGTGAGCACCGACGACAGGCGCGCCGATGGGAGTGCCGAGGGGTTCGAAGTGCTGCTGCTGAGGTTGCTGAGGCTGATGCTGCTCGGGCTGGTGAGGTGAGGGCAGCTGCTGAGGCGGGGGCGGCGCGGGCGACATGATGTGATCGTGGTCATGGTCGTGTTCCTGTTCGTGGGTGTGATCATGATCCATCTCATGCCCGATCTTTTCCTGGGACGGCGCGTCCGGCAGCTGAGTCGGCAGTACGTCATGCGACGGCTGGGGAGTCGATGGTTGTTGATGAGGGACTGAGCCGGCGCGCGATCCCTCCTCGACGGAGCTCGCCTTGGGAGGGGCCTCGGCCAGATTCGGGGCCGGATGCATGGTCGTCTCGTCTCAGATGAATACTCGACGACCCATTACGATGCGCAGCAGAGATTGAAAGATTTGAGAGGTGGCGAGATGTGGTGCGTGCCGAATTCCCTCGACGCCTTTGGTTGCTTTAAGCTCAATGCCCCACCGAGACTCACCGACCGCGGAGCTCTGGTGTATAAGAGGAGGGGGTATGAGGAACCGAGTCGGGGCGCGGCGCTGTGCTGGGGCCGATCCGGTCCAAAGGGCGAGTGAGGTGCTGTGGGCGAGTCCAAGTTGTTGTTTGACGCGAGCGAGGGTCGCCGGTCGCGTCGCGTCAAGAGGGGGGAAGCTGCGGTGTTTCGCGGTGAGGAAGGACGAGGTGTCTCGGTATAGACAGGATTTGTTGCGAGCCCTGAGGTGAAGGGCAACAATTGCGAAGGGGAGGTCGAGGCACGGGCTTTGAAAGACCGAGGGCCAAGGTGCACGAATAAAAGAAAAGTACCGCGACGGGGTCGGGATAGTGACGAGAGCCTAGTCGGCAGATCCAGCGAGTAGAAAGACAGGCGCGCCAGCGCCCGGTGCGGAGGTACAAGGCCGCGTCGGCAACATTGAGCAGATGGGCGGGCAGCCGCCTCAGTCAACAAGGGCAGCGGCCAGTGGGCAGGAAAGGACCAGGGCAGGCGCGAGTGCCCCTCCCCGCCTACAAATACGCCAGAGAAGCCTGGGGAGCAAAAGGGAAGGTACCTCTTGCTGATCCCACCCCCCTCCTTACTCGGCTGGGATGGACAGACGCTGAGTGGAGGGAAGGAGGGGCCTGCGAATCGTGCGAGATGCAGACACTCACTGGGCCCTTGCTGCAGTGGCTGCCCAAGGACCAGGTCATCATCGCTCGTCACTCGTCTCGTCTCCAGGTTCAGTCTCTCCTCATCTGCTACTTCTGCTTCCTCCTTCTGGGAAGGTGAGGGGCATCCACAGCGGGGGATGTGCCTGGGCAATGTTTTGGACGGGTCGGGTGGGCCGTGCACCGCCGGTCACCGAAGCCGGAGACGTCAAGACGCCAGCCAGGGCACGAGACGGGGAAGGAAAGGTCCACCTGGGCCTGCCTCCGCAACATCACCCCGTGGCTTCCCACTTGCACCAACACGATGAGACTGAGGGGACAGAGGGGAGGAGCGATGAGAATGGAGTCATAACAGGCAGGGCTGGACCGAGCAGTGGACCCTTTTTGCCTGCTCCAGGTCTGGATGCTTGCACGCGCCCAGGGTCCTCTCCTGCATCGTGTCACCCCCGAGCAACCCCGTCAATTCTCTGATGTCCACGAGACCAGGGGACGCGGACTCGGAGGCACCAAGTGGGATGGGATGGGGTTGGGAATGTCCCTAGGTAAATAACGCCGGGCCCCATTACCTACGTCGGCTCTCGGTCAAGCTGCCCTCCAACACATCCACCTCGTCATCCCTCCGGTCCCTTCACTTGCGGGACTTTGATTAGGATGCGAGGTCAAATTGGGGGTCACTCTCACGCCGCTCTTCCGCTCCGCTCACTGGCTCATGGACCCAGGACCAGCAAGGACCAGCAAGGACAGACACGCCGGACGGATGGATGGGCCCCGGGGTCTCGAAACGTCCTTTTCATCAGACTGGCACCATTGTCGGAAAAGAAATTCTCCCCCTCCCGGACTGCTACCCAAGATCATCAGGCTTCCTCACATACCGGGATAGCACCGCGACCTCATTGATCCGGCTCGCGACACCACGGCGGACCCATGTTGGCATGCACATGCGACATGTACATACAAGTACTATGTGCTTGAGAAGCAACGGCATCCGGCATGATCACTCCCCTCCATCTCGAGGAACCAAGACAGACATGCATGCGTCGAAGACTCGGCGGACGCCATCGGCGGGAGACCGGGCAACTCAAACAATAATCACGGCGGGCCTCTTTCTCCTCCTCCACGTCGCTCCATGTGACTTGACACCCGCTCTCCCGCCCCTCCGGAGCGTCGTGGGGCGCTTGGCCCGGCACCGTCGAATAAATGGTTCCTCCGGGAGTCCCTCGTCCAAGCTCACAAGCGTGGGCGTGGGCGTGCAGCCATGCAACGCAACGTCAAAAGGGGGCCCAACCCAGCGGCCGGACCGCGGGGGGATGGACTCGAATCGACTCGACTCGACGACTCGATGCATCTCGGGGTTGGTTGTGTGTCAATGTGGACGGGTTGGCACCTGTCATCATATCCGAGGAGGGCTCGACTCGGAGCCGGGCCTCGCCCTCACTGCAACAGCCCGTCCGTCTGTTGGTGACCGACGACTTTGCTGCAGAACCCAGCCCAGGTCGCCGGCCGGCATCGCTATTTCTACCTATCACGCCAGTGCTCCGACGCCAAGACACCAAGGCCCGGCCGCCTTGCAAGCCATCCCCAGCAGTGAAGATATCCCCGCTCGGAAGACGTTGACCTCCAGCGCGCAAGGGCACGAATCGGGGGGAGCTCTCCGAGCATTGACCAATCAGAAAACATCAACATATCTGATCCGGCTGTTCATCCCGCTGAATGGCCCAGAGACAGCAAGCAAACTGGTCAGCAGACTGCTGGATTCTGCAAAGAAAACATCAGGGCTTGGGTTGGAAGTACTCTGCCCGACATTGGCTCTCCCTCGACCAAAAACTCCGGCGTTTCTGCAGGCGACCGCTTCGCCGATGACAATCGCGGAAATTCCCGAAAGACGCTTTCTGCAGACTCGGCTGGGGGCTTGCTTGGGGCCTGCTTGGTGGACAGCCTAATCAACAGCGGCATGACAGGCACCTGGTGTGACGTGACAGGACCATGGGGAGCCACAGATGCATGCCTTGCCTTGCGCACGCATGAGCGAGATGAACCCAGGAGAACGGCCCCCTCTTTTGCACAAGAGTCGCTCGCAGTAATTCTCGATTACCCCCCGATAGGTTTTCCCGTCCTCATATGAGCCGAGCCTCCCTCTCGACACTACCAGCAGTGGCGGCCCGTAATTGCCAGGACTGGCTGGCCACACCGGGAAGCTGCGGCAAGCCTCACCGCAAGTCTTCCACCCCCGCGCGGCCGACGCCTTCACACCTGGCCGGCTCCATCTAGGACAGGACTTTGAACCTCATGACCCAGGCAGCCCGCATTGGAGGCATCCACAGTTCGTTCGACCCGTCTTGGAGGGTGGCCGGGCTGATGCCAAGCTCCCCACCGGCCGGCGGTCGGTCTGAATCGGCCAGCCATTGTCAGAGCAGGTCGTCGGAGTCAGAGACAGACACCACACCCTGAGGTTTATTGTCGATTATCACGACGAGAGCAATCTCGTCATGCGGCAAAGCACCTGCAAATAACCGGTCATGGCGCATGTGGACGTGTATATCCCGCTCTGCACCAGTTTGCAATATCAGCCCAACACAATGTAATTGAAATGCTGCGCTCTGGCGAGCGGCGGGATTTCAGCGATTAGCGGCATATGCACGACAGACCTGCGCTTACAGGCTGCCTTCGCGGCGAGGACAGGCATGTCAGTGGTATGGTCTGGCAGGGCAGGACGCCCGCTGGTCGGTTGCCCGCCTCGGGTATGTTAAGCGGCTAATTTGGAGGCTTGCCTGGCTGCTGCATCGTGAGAGAATTCCCGCAACTCTTCAGGCAGAGAGGTCCGCAGGCATTGGGCATCACGGAAAAGAAGGACAATGACATGCGACAAGCACACACACTCGCACTCGCCAACACACCACGCAGTCAGATCAGACGTCTCTGCCCCTCCCCTCCCACCCGAGGGAGATGCGCCCGACACCGAATAGGGCCACCGAGGTCTCACCGCGGCTCGCCACAGCATCACGCCGATCACACCGACAGCCGCTTCTGCAGCATTCTCGGCCGCTTACTTCCGTTGGGCACACCCTCCCCTCTTTTTACAGTAGGTCGCCGTGAGGTCGCCGTGAGGTGGGCAGAGACTCCGCAGAGCACAGAGCACAGAGACCGATCGACCACCCCCTGGGTGTCGTGTCTATCCCCTGGCGGCTGTCGAGTCAGTGAGTGCCGCCTCGATGGGGCAAGGCGCCCCAGCCACTTTGATTCCCAGAGCGAGCCCCCACGGGGCAGTCAACGAAGGGGATGGAGGTTCTCCGGCCTGTCTCTTGTCACTGGCTTGGCTCGGCAAGCTCACCGATGGTTCCGGCACGGCTTGCCACTTGGCCGGCAAGCCCTTGTTTTTATGTGCTAAACTGGCCGATTGGCTGGGAGGCTGGCAGGGTGCCGTGGTCTGTGTGATGTTTCGTGCAGCAGGGCCCTCCGTCGGCCGAATGCACACCGAAGAGATGCCTCGGATGCAGCAGAAATCACGGCCTAAAATGGGGGATCGTCCGGGGAGAAGGTCTGTGGGTGGACAGAGGGTAATGGCAATGCCGGCCGGCTAGCCATTTGGACGTCATGCGCTGGAGAAACAAGATGATGAGGTGATGGAGGTGTCTGTATTGCATTTCCAGTGCAACACTGGAGGGTGACTGGGAATCAGCCCGTGTCACGGGGCCGACCGTCGCTGGTGGTCTTCCTCCGGCTCAACGACTTGGCTCCCGTCCACGAGGCATCACGCAGCCGTCGCGGTTTTGGCAACTCTGCAGACCGCTATGTACGTTCCCCAGCCGCGGCCAAGTCCTGGTCACAACTCTTTGAGCCTGGTCCAGAGGCGTTGCATCACCAGGAACTCGCCGTGTCCCATATCCCATGCCCTGCCTCGAGTACAAGGTATCTATCGGGGAGCTCCTCTATCGTGTCCATTTCGGATGCTGGGAGTGCCATGTGGTCCGTCCAAACGGCGCGGCATGGGGTCCAACCCAGTCCCCTGCGGCGTGTCGTGCTTCTTCTGCTCCATGCTGCTCCTATGCGCTAATGTGAGCCCGAAGAGCCTTGACCGCGTCGCCATCGTGTGCCTTCAGGAGCTCGGTAGCCCTAGGCTTCGTAACCTCGAGTTCTGCGACCTGTGGGAGCAAACGTAAGCGTCAATCAAGTTGTTGTTGAGCTCGGGCACATACTAGGAGGGCAACGTCGGCGGCGTCGACCTTGACGTTGGAGCGCACAGGTAGGGCCTTCTTGTCGGCACTGTCGGCGCCACCGAGGTTTCCCAGGGCCTTCTTGGCAGCCTCTGCGTCGACGGCGTTGCCGGCACCGGCATCGTCACCGTCCTCGAGCGAGGCGAGGGCGGAGGCGGCCTTGCGGTCCTCGGCGGATTTGGCGGCGGGGATCTCGTCCTCGACGTCGCCGGTCGTGGCGCCTTCGACGACGTTGGGGGGCTGCTTCTCGGACATGGCGGGCGGGTGTATCGTGTGGTGGGTGTCGGGGAGCTGGACGCTGGGCTGGGAGCTACACCGATGCTGTTGACGACGATGAGGCACGAGATGGAGATTTTGATGGTGGGGTCAATGCTCTGGCGGGATTGGCGGGGGCGGCAAGCTCCAGGGGCCAATGACGAGAGCTGTCACCCCGCCTTCCACGGTCAGGTACCTGCCGCCACTGCGACAGCTGATTCACCGACGATAGACGGGTACTCGACCGCCCACAGTCGCTTTGTAGCGGCGCAGGTCTCGCGGTATTCCACGCTCCGAGAGAGAGTGCCCAAAATGGCGACGGCACATGGGCTCGTTTAGCGCCGGCGTTGCGTCAGGAAATTTGTTGCTGCTATTCGAGATTGAATCTGGACACATCTTTTGGTGCTTCCTTTGACGTTGAAGTCCCATTAATCCGGTGACTCACTCGTCATTGAGACGGCAGCTACACACGTCCCTTCCAAGCTGGAAGCTACAAACTTCAACTCTCCAGCTTCGTCCCCAACACACATCAGCTCACCCCGCTCACCGTCTCTTCAGAACCGCAATGGCAGCATCATCACCAGACTGGACCCCCGACTCGTGGCGGTCAAAGCCCATCAAGCAGGCACCGCCCTACCCCGACCAGAAGCTCGTGCAAAAGGCAACGGCCGAGCTGTCCCGTCTGCCGCCCATCGTCCATCCCAAGGAGATTGTCGCCCTTAAGCAGCACCTGCGCGATGTGGCCCGCGGTGAGGCTTTCCTCCTGCAAGGCGGCGACTGTGCCGAGCTCTTCTCCTACTGCGAGCAAAACGCCATCGAGTCCAAGATCAAGCTCCTTCTCCAAATGAGTCTGGTGCTCATCTGGGGCGCTGACAAGAAGGTCGTTCGTATCGGACGCATGGCTGGGCAGTACGCAAAGCCAAGGTCCAGTCCGACTGAGATGGTTGATGGCGTGGAGCTGCCTTCGTTCCGTGGCGATATCCTCAACGGCTTCGCTGTTGATGAGAGAGAGATTGACCCCCAGAGATTGGTCAAAGCCTACCACCACTCCTCGGCGACGCTCAACTACATCCGTGCCGCTATTGCCTCGGGCATCGCTGACCTCCATCGCCCGCTGGACTGGGGCCTGGGTCATGTTGGTGATCCCGAGCTGAAGCGCAAATACTCCGAGGCAGTCCTGTCCTTGACAGACATGCTGCGTTTCCTGCACACCATTGGCGCCGACAAGAGTCACAAGCTCGACACGGTCGACCTCTTCACCAGTCACGAGGGTCTACTCCTCGAGTACGAAGAAGCTCTGACCCGTCTTCTCGAAACACCAGTCCCTCAAGACGAACAAGGCCCCTCGTCATCCTTCCACAGCCGTGCAGCACCAGCGACGCGCAAGGAATACTACAACACCTCCGCCCACTTCCTCTGGATCGGTGACCGCACACGACAAATCGACCACGCCCACGTCGAGTTCTTCCGCGGCATCGCCAACCCCATCGGCATCAAAGTCGGTCCCACCACCCCCGTCGACGACCTCCTCGCCTTGCTGCGCACCCTCAACCCGACCCGCGAAGAAGGAAAAATCACCCTCATCACGCGCTACGGTGCCGGAAAAGTCCGCGACCTCCTCCCGGCACACATCCGCGCCGTCGAAGACAGCGAGTACCGCCGCTGCGTGGTCTGGCAATGCGACCCGATGCATGGCAACACCGTGTCAGTAGCGGGAGGGATCAAGACGCGCAAGTTCAAGGATATCTTCGAGGAGCTGCAGGAGACGCTGCGCATTCACAAGGAGCAGGGAAGTTACCTTGGTGGTGTCCACCTGGAACTCACGGGCGATGCGGTGACGGAGTGTCTGGGTGGAAGTGAGAACCTTGCCGAGGGAGACTTGTCGACCAACTATACGAGTTTCTGTGATCCGAGGTTGAATGAGAAGCAGGCGCTGGAGCTGGCGTTCTTGGTGGCGGATCATTACAGGAGTGAGAGGCGGCCGACGGTGTAGGGGGAAGGGAAGTATCGGGGCAAAAGTCTGCTTTGACATGGGATAGGGCTTGCACTTCTGATTCGAAGTGGTCCAGAAAAATGGTGTAGTCAGATACCAAGACGGCAATACTCACTTTCATGGTTCATGGAATGCCTCTCGTCCATGGTGGGTGTGACCATGGTCTGGGAATAGGGGCAACTGATGGCAGTGAAGCCCCTGAGCATGGGGAAGCTTGGGCGGTTATCAGTGGACTCCTCCACTCAACGTCACACTGTCACACTCGCCGTGTCGTACGCAGCAAGAGGAGGCCGGGCGCGATAAGAACGTTGAAGTGCGGGGGCGGGGCACCCGCCGTTGAGCACCTCGTCCTCCCTGAGGTCACTGGAATACGGGGTCGCACCTGCCTCCTCCATTGTGTTGCCTCGCCTTCCTCGAACACGGCGGGAGCTTCAATTCTATCTTTCATTCTCACAAACTCATCATCCCAGGACAGCCTTCAAGATGTTCTTGCTCGACTATCTTCAGCATCGACGCGACTGGTCCGTTCCCTGATCCCGGTGCCATCTGCCTCCCCACTAATACATCACAGCCAGTTCAAGCAGACAGAACGAACAGAGAGAGTCCGCACCCTCACCGCTTCTCTCGGCCCCTACTCCGTCCTGGACCGCCAGATCATCACCAAGCCCATCGAACATCTTGTCAAAGATGTCCAGAATTCCGTCACCAACCCCCTGGACGTCCTCGGCACCTACGGCAGGATCGCCCTCGAGGCCCATCGCAAGACAAACTGCCTGACGGAGATCATGGTCCCATCCGCCGAGACATGGCTCTCTGACGGTTCCATCAACCTCAAAGGCCCTCTTGCTGGTATCCCCATCTCTCTCAAGGATACCATCGTCGTAGGAGGGTACGATACTTCCGTCGGTTTCTCCAGCTTCGTCGGCAACAAGACCCCTCTGGATGGACCTGTCGTGCGTCTTCTCAAGGATGCCGGCGCCGTGCCATATGTCAAGACCAACCTCCCCATCACACTTCTCTCCTTCGAGTCAGCCAACGACGTCTGGGGTCGCTCGACAAACCCCCATAATCCAGCCTATACCCCTGGCGGCTCTACAGGCGGCGAGTCGGCATTGCTCGCTCTCGGCGGCCGTATTGGCATTGGATCAGATGTCGCTGGCAGCGTTCGTGTGCCTGCTCACTTTGCTGGATGCTATGCCCTCCGCTGCTCTGCCGGCCGTTGGCCCAAGGCGGGATTCATGACCAGCATGCCTGGTCAGGAGGGCGTGCCGAGCGTTTACAGCCCCATGGCTCGCACTCTGGATGATTTGACGTACTTCACCCGCGCCATTGTCAAGATGAAGCCATGGAAGTACTGCCATACTGTCCACTCCCTTGAGTGGCGGGATGATGTCGGTGAGGACTTCCTCTCTCCTGACAAGAAGCTGAAGATTGGTGTGATGAGAAGCGATGGCGTTGTCGATCCGAGTCCAGCATGTGCTCGCGCCTTGGAGATGGTGGCTGAGGGTCTGCGGCAAGATGGCCACGAGGTTGTTGATGTCCACCCACCATCGACATACGAGGCCCTCAGGGTTGCGAGCTTGGCGCTCAACGCTGACGGAACGCAGACGTTCCACTCCTTCTTCCGCTGGGGCGAGTGGAATGATCGGGGCGCCGCGCAGATGAGGTTCTACATGACCCTGCCGTCACCCCTGCGCTGGCTCTACTATGCCTGGGTCAAGTATGTGCGGCGGGACGACATATGGGCCGGCCTCGTCCGTGACTGGCGGCCGCAGAGCGCAGCTGAGCAGTGGCAGCTGGTGGCGAAGCGCGAGGCAATCCGGCGAGAGTACTTCGAATGGTGGGAGAGTGCCGGCTTGGACGCTCTCATCACCCCGCCGAACGCGACCCCTGCAGTACCGCACGAGGGCATGAACGATGCTGTCAGCAGCTGCGGGTACACATTCCTCTTCAACCTTGTAGGTCCCCCAATGAGTCTTCATTTCAGCTCCTGACAAGGTTACTAGCTCGACTGGACCGCTGGCGTCTTGCCGGTGACGCATGTGGACAAGGAGCTGGACCAGCTGCCCGGAGACTTTAACCTCCGGAAGCTCAATGGTATCGCCCAAGGGGCGTACAAGCACTACGACGCGGTCGCCATGCACGGACTCCCGGTGGGCGTACAGGTTGTAGGCCAGAGACTGGAGGAAGAGAAGGTGTTGTCCGTTATGAAGAGGATAGAGGATGCCCTGGGGGATGAGAAGTATCAGCTTCTGGAGATGGAGATGCCTGCTTGACCCAAGATCAGGCCTGTCAAACACTGACTCAATGCAATTAAACCCTGCTTCTAAACGCCCAATTATGGCCAAGTCGTTTCCAAAAATGCTCGTGGCGTGGCCGTGCTGCCGTGTAAGTCGCCCATCACCACCGCAAGGTCCGATCTCGGCCCTGATGATGCAGCGGGCATCCTTCCCCACCACTCGACCTCAGCACCAACCTACCACTTCAACATCAACCTGGGGATATAAAAGGAGCCGTAATCATTCAAAAAGTATTCCCAAATCACTCTTAGCTCATCAGGATAAACATAGACTTTTCACAATGGCCGAACAGAAGAAAGATAACTGGTCCACCGAGGTACTTCCCCCTCCTGACTTACAACCCTTGGCATCGGCTCACCATCTCAACAGGAGTACCAGAATGCTGCGGCCTTCGTGCCCAAGCTAGCCACAAAAGTGGTGCAATGGCTTGATGTGCAAAAGGACGATCGCATCTTCGACATTGGCTGCGGCGACGGCGTACTCGATGTCGATTTCGCACATGTCCTCGCCGAGGGCACCGGCTCTCTTCATGGCGTTGACTCGTCAGCCGCGATGATTGAAACATCAAACCGAGTCGTGGGAGGAACCAAGCTGAAAAACTTCAAGTTTGAGAGTAGGTTCTTCTCTCCTTGTCCCGAGTCCCAGCTAACGAGCCAGCCCTCGACGCCAATGCCATCCGTCCCGAGACTCTCCCAAAATTCAACAAGGCTTTCTCCAATGCTGCGCTTCACTGGATCCTCAAGCCCAAGACAGCAGGCGCATTCTTCACCTCGGTCCGCGACGTTCTCGATCCTGGCGGCGTGTTTGTCTTTGAAATGGGCGGACTTGGGAATGTAAGTGAGATGCGCACGGCGCTGATAATGGCGACAGCGAGAAAGATTGGGCTGGAGCGCGCGCTGGCTGTTGACCCCTGGTTCTTCCCCGACGAGACGTGGATGCGGCGCACGCTCGAGGAGGAAGTGGGCGGGTGGAAAGTTGAGCGTGTTGAACGGGAGTGGCGCCCTACAAAGGCGGGGGATACTGGTGTCGAGGGTTGGACGAGGCTCATGGGCAAGGTATTCTTCGATGCGGTGCGGGAGGAAAAGGGCGATGAGGCGGTTGAAGACGCTGTACGCGAGGTCACTGAGGCCCTGCGGTTCGTGTGCGACGATGGGAACGGCGGGGAGATGATTTCATACGTCAGGCTCCGGTGCATTGCGCGCAAGATCTAGGACCTAGCTGTTCTGAAATGCTTGATTCTATATCTCTATGTGCGGCTCGTCTATGAACGGATACATCGCTATGATATGACATTCCCCGCCCCGCCGCTCACAGATGCGACGAACCGAGTCATTTCTTCTCGCCGTTGAGAGCCTCAGCGACAACAGGGTCGTACAGCTCAGCGAGGTACTTCTCCGCATCGAGAGCAGCCATGCAACCCGAGCCGGCGCTGGTAATGGCCTGGCGGTAACGCTTGTCCTGAACATCTCCAGCGGCGAAGACACCCTCAATGTTGGTCAGAGGGGTGCCGGGCTTGGTGACGACGTAGCCCTCGGTGTCGGTGTCGAGCTGACCGGCAACGAGCGAGGTGGCGGGGACGTGGCCGATGGCGTAGAAGAGACCGCAGGCGGCGAGCTCCTCGGTGGCGCCGGTGACGGTATCCTTGACGACGAGGTGGGACATGAGGCCCTTGTCGTCGCCCTTGACCTCGACGGCGCCAGAGTTCCAGCGAACGGTGACCTTGGGGTGGTTGAGGAGACGCTTGGCCATGATGGCCGAGGCGCGGAGGACGTCACGGCGCACAAGGACGGTGACGTGGCTGCCGTACTTTGTCAGGAACAGAGCCTCCTCAGCAGCCGAGTCACCACCACCAACAACGACAAGGTGCTTGTCGCGGTAAATCGGCACAGCGCCATCGCACACGGCGCAGGCGCTGATTCCGCTCTGCCAGTACTTGTCCTCTCCCGGGATGCCGAGACGCTTGGCCGAGGCACCAGTAGCGAGGATAACAGCGTCAGCCGTGTGCTCCTCCTCGGGGGACCATTCGAGGGCGTAGCGGAAAGGCTTCTGGGAGAGATCGAGGCGGGCGACGGTCTCGGTGATGATTTGGGTGCCAAAGTGCTCCGACTGGGCGCGCATCTTGTCCATGAGCTCCTGGCCCATGATACCCGTGGGGAAACCGGGGAAGTTCTCGACGTCGGTGGTTGTCGTCAGCTGGCCGCCGGCGGCGATGCCGTTGGCGAGGAAGCCCTCGTAGAGGACGGGCTTGAGCTCGGCGCGCGCGAGGTAGACGGCCGCCGTATGCGCGGCAGGCCCGGAGCCGATAACTGGAGACCGCAGAGTCAGCTGGTGTCTCCCGAGGACGTCGGAGAGGAGCTCAACATACTAACAACCTTGGAGTGCATCTTCCTAGCTCCTGCGCCCAGTTCGGCGGGTGTCTTTGCCGTGTTCTTTTGAAGTGTTGTCGCGGCGGCTGCTGCTGCTGAGAGACCGCCGAAGCCCGAGCGCAGGGTTCGTCGAAAGGCCGAGGAAAACAGGGTCGCGGAGGTTTCGCTTCGGTCGCCCACGCTGCTAGGTGGAAATGCGTGGGTCGTTGATCGGAGGCGATGAGAAAGAAAAGGGAGAGACGGGAAGGGCGGGCTCGGGAGACGGAAATTGTTGTTTCGGGGTTTGAGACTCGAAGTATGGTCCGGGCTTCGAGGGACGGGAAGGAGGGGCAGGGGTTTTTACTGCGCTGCACCGGGCCTCGGTGTTGCCCCGCGGTCGGCGATTCTGGAATCGGAACTGGAGGGGGATTAGTCAGTGGGACAGGCTGACTAATTTTCCATTTTGCAGTGCCAGGACCTGCTGGTCAGTCACCTTCCTGGGTCCTAGTTCTCTAACGGCTTTTCACCAGGTATGTACACAACCTAGGTATCATGACATAACCCCTATACGTACTCGACTCAAGAGTTCGGAATAGAATAACATGGTGCTGAAGTGTAAAGGCGGGTTCCCTGGCATTTTCTGTATCAGTATCGTGACATGCAAGTAGGTCGGAGAGGTCGCTATGCCCCTTTTGGACTAATTCATTTTCTGAGGCAACCAGCGGCGTCTGTCATTTTCTGTCATTTTCCACTCGACCGCGCAAGATGTTGCCATATCTTTCTGTCATATTTGCCTAACGTCGTTTCTTCGAATCACGCCGCTCCAGCAGACACAGCCCTCACTTGAAGAATGGATTGAGCTGGCCCAGATCAGTCACGTGATGTGATAGCTGCCAAGCAGCCGTGAAGGTCAAAGTGAATTTGTCAATATTCACAAGACCCTGTCCTCAACCAATGCCTCCCCAGCACTCGACCTTTCGTCGTCATCCCCAAGCCCGCAAATGCGCAGAAACTCCTGAAATCGCGGCAGCATGACTTCGTCCTGCGACATCAACTTGTCGCCATCACTGTCACTCCCGCTTCCAAGCCTCAGCTTCTGCTCCACCAGCGGCTGAATACACTTCCGTCCCGCCTTGCGAAAGTGATCTTCACGCTTGTCTCGTCGGACAAACTCGGCCTTGCAACCCCATTCCGTCCCATCGTCCAGCTGTCCGAAGCATGTAAACTTCTTCCCCTCATGTTGGCGCTCGTGTCGCGTGCAGTCGGCGCTCCTCGGGAACGTCTTCTCGCATTGGCCGCACTTGAAAGGCTTCTCGCCGCTGTGGTTGCTCCGTATGTGTCCCTTCAGATTGTGGGCTCTTGTGAAGCTCTTCTCGCATTGAGGACATTTTATCCTCCCCGTTTGGTCTGTTTCCAAGTTCATCTTCTCGAGCTTTGACGCGACAAAGTCCGGGAATGTCGCATCTGGGAGCATGTCGATGCCGTGGAGGTCGTACAAGTGTTTCTTCAGTTCTGCGTCCGTCGCAAAACCAAACTTCGCTTTGTCGCAGTCCAAGTCGAGGCACAGGAATGGCCGGTCGTGCTTGTTAACGTGGCCATCGCGTAGCTTGGCGCTGCTGAAACCCTCGTGGTAATACCGACAGCTCACCCTAGGACACTTGAACCAGGCTTCGCCGTACAGCTCCTTGAGGGACTCCAGCGTTTCCGCAGGCAAGGGAGTCGACTGCAAGCTTTCCAAAACCGACCTGACAGAGGCGACGACCTCCCAGACGCCGATTGCCTCCTTCACAGATGGTGCTTGGTTGTTGAGGTCTAGCTGCCTCCGGGACCAAGCCATAGACTGGAGTATCCTATCAGAGGCACCGTCGGGGAACAATCGAGCCAAGTCTTCCTGCAGCTTCTTAGGTACCGGGAGTCTCTCGCTTGAGGCTGACCAGTGCGTGTCAACAAAAATTGGAAGGGTCTCCCGCAGCTCATCGAGAGACTGCGCATGTTCTTCACTTGTTCCACTTGACTTTGAAGGAATGGCCCCCGCGAGATGCACACTCCAACACGCCGACGCATAGTCAAGAAAAGAGTACGTGCCGGCCAAGAGATCTGCCTGGATTTGGTCGTTGCTCATCTCCAACTTTTCCAATTGAGGCCAGTTGAGGTAGGACATGCTCAAGATGGCCATGGAACAATGAGCTCCGATGGAACTGACAAACTTGCAGCGGAAGAGGTATCTATCAGGACCCGAGTTAGTATCCGTATCCCATAACTTGGCCAATGTAGGCGTGTCACTCACTCGCGAGCTGTTCGATGAATCAACTCAACCACTCCCTTGGAGTCAATCTCAATGAAGGCCGCGAACAAGCTCTTCGGGTCATCTAAAAGCCTTTTGCTCGATTTCAGTGTCTCCTCATCCAAGTCGATGCTGACACCAGCTTGGATTTCTCGCCATTTCAGAGGCCTTGGCGCGCATGCTACCCAACCGAGGACTTTTTGAAGCTGCCTCTTCAGGATTTCTGTCCTCGAGTCCAGCATTCGATGCTTGATCCGGTCGTATCTACGGGTCGATCAGCAGTGAGGGGTTGATCTGGGAACGACGTGACCTACGCTTGATCCAACCCATCCGGGAACACGGAGGGATGGAGCTCCCTATCCAGGTCTTCCCTCGTGGGGAGGTCTGCAAGATACTCAACCATCAGTCTGGCAAAGAGGAACATCCCTGGAGACCGTCAGTACCGCTGCCAAAAACTAAGCCGACACGGTCGAATCTTACCCTGGGCTCTTGCCGTGATGAGGTTGGTGATGTGCGTCCCTCCATCCTGCAGCTTCCCAAACTTCTTTTCCAACCTCTGGTGCCACACAGAGACAAAATTTCTGATATCATTCGATGTGTTTTCGGGGGTGAGCTTGAAGCTGGGAATGCAGCCGAAATCATTCCGAGATACTCCATCATCCTGACTGACGAACAAGCATCTGACGAGGCCCTTTTCGTCAATGGGAAGTAGGTCGATGTACTCCTGAAACCACTCTGCAATCTTGCACCTTTCTTTTCTATCGCATTCATCGATGCCATCAATGATGAGGTACGTTGTTCCGTGCTTTCTCCGGGCATCCAGTGCTAGTCGCAGCAATGCTCTCGCGGTCTCGAGTGTAGGAAGACCGCCCTTTTGGTTCAAGGAGGCTTGCTCGTACATATGAGAAAGAAGTTCAGGCGTGTGAACAAGAAGCTGGGCGAGCATAGATCGCGCCACCGAGACAAATGAGTTTCGGTCGTTGATGCCAAACTTGCAATAGAAGTAAGCTACCACCACATTAGGCTTTGGTGGTAGATTCAAGAGTTCGTCGACTACCATTGACACCAGGATTGTCTTGCCTGTAGCGATGACGTTAGCAATTGTCCGGTCCCATCATGGTAAGTCATTACCAGCTCCAGGAATGCCTGTCATCCACAGCATCGGCGTGCTGCAGAAATCCAGGCTGAACCAGTCCTTGAATCTGGCATCGTCCAGGAGCCATCTTCCAGCGTTCCCGCAAACAGCTCGTTTCTCCCTGTGCGCTTCTTGCTCGCCATCATTGTTAAAGCTGCAGAGCCACTGCCTGACCTCATCTCGCTGCCGGCCCTCTTCCATTTTCATGCTGTACTCAAAGGCGTCCTCCGCTTTCTGGCGCAACACCATCATTTCCTGGAATTCCATGACATTTGCTCGACGATCAAGCAACTGGGAGTGTCTTTCCATGTTCGCCGTCAGGTGCTTAATCTTGGAGGAGAAGCCTCTCCACGTTGCGGACAAGCATTGCTTCCAGACTGGAGCGAGTGGTGTCAGCGTATAGCGAACAGAGAAAGTTGTTGTTGAACATACACCTCTGCTTGAAGTACTTATAAGCCACTCTGTGGAACTCAAGAATGTCGGTGTACATCAGCCCTAGTACTTCTTTCAGGTGTTCATTTGGGGGAAACTCCTCGTAGTCGATCAGAAGAGGCATTCTCTCCCCCATAGCCTGGTATGCGTCGAGCACCGAGTCAAGAGCCTCAAGCTGGGCGCTTGCAGTCTGAAGCAGAATGCGTCGTAAGCAACGAGGATCTTTACTTCCTAAGTAGGTACTTCAACTCACAATCAAGATGAACTTCATCGGGCCCTGCTCAAAAAGTATCCTGGATCAGTGATTCTTCTCCCCAAGAAATGCTGCAAGACTCACCCAAACAAAAGCGACGATGTCAGAAGTGTTTACGAAAGTCTCAATGACTTTTCCATATTTCTCCATGGCGATCAAGAAAGGGCTGAGCCTGCTCATGTACCTCATGCTCCGTCGCTTGACTTGTTCTTGCTGGATTTGATCGATGACCTGTTGCAAAGTTGAGGGAGTAATACTCTTGAAATAGTCTTGATCTGCCTGACTGAGATCTGCATTCTGGATGAAGTTGCTTCGAGCCGCAGTAAAGATTGCAGTGGCCATTTTGAGCGGCAAGTGGTAGGCAGCGACGGCAGCGACGAAACGACCGCCTCGTCGCAATTCACTGAGATAGGTGTTGCGCTCTCAAGCAAAGATGAAATTTTGAAGAACAAATGGATGATAGCCAGTTTCCAGCAGGCGTGTTGGGCGGTGTGATAGATAGGTCTGTTCAAACTGCACCTGGCATCAGATCAGGCAGGCATGGCTTCATCATGCCTTGTCCAGGCACATAAGCAACTTGAAAGGATTGACGAAGAGGCAGCAAGGTTGACTGCGAACTGCCTTTCAGTGTGCCTTCCGGTCTTCACCGACGAATGCATTGGGAAGTGGCGGTGTCGGAGGCGGAGCTGTGCGACACACCTCATGCATGCACCACGCCCCAACTATTCCTTGGCAGCCCGTCATCACGCTCTGTTGCTCAACGAACTTTTCGGCAAGAAGCAGCAATTAAACTTATTCGAATAAACAGCCATATATTGGTCAGTGTCTTGAGCATCTTACAGACACGACCGACCTTCCTTGATACTGCCGCTGCGGCGATGTCAACATGACCCTACTTCCTGCCCCTCACGAAGGAACAGCGACGCTGAAGCCAGGCTCTGAACTAGCAAGCCAGAAACGCCAATTGGAAACCGAAAATCATCTTTCATGCTTTTCAGACTTCCAAAGGGACAGGAGAACACGGGTCCTGCTCAGAGAAATCTCGGGCTGTAACTCCAGATCAGAAACTCCGTCATCGAGCGCTTCGAGCCCTCCAACTTCCAAAGAAAGTAATCTCTCGACGTACTTTCGAAGAGAGGATGGAAACTCTGCTACAGCATCTTTCATTGATACAGGCCCTGATGAGACTGTCTGTTTCGGGGCGGTAGGCTTTCCCACCCCCTCGGTCAATCCATTGGCTCATCGATCTAGCTTCCCAGCATCACAACGCAGGTTGCGGCGGTCAAACAGCCCGACAGTCTACAGTTTCGGCATGTAGGAAAGGCTATTGACAATTTGGTAGAGCTCAACCTTGTCATGCTCGAAGAAACGGGCGAGATCCGCTCAGATGACGGCGTTACACTGGCTCAAGTCAGCACAAAAACGCACCTAGCCCTCCGCCGCCTGTCGCACCAACATGGTGCCAATTTCCTTCCACTTATTAACGAAGGAGAGCTCCGTGAAAAACTTCGGGACGCACTGTCGTCGTCGCAAAAGTCGACCCAAGACAAAGTCGTCTGCAGTATGGAGCTACTGGTATCCGGTCACAGGCAAATGTCTGGTCAGATCGCCAAGGTACTCGCAGAGTTCAAGCTCTTTCTTCAAAACCCGCTTCCTTATACAACATTGCTGTCTTACGAGAACCCTCAGTACCTGAAGCTACAGGGAAATTTCATGTCAACTGGGCTTGATCTGCCTCCACTCTCCGGCGAGTGGGCGCAGGTACTAGATGATGACGTGGCCCCACAGGGTGATGCCATCAAAGGTTCTCGCCACAGGCAAACCGATGTACAGAAAGTACTGGATAGCATACCTGCCATAGAGGGCTTGAGAACAGTCGAGACGGATGGAAGGGTCAGAACAAACCTTCTCAGGTGAGTCAAGCTACGCAATGATAGAGTGAATACCCGCCAACATAGTTGAAGCTCACGCTCCCCATAGCCACCAGAAGCAAGGTGTTGACTTCATCACTCGGCGCGAAACCAGAAACGACTTTGGCTCCGGTTTGTGGAAGTTGGATCTTGCTTCGTCGTCCTTTGAGCATGTCGGGTAAGTTGAAGTCGTCGTCTAAAACAACCCTGTCCTGGGCTTGCGGGATCTAATATCGTCACTGATCTTAGATTCCGACATCGCATTACTGGTGCGAGACGACCACAGCCTGAAGACTTTCCTGGAGGTCTCCTTGCGGACGACATGGGCCTTGGAAAGACCTTGATGATGATATCTTCGATTGTCGCAACGCTGGATAATGCACTGCATCACGCATATTCTCAGCGCCCTTCAACTTCACGTGCCTCTGTTCCAGTCATGTCGACGCTTGTTCTCGTCCCCTCGGTCGGTGAGTTGTTGAAATTGGCGAGATCATTGATTCAAAGGCTGATAACATGTGCAGCCCTCATGGACATGTGGGAGAGTCAAATCGAACAGTGTGTTGCGACTTGTGCCACACGCCTCGGCATCAGCTAACAAGTACAGCCACGTGTTGCCTGGCACACTCTCCATCTATCGATATCACGGACAAGGAAGACGTCTGGATCCTTCTTCCCCTCTGCCATACCACGTGGTCTTTTCGACATACGCTACCGTGGCATCCGACTTCAGTCGAGGCGGAGGCGTCCTCAGCAAATTTCAGTGGTATCGGTTGATTCTTGACGAAGGTATGCGCTAAGGGCACCATATGGACCAGTTGTTGACATTGATGCAGCCCACGTCATTCGTAACTGGACCACGCAGCAGTTTGGGGCTGTCAATGACCTCGTTGCAAACATTCGCTGGTGCATGACGGGGACTCCGATCCAGAATACAGTCGATGACCTAGGATCTCTGATCAAGTTCCTTCGCGTCCCTTCTCTTTCGGATTCGTCCAGCTTTCGAAAACACATCAGCGGAACACAGAAAGGGGGTCACAGGTTCTCAACGCCCAGCCCCGAAAACCTTAGACTCCTCTTGGGATCGATGTGCCTGCGCCGGGGGAAATCAGTCCTTTCGCTGCCAGGTGTAACAGAGCATAGGCACGCCGTGTCCTTCTCCGGTCTCGAGAAGGTGGCATACCGTGGACTCGTCGAGGCTTGCGATCGATCGATAGCAGCGGCCATCAGCGGCCACCATGAAAAGCAGACATACAAGACTGTCTTGGCGGGTTTGTTACGCCAACGTTTGTTTTGCAATGTTGGCCTAGAGGCACGCACAAGCCAGAGCGCAGTTAGCTATGACGGCATGTCTGAGGTGGACCAAGTCATCAGTATCCTGCAGCAGGGAGGGGGTGCGACATGTGTGAGCTGTCACGCAGATGTTCTAGGGCTGGATGAGCCTGACTCATCTGAAGATGCGAAGCCGCGACTAAGCCACTGTCACCGGCTGATCTGCGGGGAGTGCGTCCAAGAGTTGCCAAGGGGGCAAGATAATAGGAAGTGTCCAGCATGCAATGAGGTCCACGACGGAGACATCTTTCTCGACTGCAACATGCAGGCCAGCACCCCGGGTCGAGGCTCGATGACTGTCTCACCCATTGGCAGACAAAATGAATGGCCATCCAAGCTGCTGGTCCTCGGTAGGGACCTTGAAGAGCATCTCAAGAGCGACAAAAGGTACGTTGTCAAATCGTCTCCCATGACCACGAGTCTCGATGGGCGCGGCAATCAATGGCTGACCGCTCTCATAGTATCGTCTTCTCGTTCTGGCGACAGAGCCTCGACGTGCTTGGTCGGCTATTGGCCGAAAGGGGGATTCCCTTCTACCGCGTCGACGGTATGCTCAAGCCTGAGAGAAGGCGAGAGGTTCTGCGTGTGTTCCGCTCGCCTGACTCCGCGCGAGTTCTACTCATGACTCTGGGAACAGGGTCTGTAGGGTGAGTCGCGGGGTTGCTTTGAAGAGACTGGGATTGAGTTGAGGACAAGAACTGACTTCGAGCAGCCTGAACGACCTGGATGTTGCTAGCCGACTACACTTCATGGAGCCACAATGGAACCCGGCCGTGGAAAGCCAAGCCGTTGGCCGCCTCCTCCGGCTGGGACAGGAGAAGCAAGTGTGCATTGTCCGATACGTGGTGAAGGACTCCATCGAGGAGGTGAGTGTCCACTGCGCGCTGAGAATGGCGATTGTACTGATTGGATCGACACTGTGATCAGAAGGTGGAAAGTCAGCAGATCACGAAAATTCGCCTGGCTTCAGCGGGTGGTCTTCACTCAGCCCGTGGCGAGAGTGGCATGCGAAATGAGCAGCTAAAGGAGCTTCAGAAAGCTCTCCATGACTGACAATTGACTTCGTGTGTATGCATGGGTTGTGGATTTGAGGCACCCTTTGGATGGGTTTTGTCGAGTTTATCAGTTCCAAGCATCGTGAACAGTGGAACCTCTGTAATCGTGGGCTGGCTAGTTTTTGTTTTTAATCTTCTTTCTAACAAGTGTTGAAGAACGACTGTACTGACGCTGTGTAAGATTGAAAAGTTAGATTCTATTGGATGGGGCGCAGGTGAGGTGCCTCACGCCGACACACGTGGGTATACCAATCAGCGTCGAATGTGCAAAACCTGGAACAGTACTCCATGTAGATAGGCTGATAGGTAGGTAGGTTCGTATGTACCTTACCTAGGTGAAGATCACGTGCACTACTCGTAGCTGTGCTTTCCTTCCGTCGACTAAGGGCTGTGCACCACGCCCTCTGTGGTTGGTCGTATGTGCCCCACTCATGATGGCCCCCAAAAGATTCACCGGCCTCAGAGTCCTAGAGGCACAGCCTCCCCGGCTTGATGCCTACACGAAGGTTTAGCGCACAGCCTCATGCTGCCGTCCTACCAGCACAGCCTCATGTGCCCTGCACCACGGTAACACGTACCTCCTTGGCCTCAAAGTTGACCAAGACTTTGGACTCTCAAGACCCTCCATTGCCAATCCGGCATCCTTCCCAGTATCATCCCCCCTTCAGTATCGGATATTTGCAGAACGCCGAGGGAATCCAAATTACGATGAGCGCCTTCAGGGGAATCATGCAACGCAAACGCACCTCGGACGACAAACGCTGCGATTGCGATACCCAAGGTTCAATAGCCTGGCGACTCGGAGGCAGTGTACCGAGCCCCCCGCCTGCAGCTCGCCAAACATCCGAGCACTCCGCTACACCTGCGCGCCCAAAAGCAACGATCCCTCTCCCCTCCATACAAACCCCGGACCAGTGCAATCAACCCTCCTTTAGCTTGTCTTTTCATCGCAAGGATGTTTACTTTCCAAACGGCGCTACTAGTAAGTTCGCGTCGCGTTGGACGCGTTACTTAGCGGGGACAATGTCGCGTCAGGAATGACCAACCCCGGAGGTCCCTGCCTCTCCGAGGTCCAGAGAGCTGGGCTTTTAACGCGTCATGCCCCGTATCTCCTCGAGGACCCCCTCTTCGTCAAACTTGACCTTCGCCAATTGCTTCCACTCACGTCTCTCATCAATACTCTTCCAAACCCACACTTCAATTCAATCTACCTACTAGCCCACAATGCCTCCCATCCGCAAGTCAGCCCACGCGTCGACGTCTACCAGGCAGGCGGCGATCGGCGAGTTCTTCGTCAAGAGATCTGGCCTCGCGCCGCCCTCTCGTCTCCAAGTCCCGACTGCCAAAGCGGGAGCCCCAGCCCGTCGAACCCGAGGTGATCCTCATTGAAGAAGAACCCCTCAACGAAGAGGACGAAGAAGAAGACAGTGTGGACGACGAAGAAGCCTACAGCGAAGAAGACGAAGAAGCCTACAGCGAAGACGACGAAGAAGCCTCCGACAGGAGGACCCTGCCCCAGAATCCGTCGAAGAGATCAAGTTCCCGCGATACCCCGTCATCAAGGGCGAGAAAGAGGCCAACTTCCGAGACGACAGGACCGACTGGGACGGCAAATACTACATGATCATCGGCACCTCAACCTCGGCAATTCCTGCGTCGTCACCGATAAGATCCTCAACCAGATCTCCGCCTTCGACCCAAAGATCTGCAAGAGCATCGCCCGCTTCACCTTTGACTACAGCGACGTCAGCTACGAAGCACACAACGGCGCCAGAGGAGTCACCGACGCCAGCATCATCCGCCTCGCACAATCCTGCCCCAATCACACACTTCCTCCTCCCCAACGTGGGGCACGGTGTCACCGATGCCGCTCTCATCGCCCTCACCCAGCACTGCCCCAAGCTGGCCGAGGTCTATCTCACCGGCGCCAAGTGAGACGGCCGCGCCTTTGAAACTCTCCTCGCCAACCCGGAACTATGCCCCAAGCTCAAGAGGCTTCACCTTCACAACATTGCCGAGAACAAGGAGGCCATGAAGCCGCTCCGGGAGGCCAGCAAGGCCCGTCCCGACCTTATCATATACATGGTCAGCAAGTCGGAGGAGAAGCATTATGGTGACTGGGAAATGGTCACACACACCGACGTGTACTTCAAGGGGAGGAAGTGCCCTGATGGGAAGTTGCCTAAGAAGAAGCGCACGTACAACCCTCCTAATGGCGGCTTCGGCGGCTACGACAGGTACGCGGCTAAGCAATACTATCGCAGGGAGCTTGGCAAGGCGCTTGCAACGATGAGGAGATGGTGAGCATTCTGGCGAAGGTACCCGCAGGTGGTGAGAGGTTTGCACTACAACGTTTTGGGTATTTTGGAAAAGGTAGCGAGCGTTCCAAGGTAGGTAGCCAGGTAGGTAGGTAGTTCTTTGTGATTTGTGGGGGGAGATTCTTGGGAGGGTCGTCATCCGACGAGTGCCTCTTGATGCAATGACACGGCCATCCGGTCGTCTCGGTCCACGTGATGATTCCAGCGCAGCCCATCTTGTTGAATCACCATGTTCTCCTCGACGTGCATCCCACGACGCCCACTTTATCAAGAGTCTCGCACAACCGTTCTGCCGGCCATGTCATCCATCCACTTGTTGTCCAAGAGTATTCACGGAGGACCAGTTAATCAGCTTGCAAAAATGAAGCCATCACCATCTCGGGACAACGGGCAAAAAGAAACAGCTGACGAGAGTGGGATTCGAACCCACGCCTGTGAAGACTAGTAATGATCCCCGAAGGGGTCGGATTTCAGTAACCTGAAACTAGCGCCTTAGACCACTCGGCCATCTCGCCTGGTTGATTGATGAAAATACATCTCAGTGGAGGCATTGTAAAGCCTGCAGGAGAAGTGTGGTGACCTGAAGAGAATCCTGCGCTGGCGGTGGGGGTTCCCGTGTGAAAAACTCCGCTGGCCGAGTCATCGTGGGTGGAAAAAAGGGGCCGTCAAACGGGATGTCGTGGGGCTAAATTCGGTGGGGGTTCGGGGTCAACTCCGGCTTCGTCCTAGTACATCTACCGCTCCCCATCCGCACTACCATCCCTCTTCCCGAACCGCGCCCCAAACCCGCCCAGATCCCTCTTGAAGAACTTTCCAAAGTTCTTCAAATTCTCATTCATCGCCTTCTCGGCCGCCACAGCTCCTCCTGCAACTGTGCCTCCCGCCCCGCCGCCAGTCTGTCCCAGATCCCTCGCCGCGCTGAGCAGCTTCTCCCCCAGACTCGTCGCGTCAAACTTGCCCTGCAGACCTGCAATGGCGCTCGCACCGCTACCAGCAGCTGACAGCGCTGAGCTGGCCGAGTTGATGGACGCGATCGCTACTGTTCCGCCTGCAGCTCCGGCTCCGACACCGGCTCCCGTAGACCCGATGCCCTGGCTTGCTAGCAGCGGCGTAAGCAAGGGACTGCTCTGCACGAGTTTGCCCTCGTTGGCTTTGCTGTCGCGGTGAATCGCAAAAAGTTCCATCAAGTGCGCCTGGTCCTGCTTGCGAACGCCCTTGAGGTCCAGGATCTTGCGGAAGTTGGTGTCGGATCGGTCGGCGATGTGAATCAGGTATGCCTGCACGAGGCCCTCTGGCGGCGAGGGTCGGACTTGCAGCGTCTTGAGCAGCGGGTCGATACGGCCCATGGTTTGTGCCACGCGCTTGACGAACCCTGCTGGCGGGGGGTGCGGCTCAGATGTCTTGTTGTGGAATGACAGCAGGTTCTCAAACGCCTTGGTCAGGACGTACTTGTCCAGGAGCATCTGAACAGTTAGCATGTGTCTTCAGAGCGGTCAAGGTTAAGTCGACTCACCTGCTCTGCCGCCACCTCGGTCACAGGCCTACACTGCACAATAGATCCGATGTAGGCCCCTGCGAGGTGGTCCACGAGGTTGTCACAGAATGCTCGCGCGTACTGCTGCTTGACGACAATCCCCAGGATATCCTCGGCCTTGCCGTTGACCGCCTTGACCACCTCACCCACATACGAGCTCTGGTCACCCACACTCTCCATGGTGCCCCAGCTTGTATTGCGCATCTCCTTCCACGCGCTCTCGCACTCCCGCTCTACGCTGCGAACGAGGGCGAGCACCGCCGCGCTGGCCACCCCGAGAAACGCATCTGCCTGCGATGACAGGTCGACCCGGTCACGGAACTCGGCGTCGATACGCTTCTTGATGTTGTCCTCGAGTTGCGTGGCGTTGGTCGACCAAAAGTCGGCCGTGTTGAGCACCAGTACAATATCGTGAAGCGGGGGGCCTTGCGTGCCACCGCGCTGCAGGAAGAAGAGCAGAACCTGCTGTGCGTATTCGTCGAGGTACTTGGCCAGTGTCCGCGCGAGGTCCAGTAGCCGGTCGCTGGTCGAGAGTTTGGCGCACTGGGATAGCGTGAGCTTGTAAAAGTGGAACAGCTCAATGGCCGAGGGAATGACAGCTTGTGGTGAAAACTCCTCGTCGTCGGCGATTAGCGGTTGGCCGCGGTACTTTGGAATCATGGAAGCCAGCTGGCGGTCCTGGTTCTCAACCCAGAGACTCAGGTAAGGCTCAAAAGCAGCTGAGATGGAGCCGTGGAAGGCCGAGGCGCGGTCATCGGCCGAGCTCAGTGTGTCGATACTGGCACGCGGCTCGCTTGCAAAGCGGCGTTCTAGGCCGTGCTCAAAGTCAAGCGTCTCCTGCAGACAGCTCAACAGCAGGTTGACGTCGAGCTTGAGCCCATCGGTACGACGCATGCTCTTCTCAAGGATACCCTTGAAGTCCTCGCGCGTGCCGTCGCAGAACGCCATGGCCAGCATCTCGTTGACGCGCCAGTGCGGCGGGAAGATCATGGCATGCTCGTCCTCGTGGGTCTTGAGGGTACGCTTGAACCACGAGTAGCGCCGACCAATATTGTCAAGACTGCCAGCCTCGTCATTGCCGCGGAAGACGGATCGGTACTCGCGCAGCTCCGTGTTGACGTACCACGTCACAAGCCGCGAGCGTGCGTGATCGCCCAGAGCATCCATGACCTGGCAGGCCTCGACGAGGGTACCGCGGCGCGCCGACACCTCGCCGGTGGCAAAGGCCATCTCAAAGTCCTCGCACACCTGCTCGAGCAAAGTGCGCTGCAGCTCGGCCACGCCTCGACTCAGGGTTGCAATCTGCTCAATGCTGCGATAGCTGTTGAAGTGCTTCATCAGCTGCAACACAGCCTGCAGCAGACTGGCGCACTCGCGGTACTGCCGTGTCCGCGCCAGCCCCCGCAGCTGCTCGTAGGCCGTCGTGAGCATCTGCAGACGCTTGAGGGCCGTCATGCTGAGTGTGAGGTTGCGCTTTGTTCCATCGAGGCGTTTGATGTCGGCCGTCATGGACGTGATGTTCTGCTCCGTCTCGATGGCGCGGGAGCGCACCGTCTCGATCTTTCGGAAGAGCTGGGCGAGCTCAGCCTGGGCCGACTGCATGCGCTCGAGGCTCGAGTCGGGGCCGTAGGCCTGGGCTGCCTCTAGCGAGGCTATCTCGGCAGATACATCGCCCTGGTGGTTCTGGAGCGTCTGCGACACGCGGCCGACGGATGACACGGTCGAGGGGTGGGAGAAGAGGTGGTTGAGGTGTGCGATCGGGTCGTAGTCGACTGTGGCCGTGTGTGTTAGCTGGGAGTGACATGTGGAGGGAGCATTGGGTGGAAGTACCTGCGTCGAGGGCTGATGGGGACTCGATTGCGGCGGCGGGCATCTTGCGGCTTTCGGATGCGTGTCCCTTTGCTGGGATCGTGGTTTGGAAATGCGATGTCACTGTCTGAAAGGGGTCGCAGCAGCTCAGAGTCCACCGCAGATCCGGAGCTTGCCTTATCGATAAGATATGGAGTGAGATATGTGGGGCGGTCGCGACAGCTTCAACCTTGACACAGTGGAAATGGACACTGAATTCATGAATAAGTCCTACCGAATCATGTCTCCTAGGTACTCAAAACTTCCTTTCACCCGGCGCGAACTGGATCAATCTAGTCTCCTCGGCCCTTCCAACCCCTAAAAGAGGTTTTCCCTCGCCGGTGAGATCCGTGTACCCATACCTCACCCTTTGGCCTTTGAGCATCCGCGAAATGTCCAGTCCTGCCATCCGCCCCATGTCAGGGGGAAGATCGATGAACTTTGAGTCTCGCAGTACGGTTGAGGCAAACCCAAGAACCTCCGGTCCCACGGTCATATGGCGAAACACAACGCTTAGCACCCCTGCCACGAATAAAACGTCGCAGCAGACGATGCCCAGAGTGATCCAGCCAGGCGACATGTGGTAGACCTTGGTCGAGAAGAAGTTGATGGCGGGTACCGTCACGTTCTGGGCAGCCCATTCCGAGGACATGCCGGAGGTTGCCCTGAGCTTCAACTGGTTGGCCAGGATGTACGTGTTCATGATCTGACTGAGGCGTTGACTGAACATGTACAGATTGAAATCCAGACTGAGATCACCATAAAGATTGGCCTTCGTGGAGATTGGAGCGGAAACGTTGGGCAACAACGGATCTTGGAGGTATTGCGGGAGAATATCGCTGCCGCTGATAGTCGACATAGAACGGGGGAGGTAGTAGGATATAAAAGACCAGACCTGGGGAAAGGACAGGTGCGAAATGCGCTCGTCTGGGTGCGATGCCTGCGAGGCCCGCTGCTCTGTGACTTCACATTGTATCGGGGCGATCGGGTTCTCTTCCCAGCGCTCGCACGTTACGCGCGACTCTACATAACGCTGTAGTATGTCGCACTGCACTTCGAGGACATATCGCAAGCCGCCAGAGTAGTAGGTATCGTGGAACAAGAGTTGCGCCTGCTCGACTTCGATGTCCGTCTCGGCCTGTAACCTTGTTGGATCCAATAGCCACGCCAAGGCATCCTGGTCCTCGCCGTACGGTGATGAAAGGTTGTTGAGCTTCAAGCCAGTAGCATCGAGGAAGCGAGAGCTCTGCTCGGTTCGGTTGACCCAATCTTGATCGAGGAATCTGTTGACTGCAAATCGGGTCCTGTTTTTGTTGCCGTCACTGCTCCCCTGCCACGTACCGTTGGCCACATTAGCGGGTATCAGTTGCAAGTTGTCGCTGTCGGTGACAGCATCGTCCCAGTGCCATGCAATCTCAGTGCTGTTCCACGAGTCTTCCCGCTGCTGCGTTTGATTGAAGCATTGGAGTTCAATATACGCAGACTCAATCGAGAAGTTCGCATTGCCCACCGGAATGTCACCCAGCGGAATGCCGATTAGCGATGAATGTCTTTCGAGTTGGAGGCCGCCGTTGTAATCCATGACTTGCCACTCAGCACGCGACTTGTCTGAACCAAGTAGGAATGGTATCTTGACGTTGCCCCAGAGGTCCGTGGGCCCTCTCTTCGCAATTGGCGATGAGAGCACGGATGCGCCGAGGAGGAAGTCTACTGTTTGGGTGAAGTCGTCGTGGCTAGAGTTCATGCGTGTCTTGTACACCCCGCTCCAGTGACGGTTGTCGAATTGTATAATCTCAGTGGGCTCGACACGCAGCTTCTGCCGGGAGCCTAAAACACGAAGGATGGATTGAGAGCCAAGTGGCGACAGAGCCCATACGAATAGAAGCATAGCGCTGAGGAAGTTTATGTTGCGAAGGTGCACGAGCGTGGTCACAGCGGCGCCGACACTGCGACTGCCCAGAATCTGTTCGAGCGTGTCGATGACCACGCCCTGCTCCAGGCACAAGCGGGCTGCCTCGTACATTGTGCGGCCCATGATGGCGGCAAAAGTGATGGGGAAGACGGTGGCTAACTAGCAGCAGGCGTCAGACGGTTGATGCTAGCAAGAGGTCCAGTGCTTCTCTTATGCGCATAATCACGCGCCAGCTATACGTACCACGTTGGAGGCATTCAGCCACATATCGTAGTATTTAGGGTCGATACTTTGGCCATCGCGACGGTCCAGCGCGATGAAGAACCCTAGGACGAGGAGTGGAACAGTGCCGGCTCCGAAATCTGCAAGAAGCTTCCATGCGTCCCACCTCTCGTTGAATGGCGGCTCATCCGTGATTTCAACGTCCGTGGATGCTGTTTCCGTCGACAATAACTGGTCGTGATCTGTCTGTGTACTGCGTCGCTCCATGATTTGGGTCGTGGTGTCGAGAAAGTCTCAATAGTGAAGAAGCGACATGTGTAGGTGGAGATGTTTTTTTGGGCTTCATGAAGACGGAACCGCCCAGGTTGAGGAAATTCGTCTTTTGGCCAAATAAATAGAAGCCCATTACGCAACAAGGCAGATTCGAGGCGTGGTTACACAAATCCCCCAGACGCGGCCTCATAGGCCAGGGAGAACACACGCCTGCAGCCACGCGCTTGTCGCCGCTCTTCCATTGGTAGCCTGGTGAAGGCATTGCGCGTAAACCGGGCTTCGACGACGTGATGTTTGCTGCGGCTTGTGCGAGGCGCTAGTTGTTCTATTCCGGTATTTCAAGGCGTCTATTGATGGTGGTGAGCAGGTGGTGGCGGTTAGTGAAAGATGGAGATGTGTTGGTCATGGTGCTTAGCAGATGTACCCCAAGATTTGCCTTCAGGGTCTTATCCGAACTTTATTTGTGGCCAGCTGGAGTGCAGGCGGCAGGCAATTGAGTTGCTTCCCTCCCATCAAGCCAGCAAGCAAGAACCATCACCATCACATCTCGACTCTGAATTCCATCTCAAAATTACCAAGCCTTTCTATCCACGCTACCCTCAGCCTTCGCATCATCCACCATACCATTCCCCCTCCACACACCGAGATCAAATGACAAAACAACCCTGCACTCAATCTCCACCGTTCCAACGGCCGTCTCAGGCCTTTAGCCGCAACTCCTTGGCCCGTCTTCCAGATTGACCACATCCCATCTTCATCTCCTCTGCCTTGATAATCGCCTCGGACTTCCACCGCAAACAACAAGAACCAGTCTTTCTGTTCTTCCGATATTCCGAGGACCGCAAAACCCCCAGTTTCCCCGTCCAACCCTGCACACCGGCCTCATGAACCTCCCGACTACAACCCCAACATCCTCCTCCTCCTCCTGCCGGAGTCGGTCCCCTACGCCCGGTCGGCTTTCGGCCCCAACCCACCGCGACAGTCACCCCAGCCGGCCGGCGTCATATCACGGCCCTCCGGCATGCACCTCACCTCCACCAAAAGGATCCCTCACCCTCACTACCACATGCCTGAAAGCAGCACCTACTACGACCGACTTGCCCTTTTCGAATCCTCATCTGCAAGCAAAAGAACCAATTCTGCCCCCGGAGCGGCCCTATTTCGATCATTCCCCGACAAACATTGGAAGAAGAGGGGGGCATAACACGCCTCTTAATGCCCGGGGTACTAACAAGACGTCCTTCCTCCTCGGCCACTACCAAGTCCCCGCGTTCTTGTATGACGACGAACCACTATTCCTTCTGCCCATATCGCGTTGACGTCGCTTCACGCAAAAAGACCGGAATGTTTCAACCCACCGCGCCTAACCCATCGGCAGATGGAACTGCGGCGGCACATCTTGCGAATGAAACCCCACCCTCCCCCTGTTCGGGACAATCGCGCAGAAAAAAAAGGCACGTCGCAATCGGCCCGGGGTTGCAACACCGCCAAGTCGGCGAAAACAGTCACCCGCATACTCGTACAAGGCAGCCGCATCTATCCTGCCGAAGGTATCCCGCCGAACCGAACGTCTCCTCCCCACTGCTTCATGCAAACAAAGTCCCATTTCTTATCACTCCCGTCTCCCTCGGCATGCCCGAGAGGACGAAAGCCCCGGCACGGCTCACTCCCAAATCAGGGCTTAACACTCGAACATTATCGTCATCGCCCATCGCACGAGCCCTTCGAGGCAGCAGCGGCCGGCGGACAAGACCCGGCGGCCCGGAGCTCACCTCTTCCCCGTCCATCGTCTCACCTCAAAAACCAGACGGCTTCTTCCATCCACCCAAAAAGTTAAGATGACGCGAACCACCGCGCCATCAGCCCTGGGAATTAAACCACAAAACAAAATAAAAAAGGGCAGACAAAGTCTTGCACAGCACCAAACCCCCCTTCCCCGGACACGCGCCGTTTAAACCTCCCCGGTTGCCCGCCGACGGCATTCTTCTGCCCGCCGTGCCCACGGAGCTGCACTTCCCTCTGCGGCAGGCGTTGGAGGCGCCCAACGCCCGTGCGAAAAGCCTCCCGACAGGGGCCCCGGTCACATAATCATTCTAGATGCAAGGTACCGGGATGATCTGCAGGTCTGTTCGGAAGCCTGTTCCGCGCATCCAGCGGGGGGTGCCGGCTGCATCTCATCACCACAAGCAGCCCCCGGCTCCCAGCGCATCCCGTGGCAGGCAAGTGTCTGTGTCTGTAACTGTGCCTCTTCAGGCCTCAATGCCGGCCGGCAGCTTCCATTTGGGAAAGAAAACCTCATGCAACCCGTTCCCATCGCTCCAAACTCCCGTGTCTAAATGTTTGCCCCAATCCCTCCGTCTACTTTCTATGGTCATAATGTCGCGACTCTCCCTGACATGTGATTGCGGTAATGCAAAGGCCGTGATGGTATCGTGTCATTTCCGCCCCGTCCGTCCGTCCGTCTCTTCTTCTCATCACCCCTGTTTTTTTCGTGTCCTCTGTCCGTCCGCCGCCCCCTCCCCCGCCGGCACCCGCCGGTTCGTGGATTCGAGGAAGAAATCGAAGCGTTCCGGCCTGCCGAATGCGAGGCGAGGTGGGGCGGGCGTTGGAATTGCAAAAAGTCCCGACCAAACGCCATGCCGTGCTAAATGTCATCTTACAACCCCGTAGCGACGAGCTTTCTTGTTTCTCGGCGGATCAACGGCCGATGGTGAGGTTGCTTGTCTGCCTTCTCGCATCTTCTGCCGCTATGAGCTGTGCAGGGCACCGAACCCGGCGGCGACCAGGCTCCGAGAGCCCTTGCCATCAGCGGGACCGTTCCAGTAAAAGAGACCCTGTGGTTCCATGTCAGCGGCTGGCACTTCAGTCCGAATCTCGGGAGCCATGTCCCCGTCTGTCACTCACCCCCAGGCCCTTGCTCTTGACAAAGTGTGCTTTGGCCTTGACCGTGTCCGGGTTGTCGTAGGAGACGAAGCCTCCGTCGCCGCCCAGGCTGAAGGCGGCCACGGCCTTCTTGTCGATGGCCTCCTTTGCGCCGCTGCGCGGGAGTCTCTTGTAGTCAAAGGTGCCGTTGTCGCCGCCGGCGCCTCGGTACTTGTGGCCCGGTCCAGCCGCGCCCAGGAAGCTGCGCCCGTACAGGGGGATACCCAGGAGAATCTTCTTGCTGGGGAAGCCGGCCGCCGTCATGAACTGGACACAGGCCGATCCAGACTCTTCGTCCCTGTGCAGCCCGTACAGCTGCGAGTGGTGGCCGCTCTTGGCCGCCCACGGCCCCGCAAAGTCAAACGCCATCAGGTTGACGAAATCAAGGTATTCGGCTGCGCTCCGGAGGGGGATGTGCTGCAGGACGGCCCTACTGGCTGGCAGCGCCGTCGTGAGCACATACTGATCGTCCGGCATATGCAACCGCACGGTGGCGAGCAGCGCTAGTAGGTCGTTACCCTGCTGCGCGTTCGAGGGATACTCCCAGACCACTGCATGCGCGACGTGTCAGCTGAGTGGCAACCGCGAATCGAGATCTCCAGGTGGGCCTTCCTTACCGTCGATGCCGTCCAGGCCAGAAGCGTCCACCAGTCCCTTGGCGGACCGCGCAAAGTTATCTCTCGTCAGGGTGTTGCCGGCGACGATGGGGAACACGGCGGCCGATGCGCCGCCGCCTATAGACAGGACGACCTGCAGATGCGGGTGTTGCTCTTTGAGATACATGAGCGAGCCTAGCCCGCCTTGAACACCGTCCACCGGCGCGCCTGCATCCGCCCACTCGTCGCTCAGCTTGGAGGTCAGTCAGTACACGCCGAAGTTTGGAGAGGGAGGCAGAGCACTCACAAAGACCCCACCATCCGGGGTGACGTTGGCAAAGGCGTAATAGACATGGTTCGTGACGGCGTAGTTGAGGGCGCCAGGTGTGTCTCCTTTGTATATTCTCTCGTTGGGGAAGTATACGGCGTTGGTGTAGGCGATCTTGGAGATGCCCTTGCCCTTGCGAGACTTTCGTGATGATGATGAGGAGCTCATTGTGGCTTGCGACGGGGTCCGCGTCGACTGTGGTGTGTGGTGTCCGAAAAAGGTCTAGAAACCCAAAGAGGTAGGCGCACGACTCCTGGGAGACCGTCGTCGTCGTTGTATATGAACGGGTGAGGTGGATGACTCGACTATGAGACTGGGAGAGGTCGTTGGTCATGAAGGGGGAATGGCATGTTGTACTGAATCATGCCGTGGTCGGGCATGAAGCGCACGTTGCGCGGTCACCGGTAGGGCTATATATCTGGGTAGGCGCAGCGAAACATGGCCAGCGAGGATGGCCGCTGCGGTGCGGTGCGCATAGCAGTTGCTCGCTGGGTGGTGGTGGAGCCGACGGGCATCAAATTTAGGACAGGAGGGTCCCGGCCCCGGGAGTCCTTTCGATGCCAGGATGCATGACATAATTTGGATGGGGGGTGGACAGGGACGACAGGGAGGGGCCCAGATGGACGAGCACCTCAGTTGGCAGGGGACGGTTGAATGAAACCAGCTAAGCAGTGATGCCGCCGGCCAAGGGGAGCAGGCAAGCTCATGGAGGGGGGAGGGAGCCTGGGAGGGTAGGGAAGGGGGAGCGGGATGCCGTGTTCAGACGGCTCGCAGTCGTGGTGTGTGCGTGAGTGTGAGAGTGTGTGTCCAGTCGGAGGGTGTTCCCGCGTGTGCGACTGTGGTGCCCATTTCGAGCATTCGTGGTTCGGGTACCGACTGGTACAGCAAATGAGTCAACCCTGGGCGCGCCCGCAGACGGATGTGCCGCCTTGGGCTGGCTGGGGGTATGTTGGGACGAGCGAAGAGCAGGCCATTATCGAGGGAGAAAACTGGGTAGACAATCTCGCTGTCCTGTGAAAGTCACATGGTGGTAGACGGCCGTTCGGAGGAGGGCATCAATAGGGCAGGTTGGTCGTTGGCGCTCCGGTGCGGCCGGCATCTGGAGGGACTCGGTATTGCTGGCTTCTGCCGCTACCCGCAAAGTTGAGCTGTCAGCTGTCTGTCTTTTTTCCCCGGGGCTGTTTGTAGTCTTCCTCGGTACTCGAGCAATCCACGGGCGACAGCGTGCCGGGTGGCTGGATACGTGGAGCGCCATGGATGACGCTGGGCCGGGCAGAAGAAGCAGGGTAGAGCCATGTCATGGCTCTCCGGGCAAGGCGACTCGGCTGAGGCGCTGAGGATCCGATGACAAGCGGAAAGACGACGGGGTGAAACTCGACGACGCATCAATGGGAGACGGGGTGCTGTAGCCTGTAGGAAGCAAATTGAAGCCTGGCTGGGTGCTCGGGGGAGGGAACATGGGCAGTCCCCGTTCCTTATGGCCGTGCCCGACTCGACTCGGTTCCCAGCGCAAGGAGCTTGACGTGTCCCAGGATTATGCTTCGATCCTGGGCGTTGGGCTTCTAGAAGACCAGGTAGCGCGATGCTGCGGCGCACGCTAGGTACCAGCAGGCGGGGAGATGGGACGAAACGGGTCATCCTGGCCCAGTCCGCCATACTGGGACGAAACGGTGGTGCGTGGACAGCCGAGGGCTCAGAAGAACGGCCTCCCTTGTGGCAGTGGTGGGTGACACAGGCAGGCGTGCAGCGTGAGGCTGGCTGCTGTGTTGCTGTCGCTGGTGGCACCTGGGCTGCTGTTCCTTGCAGAGAGAAGGGCGGCCTTGAACCCTGATTGCCGAGTGTCCGCGCCAAGGCCGCCTGCTCGTCTGCGTCTGAAGAGACAACCGTGGATGAGCATGTTAGCGAGTAATTGCGGCTACCCTCCAAGTGCCGGGGCTCGGAAATTCTGACACCGACACATCCGCGCGGCAACTTCCAGTGGTTCGATGCGACTGGTCTGTTGACGACGGAAGGGCTCGCCTCGCCTGGGAACCACGGAGCAGATGGCCCCTGAGGTCTCGGAGTCGAATTTCTCAGTCGCAACATCCGGTAGCAACCCCGATGTCCGCCTGCGCTTGGGCGGAGAGTGGCGTGACTAGAGAGGGCCAAGTTGGAATTGTGATGACCACTGACCAGCGAGCGGTTCAATCTCTGGACGCAAGCCTTTGGGTCCGTCCGGGCGGCGCTATGTTCGCAACGGGGAGGTGGACACTGGTGTCGGCGATCCCCCGGCGCGCTGAGAGAGGAAGGCGACGTCGCGCACGCGCACGCGGCACCGCATCAGTTGTCGATGATACTGCGGGCCGTCCCACGCGTGACCATGGGGATGCGCATGTCGGTAGGTACGACTCTGTTCTTTCTGGCGACGACGATCTGGCGGCAGACTAGGAGGAGTGGGTTGGTTTGCCCAAAACGGTGTTGCTCGCGGCGCTCCTTTCGGGCTCGCCGACTTGATACGTGATGGTGCCCAGCTTGCCAGCGCAGTGTCATCAAACTGATCAATGCTGATGTTGAAAAAGGCAATGACTCTGACAAGGGGGTGATGGGGTCATGGAGGAAACAGACGAGACGAAGCGGCTGTGCGTGCGTGCGCACATGCAGGCGCGACGTGGTGCCTGGATGAGGCGACGCAGGAGTCGAATTGAAGTGCTGGGTCCGTCCTGGGTCAGGTACGTACTGAAGGGTACAAAGGTGAGGCGACGTGGAGTCGGAGGCAGGGCGAAGCGCTGGACGAGGCGATGCAGATGATGCGGCGGGGCCAGCGAGCGAACGGACGGATGCGAGGCGATGGACGGAAAGGAAGATTGATTAGGTTGTGATGGGATCGGAAATGCAACGCTCCTGCCCTGCCATGCCGAAGAATCTGGGCAAACTAAAAAAGGCAAGAACGGCACTCGACGAAGGGTGACGAGGGGCCAAGCCAATATCGCGGAAGGTGACACCCATCGTGGCTTCCCCTTGCAGGACCGGGGAAGGGAAGGCACCTCCCAAGGTTTACACGTGGAACCGCGGCGCCCTAGACACTGTATCGAAGACACAACGGGCGCTTATCACTTTTAGGCCCCGGTTGTGGCGGCGGGCAGCCGTCTGAACGGGTCGCCAAACTCTCCCAAAGTGCAACGGGCAGCCACATCATCTTTTCTCTCCCCCCTTTCCCGATGGGATGAGAAAACTTGAAGAACGACCGCTGACGGGAGCGGCCATGCGAAACACCCGAGCGCTGGTCCCGTGTCCACGGGGGTGGCCCCCCCGTCTGATGATTAGGTTCTCACAGAGCCCAACTCTGCTGTGGCCGCGGATAAGCCTCGAGGTTCGGGCTGTGCTGGGCGTGAGTGCCCAAACACGGAGGGGCAGAGGAGGGGGGGAGGGAAGATGGGAGTTGAGACCGGCTTGTGTTCCGCATTAGTTGACATGCAAGGGCCTGAGTCGTCGTGATGGGTGGATGGGTGCCGTCGAGTCCGGGGTCGCTGGGCGATGTCAGTTGCAATGCCAGCTGTCTGACAGCCGCCACTTCCGGCTGACGGGTTCCCCAGGTTTCTTCAGATGACTAATCCAACATCACGCGCCAGCTAGGTGAAGTCGAAGCTGACCTGGAGCTTCAAGCTCTGGCAACTCCAATTGAAACAACCCATCGACAGAAACCTCAACAACCACCATCTACCTCCCGACAACCAACGATCCCGACCAAAAGATCAAGCAGAACTCAGAAGTCATTCCGATCATCCCAGACAGCCTGCGCAATCACTCTCCATCCAGACAGTCGCCTCGCGACGCCAACACCCGGGATGGCCTCTCTGATCCTCTCCCACGGCGCAACGCCGCACAAGTTCGCCTTCACACCCTTCCTCCGCCAGACCTATCGCCATTCCCTCCTCCCCGACCACGACAGCACAACCGCCAACCCCCACACCTCTGGCGACGGCCGCGCCCCCTCCCTCGTCTGCAAGCACTGGCTGCGCGGCCTCTGCAAAAAGGGCGAACACTGCGAGTTTCTCCACGAATACAACCTCCGCAAAATGCCAGAATGCAACTTCTTCACACGCAACGGCTACTGCTCCAACGGAGAAGAGTGCCTCTACCTCCACATCGACCCTCAGTCTAAACTCCCGCCGTGTCCGCACTACGATAAAGGGTTCTGCCCTCTGGGGCCAGAGTGTTCGAAGAAGCACGTTCGTCGCAAGCTGTGCGTGTTTTACCTTGCGGGATTCTGTCCGAATGGTCGCCAGTGTCGCGAGGGAGCGCATCCAAAGTGGAAGAAGGACCTCGAGAGGCCGAGGACAAAGGCCGAGGTTGCAAAGGAGGAGGGCGAGATCAAGGGTGATGAGGAGGGCGGCGCGGGGCAGAGGGATATGATGCCTATGCGGGATATGCGGGATCGGGATAGGGATGACCGTATGCATGGTGGTCATGGTGGGCACAGGGGCGGACGCGGTGGGGGAGGAGGAAAGTGGCGCGGCGGCGGTGGTGGCGGCGGCGGTGGCAGGAGATTCCGTGGTCGTGGGCACTAGGAGCGTTCAATCCACGAAGGCGATGCTCTGATCCTGACGGCGACAATGGCACTGGCCCAGGACGAGGCGACGAAGCCCGAGGAGGACCTGTCAAAGCCCATGGAAAACCGGACGCAGAAGAAGGCCTCCAGGCTTCGGCTGCTGAGGAGGAAGAAGAACAAGGGCAAGGCTCAGATCAAGCAGTGAGCTTCATTTCCCGCCACATCTGGCATTCACTGGCGTTTGGGGGAAGATATTCCACATGGACGGACAGGCGCAAGGCAGGGTATGATTGGACGGGAAGGTTCATTATATTTCTAATACGACCGTTCATGATCCCGAAAATTGTGTTCTGCGTGTGAGTCGTGAAGTGTGAGCAATCCTTCTGCTCCGGCCGAGATATGAGTGACGATGTCATGGCCTGCGTAAAACGCCCGCAACCAGCTCATCCCAGGTGGCCTCTATGGTCCAAATTATAAGCAATGTCCTTATACCACAAACTTTACCCCGGCAACTCGTGGAAGCATCACCTATGACTTCCACACGTTGACGTTGCTGGCCTCGTCGCCAGGCACGGCGACAAACTCCTGGCTATCGCCGACCTCGCTACCCTCGCGCGAGCCGTCGTACGAGCTGGTCTGCCACGTCGAAAGCTCATCGACCTTGCGGATGCCCATCATCCAGGAAACAAGACCACGAGGCACCCAGCGGCCCACGAAGCCGTAGACTCCCGCACCGAGACCGACGCGGACGGTGGCGCTGGTGATGGAGCCGTCGACAACGTCGAAGACGGCGTTGTGCAGGTGACGAAGAGAGCTGCCCTTGAGTCCGCGAATACGGCCGGCGGAGATGGCCGAGGTGCTCTGCGTGACAAAGTTCCTTCCGTAGGCGTGGCGGGCACTATCAGCCCACGACAGCGTCTCCGTGGCGTCGGCGTCGATGCCGGGGCCGCCCTCGAGGAGACCCTTTTGGAAGTTCGGCGAAGTTGTATGCTTGACGGGCGTGAAACCGGCAAAGTCAAAGGTGCCAAGGTGCATGTGGGTGACGGGGACGTTGAGAGGCCGCAGCTCGGCGGCGAGGACTTCGGTAAAGGCCGTCAGGGCGGAGCAGACGGTGGCCTCGGGTGCATGGAACGGTGGGTTGATGGAGGAGATGATGGAGGGGGTCAGGACCATGACCTTGGGCGGGTACCACTTCTCGCCGACGGGGCTTAGCCGTGCTGTGAGAAGGGGAAGGAAGGCCTGGATGGTGAGGATCGGGTGGAGGAGGTGGGTGTTGAAGAGTTCGGCGAAGCTTGAAGGGGGGATGGTGGCGATGGGCGAGGTCTGGTAGTGGAGGGACGGGATGAGGATGACGGATTTGAGGGTGAGGAAGTTGGCTTTCGTTTTCGGCGCAGGGGCGTGTGGTGTCTGTAGGTATTGGGCGAACCGTTCGATGGCGACACCAGCGTTGGTGGGCTGTAGACAGCAAAGTCAGTGGAAGCTGGGGGAACCGGGTCAGAGATCGACTTACATCCGTGGCGTCGATGGTCAGCGGCCGGATATCCGGCCGCGACATGTTGTGCACCATGCCCTCATCCTCAAAGGCGTTGCAGACGACAAAGACGACAAAGCCCCGCCTCTCCATGTCCAGCGAGAGCGACCTCGTCAGGGGCAGCGAAGGCGACCCAGCGATGACGACGACCTCAAGCCTGCCTCCATTACGTGCACGCTTCGCCCGCCGCGTCTTCTTGCATAGGCTGCTGCTGCGGTAACATTTGTAGACGACGACGCCAAAGGCGATGGTGGCTGCACCAGTCACGATTTTGTGGCGGGAGATCCAGTCGCGGACCTGCTCGTACTTTGTGAGGGCGATGAGCTCGATAGGGACATCGCGATGGGGTGGCGAGGGTCGGACGTAGTCAGGGATCCAGGAGGAGTTGGCAAGGGCATCCCGAACGGACTCGGCGGCCTTATCGACTTGGTTGTTGATTTGGTTGGCGATGTCGTCCGAGTATCGGCGGATATGGTTGGGCAGTGACGATAGCTGGGCAGCAGCATGCATGATTAGCTAGAGACTCGTAGAAGAGATGGGACACGGAACGCACCACGTCCAAGAACTGCTGGTCGTCTGCCGACATGTTTCCGAGATGGCCGTAGGCTGCGTGCGACGGAGGGTGATGTGGGAGGAAGCCGTGAGGGGGTTGTATCTCGGATGTCCTGGAATGACGTTGGAGAAGGACTCGGAGCTGTTTGGATTTGGAGTCGCTGAACCGACGGCATGAAAGACGACTGGAAGGAGAAATTATTATGGAGCCGACACACGTGCCGGCGGCACTCCTGGCACTAGCCACGGCCGTTTGTTGCCCCGCCACACGGAGCCGACGGAGTAAACAAAGACTGGGCCCCTGCCGTGGTCACCATGACTCCAAACTTCTCCCTTCCAACCGACGTTCGACATTTGGGATGTTCTGCTGCAGGTGTTACGCTCTTGCTCATGGCCTTTCTCGGGTCTCCTCTTCGCGGCCGTGTTCTCAACGTTGTTCTCTGAGGCACACAAAGGCAGGCCTGGCCTTCGGTCGACTTGGGGCCCGAGATGAGGTCGTCCACCAGACCAAGCGACCAGACTGAGAGATGACCGCCTCAGTCCGCAGTCCGTATAAGAGCAAGCTAGATCTTCGCTTCAAGATGGCTCTATTGAAGTATTCAACTCGCCAAACCGCCCTTGATCCCCTCCGTACATTCATTTCTAGCCAACAGTCCACGGTCCATCAGCGCCTCTCTTCCCCCTTCTCTCTCCACCACTACCGCCAGTATGCCGAAGCGTGCCGAGAGGAAGGCGTTGCAGCGCCTTCGGAAGCAGGCCCAGGCCGCTCGCAAGGCGGAGCGTGTGGTCCAGGCAGACCGGAAGGACGAGCTGAAGCTCCAGAGGAAGAAGGGCATGGCGCTGGCCGCCTTCGTTTGCAAGGCCCGAAGGCAGTCTGCATAGGGGCTTGCGATGCGAGTGGCTTTGGCGGGAGCTGGTCTCCTGCCGGCTGCCGTCTGCCGCAGGTCGGCCTGGGGCGTGACGGGAGGCAGACGATGCTGCATGGCGGTGTGGTTGGATATGGCGAGGGAAGTCAAGCCGAGATCAACAGATCGAGGCTGGGCTTCTCGTCGTTGTCCAATCCAGGTCCGCATGGTGGCATGCCGGATGTCGTCTCCCGTACCGTGCATCGACACCGATATCTTCCAAGCTGTTTGTAGTTAACACGTAGCTGAAGTTGCATGCCCCGCCTGACAAATATTGCCTGTCTTCAAATGGTGACAATCGGTGATGCAAGGCCTAGGCCCGAGGAGAGTATGAAATCCATGAATGGTAGGGTCCAATCCCGTCCCGGGACCGCCAGTGATGAATTGCTCCACATGCAAACACACCGGCGCGAAGTGAACACCGCATTCTGAATGGTATCTTCGTTCGGGAAGACCTGGTGTGCTATTGCCACCTGATTAGGACCAAACCGTCTGCTAACACCGGTACTAATATGCCTACAGGCTGACTATTAGTTCAAAGCCAGGTTCTGATGAAAGTTCGGCCAGCGACACCATGGCTTGCGATAGCGGCGACATCCCCAATCACAAACTGCTTGATCAGTCTTGAACTGCTTGATCGGGACAATGGCTTCGAAATAGTTGGTTGCTAAATCGAGTTTGCTCCCTCCTCTAGAAAGTACCTTCTGGAAAATCGTTCACTCCCTGGTAGGAAAGCTGAGGCTGGAGCGGCTGGAAGCCCCCGCGAGACCCCTCACTTCCGTTTGTCGTGGGTTGACGTGGACGGGGAAGGTCCAGGGGACCCCGGCATCGTGCTTTCTTCTGTAACTATCATTTGGGGGGCATCAAACATTCACAGTGTTCCAGACAAGAGCTGCCCCGCATGCATCCGGTGGGCTCCTGCCATTCACTTGGACCCTATCTTGCGTGCATGGTGTCCTTATATATCGTGCCTCTTCCAATCCGTCCCCTCCCAGCCTTTCCACCACTTGACCCATCCATCCTTCACCATCACTCGACTCATCCCAACACACCAACCACATACCAACCAACTACACAAATACACAATGAGCGACAAGGACTACTCCTACAAGAGCTCCGGCACCAACAGCCAGGTACGTGAATTCTTCCCATCTCGCCGTGGGCAATGCCACTGACATGGAACGCCAGGGCAACCACTACTGCGCTCGAGACTACGGCTCGGACGCCGCGAACCAGAACGCGTACCATTACTCCAACCAGTAAGTACCCTTTTAGAAGCAGACGTCCATCGACCATACTGACACAACTCCTCAGGGACGGATCGTACTACTACTCCAACGCCAACGGCAGCACCTACCACAATGACGGCCAGGGCAACTCAACCTACACCAGTGCCAGCGGCTACCAGACTTCTTCCAGCGGCGGCAACGGCGGAAGCTCTTCTTCTTCTTCTTCGAAGAAGTAGTGGCTAGGCCAGGACAGCCCCGGACGTTGGAAGAATGGGCATTGGGGAGGACGACCACGACGCACCTTGCACTTGACCCCCTACTTTGCCGAATAGAGACGTTATCTTGCCTTCGTATTTGTGACTGGCAAGTACAACTGCCATCAGTGACGTGTAAGGGCTGAAATGTCGCTGGCAAACTGCCATCTAGATGTCTCCAATGTCGAGGCCCACCCCCTTCTCCTTCGCCAGCAAGAGCAGCTCCCTCGCCACGAGCAGATCCATAATGGCGAACCCAACGCATTTGAAGACGTGCGTTTTCTCTGCCCCCTTGCTTGCGAGGGCCTTCTCAAAGGCGTCCAGGTCTCCAATCTCCACCAGTTGCTCTTCGCTCACGCCGGCTGTAATCAGCTCCCCCGATTCGATGAGACAGTCCTCCTTGGAGTCCACAAAGATGGCACCGCCAGATAGCAGCGTCTCCGAGTCAATCTCCTTCATGGAAGGCTTGTAGGACCCAATGAGAGAGATGAAGCGAGGCCTGGTGCCCAGATACGAATGGGGGAAGTGTGGTGTCGTGGCGGGCGTGCAGCAGAAGATGGCGTCAGATGCCTCGAGGCGACTCCGCAGCTGCGAGTCGTAGTCTGCCGCATCCTTGAGCAGGACATCGAACTGGACATTGGGATGTTCCTTTCGCAGGGTCTCATACAGCGCTGTGATTCCCCGTGGCGAGGACCTGTTGACGACAGTGATCCGCTTGACGTCCTCTCCCAGCAGTAGCGCCAGACGAATGTGCCATTCGGCCTGCTTCCCGGCTCCAAAGACGATAATATTGGACTTTTGCCCAGGGAACCGGAGGTAGGGGATCATGACGGCGAGGGATGTGCGAAATGCTGTGATTTGCTCTGCGTTGAGGAGGCCTAGGAGCTTGCCGTCGGGGGCGAACATGTTGATGCATCCCTTGAGGCCGCCGGAGCTGACTGTGACGATCTTGATGGCCGTCGAAGAGGTCACCGAGCATGGCATGAAGAGGGTCGTGTTGCCATCCTTGGTGGCGATGGATTCGCGAGGAGGCTGGTGGATTGTCGAGTCAGTGGCATGGCGGGAGGCGGTGCACTCTTGGAGGGTCTTGTGCAGCTGCTCGAGGAGGGCAAGGCAGTCCTTGGTGGAGAGGTTGTTGAGGAGGGCCTCGACGTCTGGGTTTTTGAGGATCAGCATTGTGAAACTGAAGCAGGGTGTTAATGTGGGAATTTGCAGTGAAGCTTGGGGTCGTGAGAGTGGATGGAGGGTGGGTGAGGTGAGGTTCCCCTCATCCGCCGATGTCGTCGCACCGTCAGCAGGAGTTGTTCCCCACCAAGGTCGGATCAGCTATCCGGCCTCTTGGCGATGTGATGCGACGTCAACGACGCAACGCGACGGGCATGAACCACATTGTTGGTGGAAATGGAGGTGTCTGATTGCACAGATGAGCTTTGGCTGAAGATAAACGTTTCTGAAGCATTGGTCTTCGATCCTGCCAAATACCCAGTCGTGGGGCCCGCCAGATCAGGGGTACGGGATGCAGATAGATGCCTTCAAAAATGGCAGGTGTTCCATCTATCTGGGACTTCAGAATGTTCGCTTCCCTGAGATTCTCTGGTGTAGGTGAAGTATAGCCTCGACGGAGAAGGATGGCCCAAGGCTTCAGGCCCCCTTAGGAATCCCTGCGCCTGCGGAGGGCACTGCGACAAGCGGGGATCCAGATAGGGGCACTCGCTGGCAGCCGGATATTGTCCAACCAGACCAGTGGTTTTACGTAGGCAGAGACCTGATATCACCAGTGGATATCATGGGTGCCGTGTCGGTGCCGAGAACGACAAACTGAAGCTGCCCTGGTGGGCGGGTTGACAAATTTCGGCCAGAGAGGGGAAGGAGCGATGCAGAAACACCAACCTGGAAGCTCCTTCCTGCCTAACACACCAGGTGCCTTCTCTGCCTTCGCAACTCTGTGGGCATTTCGAATGATCAACTCCGGGCCTTCGTTCGTGACCAGACACCACCCAGAATCATACCCTACAACCAAAGTTCGAGACAGCCTCTGAACGTCAAGAAACGCCATCAAGACTGCACTGCAAGACCAACCAGCACACCCGCATCAAAAACCAGGAAGAAAGGAGCACCACGATGCAGCCTTCCAAGACCTACCCCGGCAAGAACATGCCATCGGTAAGGTGCTCCGTCATCGCGCCACGTCTAGACACCAGGGCCAGCGCAGATCCGGACGACGCCGCTGACATTGCAAACAGTACCCCCTGTTCAAGACGACATACAGCGAGGGCAGAATTCCCTCAAATGATCGGCCCGAGTCATACCCAAAGGGCATGTGGCTCGATATCGCCGCCGTGCAAGAGCGTGTCTCTGCCATGCAAGGAAACCAGAAAGGCCACGCCGCAGAGTTAGCCACGCAAATAAATGACATCGCCCGGGGCACCAAGAGGGGCAGCCTGCATGTGGACGCGCGCAGACTGAAGAAGGATCTCAAACTTTCACTTGGCGGGGGGGGCCCGATGGTGATTTCGGCTGGTTCGAACGTGAACTTTCGGATGACCCGACGCTGAAGACGTGAGTGTGGAGCAGGTTAAGACAGTCGTCATGCCGAAGGGGGAGATCAGCCACATCACCTAGAAGCATCCATGAGTCTGGACTATCAATGGTGGCAACGGCGACGATCATGTGCAGCCGAGGCGGAGGGAAATGGGTGGCTGGAAGCCTGGAAGACGCGAGCGCGGGGGGTGCGAGTATAGCCTTGACGAAATGAAAGTCTGTGCTTGGCCAAAAACCTGTCCAGAATGACAAGTGATGCACCATTGCGAGCAAAAAGATGGGACACGATGTGCGTGATGGTGGGAACAAAAGTCAAAAAGTACTCCTCGACGGGGAATTGAACCCCGGTCTCCAGCGTGACAAGCTGGCATACTAGCCACTATACGATCGGGGAGATGCCAACTGAGCCATGTGGCTTATTGGATGGGAGGAGAAGAAGTTTGCGGGACTATGTTAGCTACTTGTGCTCCACGCAGCAAATGCCACCTCGCTACCAAGAAAGCAGTGAGGCTTGACACGCCAACGAGCCTCATTGCAACCCAAACAACGACCATCTCTCCCAAGCCCAAATCCCATCACCAACACTAGCCTCCAAACAAAAAATGCCAGGATCTTCCTCCCGACAACATCATGCGCATGTGCCACTCGCCGCCCCAGCCCCAACAATCGTGACGCCCTCCCCTCCTTCATCATCCAGGCCACATCATCCTCGCCAGCACAGCTACATCACTTCACATGAAAATCTCGGCCCCCAACCCCTGCCCAGCTGGAAGCCTGGCCCCCGTGCTCCAGCGAAGTGATGTCAAGCACCGCAAGGTGTGGCTGTGATAGGCCACGAAGGCGAGGGATCAGCCACACCCTCCTGTTCTGGACCCTGAAGCTTCTGACGTCACACGATGTCAGGGGGGTCAGTGCAGGTGCTGCAGCTCCCCCAGCATGATCACGCATCGAGGATGTAGACGAGGGGAATACCTATATAACAAGCGTTCTGACCTCTTTCTATTTGAATTTCCTTAGCATCATCAAACAAACAAACCAAGAATCTACTCTACAAACCCACACTTTTACACACACAAACCCACAACCGCCATCATGAACAACAACAGCACCTTCGGCAAGCAAGAGGACAACGGCGCCACTGGAGCCGTCAAGTTCGTCACCTCCGCCCTCGGTAACACCGTCGGAGGCGTCTCCCGCACCGTCGGAAACGTTACCGGCGCCGCGACTCGCGGTATTGGCGACACCATCAGCGGAGCTACTGGCTCTGCCGGCCGCCCTGTCGGCGATGGCCTCGGCAACATCGGCACTGGCGTCGAGAACGCTGCCAACTCGGCTGGCAAGGGCGTCGAGGACGCCGGACAGTGGAGGCGCTCTTAAGGGAGAGTTTTTGGACGATTGAACGAACAAGTTGTATTACTATGAGCGTCATATTGGAATTCGGAATTGAACCTTCTTCACGATGTTGTCGCGTCTCTATGCAAAATGTGATGTGATGTTTTCTACACTATCGTACCATCGTGGTATATCCTCAACTTACAAATATCGTCTACAATATCGTACATTACTGTGTTAAGGACCGCTTCTTCCGTTCCAGGTTGTACGTGTTGAGCACTTGGTTGGAAATGGGGCCCGGAGCGCTGGCAAATTCGTCGACACCCTTGTTATTCTTGGGGAAGGCGATGACGTCCCTTACCGACCGGGACCCGCTGAGCATGGCAGCGAAGCGATCGAAGCCCAACGCAAAGCCAGCGTGCGGCGGGCATCCGGCGCGCAGGGCCTTGAGGAGGTGAGAGAATTCTCCCATGCGCTCCTTGTCCATCTTGAGGATGTCACGGAACACGAACTCCTGCATCTTGGCAACGTGAATACGGCGACTGCCACCGCCGAGTTCGACACCGTTCAGAACAAGATCGTAGTGGTCTGCCTTGGCCTTGAGGGGATCGGTAAAGAGCAGCTCGACGTCTTCGGCTGCTAGTGGCGCAGTAAAGGGGTGGTGGGTGGCTGAGAAGCCCGACTGGCCGCCCTGGCCAACGTCCACTTCTTCCTGTGGGGTGAACATGGGGAAGTTTGTGACCCAGAGGAAGTGGAAGCTGTTGTCCCGCTCGACAAGCCCTGCCTCGATAGCAGCCTGGTGCATGAGCGAGCGGACGTCACCCAGCTTGGTCGAGCCACCCTGATGCGGCCGGTTCTGCCGCGCCTGGAAGACGACAATGTCGCCATTCTCGAGCTCTGACAGGCCAGACGCGGGGGGTGCCGCCTCCTGCAGCGCCCGCAGGCCATCGGGGCCGAGCGCCGAGAAGCCCTCGAGGGGCTTACTCGTGTCGTAGACCAGGGCCTGCGGGGCGCCGTCGGGGTTCTTGGAGTACTCCTTGTCTAGGCCCTCGAGGAAAGAGACGACGAATGCCTGCGCTTCCTTGCGGTCGACGTCTTCCCCGAGACTGAGCTTCCAGGCCTCCACGACGGGGGCTTCCAGGTGCGAGATCATGCCCACAAAGTTTGAGCTGAGGTGCCCGTCGAGACGCGCAATCTCGTTGGGTATCCGCAGGTCAGGCTTATCGATGCCAAACTTGTCCATGCAGCTCTGGTACGTCATCCTGGGGAATGGCGTGCTGATCGCCGGGTAATCTGATGCTCTGGTTCCCTCGCTCTTGATGCTTGCCTCCTTCCTGACCGGGACAAAGGACGTCTCGTCTTCCTGCAGTAGATAAGACTGCCTAATCGCGTCCCAGGTGGCGTTGACTACGGCCTCGACGTCGGCCATGACGGCCTCGCCGGTTGCAAAGGACTTTTCCAGGTCCATCTGCGTAAACTCGGGCTGTCTGTCGGCGCGGTTATCCTCGTCACGGTAGCATCGCGCAAACTGGTAGTAGCCTCCGAGGCCGGACGCCATGAGCACCTGTTTGTATTGTTGCGGGCTCTGCGGCAGGGCGTAGGCGTAGCCGGCGCGCCGTGTGGGCACGATGAACTCGCGGGCGCCCTCAGAGGTGGACTTGAAGAGTGTCGGCGTCTCAACATCGAGGTAGCCGAGGGAGTTCATGGTTTGGCTGAGGGAGGTTTTGAGGAAGGCGCGGAAGCGAATGGATTCCTTGAGCTTGGCGTGGAAGCGCAGCTGAAGGTGCCGCGCTGAGGGGGGGAAGACGGCGTCAGCGGACACGATGATGTCCTTGGGGAAGGGGTTCAGATGTTGGATCGACTCGAGCTCCATATCAAAGCGGTCTGACGAGGACTGGTCGGTCGTGGTGCCGGTTGCGACAACGGCGCTGTAGGGGAGGATCTGGCGAAGGGCCTCCATCTGGGCAGGGCCCTTTGCGCAAATCTGCCCTGCCAGCTCCCCATTCTGTCGCTCGATATTGGCAAAGGCTAGGTCTTTGGAGACCTTTCGGACCTTGCTGATGAAGCCGTGGACTGTTACCGAGGACTGGCCGGGCTGCCACTTGTCTCGCGGGGATGTCTTGGGGTAGAAGACTGAGGTTCCGCAGGTCAGCCAGGTTGCGACAGGCGAGTCTGGTGGTGCTCACGAAGGCTTTTGAACTCTTCCGACAGCGCTTTGTTATCTTGAGGTGTCTCTGGTGACTTTTGGGAGTATGCGCGGGCTCCAGCTCGGGGTATCGTGGCTGTCCATGGCTGTCGCAGTGTCGGTGCAGCTCGCCAGAGTCGGGTGGGCAGACCACGACAGGTACAGCTGCCTTGTCGCAGCATCGGGGTGTATTAGGTCAATCGGGGAGGAGGGTGTTGAATAGGTCGATTGGAACAGAAATTGTGCACGCTGGCACCAAGAAGCGCAGTGTTTCGAGCAGACGCTGGCTGGTGATGTCGAGGTCAAGGTATGGTGACCTGACATTGTCGAAGCACCAGTCGAGCTTGCACCGAGCTCCAAAAGTTGCCCCACATTCGAGGTACATTGGCCGCCACACTGGGGCGCGGGGTGATTGTGTACCTCAGGCACCCCTGCCCACCCTTTAAAAAGAAGCGCGGCCGGGCGCGTCCCCGAATTTTTCTTCTTTTTCTCTTCATGATTTCTCCATTTCAAACAAACTGTACGTACATTTCGCCCGCGCCCCGCACAACGCACTACGCCTGTCGAGCTGTCGCTAACACATTATCCAGATGATGAAAGCCAGTGGGATAATATGATGCGCCCCTTCGACTGGAGCTTCCGAGCTCTCCCCTTCGAGGGCTTCAGGGCAGAGTTGCGAAGGACGTTGGGGCCATGACATAGGCGTTCGACCACGACCTTGTTACATTATCGGACGCGATGAAAGGCATATCTGACCCTGTTCTGAAATGAGAGAAAATCGAGGTAGGTCCATGGGCTAGCAAGTGCTGGCCCTTTTCTTTTCGTCTTTGTTTGGTTGGAGTGCTGGGTGCGGGCTTGAAGCTGTTTCAACGTTCTGTGTACCATTTGTGCGCCTGGATATTGGACGAATGTTTCAGCTCGTCGACTGCTACTGTCCCAACTGTTTCCGTCCCGTTCCGCGTTCTGTAGATAGAATTGAAGATTGTTCCGCAAACTCGTTTTGCCACACCCGAGCACTGAATGATCGTGAGGTGCCGCAATCCCACTGTCAAAGTGGTGGCTGGTATTCATATGAATGACTCGGATGTCCGATGGTTGTCCCTCCACAACATGGTTCTCCCCATCCACATGGCCGTGTTGGCCCATGCCCAAGGTCCTGCATAATGTTGTCGATGTCATCGGCCGGCCCCGTGCCTCCCAACCTCCAGGAACCGACCACCCGGGACGGCCGTCATCTTCATGCCATCAGTGCGCCGAGCAAGGAGTGTCCGGCGAGCTTGTCGACGGCCAGATGAACACCTCCGCTCCGTTGTCAAATGAAGGAAAGGTCCTTCCCGTTCAAGTTCGTAATCCAGCCGCTGCCAGGCCGTTAAAGTGCGTTTTGCGTGCCAACTGTCTCCAGCCGTTCTGTCCTGCCACACTAGGATCCCCTGTCGAATAGACCCGCCCCGTGTTCCTGGGGTCCAGCGCAGCCGGTACCACCGCGTCACTGCGCTGACTTTGTACAATGGCGGATGCCAACCACCTCATCCCGACCCGACGTGGCCAACATCCACGGTGCTGCCAAGCCTGCCGTAGTCATTTGCCCACAAAGGGACTGCCGCGATTCTTCTTCTTCGTTTTACAAGCACGATATCCGATTAATATTCTTACTGTAGACGGCGACAGCTTGTCGAGCGCAGTGAACAGTGCCTGGCGCCGACGACACGAGCAAACGAACCCGCCCCTCTCACGACCCAGCCAATTTCCCTCGCCGCGTAGATCGACTTCTTGGTCCGAACAGGGATTGTGCCAACGCCGCGCATCCCGCTCCGAACTTCCTCCCACGATCACCTCTGCTTTGTGGCGACGATCAATCTCGACGCTCATTGATTGATCACGGCAGAATCGCTTGAGGGCTGCCGAGTCGCGGACAGCTAGACCTCTCGAACCGACTTGCCTGCGCCGACCGATTGCCTGCTGGGTGCCGACGCGCGGAACAGGTCCGATTGACAGAGCGATCACCGAACATCTGGAGCGACCGCGACCGAGCACGCGACCGCCATCATGTCAGGATCCTTCGAAAAATCCGTCAAGGGCGCTACGAAGATCAAGGTAAGGACCGCCGGACGACCCCTCCACGTCCGACGAAATGCTAACGCCACGTCCTCTACAGGCAGCGGCGCCGAAGACCAAGTACATCGAACACATCCTTGTTGCGACACACTCTGGAGAAGCAGGCGTCGGCGAGATCTTCCGGGTGCTGTCCTTTCGACTTAGAGACTCGACATGGACAGTCGTCTTCAAGAGTCTGATTACCGTCCACCTGATGATCAGGGAGGGCTCGCCAGACGCCACCTTATCGTATCTGGCACACAATCGCAACCTCCTTACGGTGACGACCATTAGCGATGGTGGGTAAATACCCCGTGCGGACCTGGGAACGCGCTGACACGCAACAGCTCAGACACAAGGCCGGAATATCCGGGTATACGCCAACTACCTTCAAGAGAGGGCGAAGGCATACCGAGATACGAAAACCGATTGGGTCAGGACAAAGGAAACACGCCTGGAGAAGCTCACGGTCGACAAGGGCCTGCTGAGAGAGACCGAGTGTGTGCAGCGGCAGGTGTCTGCCTTACTGAAATGCGACGTGCGTACTACCGAGGCACCGCTGGTGATGCGTTGCTAACACTCGGCAGCTTATGGACAACGAGCTCTCGGCCGACAACGAGATCCAGACGACGGCCTTTAGGCTTCTTGTTCTCGACCTCCTCGCCCTGTTCCAGGTCCTCAACCAAGCCATGATCAACATCCTCGGTACGGCGCCCGTGGTGCCCACAAGCTGTACCCTTCGCTAACTGTAGCAGGCAACTTTTTCGAAATGTCCAAGCCCGACGCAGAGAGAGCGCTCGAGATCTACCGACAGTTCGCGAAACAAACCGACTTTGTTGTTAGCTACCTCCGAGTCGCAAGACAGTTCGAGCACCACACAAGGGTCGAAGTCCCCAAGCTGAAGCACGCACCCGTCAACCTGAAGCAGCAGCTGGAAGACTACGTCAACGATCCCGATTTCGAGGTGAACCGCCGCCAATACATTGCGGAGGTGCAGGCGAAGAAGAGCGGTGGCACCGTCGGCGCCTCAAAGGCAACATCGAGCGCCTTCGATTCGAAGCCCTCAGCGAGCAGCTCGTTCCCGGAGCCCAAGACCGCGGCTGCTCCTGTGCAGTCCAAGCCTGCAGCAGTCAAGGCACCGGCCGCCGACCTCATCGACTTTTTCGGCTCCATCGATCAGGCCCCAGCCCCGGCGCCCGCGCCACAGGCCGTGCCTCAGCAGCAACAGCAGGTTCCCATGCAGACCGGCTTTGTCGCGAACGGCCAGCTCCAGCAACAACAGCAGCAGGCCACTGGGTTCCACCAGAACGGCTTCAACCCCCAACAGGCATTCTCGACAAATCCGTACCAGACTCAGCAAGGCCCCAGCCCCCCTCAAAACCTGAACCCCTGGGGTCAACCCCAGCAGCAGCAGCAACAGCAGCCTCAGCCCCTGCAGCCCTCGTTCACTGGAGCCGGCTTTGGCGGCTTCTCTCCCCAGCCGACATTCACCCCCGGGGCCCTCGGCTCAATACCGCAGGACAACGTGGCGTCCTTCCAGACCGGCATGCAAAACACCCTCCAAACCCCGGTGACGAATCCCTTCCGCGCCTCCATGATGCTTCAGCAGCAACAGACGGGTATGCAGCCAACCACAACCATGTCAGCTCCGACCAGCCCGCCAAACGGACTGCAACGCCAATCAACAAATCCGTTCGCCCGCGCTTCGAGCCAGCCGCCTCAGACCCAACAACCGTTTGGCTCAGCATCAAGCTCCCCATTCCAGGGCCAAGTGCAGAGCCCCCCTCAAGCAACGCCCGCACCGCTGGTGCCCATGGCTACGGGAACCAACCCATTTGCCAAGAACTTTGGAGGCGCCCAGGCCCAGCTGCAGCAGCGGCCGGCCACCAGCGCCGGACCTCTCGCCCCCCAGCCCACCGGAACGACGAACCCCTTCCGCCAGGCCGCCTTTGTCAACCACCAGACGGGCATGGGGTGGCAGAACAACCAGCAAGTCATGGGCGGCGGTCTCGACCAGCTCCAGACGACACCTGTCTTCCCGCGACCCGCTCAACAGACGCCTTGGCAACAGTAGCAGTGGGCAGGGCTGCGAGGGAACGGGGAGGGGACGGCCCAGTTGGATGGGGCGGCTTGTTCTGCTTGAACCGGCATGTTTCTGGCTTCAAGCGCGGCGTTTTTTGGCATTTGCTTCAAGATGGGGGAGGGGACGGACGGGCAGGCGGGACTTTTTTGTCGTGCTGGCTGTCGTAGGTGCGTAGAGCTCAATATCAATCAACTACATGATACACTTAGCACAATAACGGCAAACCAGATGGGTTAAGTATGTTTTTTTTTATCCAATCCCAAGTCACAGACGCCTCGACCGGCCAATGGCCGTCTTGTTCATGAAAGCAATTCCGAGGTTATCATGTCCCCAACGCTGTGTTCCACCACAGCTGTAGTCCAAACTCCACGAACCGGTGCGCCAAGCTAAACATCTTACCAATCCTTCTCCAATTTGAATCCCAAGTAGCAATCTTCGGTTTTGACGTCCTGACACTCCTCAATGCTGTTCTACACGTACTGAGGACCAGCGGGAACGTTGTTCTGGTCATTGGGAACCACAAAGGTGGGAATGGTGGCCCGAGTTAGAACCATGGGAGCGTAATTCGCGTTGATGTAGGGTGCAGTCGGCACCTGGACATGGCTGATACCGGTCATCACCTGGCCGTTCTGGATCCAGGAGACGGTCATCCTAATTTCGTGCCTGACGGACCTGTTGGCCTGGTTGATGATCCAAATCAGGCCATTGGCGAGTTCGAGGCCATGCTTCTCTTCGAAAAGTACTTTGAAGAAGGTGGAGAAAGCGGCAGCTGCTGCTTGGCCCTCGAATGCGTGAATGGCGTACATTGCAATCTGCATGTCGAGGGCGATAGGCCATGACTCTTCGATGCTAATTTGGAAGCCCCTGTTCGTAAGTCGTCCGTGAATCTTGGCGGCCTCATCGACGAAGCAATCGACCCAGGCCTTTGATTCCTTGGAGATCCATTCCTGCTGCACGGTTTCAAGCTTTTCCGCTCGGAGGCTTAGAGCGGTCCAGTACTTGCGCAAGGCGTCGCTCTGGTTTTCGCCTTGGGTGAGCTGGCTGGTGCCACTGTGACGGGGGTTGAGGCCCTCGAGTCTGACGGTCTTTGCGGCGAAGTAGGCGTCCAGGTTGTTGGTGAGGTTGACGCCGGCAAGGTAGTCGCCGGGGAGATCGTTGTCGAAGAGAGCCATGGCGGGATGGGTGTGGACGCGGCTCTGGGGTTGGACCGGCATGGAGCTGTTCTGGGCTTGGACCTTTGGTTGGATGATCTGGTGAGGCGCGGTCTGGTTCGACCTGTTGGGCTGCTTCGGGGGCCTGGCTTGCTTTGGGAGCTTGGTCTGCTTCGGGGGCTTGATCTGGGCCCTCATCTGATGCTGAGGCTGCATCTGATGTTGAAGCTGCATCTGCTGCCAGACCTGCATCTCTTGCTGAGCGGATATCTCTTGACGAGGCTGCATCTCTGGCTGAGGCTGCGTCTCTGGCTGAGGCTGCATACCTTGCTGAGGATCCAGGGCCTGATCGAGCTCTGCCAGTAAAGAATCAAAATGGGCATCGTCTTGAGCGAACTCGTTTTCCAGGTTTCCAGGGTCGGCTGTTCCCGGAACGTCGTCCTGGTCTTGAATGCTGCTGGGCCCAAAAAGCTCTTCGCTCTCCTCGGCAGACAGCTTTCCGACCTCTTGGTCGGCCTTGCCTTCGTCAATGCTCTCAGGGGTGATCGGGCGCTGTTCGTTGCCCTTGTCCTGTGCGCAAGCCTGGCCCTGCATGTTGGCCTGGGCTTGTTCCTGATGCTTCAGGAAAATGTCATTGTCGAGCGCGGCACGCTTCTTGGCGTCATCGTCGTCATTGTCGTCGCCAAACCGGGGCAGAGGTTCCACGAACTCGATCGGAGGTGTTATCATGACAGAGGGCGTCCTGTCCATCGGGCGACCAAAGGACTCAATCACTTGTCTGGACGGAATTTTCATTCCGCCTGTGAAAGTAGTAGACAGAATATCTTTGGGGTGCTTGAGACGAGAAGCAATGCTGGTATCATAGCTTGGGTAGTGCATCTGATCAATCTGAGCGAAGTATTCGTCCATGGCGGCGATGTTTGAGGAGGCTTGGATGGTGATGTGGATGTTGGTTGGGATAGAGAAGAAAGATGTGGGAGAAGAGTCTTGGAACAGCACAGCAATGCCTGAAGACGAGACGAGTCTCGAGAGAGGAGGAGAGCAGAGGAGTCCGAAGACAACAAAGTATTTGAGAAAGGGGGGACTTGGTGATTTGTGAAGTAGGTGCGTACCAGGGACTTGACAGCGCGGGTAAGCTGGCTGTCAAGCGTATGGCTGGGATGATACTTCAAAAGCTGATTTGAGTGATGTGCGGATGAAGAGAAGACATTCCGAGGGATGCGGGAGAACAGCGATGTTCTTAAGGGAAAAAACTTTTGGGCAAGAACCGGTGGCTGTGGTCATGCTCTTCGTCTTTTCTGAAGGCGCCAGGCAGTTCAACGCCATGTTAGGGACGTAGATGAAGAAGGAAAGCCACTTCAACTGCGCCTCCGCCTATCGGTGACACCCGGTGGCAGAAAGCACAGAATGGAGATACTTCACGTACTCAAGTGGACCTGACGTTCCGGTGAGATCCATGACGGATGGGAAGGGATCACCCGGGCATTATTTTCGCTCCTTCATTTCGCGCTCATTCGGCATCTGACCTGAAGCTCTTGCCTGTGTTCCAGGTGAAATATCTGATTCCTCAGCCAAATATCCAAGAGAAGTAGAAGACTTTTACGAACTTGAAAAGTGCCAGCTTGGGCATCTGACAGACCATAGTAGAACATGGAAGCCCGTTGTTTCAAACTACACATCGATTCCTGGAAAGGTGTGCGTAAGGCCTCAAAAAACCCAGCATGGCCATGATGTGTGCTCTAGACCTTGAATACCTTTGTGGTTACGTATTGTAGGCGATATTGTCGCCTCGGCAGAAAACGCTGGCTGCCAACGTTTCATCGCAAGCCAAAAGTCGATGACGACCTTGGGAAGGTTCATATGGTGCTATGAGGGATCCCTCTGGCCTTTTCCACCTAGCTGCTGCTTCAGTACCCGAGTGCCACATTGATCGCATTGGAAACCGGCCCTCCTTCGGAAACTGCCGATGCTCTTCCTTTTCAGCGACTTGTTGGGGTCCCGCAGCGTCAAATTCTACCATTTCAGAGAAGCTTTATCCTCCCGTCTCACTCCTTATGGTGCTCGAATCGCCTCATTTTACTGCAGGGTGCCTGGGCGGCAGAACATTCGTTCAGTCCAGAGCTCTCCAAGTTTATGAATGATCCAAAGGAAAGTGCCAGCTTTTGCTCCTGCTTGTGTACCTAGGCACCTACTGCCCGGCAAGGCCCGACCCCGTCGCGCCTGGGCACTTACACCGTGACAGGGCCTGGACGTCATGGGTTCCACAGTGCAGGAAAGGGGGGCTTGCGGACGGACACCGTGCCCGCCATCAGGCACCAGTCCTGGAGGCTTGAAGTCTCTGTTCCAGAGATCTAGAGACCTTTGAATCAGTGAGGAGCACGTGCGAATGCGTCATCTCGTAAGTGCGTCCTTGTACAATGTGCTCTTCCAATTGGCTTTGTGACTCCATGTCGTCTTCTCCCCTTTTGGGACCGTTGCACCGATGGCAGTCGTTGAGACCCACCTTCTCAGTAGCGCCCCGGAATGACAGCTTATGTAAGTGCTCCATGGCTGTCACGGGCAAAAAAAATCAAGGTGCTGCTCCCAGTGAAATCTAGGTAATCTCAACTTGAACATCCCAAGAACAATCATTTCCGCAGGCCCCCAACGCGGCGAGGAAACATTCGCAACTGAGAGTCTTATCGCCACCATCACTTCCTCTCAGAAGTGGCGCCTGTCACAAGGATATCTCGCCCCAACCTCATTTTCCACAAGGTTCTGCACCACATCGGACGCCACCATGGCGCCAGCAAATGACGACGGCCTAGAGGGGCTCGAACACCATCGCCAACGGCTTGAGGAGAACATCGAAAAACTGCGCAAAGCCCTGCAGCACTGGAGGCAGTGGGACGCCGAGTACGAGGCGCTCAAGGAAGAGGTTGAGACGCTACCTGCGCCTGCCGCGCAGAAGGACCTCTCTCGGCTGCGGACAGAGTACCAGGGTGTTGTCATCGATAAGAAGGAGATTGACGAGATTTTCGGCCACGTCGGAACCAAACCCGCCGAGCAGATCGTCAGCCTGCTTTCACGGCGCATCGACTATGTCACCAAGAACCTCGAGACCCTCGAGACCCAACTCCATGCCAGCGAGGACAAACTGGCCGCTCTCGACGACTTTGATCAGCACGTGCGGGACGAAGAGGGCCTGCCCCTGACGGAGATTATCGAAGAGCTCGACGAGGATGGCAATGTGCTCTCCAGCAGACTGTCCAAGCCGGGTGATTCAACGTCACATGTTCGGGAAATTCTGGAGCAAGCCGGTGTCCGCAACATACCCCCGGGGGTGCATGATGATGAGAAGCCATCGGAGGCGAAACCCGAAGCTTCCACCACAACACCCGTCACCGAGGCGGCCACCAAGAAGGCAGAGGCATCCCCGCGGCAGCCTGCTCCTCCGGCCGCAGTTTCAGCGACACCGGCTCCCACCACCTCGATTGCACCTGCAAAGGCTAAGCCGGCTGCGTCACCCCCTCCTCCCGCGAAAGCCCCTATTAGCACGGCGGAGAAGGACGATAAGCCGAGATACCAGTCCATATCGCTTTCAGATTTGGCAGCGGAGGACGAAGATGGCCCAGAGGAGCTTCCGGCGAAGCCTGCGCGCAAAAAGGGCGTTGCATTCACAGAAGACACCAAGGGCGAGGAGATGACAAAGTCACGCACAGCACGGCGCGTGGAGGAGATCATGAGGACAGCCCGGGAGCAGGAGACCCTTGCCCAGCAGACGAGCGCCTTGCCCGAGGGCGAGTCGGAAGAGGATGCCTTCCTGCGGCGGGAGATGCTCAAGTACGGCATGGACGAGGTCGGAGCCGTTGTCGCCGAGCTGACCCTGGAAGAGGGCACTGATGATGAAGACGAAGGATTTGACGAGGTGGACTACACCGACGACGACGATGATGACGACGAAGACGATCACGGCAGGTACAAGGGACGCATGGTGGACGACGATTATATGGCCCGCATGCTGGAGCTGGAAAAGAAGTTGGGTGTCAAATCACGGTTCACGGAGCAGGCGGAGAAGGACGACTCGGGTTCTGATGCTGAGAGGGAGCCTGAAGGTCTCGGCCGCATCGTCATTAAGCGGGACGATGGCCCATCGCAGACCGGCGGCAGCGGGTCGAGCACGCCCTCGGCACCGCTCACTTCGAGCCTCAAGTCGTCACAGACTGACGCCAAGGGCAAGAAGAGTGTCAAGTTCGCCTCGGCACTGGATATCGCACCTGAGAAGGAGCCGGCTGCCCCGACGCCTACGCCCGCGGCTCCCAGGGACCCGACGAAGCCACGCCCCGACGACCCGCTCAGCTCGACCATCGTGGAGCGGTCAGGCCCTGCAAAGCGACAGGACACCCCTCGGAAGCCCAAGCGGGTGTCCCGTTTCAAGCAGCACCAGGCAGGCGGAGATGCCGGCAAGGCCGACAACGAGGACAGCTTCAACATGCCCAAGGGTCCCCTCGACATGCCGGTGCGATTCCTAGACCAGGACCGGCCAATCGCCCCCTCAGGCCCCAAGGACCGCACTATCGCCGAGTCACTCGTGGAGCGGACAACGAACGACGAGCAAGCGCTGGCCGATGCGGACGAGGAGTTCATCGACCAAGGCCTTGCTGACGAGTACTACAAGCGGCGCAGCGACTTTATCCACCGACACGGCGGTTTCCTGCAGGAGGACGAGTCCCCCATCCAGCCTCTCGATGAAGCCGATGGCGGACGCAGGATCAGCAAGTTCAAGGCCGCGCGGCTGTCGAAGCAGTAGTGGTCGACACAGCTGGAGGGTGTAGCATCAATCTTGTAGATATGGCCCACCGTGAACCGTGTCTGTCCTCGAATGTGATGCGTGACTTGGAGCGCTCAGCATGCAATGGGCACCCTGGTCTACCAGGCAAACCCCTTCTGACGGATGGCAGCTCTTCTCACTGCCTGTCTGTCTCCGAGCAGCTCCTAGATCAAGGCCTTGCCCAGGACATCTCTGGCGTGATACCACGACCCGGTCGACGCCATGGTATGCTCGTTTCGTTTCACTCCTGACAGCTTTTTTCTAGTGATAGGTATCATGCAATTGTGTGTTTGTATCATCCTCCTTCAATCCATACATTTTGTTCCTTTAACCGTGGTTGATCTCGGCCTTGCTAAAGTCCAGACCGGTCTGCTTGGCCAGCTCCTCCAGACGCTTCATGTTCTCCGCCTCCTTGGACTTTTGCTTCTGTTCGGGAGATTGCATGTTTTCGTACATCATCTTCTCGACCATGCTGCGGGTCTCGCCCTGCTCAAGGTCGTTGAGGGATGTCTCCTCGGGCTCGATCATGGCGACGTCGATCTTTGGCGCGGAGGTGACAATATGCGGCCACCACTCCATCTCGTTTGTCTTCTTGAGCTGGATGTCGACTGTCTTGGTGTCGCCGTCTTGGACCATGGTCCAGGTCGAGTCGTCGACGCGGATGGGGTGGGGGAAGTCGCCCTGAAGGGGGTTTGTCAGCGGGAGCAGGAGGAGGGAGGAGGAGGAGGTGCAGGGCGCATACCTCGATGATGGGGGCTTGGCCACGGATGCCGGCCTTGAGGGAGGACTTTGTGAAACTGATGGCCAGATCGCGGCTCTTGAGGTTCGCGGGGACGGTGAACTCGACGCTGACCCATTTGATGTCGGTCTGCTTCCAGACGTAGGGCAGCGAGGACTGCTCGGCGTCCTGCTTGGCGCGCGCCGCCGTCTCCTCTTCGTTCTTGGGTTGGCGGAACTCTACAACGTGTCAGTAGGAGTAAGAAGTGATCGCAAACGTGCCTCAGGACTGTCGTACTCATCTTGGCTGTTCCTGTGCTTGGTGATGGTGGTGGAAGTCGACAGAAGAAATCGCCAAGGCTGCGGAAGCCAGGCCAGTGATGGAGGGGTAGCTATGCCAGTGTTGCAGCGACCCCACGCCCCGGTTTTAGCGTGTGAGCTCCTGCCCCCGCGGAGAGTCCGGCTGGCCGGGCCTGGGCTTATCTAATCGAAGGTCAAACCAACCTCGCGCGATAGATTATCACCAACCTGCCTGCCTGCAGTTTGGTTTCTTTTGTTTGCCATTCACACACTCCTTGTGGTCCTTATCGTTCGAGAGGCAACGAAGGAAGCTGCACCAACAAGGAGGCTTTTCTCTCCAAACATCTCCAACCTCCTCTCCTCTCTCGTCCGACATACACTCTACAGTCTCCGACAATTGCCTCCATCGCGACCGCCATCATGGCTTCCCTCAAGTCCAAAACACCGCTATCGCCAACGTCGCAATGTCCCGTTTGCAAGACAAACCGCTACCTCAACCGCGACCTCGAGTTCCTCATCAATCCCGAATGCTACCACCAAATGTGCGCCAACTGCGTCTCGCGCATCTTCGCCGACGGCCCTGCCCAATGTCCCTACGCCGGCTGCCCCAAGACCCTACGCAAGAAGAACTTCAAAACTGCCTTTTTCGGCGATCTCGGCGTCGAGAGGGAAGTCGACGTGCGCCGCCGAGTCAATGCAGTCTTCAACAAGGTCGAGGATGACTTTGAGAGCCTCGACGACTTCAACGCCTATCTTGAGCAGGTGGAGGATCTGACTTTCAACCTCCTCGGTCGCGATCCGGATGCGAAGATGCGTGCTGAGGCGGAGCTGCGCGAGTGGGAGGCTGCACACAAGAGCGAGATTGAAGAGCGCCGTCGCGCTGCGAGGGAGAATGAGGCACAGCGTGCCAACAGAGAATCGGAGGATCAAGAGCTCGCGCGTCGTCGCCGCATTGCTGCCGCGCGCGAAGATGCAGAGGAGCGTGCTCGTGAGGCTCGCGCACGAGAGGAGATTCTCGACGGCCTTGCGAGCGGCAACACCGCCGATGCCCGTGCCACCATGAACAAGATCATCCTCAAGAAGCGCGGCCAGGGCCGTCTCGACGCAGCACGCATCTCCCTCTCCGATGCTTCTGCCGGCGCCGCTCCGAACCTGTCTATCCGCGGTCTGAAGAAGAAGGAAAAGGCCGTCGTCCAGGACGATGGACCCTACGACCCCTTTGCTGGCCTCGACCTTTCCCTGCAGCGGTACAAGATGGGACCCCTCGACGACTACAGCAGCGATTGGGTTGATGCGGCCCGTCTGGACCGCAAGATTGTCGTTGGTGGATACAGTGCCGAGGAGTTCCTCACGCGAGCCATGTTTGAGGCATACTCTGGTCTGGGCGTTTTCATCGAGGATGAGAAGGGCGGCGAGGAAGTGGCGACAACAGGGGCTAAGCAGGCCGTGGACGCCATGTAAGGGCTCGGGATTGGACATGGGAAAAAGCATAGCGATGGCGTTGGGTTTACATGTAGAACATGTCATGTATGGAATGACTGGTAGCATCCGGTTTGCTTTGGCACAAAAATCCACAGGATTTCACATCACATCGTATGCATCATGAGTGGCATCTTTTGTCATTACGCTCTGGCGATTATGACTCCTTGTAGCCCTCCTTGCTCTGCCTCCGCTGCGTCGGCATAGGACCCCAGCCCTCCTGCCCAGCGAAGCGACCCTCATCCTCATCATCCTCTTCCAGCGCGTGTAGATCCCGCTCAAGCAGCTGCACGCCCTCGGTGCCATCATCCGTGTTGCGCTTCTTCTTCATGCGGTTCAGCATGCGCTGAGCGCGGCCGAGGCGCGCAGTACGCTGGCTCTTCGTGCCAGCGGGGACGGGCTTGTAGCCAAGATCGAAACGGGCCTTGCGACGCTGGCGCGACCAGACGAGGCCGAAGACAATGACCATGCCAAGGACGCCAAAGACGATGGGCAGGGCGATGTAGAGCTCCGCGCCGGCGGGGATGCCGCCGTGTTCTGCGCCAGTCTCGTGGCGGCGGGCGCGAACAGTACGGATTGTAGGACCGGGGAGGTCGTGCTCGAGAGCTTCTTCTTCGCCGTCCTCGTCGACAAAGTAGCGCTTGAAGCGGAGGCGGACGAGGCCGGAGTCTTGGTCTTTGGGGACTGTGTTTTTGCCGATGCTCCAGGGGAAGAAGCCGTGGAGAGCAGGCTTGAGGAAGTCGGTGGAGTGGATTTCGTCGCCAACTTCGCCAGTTGTGGAGTTGATCATGTCGCCGACGAGGCGGAGCTTGAGCTTGCGGCCGGTAGTGTTGGATTTGAGCATCGGGAATTCGGGGTCAAATGTGACTTGTGGGCTGTTAGCTGGGAATCTGGCAGAGAGGGCGGCGGGAGTACTCACGGTAGTAGGTCTTACCAATGATGACCTCGTCCGTCTCCTCAGGGGAGCAGAATGGCGCGCCCTTGCCATCGAGGTTGTGGCAGGGAGCAAAAGCGCCCTGGCCCTTACCATTGCGAGCTGTGGGGAGAGGCGGCTCGCCGGTGCTGGTGGTGACCTTTGCGTTGCGGCGGTCTGTGATGACGAAGACGGTGCCGGTGAGCTCGTTGGGTGCTCCGTCGACGAAGGTCGATTCGCCCGAGATGGTGGTCGCGACGGGGGTCACGGTTGATGGGCGGCCGGTCTTGTCGACTGTGATCCAGACGGCTGTGGGATCGATGTGATGCGGTCGCGGAGTGACGGGGGCGACGGCTTCTGGTGTTGGCGTCGGCTCTGCGGGCATTGCTGCCGCGAGGGACGCGAGCGCGAGGAGGAGTGTTGAGGTGTGCATTTTCGAGGCGGCTCTTCCGCGGTGGACCAAGGAAAAGTCGTGATCCAGGGAGAATTGGAGGTAGGTTGTATTAGATGCCGGAGGTTTCTAGGAGGAGAATTGGAGAAGAGGTCAGATGACTGAGAGTCCCTCGTGGCGAGTGTGGTGAGGGGAAAACAGTCAGGAGTCCCGTAGGGAGGTGGTGGGAAAAAGTTGGACTCGGAAGACGCGGCGATCGCGAAGGGAAGAAAACGGTGCCGCCATCCGGATCGCGATGGACCTGGAATTGGATGGCCCAGCCCGGGAGCGGCAGCTTGGCATCGGATTCGCCGAGCTACGGGGGGCGGGATCCACTGTAGCGGGGGATTTAGGGGGGCTCTAGGGGGGAATTTCCAGGGTCATCTCGCCCGTCAATGCTATTTCCGCTGCCTCGGTGAGGTCGGTGAGATGGAGGATTGCGTTCACCATCAACACTGATGGCGGGCATGAACTTGACTCTTGCGGCATGGAAGCAACATCGAAGGATATCAAATGTTATGAATATGCTAGAATTGGTTCTGTCGGCTGCTGGTCTCTTGATACCACAGCTCAACCTCTACTCTACTCTACCCAAGTCCTCGTCTAGAGCGCAGCGTAGGCAGACACATAGCTCACGCTATAGTCGTCCGGATCATCCACCAAGTTGCTTCTCTCATACCTCACAAACTTAAACTTACCCTCCTCTCCAGAGCCCGTCCCCTCCTCCAAAGCCTCCGACCGCAGCTTCTCCAACCCTGCCATCGTCACCCCAATCGGATGCCGTCCACAGACCGTGTTCTTCGTGACCGCAAGGTTATCGAAGAAAGCCCCATGCTCTCCCGTCTTGATCGCATCAATGGCCATATCGTCCAGCATCTTGATCGTCTCGTGAATCGGCCTTCCCCCTGGACCCGGCGGCCGTCGCGAAGACACCTGCGTCAAGGCCCCACCAGGCGTCGCGTCGGCATTGTACGGCCTGTAGCTGAAGTGGTCGCCCCAGTGACAAAAGTCCGAACTGACGATGAAGGCATTCTCCGGGTCTGCGAGGTATTTCGCCAACCAGGCACCGCTCCTTCGCTCTTCATCCTTGTCGCCGTCGCCAACCATGATGGGCACCACGGGCGGGAAGGCGTCGGGAGAGCTGCCAAAGGTCTGTTCGAGCCGGACCCAGAGGTAGGGGAGGTGCATCTCGAGAGAATGCTCGCGGTCATCGTTGCGCGTGGGGATTACGGTAATATCGGGCTCTTTGCGGATGCTGTCGATTACGTCGCGGTCGACGCGGAGATTGCCAAAGGGCGTGCCGTAGTTGTGGTAGCCTGTCACGGCGCATCCGTGGAGGTAGAAGGTGTGTGACGGCCCGAGAACGAAGACGCGCTTGGCTTTGGAGAGGTCGAGGGCTTTGTACGCCCAGGCTGCTGCGGCGCCGGAGTAGCTGTACCCGGCGTGGCTGTCCACCAGGGTTAGCATGCGTGCGAGAAGAAGCTCACGGGCGAGGTCTCACGGGCCGATGATTATGCGTGCCCCGGGGATGGGGAGGTCGGTGTCGTCGATCTTTGCTGGCACCTTGTCGAGGAAGTAGTGGAGTTGTTGTTTGAGCGCCGCGGGGTCCTCGAGGTACCACGACCCTTGCTTGCCGGGGCGTCGGACGGAAGTCATTGTAGAAGTTGGGTCACAAGGAGATGCAATATTGGGTTTCAATCGATTCTTATTCAGGTGAGGGTGTATCAGGAGTGGAAGAGTCCACAGGCTGCTGGTGTTGAAAGGGAGAAGTTGAAGCTCGAGCTGTCACGTCACTTCCGCTGTGGCACATGTGCTGCTGCCCCGCATGAGCTCCGACACCCTGCCAAGACACGACGTGGACTTGGAGCTGCTACACTGTGCCCCGCTTTGCTGGTACCTATCGCCCTGCCTCTCCCTCTTCCACCTGGGACCAGACAAAGCTCGTCTCGTCGTTGAGGGCGCGATAGTCTTGAAACGATTCCCACTCAGACCTCCACTCGCTCTTGTCATCCACCCAGCTCCCGGGCGGATGACATGGCGGGTTCTCGACCATGTTCCAGAACTCCATGGCGAAGTGCTCATACTCCCACGCCCACCAGATCACCCAGTCGTCCACCCGACACCCGAAGCTGATACCAAACGCTCTGAATCTTGAATTCGGCAAATGTTCTATTGGATCAGAGTTGAAGAACCGAGTCTCTCCGAAGTTGGGGGCTCTGGAGCTCTCCAGGTGAAGCCGCCTTTCATTCCTGCCGAGAGCTGTCAGGTCGACGCCGGCGTCTTGTAACGATGAAAGAAACGAGCGAAATCCTAATTGGAAAGAATATATCCGACGAAGCAACGTATTGTCGCTGCGTATGAGTCTCCAGGAAAGAAGAAATGCTATCAGTGGCGTAACGTATAACCTTTGTAGCGAAAAGAAAGCCCATCGATACGAAGAATACAGGAAATCGTCTGCCAATGCGATGCGATATGGGCCTTGAGGATCCGCCTGTGCACATCTGGTTAACCATTGAAGCCGCTTCTCGACATGTCTGGAGATTTTTGATTGCTGCTCTAAATGGTTTAGGCGGCCGATGTCCAAGGCTAAGTGGTGCATCAAGTATGAGCCCCTGATGCCCGATGGCTCCTCGGACATAGCAGAAGAATCTTGTAGCTCAGGAAGCACGACGCCAATGTCGTTATGAGTGCGTGAGTGCAGGAGCGAACATGCGATTTGAATCCTTTGCTGTAGCGAAAAGCTCTGACGGTCCGGCATATACAGATCCAGGTATTGATGTAGCGCGGTGACTGGTATGTACTCCAGGACCAACAAGAGACTGTTGAAGTTATTCAAGATAGAATCGAGCACGTGAGAAAGTGCAATTCTTTGAATCTCGCAAGACAAGCGCCAGCCTCTACAAGCTCTGACATTGAAGATCATCAACTGCCAAAGACAGCTACACAACCAGTCAATCCACCAGCCCAATAAATACACTTCTGTACCACTTACAGATTTCTAGAGTTTGGTCTGAAGACCTCGTCGTCATCGTCATCAGAGCTATCGACCTGGGCCTCAAGCCCAATGTCGAGAAGTCTCTTCAGAATTTTGATAGACTTGTAAATGCACGCAAACTGGAACAGTAGTCAGCTCCGGAATATTGACACCCCCAGCGATAATGAATCTCACAATTACAAGATCGCCTCCGTGAACACTCGTCGCAAATGGCGAGATTCTCGTGGTGCGCAGGTTTCTCTCCAGGCTGGGCCAGTCATCTCGATGCAAAGCATCAAAGACTTGGGCATCCCACTGTTCGATAACATCGTAGCGGCGAAGCACCATTTGTGGCCCCCCAAGAGCTTTGTTTGTGATAAGCAAGTGAGTCGAGCGTGACAGCCAGCTGGGAAGCTGCACCGAGATCCAACCCTCATCACCTGAGGAGAAGTTGAAGTTGAAACGTCCCGCCCAGGACCACTGATGCACCTGCCGAGGGTCGAAACTATGCAGGCAACTTTTGCTCGCAGTTTTGGAGTGTGTGACTTGGCTCTGCTTGCTCATATCCTCCGCGGCTTCATTGGCCAGTGTGTTGCCATCCGCACTCGTGATGGCCGGCAACGACTCGGAAGGAGCATTCTGCAGGGGGTCCAAGGTGATAGACGACGCCCTGGCAACCAGCATCCTGGCTCTGGGTCAGCTTCTGTGTAGTCCTGAGAATTAGGGGCCTACTCACACAGTCTGCACCTGCAATGACATCTGGAGTAGTCTCAGAGATCTGTCCATCTTCTCCTTGAGCTGGTCTAGCATCGACTTCTTGAGCAACACCTTGGTTGATGCCATCATGATCCGAACCCTGCTTGGTGATCGCTTGAGCTCTGCATCAAGTAGATCAGCTGTACTTTCGAGAGCTTGGTGTGCACGTTGGGTGTGCTGCATGATGCTGGCCGAGGCCAATCCGACAGGCATCCCACGCTGCTCTGTTTGTCGCTCGATGTCCTGCAGTAGCAGGCTGGTGAGCTCAATCTCATCGAGCAGGTCCTGGACTTCCTGAGGCGCATTTCTGACCTCGGCCCATAATTGCTTGATCTTGAGCGTCAGTACTACAGCCTGGCCCGTCACCTGCACGACGGCAATGACGCCGGCGGCGACTTCCAGGCCGCCAGACATGATGGGGTTAGGTCGAATTTGAAACGAAAAAGGGTCCGACCAGGCAGAACGCCAGACGTCGACTCGGGGGTTGGCTGTGTACTAGTATTTGTGGTGAGTGGAGAGGGGCACTGCCACTGCATAGCCAGATCAGGCTGCGCGGTCGTCACCAATGAGCCTTGCGATATGCCCACCCAATATGCATGCAGCTTGACACGCGGCAGAGCCTGACTTGCTTGGCCAAGACCGGCCGACCGCCGCCAATCTTGAGGATGTGTGGAAGATGGAGAAATGAACAAAAATGGTATTCCGCAGTGATATCAACCCCAACGCCGTGCTCAAACCAAACCATATTTAACAAGACCAAATCATCGCGTGGAAAACGACAGGGGCAGACGCCCACCGCTCGAATAGTCTCTGCGGCGAGCGCACTGCAGACAGCGCCTTTGCTCGCCCAGATTCGACACGGAACAGCTCGAGCAGACGATTTTGCGGCAGGCTGTGCAGGCGTGATCGGCGTCCATGCCGTAATCGTCGATATCCATCGCATCGTTCCCAGCTGAGAGGGAGGAGCCGCAGTCGTCGCAACTTGTGGGCGGCGCGCACTCGCGGATCGGGGATGTAGAGGGTGTTTGTGTCGGGCGGGCGCTGATGGCCCAGAAGCTGTGGAGAGACCTCTGGACGGGCTGGGGCGCACGCCGCGGCGTCTCAGGGAGGCTGGCTTCGGACGTGGTGGGAGAGGGCGCTGATGGTTGTTGCTGGGCGGAGAAGAGCAGGTTCAACGTGCGGCCTGGGGAGGTCAGTGAGAGTCGAGTCATGAATGCGCTTGGGGTGATGCGTACGGTGGACTTCGTCCTCGGAAGGCCGGTTGTTGCGGGTGCGCTTCATTGTGCGGCCGGGCTGGTACGCGGTCCCTTGAGCGCGCGGATTCGTAAAGAAGGAAGCGCTGGGATAGATGGGCGTGGTGTCCATGTCCATGAAAGAGTCGGGACGGATGGGCGACGAGCCAAAGGTGGAGGATGTCGAGGACGAGAGCTCCGAGGAGGACCGCTTGCGCTTGAGGACCATTGTGGCTATTGGTGAGGGGTGTCGAGTTGAAGATGTGATGTGGGAGTGGTGTTATGTTCCAGGAATGTATGGAAATCTTGGAGTAGGATTCTGTTTGGGATGGTAAGTCTGGTGGGCTGGGGTGCTGGTTGAAGAAGTACCTGACGGGAATGGTAGGGGTGCGGGCTTCACGCGTCGAGTCGAGCGCGGACGGCACGCGAGGGAGCACTCTACGCGTTGGCGATCCCACACAAGCTTGGATTATGTCAGCAGACATGTGGAACACCGTGCTCCAGTGCCGTGCCCCTGAACAAAACATTTCCCTCCTCCAACCCTGCCGTCGATCTCCCAACACCACCGCGGAGTTCTTTGCATCACGTCGATTTGGCTCTTATCTGGCCCTTTCAAAAGATGAAGCGGTATTAATTGATAGTTTAAAGGCATTCATCCGTCGCTTCTTCCAGTGCACCCTACTTCTCGCCCCTCGAATTGCCTCTGACAGTCCCTCGAGCCGCGTAAACAGCTGCCTGGATGATTCTCCATCATGCGGTAGAAAATGATCCAGAAACCTAGAAGACCTCTCCCTTGAGCGTCTTCACAGTCCTGACATCGATATTGCGCCACATGGCTACGCCAACGATGCCCACGACCCAGACACCAGTGGCGACCGCCACCATCAGAGCCTGCGCATCTCCGTACGCCCTTTGGATGGCAATCCTCGTAGGGGATCCCACGGGATACGAGACCTGGGTCATGATATCTCCGTAGATCATTGCGAGGTTGGCCAGCTCTTCCTCGGGGAGGTACTCAGCCAGCTTGACCGGGAACACAGACTGCCAGATGGCGCCGGCAACAGTTGCACCAACGGAACTTCCAATGGATGAGAACATGGAGACGATAGCCATGACGACGGCCACCTGTTGATGGGACGACACGGCCATGGCGGCGAGCTGCGGCGTGGTCATCAAGATTCCGCCGGACGCGGCGATGAACATCTGGCACATGATGAGGTAGCCGACGTTCATGTCCGGCTGGCGGAAGTGGATCATGAGGCCGGTGCCCAGAATGTAGACGGGAATACCGACGTAAAGAGTGACTGGCTTGAACCGGCCGGTGTAGCGGATGAAGAGTCCAGTGAGGATGCAGAAGATACTGCTAAGCACGTTGTAGCCTTGAGAGACGTAGTTTGCCTCAGTGACTGACAGGTCGTGCACGACCATGAGGAAAGACGAGAAGAAGCTGATCCACGCGCCGTAGCTGATGAACAAGCCGAGACAGAGAAGGATGGCGCCGATCATGTTACGGTCCTTGATGAGCGAGAAGGGGATAAAGTTGATGGGGGCAAAGAAGCGCTCCCACACGCCGAACAGGATGACGGACACCACGCCAAAGACAATCAGGCAAATGATCAAGGGTGACGCCCAGCCCTGTGGCTGCAAGCCCCAAAGGTTGAACGGGAGCAAGATCATGACGAGACCGCCAGCAAGCAGCAGTAGACCGACAGCGTCAAACTCGCGGGCATAGTACCCCAACGACGAGAGGATGGGCAGGCCAGGTCTGGCAGCCGCTTCTGAGGCGGCGGTAGGGATCTTGCCCAGCTTCTTGGCCTTGCGGTAGTTGATCACCAAGAGCACAAGCAGCGGCAGGCAAGTAAATGGCACAATAACGGAAAGGGCACCGAAACACCACTCCCAGCCTGGGCCGTTGAGAAATCCCTCCGCGACGGGAGCTGCCACCCAGACGGTAATCATGTTGGGTGACGCGGCGAGAGCGTTGACGAGGGCTCGGTTTCGGAGGTCCGATAGATCGGCGACGAGGATGGAGATGGTATAAAAGAGGGAAGTAGACCCAACGGTCCAAAACACCTGGGCGGCGGCGTACATCTCGACGGACCTCGTGGCGGCCATCATGATGAGGCCAAGGGTTGCCATGACAAGCGCTGCCGCATAGCCTTGTACCCTGCCAAAGACGTCGAGGACCTTGGCCACGATGAGGTTGCAGACGCCCCCGATGATACCGCTGACGATGAGCACGGTCGGCGTGAGCGAGTGCTGCTGGAAGGCGGAGGTGACAAATGGGTTGAGCGTCGTGGCGCAGGACTGCTGGAGGAGCATGATGAAGTACACGAGCCATATGAGGGCGCAGGCTATGAAGAGGGTCTTTCTTGACCAGACCATGGTGATGGCCTCGACCTGCCGGATGCCGACCTGGGTGTGGTCCTCGGGTGTGGTGGTCTCATTCTCGGAGGAGACATCTTGTGCGGACGAGGAGAAGATTGTCTTCTCAGGATCGCCTCGGCCATGATCGAGGGATGTTCGGGAGGCCATGGCGGGCGAAAGGACGGACCTGGCGAGGATATGTCTTTGTCTGTCGGTGGCAGGAAGCCTCGAGGAGGGCCAGCAGTGGGTTGTTGATGATGATGTGCTGGAGGTTGGCTTGCGAACAACCCAGGAGGTGAGACCAAAGAATACCGAGGGACTGGGAGATGCCCAGCCTTACTTGTACTATGCCATGGCGCCTCAAGTTGCATCCCGCCTGCCTTATCGTCGGCTGCAGCTGAAGCACCCTAGTCGGTGCGCCCCTACAGGTTGGATGGACATGGGCAAATGTCCGGATAACTTGCTCATGTACCTAGCCCGCCATCACGGACATTTGAAGCCTACACCGAGACGTGTGACTGCTGTGCGACAGCGAGCCACCAGAGAGGTGATGGGACTCGCCAGTGTCGCCACCACTTGTTCCATACAGCGCAGCGTGTGATCCGAGCCGACCAGTCCCAGCGAAGCAGCCTTGCCAGGCCTGGTCTGGGCCGGGTCGGTGCTGGGGTTTGTGGTGGGCGAATGTGGTGGAGTCGTGAGCAAGTTATGTACATGGCCCTAGTACAGTTGATCGATTTTTCTTCGGGACCGAATCCCACGTGCGCAAGTTTTTTTGGTGCTACAGTAACGGGGGGATTTTGCTAGTGAAGAAGAAGAAGGGTCCAAGAGCCATATTGAGAGTAAATTGTCTCGAAGCATCTACATTTGCATTTCTGGATATCGCCACCTGGACCAAATTGTCCGCATGCCAGTGCTGTCTCCCAAATGTCGATTCGAGGATGGGCAAATGAGCATGTTTTCCAGAAATGGCCGTAGTGGACTCGAAGTGCTGCATCTGCCTGCTGGTTGAGAGTACGGGCACCCAAAACTAAACTTATGACTTTCGATGTACGGTGTCTCTCTCCTCGTCAATTATTCACCCATCTCACGGCCAATCACGTCAGGTATCGAGTCATGCCGGGAATCAGAAGGCTTCACTGGTGATGTATTTTCAAGAAAGGCTATGAAGCTGTCTGCTACGGCCATGCCGAGACGTCGCAGCCTAGTGGCAGCACACTGTTGCGTCTTCGATGCCCGTAGTTGTGCCGGCTCCCGAATCATGGGCGCGAATGGTACAGGAGAGCCAGTCGGTGAGAAACTTGCCAAGACCGGCGCCGATGATGATGGAGATGATGATGTATCCGTTGAACGACATGGCGATCAGCATGACAATGTATGCAACGCCAAAGGCTACAGCGTGGAGGAACGCTCTGATGAATTGCTGCAGAGCCGAAGCGCGCAGCACGATGGAGTTCCCGCCGTTGACGGAGGAGCCCTTGAGCCTGTCGATGATGTTGGCGGGCATAGGCAACTTCTCGGATCGAGCACCAGACGCGCAACAGTCTGGGGAGGCGGACGACGACTTGGAGACACGATCGGCGAGGAGGACCTCGCCGCGGCGGCGCATCTGTTCCATGACGATGGCGTCGTACCATTTGCACATGCAGCGGATGAGCTCGAGGAGGACGACGAGGAGGGCAACGCCAATGCAGGACGCCGCCATCATTCCGTTGTTGGTGACCTGCCATGACGACGCGAGGAAACAGGCGTTGACTGTTTGCCAGTTCCACATCATCTGGAATCAACAGGGTTAGGAAGGCCAGACGACGTCAAGGGTAGGGGGTAGGTTGGTTTGCGTACCGACATCTCGCACGCCGCCATTTCTGCTGATCCGTGATCCATGATGGGCTCGGAGTTGAAGGTTGCCTGCTGTGTGTGTATACTGGACAGCGGTGTTGCTCTGAGGTTGGACAGGAAAGTCTCGACGCGGGTCGAAGATGAAGTCTCGACCTGACGGGAGAGATGTGGATTGGCTTCCTGCGACGAAGAGTGGTCTTCTTGAATAGTGCCAGGTCTTGCCTCTGGACAAGGCAAGTTGTCAACGTGAAGCACACCTGGGTAGGGTGGAACAGAAGAGGCAAATGAGGAAGAAAAAAAACCCCATCAGATCTCCGGCCGGCATTCCAGATCCTCGCCAAGAACCAATCAATTAGTAAATACTTGCTCACCACTCGTTACGACGCTCTTCGGAGCCGCAACACGGGAGCGGGCGCCGGAACTTTCGCCGGAACAGTAAATGTCAATGGGCCGGTCCGGCGCCGCAGGAGGATCACCATGGCCAGTCGCCAAGATGGATGGAGCCCAAGTGGCAATTCCAAGCGCATGGCTACAGTTCAAAGAGGTCCTCAGAGCAGGGAAGCTTTCATTTTTCGCGCCTGGGCTTGACCTAAGTACGTCTGGAAACATCTTAAACCCTCTTCATATGGGGCTCGGCGGCTCCATAAACTTGCTCACGCCCCTGTCCGGCGGGAGGCAAAAATCTGGGACCCGGTATCGACCTTGGTCTCCTGTCTTCCCGGCCGGCCGGCATCCCGCGTGGGTGATGCAGATTTTTCTCCGAGATCCAGCCCTTCTCTGCAGGCCGGGTATTGCTGTTGGGCGCTGGTATGATCGCTTTAGTTGCGGTTTTCTCTCCACGCGTGTTCCGGTCATATATCTCGGGACTAGACTCGCATCTCCCAGCTAGCTGCTTGAGGTTTATTGATCACTACTTAGTCCAGGGTTTTCCACCGAACTGACGTGGACTCACCATCTCCCCGACATGCACTGAGGCTGGCGGCCCAACATCTCCGACATTCTACTCTCTCTTTTGCAAAGCGAACACATCACCTCACCTCTCCCGTCATGGCGGAACTCGCGAAACGCCAGGGCTACCAGTCCCAGGACACTACAAATGGCGGCCTCGTCGACTACTGGGGGTACGCCGCACGAGTAGTCCCCTGTACCAACGATCCCGGCACCTGCGAGTACTTTGAGGCCGTCTACGGTGGCCACGAGCGCGGAATGCTCTACACGGGTATCATCTGGGCTACCATTGGAGGCATCCTCCTGCTATGGGCAGTCGGAAGGCCCTTCTTGGGTTCTGAAGGCTCGTCTGGTCGCGCCGGGGGCCTGAGCCGACTCGCCGCCGCCATTGCCGCGTCTGTCCGAGCATACTGCCTCCCCGAGTCCTTCCGCTGGATCTTTGGCCGTACGACACGTCTGCAAGTCATCGTTCTTGCCATGCTTGCCGCCTATCTCGCCATCTTCAGCTTCATCGGCATCACATACAAGGAGTGGATCACACCCGTCAAGGGTTATGATAACCTGTACCAGCGCCGGTCTAGCATCGGTGCATGGTCCGATCGGGTCGGGACGCTTGCTTATGCTCTGACACCCTTTTCGGTGCTCCTGGCCTCGCGGGAGTCGATCCTATCTCTGCTTACCGGCCTGCCGTATCAGAGCTTCATGTTCCTCCACCGATGGCTCGGCTGGATCATCTTTGTCCAGAGTCTTGCCCACACCATCGGCTGGACGGTCATTGAGACGGTCTATTATCAACCTCAGCCTCAGGTGGCCGACAAGTGGATCAAGCAGCTCTACATGATCTGGGGCTGTGTGGCTATGATTCTTATCTTCATTATGGTTCTTCTGACTACCCCCTGGGGTATCAAAGTCACTGGCTACGAGTTCTTCCGGAAGAGCCATTACGTCCTGGCCATGGTCTACATTGGAGCCTGCTGGGGCCACTGGCAGCCGCTCAAGGTCTTTAGTAAGTCTTCTTGTCGCCCGTTGTTGCACTGGGCCATCTGTTTCCTGAATGTCTGCTAACATGACTTGCTCTCAGTGGTTCCCGGCCTTGCCATCTGGCTTGTCGACCGCGGTGCTCGTCTTTTCCGCTCTTGGCTCATCCACTACCAGTACCTCCCCGACGGTTCAATGGGCTTCCAATCTGCCTCTGGCCACTTTACCCACTTTGAGCAACAAGACAGCCAGAGCGGCGAGGTTGCCCGCCTGGACTTTGCCCTCGCACATACACCGTGGAAACCGGGCCAGCACTTTTACCTTTGCTTCCCCCGGTCGAGCGTGTGGCAATCCCACCCTTTCACTCCCCTTAACCTCCCGATTTTGGAAGGAGGTTCCGTCAACCACGCGTACATCTTCCGAGCCAAGGGTGGAGAGACACGCAAGGTCATACAAAAGTCCATCGCCGAGAAGTCGGCAGGGACACCCGTCATCTTGCAAGGCCCCTACGGCGAGGATCATACCCTCCATCTTACGCCAGACGTCAACGTTCTCTGCCTTGCTGGCGGCACAGGAATCACGTACGTCCTGCCAACTCTCCTCTGGCTTGCCAACCAGCCAGTCGGCTCGAATCGTCGCATCACCCTGGTCTGGGCCGTTCGCCGCAAGCAAGACATCGACTGGGTACGAGGTGAGCTTGACGTTCTCACGGCAGCACACAAGCACGGCATCGTCATCGACATCCACGTCACCAGAGAGGAAATGGCACAGGCTGTCGACGCCAATGGAGATGCCTCATCATGCGGGTCGGGCAGCTTAAACGTGCGCAGCGGGGGACATCCCGATATTGCGGGGATCGTACAGGGCTTCCTGGCACAGAACATTGGGGGTCGCACCACTGTCTTTGCCAGTGGACCGGGCGGTATGATCAGCGACGCAAGGAGCGCTGTCGCCTCGGCCAACTCTGGCCGCAAGGTGTGGAAGGGCGATGAGAGCGGCGACGTTGAACTTGTCTGCGATAATAGGCTGGAGTAGACCAGACCAACCCCAAGACAGGAATGACGGACATTAGATTCCCATGTGCTTCTTCGTCCCAATTATCACAATTTCTTTGTTTCAGATGAGGCAGTATATGTAGATACTCCCATGCTAGCACAACCCGGGTGATCATCATCCCGCCAAGATGGCGCCACAACTTGCTCATACTCGCGCAACCACGTTGACTGGTCACATCGCACTGGCATGCATGTCTGCAACCACTTGGACCCCGGCTTTTGATAAGCACGGTGACCTCGAATTGCTAAGCTAAGCGTTCCACGGCTGAGAACTTGCTCACCTAGACATGTCTTTTCTTCACCGACCTCCTCGCCCTCGGACTTTGTTGCTTCTGTTCCGCCGCCATGGGCTTGGGCCTGGCCGCTTGGACCGTTCTGCAGTAGCACAGCGTCCTTGCCATGTGAGGATGAGCCTGCCACTTTACTTAAGGTTATAAGACGTCGAAGGGCCGACTGCAGGGCTACAGGGCTGTGCTAGTAGTTTCCGTTCCCTCTTCGCTGCAATTTGAACCCCATCCGTGCAACCTGACAGGAAGCATGGAAATCCGTTCGGCTCTACTTCTCCTGTTCCCCCTGGGATGTGCCGCAGGCATCGGCCTCACTGGCATTGACTCGTTCGAGAATCATCCCTTTTGCGTAACTGCCTGCTATGGCTCCCTTTCCTCCTACCGCCTCAACTGCTCCGTCGTTCACGGCGACGAGGACGACCATCATGCCGAAGTCATGACTGCTCCGGAGTGTCGCGCCGACCACGCTCCTTTCCTGACGTCTCTTGCCTGGTGCATCCAGTCCAAATGCGAGGAGGTCAACGAGGTGCTCACTACATCTCAGATTGAGGAGTTTTGGGAGCGCACTAGCACGGGGGACCCGACTGTCCAGCCCATTTGGAGCTATCGCCAGGCTATTGCCCAAGTTTCCGAGGAGCCGACACTGGTTCTCGGCCATGGGGGTACGATCAATGAGACGGTCGTGACACCATTCTTCTGGACAGTTTTGTACGGCACCTACACAACCCTCTACCAGGAAGGCTGGAACATGAACGTCTTTGGGTACGTACACATAGACCTCCCATCCTCTACCTGACTTTGCTGATCTTCCCAGCCTCATCATCCTCAACGTCGGCTTTGGCCTCCCCATCGTGCTCACTTGGCTCGGCTACCTCCCCTACGTCGACCGTCTCTTCGAACGCCTGCGCCCCTACATCATCTACCCAAGCCTCATTGGCACCTACCACATCCGACCCCTGCCCTTCAACCTTGGGAACGCCCCTACCGTCGGCCAGGCTCTCTACATCGCCCTCCTCATCATCCTCAACGTTGTCCTCAGCGCCATCAACTTCAAGACCACACCCGCCCACCTCTGGTTCCAGTCTACCTCCCAGCAAATCACCGGCTACCTCATGTATCGCACCGGCGTACTCTCCTTCGCCATGGCTCCGCTGCTCATTCTCTTCGCCGGCCGCAACAACTTCCTTCAGTGGATCACTAACTGGCCGCACGCCACATTCCTCCTGTTGCATCGCTGGGTTGCGCGTCTCTTCGTCCTGCAGGCGCTGCTGCACACCATCCTCGCCGTCGCGGTGTACAGCGAGATGGGCATCTATGAGGTTGAGGCGAAGTTGCCCTACTGGGCATGGGGAGTAGTCGGCACTCTGTTCGCGTGCATCATGGTCGTGGTATCGAGTCTGTGGTTCCGCCGACTGTCGTACGAGGTGTTCCTGCTCTCGCACATCTTCATGGCTGCTATCGTCATCATCGGCAGCTGGTACCATGTCGTGCTTCGCTTCCCCGTCATGAGCGGGTTCACCATGTGGCTGTGGACAGCCAGTGCTGTATGGTTCTTCGACCGCCTCGTGCGTGTTCTTCGGATTCTCAAGATTGGGACTCGACGATCCAAGGTCACCGAGATTGGAGATGGATACGTCCGAGTGGACATTCAAGACGTTTCGTGGGACATGCTTCCAGGGAAGAAGGTCTACGTCTACTTCCCTTCCCTGAGCCGACTGCGACCATGGGAGAATCACCCCTTTTCTGTCATCCCCACCTCCCTACTGTCACCGTCACACCCCGTTGTCCAGCACGTCCTCAGCGGGGGATCAGAAGAGGAGGGCTCACAGCACCAGGACGTTGAGAAGCACCGCCTCCGCGAGGCTTCCGCCCGTCCTACAGCTACCACGGCCCATTCACCACCGGGAATCACCCTCCTCATCCGCAAATCAACGGGCCTGACCAAGTTCCTCCAAACCAATGACTCCCTTCTCACACTTCTTGAAGGTCCATACAGCAACACCTCCCTCACTTCAATCCTCCGCTGCGACCGCGTGCTTCTCATTGGCGGCGGCATCGGCATCACAGGCCTGCTCCCTCTTGCTAGGGCACACCCAAACGTCCGTCTGTGCTGGACGGTGCGGCAGGGCGCCGAGTGCCTGATCAGAGTCGTCGAGGGCGCGCTGGGTGGGGTGGCTGAGAAGGAGGTCCAAATTGGCGCGCGGACAGACATCGAGGGTGTGTTGGCGGCTGAGGTCGAGGCCGGCTGGTCGCGTATCGGGGTCGTCGCGTGTGGTCCTGGGGGCTTATGTGACGATGCTAGGGCGGCAGTGGCACGAGCAGGGAGAAAGACCAAGGTGGTGTTTGAACTACAGGTAGACGCATACTCCTGGTAGGCACGGAAACAACCTCGAATAGAGGGCCGTTTTCTACCAGCTTATTCAATGATCCTACTTCTTCTCCTTTTCCTTGAGCGCCGCTTCAATGAACTCGCTGAACTTCGTGTGCTGCAGGTCAGAATACAACTCCCGCGCATCAAGATAGCCGAGGTACTTTGCGTACTCGGGCGTGTTGTCGCCGCGAATACCCCAGGACAAGTGGTACTCCGGAGCTATCAAGCCCATGATCTTGCTCATGTCGTCTGGGGCCGCAGCAAGCGCCTCGCGTCCAGCAGCGACGCGCTTGTTGACCTCCTCATCCGAGACCTTTGCAAGCGTTAGCTCGGCACTCGTCTAGGCACGACATCTGAACTCACATAGATGCGCTCTACTTGCTCGCCACTCGCCCTCTCCAAGATATCCCAGATCTGGTTCTGCGTGAGGACTTCTCCGTACGCAAAGACCTGCTTGTTCAGCGTCCTCTCGTCCGCAATGATGCGCGCGACGAAGCGGCCAATGTCCTTGACGTTCGTCACAGCTGAGGGAACCTCGCCATTGCCGAAGATCTCAGATGCGGGGAAGACCAGGGCGTCAGTCAAGCGGCCAGAGGGCACACCTGGGGACGTGAGCTGATGCCACCATCCGACATCGATGGAGGTGTAGGGCAGGTACAGAGCCTTGATGTGGGCGAAGATGTCGTCTTTCTGGGCAGGGTGTCAGTGCCTGCTTGGTTCACGGTAATGAATGAACACGCACGATTTCCGACAGCTTCATCACCTCTCTCGGTGCTGAGACGGTGGCAAAGGAACAGGGAACGAAGCGCTTGACGCCGGCTGCTTTGGCGGCGTTCGCTAGAGGGATCTGCTCCTTCAGCGCTGACGTTGTGACGGCCGAGATGACGACGTCTGCGCCCTTGAGGACGGCGACGAGCTCTTCCTGGGGGCCGGAGAGGTCTGCGGCAACCACTTTGATGCCGGCATCGCGTAGGGCCTGGGACTTGGGGCTGTCTAGGGAAGAGGGACGGGTAAGAGCTGTGATGTCCTGGCAATCGGGTCAGCCCGGTATCAAGGACGCGGGGGAGTAAACTCACAAAGGGGGTGGACGACTCGTTGAGACCATCGATGATGGACTTTCCAGTGTTGCCCGATGCTCCAAGAACAAAGACCTTCATGACGTCGGGTGATGTATGATGATGTTGAAAGAGAGAGATAATTATGGTTGATGGGAGTGGCCGATATAAAGAGTGCTTCAGCGTCTGACCATGAAACTATATACTCCCATCTTCGATCCCTGGGGAAATTCGGCACGGACGAACGGAGACGACATGGTCGAATCTCATTCGGCCGACAGAAAAAGGGCCGACACGAAAGGGGGTCGAATGTCTGTATCCCGCCAGGTCTGGCGGCGGAGTTTGGATTTGCATTGCCTCTGATTTCTAAGCATCGTGGGGATATGACGAAATTGCCTGCAAGGCTCGAGCATCCGTGGGTGCATCCACGGATGAATACAAGAGAGGTGCTGATTTATTATAATCACGTTGAATAGTGATCATGCCGACTCGACAGGCTCAACAAGCCCATCCTTATCCACTAGTCCGAAGCCCGCGGCTAAGTAAATATATATCTAAGCCTCCAGTCTTGAATCCAAGCTTGATGTGCACTGCAATCGCCGGTTCGACACGTCTTCATCACCTTTTCGTGCGTTCAACCTGCGCCTAGCTATCAAATAACACGTTGAAGTCCTTCGGTTTTATCGACTCGAGAACCCATGGCTCTAAGTATCTCGTCACCGGCGCGACCGGTCGCCTTGGAAGCGGCGTTTTGGAATCATTGATCGCAGCCAATGTTCCACTGTCTGACATAGGCGCCGCATCATCCAAAGCATCCAACCGATCAAAGTTCGAGGACCGCGGGATTGAGTTCCGCCGAATCGACTACAGCGAGCGTCAATCGCTCGTTGAAGGACTGCGCGGCGTCGAGAACCTCTTCTTCATCAGCTCAAACTCAAACAACCGCCCTGAAGAGCACGGCAACCTCATCAATGCTGCTAAGGAAGCCAAGGTGAAGCACGTCAGTCAACACCCCATAAAGCATGCCTGTTTCCTTTTACCAGTGTCTGACAGACATGTTTAGATGTGGTACACGTCGCTGGCATATGGAGGCTTCACTGACACGGCAAAATTTGCCGTGCAGCAAGACCATCTCTTGACTGAGAGGCTGCTCAAGGAGTACGTTCATCAAAGCCCCAAAACTTCATTTACTAACACCTTCTCAGATCAGGACTCACGTACACCTCGGTCCGCGAGGGAATTTACACCGAGTCATTCTGCCTCTTCCTCGACTGGTATCCCTCGCGCGAGAAGGTCTTACTCCCAGGCGATGGCGAGATTGCTTTCGCTCTGCGCAGCGACCTCGCCGAGGCAACGGCAAACCTCATGATCCGCGGCGGTTTCGAGAATGAGATTGTGCTGCTCACCCCCGAGAGCACGATCACGGCACAAGGCATGGTGGACGTCATCAACGAGACCACAGGACGAGATGTGAAGCTCGAGTTCATGTCAGCGAAGGAATTCCTCGAAAAGACACCCCAGGGCGACACTCGTGGTAAGCCAGCGTGGTGGTACAAGATGACTGTGGAGTGCTGGAATGAAATCTCCAAGGGCGGCTTGCGAACAACCCATCCCCTGATGGCCGAGCTGCTGGGTCGGGAGCCGACGAGCCCGCGCGAGGGGATAAGGTTGTTGTTGGAGAAGAACAGGGATCATCAGTACTTCTGAGCCCTGAAGGGCAGGCAACATTCCCGTCATGACTCGGCCGAGACCCTGGTGTCTCACTCGAGCCGAGGTATGGGGACATCTTGGGAGGAAGGTACCGTAGGAGCCCTTGAAGCCACCATGGTAAGACAACACCTATCCAATCATGGTCCCTGACCAATGTCTCGCGTGGAAGAACTGGGAACGTGCCAAGTCTCGTCCGCTCTTGTTTTGGCGTTGACAACAACATACGAGAATGGGCAAGCGGCGTACTCCCGCGGCTTGAAAGTAAAGGGTAGCCTCGGCCGTTTCCAGAAACTCGGTCGGGCCGGCCGTCATGTCGCGGGTGCTGCCTGGATGTCAAGTGGTGTCTCGGGTCTCCAGCAGGGCGCAATTGCATGGCCACCACGCAGCTTGACGGATGCAGGCGTGGGGACCTGAAGATGCCGAGGTAGCTTGCTGGGTACGTCACTGAAGAAGTCGTGACCATGACGCGAAGCTCATGAGCTTCCGTCACCTTCGAGGCGCAGCTAGTCACGTCAGTCTCGACGCCGTCATTTCCACCGAGATGCTCAATGTGATGTAGGCGTCCACGCTGACCACGTTGGGGTTGTCAACTTTCATTGGGAATGTTCTAAGATTTGTTATGAACGTGTTGTTTTGGCATTCGGCAATTCTCTATTTGCATAGTGATCAAATGTGGCTGAACCCCAACGACAAACGTGCATGGCTTTCCTTGGCCAATTCATCCAGGGTCCTGTATCGGCCACATGGGCATAGAAGCCACAAAACGTGTGGAAATGCGTCAGATTCTTTCTTCCCACCACTTCGTGTCATTCGCGGTCCGCAGGCCCCGGTGCGAGGCGGAACATTTCCGATGGCGCGTGACGATGTCTCGTACGTCCCTTCTAGCAGCTCAGCCGCACGCCAGGGGCGGAGACTTTTATGGCCACAATCTGTTGAGTACGTCCGACTTTCAGATGAATTCATTGCAGAGATAGCGCTAGAGTCAGAGTACAAGCGAACGGTAGGCAGGCAGGCACGGTATTGAGCTCGGAGACTCTGATGCTAGATATCTTGAAGTTTCAGCTGAAGCCCCTGTACTTAAGACACCATATCCCCGTGTCCCTACTTTGAAAAAAACCCATACACACATCATCAACATCCTCATATCATCACAATCATGCTTCCCCTTACCCTTTTGTTGGCAGCCGCGACCTCTGTGTCCGCCTGCTCCCGCGTGGCCTATAATGCCGACGCCAAACCCGGCGGCAGAATCACCATGGGCCGAACCTTGGACTTTGTCACACCCACAAACAGCACCATCTACGCCTTCCCCGCTGGGCTAAAGCGTAACGGCGGAATCGAAGACAACCCCCTGCAATGGACGTCCAAGTATGGCTCAGCCACAGCAATCATGTTCAACCTCGTCTTCACCGAGGGCCTCAACACTGAAGGTCTGACAGGAAGCGCGCTTTATCTCGGCGGAAGCGATTACGGCACCAGGGACTCCAGCATCCCAGGCCTGTCTGTAGGCAACTGGCTACAGTACTTCCTCGATATGTACGCGACTGTCAATGAGACAGTCACCGCCGTCTGTCCCCAGGGCGGCCAGCCGGCGAAGTTCCAGGTGGTGCCAAAGGAAGTCCTGCCGGGCATCAAGTCTCACGTCCACCTTGCTTTCACGGACAAGTCGGGAGACAATGTCATCATGGAGTATGTTGGAGGCAAACTGACGTGCTGGCACTCTGTCGAGTACAACATCATGACCAACGAGCCTACCTTTGATCAGCAGCTCGCTATCAGGGAATACTGGGCCCCTGTTGCCAATTACTCCCTCCCCGGATCGCCAAGGCCAGCAGGTGAGTTCTCCGTACTAGAACGTGATGGGAACCAAGATCTAACGTGTCACAGATCGCTTCGTCCGCCTCTCAAACTACGCCCAAAAGATCCCCACAGCCAAGGACCTCACCACCGCCGTGTCGTACACAGCCGGCCTGGTCAGGGCCGTAAGCAACCCCATGTTCCCCGTCTCCCTCGAGGCGGTCAGTACCGAGGATACATGGCCGACGTACTGGCGTACCTATATCGATCTCGTGGATGGCATGTTCTTCTATGAGTCCACTACGAGCCCGTTGCTTGTCTGGTTCTCTATCAAGGACTTTGACCTTTCGACTAGTGGGAAGATCGCGGGCCTGTACATGACGGGAGAGCCTTGGCGGGAGCTGTCGGGGGATGTGACGACCAAGTTTAAGAGTGTCTCGAGCGACACTTGCAAGCAGCTTTTCACGGAGTGTTAGTTCTAAGCACGGGTATGCGGCGTAATATTTAATGATAATGTCTTCTGTTTAGGTGTTGACAAGATCGATCGTGTGGCCATGGCCCCTCAAAACCGCCTTGATGAGAACCAACGCCTACTTGCAAGTACCGAGGTTGGGATCGACCCTGAAAAGTCAGTCAAGTCCATCCAGGGCTTGCAGTTGACGTTACGCAGCTCCTCTCGAGGGTCCGATCAATGCAACAGTTCAGTCGCAAAATGTTATTGCCATAAGTTGGGAAAGTGTGGGGGTATCTAAACTAATAACCAATTCAGCATCCAGTGCCCTGCAAGTCCTTCGTCCTTCCCATCGTCCAGTCCATCCAAGTCCATCCAGCGGTCCAACCTCACTGCGCGTACAGCTTCTCCATCTTGGCCACGAGAGGCATCTCAGGCGGCGTAAATTGGCCACCGCCGCTCGACTTCCACAAGACCTGTGCCCAGCGACACCATCGGAAATGCTCCAAAAGCCCATCCTTCGTGTACATCCTCTCCGCGACATCATGCGCGCGTTGCGTAAAGTTGTCGGATTGCAGATCCTTAGACAACGCAAGCTGGCAACCCGCACACGCAACCCCGGCCTCGATCTCTCCAGACTGCTTCTCCAAGAACGGGAGCGCGCATGCTGCCATGTGCTGACACATGGACTTGGCCTCTGGAAGTGGCCGACCAAGCGTTCTCGCTTCAAGGGTGTTATCGACGAGATGATAGGCACTCAGATAGTGGCGAATGGGACCCCAGAATCCAGTCGCCGAAGTGGTGTAGCGGCCGGGTAGGCTACGAAGTTGGTATGTCAGGCCTTCCAGTTGGGCGGGGGTGCGGCCCGGTTGGTAGAAAGCCGGGGAGATGAGGAGCACACGAAGTTCTGGGGAGAATTGGAGGCAAGTGAAGCAGCAGCGTGTCCAGTAGAGGAGGGAGACGAAGCCGGCGAAGTGGCCGCAGACGGAGCATGACTTTTCGCAGAGGAGGGTGTGGACGGAGGCGAGGGTTTTCTCGTCATGAGAGGCGAAGCCAGTGCGTAGAAGGGCGCAGAGAAAGTCGAGGCCATGAATTGTGACAGCCTTGTACTCGTGGAGAGAGTCAGTGACATGGCGGGCGCGGCGGTTGATCTTGCGGAATGCAATGACGGAGCCGATGTCGACATGATGCAACAGGATCTGGCCGAGGAGCTCAAGGGGCAGCTTAGCGAGAGCGCCGAGATCGGCCGAGGGTTCTTTTTCAAAGGGCCCCAAAAGTGAAGAGCGCACTTTGTCGTGATGTTTGCGTGGGAAGGAAATGTTGGCGTCGATAAAGTCTCGACGAGGGAAGCTGATGAGCTTGGTGATGGCGGCCTTGTCGGCGGGGGGAATGTCAAACGCCGCACTGGACCGGCGATCTGTAGTCCAGGGGCTGGCGAGGAGGCTAAGTGACATGGTGAATATGAGTGAAGGGCCGGCTGGCCATCTTTCTGGAGATGCGAAATGGTGTTTGGATGAAGATGAGGTGCTGATGTAGAAGTGGCGAAAACGTGGTCAACATTTGGGGGCGATGTTCTTGATGAGTAATCAATTTAGGCAGCGACTGTGGTGACTGTAGCTATCGACCAACCCCTGAATGCCCGCCCCGGGATCATCACCAACCAGAATTAAAGAACAAGGTACAGGTATTGAACTCGCCAATCAAGCAAAGCCACTCGCCTACTTCCTCACCCTCACGACCAACCGCCCAATTCCCCCCTTTCCAGTATCAATCTTTGCAGCCTCGACGCGCACCTCGTCAATGTCCTCCAGGTCAACAGCGCGATAGATGGCCTTGAGCTTCCCCGTGGCAATCGCCTCACCCATGAGTTCCAGACCCTCCCGATCCTCTGGCGATCCCGAGATCATCTTGTACTTGATCTTTGTCCCCCTCAACAGAAACGAGTACCAGTACTGGGCAACATCGAGAACCCAAGCAAAGTAAAAGGGCACCTTATCATCGCCCAGGATCCACTTCACCGTCTCAGACGTGGGCACGCCGACGAGGGACACGTAGGCGCCCGTGTCAGGCTTCAACAAGGGGAAGCTCGAGTGCATGGACCCCCATTGTGTGTTGATGACGACGTCGACGCTGCCTCGGGGAATGACGTCGGCGACGTTTTGCGTCTGATAGTCGATGAGCTGGTCGACGACACCGGGGAGAAGTTGCTCTACGAGGGCCATCTTGGGCGTTGACACGGTCGAGATGATCTTTGTGGCTCCAAATATCCGCTTGGCGACTTGGACTATGGCGAAGCCTGTCCCGCTGAGAGCGCCGGGGATGAAGACAGTCTTGCCCTCGAGGCTGTCGGCGCCAATGAACTTCAGAGCCTGACGAACAGCCTGAATGGCGGTGACACCAGGGCCAGAGATGCCAGCGGCGTCTTCCCAAGGCAGGTGGGCAGGCTTGGGGAGGAAGACGTGTTCCTCGCCAAGGGCGTATTCAGCACAGTATCCGGAGTCGGGCTCGAAAAAGGTGACGCCGTGAACAACATTGAGGCCGTAGACTGCGTCGCCGGGACGGAAGCGTGTGACTTTGGAACCGACTGCGACCACCTCGCCGGCACCCTCGATGCCAATGTGCATGGGAAAGTCGAATTTGATGAAGGGTATGCCGCGGGCGCGCTGGCAGTCGCCCGTCGTGACGGCGCCGGCGTGAATGCGGATGAGCATCTGGTTCGGTTTGCTGATGGTTGGGACGGGGAGGTCTGCGACTTCGTAACCTGCTGGACCGCAGTGCTTCGGCGCGACGAGGACGCGCATGGTCGAGGGGAGGTCTGCCATGGTGGATGATTCGATGCTTTGACGACTTTCGAGATGCGTCGACTTCGGTGACGATAGCTGGCTTTTGTATTCAGCTGAAGAGCATGCACAAAAGTCCGCCGCCGCAATGGCGGAGATTGACGTCGTGGTGTCGCGGGCTGAATTCAAGGCGAGACATGGTTGTGCGGAGTTATGTGACGAAGGATCTCAATTGCGCCCGGCTAAAGGGGACTTTGGTCGTGCATTGTTGGTGTACGTACACCTCGTTGGCCAATTAACGGGGGCCGTGGCGGCGGAAGATGGACGATGTGAGGTGAGGGAGATGTGATTTGGTGTTTGATATTTCAGGCAATGATGGAGGTGACGAAGATGGCGAGGAGAAGTTGCCCGGTGTGGCACCTTTAGCTGCCCTGGTGGGTGGTGACTTCCCTGCCTGCCCCTGGGTGACGGGGAAGGAGCCCCTGAGCAGCGACTTCCCCGCTCCACCCCCTCCTTTTCCCCGCAACACCATGATGCTCCATCACCACTTTACTCAGACACATCACCATCGCCATCACCACCATCACAGCACAATCCCGTCTTGACACCAAATCAATACAGTCCATATCCCTCAGCTAAACCAGACAGACCAATACTCCATACCATTGTCAGAAATGCCCTCTCCTCTCTTCTCCCCCTTCCCTAAGGCCTTGGTGGCGGAGGCATCGGGTCCTTGAACTTCTTCACCCGGCCCGTAACCGGAGTGATACCAGTGAACTGCCCGATCTTATCAAGGTTCGCCTTGGCCCTCTCCGCGTCAATCTCAGACTGTGTAGGCGACTCGACCGACGGAACAGCACCAACCCCGGCTGGCTCCGTCACACCAGGAACCTCAACAACCCCTGCTGTGTGCACCACACCAAATCCGTACTCCTTCAACAGCTTCTCGCTCTCCCTCCTATCCTCTTCGGCAAGCGCTTCCGCCTCCGCCAATGCCGCCCGAGTCTCACGGAACGACGCATGAAGCTCCTCCTCCGCCATCTTCTGCCTACGCTGCGCCTCACGAAGAAGCTGTTCACCTGCCTCCCACGCCTTCTCCTCGTCCAGCTCCTCCTCGTGAAGCTGCTCCGCCGCCTCTCTCGCTGCCTTCTCAGCTTCTGCCTTCTCAGCTTCTTTCTTCTTGAACGCATGGATGAGCAAGTCTTCCTCCGGCGCGCGGGGGTAGCTCCGCGGGATACGCGACTTCTTCGGGTCGGTGTACTTCGGGAACTCCACCTCGGGGTTCTGCACATTCGGCGAGGGGGGAGACTTGCTTCCGAAGATGGACGACCAGAAGCCGCGGGGTTTCTCAGCAGGACCTGAACACATGTTAGCTAGGCGTGGGAACGGGGCACTGTCGAACTCACCCTCAAACACCTCCCTCCACTGCTTGTCAAACGTCTTGCGCTGCAGTCGCGTGTCGCCCTCCCAGAACTCAGTCCTTCCCGGCACAAAGCGCCACTTGGGGTCAATGAACTCGGGGAACGGCGGCGCCAGATCCTTCGGATCTTGCCAGTCCTGCAGGAGCTGCTGCTGCGGTGAGAGCGGCAGACCCGTATTGATGCTCATTGGCACTTGCTCCGCAGTCACCGCATTCTCAGCACGCATCGCAAGCTGCGCATGCGCCATCTCAAGCTGGCGTTGCATCTCCTCCTTCTCGAGCTGCAAACCCTGCTTCTCAGCAAAAACGCCAGCCAGGGCATTGTCATAGGAAGCGACGATATTTGCGTTGGTCGAGTTTTCGATGTCGAGATCGCAGCGTGAAAAACCGCCACCCGACGTGAGTGCCTGGCGCTTAGGTGTCTGCAGGTGCAGAGGCCAGCGGTTCATGTTGAAGAAGCGCTTGGGTTCATCGTTTGGATGGCGGGAGCGGCCACGGGCTCCTTCGCGACCAAAGGCCCAGATATTCTGGCCTCGGCTGAGCGTCATGGTCTCTTTGCCCGTCTTCTCATCGATGCACCAGTCTTGTCGAGCGGGCCAGAGAGGGTTGACAGCCTCGGTTAACTCACGGATCTTGTTGGCGCGAACAAGCTCAACGGCGTCGCCATCGTAAGCGTCCCGTGTCATTTTTTCTTCCCAGAGGGAATTATCGGCAGCCTTGACGACAGCCCCGTAAGAAGGACGGTCGCCGATATTTGTCGTGTCGTGGCGCCAGCTTGTGATCATCTTGTCGGCCTCGCGGAGGTGGGCTTCCACCCTGCTAGACCAGGCTTGGCCAAGACCGGCCGTCTCGAGGTCCTCGTAGGCGGCGTAGACGACGTGACGCGTGCGATGGATCCACCAGCCGATGCGGAAGCCGAGGAGGCGGAAAGCAAAGTTGAGACGGTCGGCATTGGAGGGACCTGTCTCGCCGGCGAGGTTGGATGAGTCGAAGAGGTTGGCGGTGGCGGCGTTGAGCCAGGAGACCACGTTGTCTCCAGGCGGGAACGCGCCCAGACCAGTGGGGTGGCCTTCTTCGTCGACGGGCTCGACGGCATACCAGTTGATCCTCTCCTCGGGGTGGAGGTTACAAAAAGCGCGACGGTAGAAGATGCGATGGTGTTCTTTCGGGTGTGGTTGCCTGTTGAGGATGCCGTACTCGTCGAGAAGGTCACAGATGAAGCTGGTGAGTTCTTCGGAGAAGACGGTCGACTCTGAATGATCGCCGCCGTTGCTGAGGTTGTTGATAGCTGCGGTGATGTCTGGGATTTCATTCCAGTCGTGGACCTGAAGGCTGGAGAAGAAGCCCTCCGGGTCGGGATTGTTGATGAGCATTTGCAGACGGTGCATAAACACTGGTTGAGTGCGGATGACTTCTTTGAGCTCAGTCTGGTGCTCGAGCTGGCGGCGTGTTGTCGAGGGAGTGTTGAGGATGAAACGCAGCCAGCAGAGGTCGCGGTACGGGATGCGAGCAGCTTGAATGGGATCATGGGGGTTCTTCGGGGGTGAATTGGCATTGAGCCGCTCAAACTCGACGACGATGGCATTGTCAAGTTCCGGGACGGAGTAGGGATCACCTGTCTCGGCAGCGTCAAAGCCCATACCAACATGGTTGATGATAATCTCCAGAAGCGTGCGGGGCGTCTTGGCCTGCTTCGACTTGAGAAGGTCATACACGCCCATGAGCTTCTTGAGAATGACTCGGTATTCATCCGTCCTCTCGGTGAGGAAGCTGTGCACATATGGCCCGTTCATATTCTTCGACGTCAACACGGGTCGATCGTCAGGCAACTCCTTCTCGACTTGCACGACATATCTCCGATCACGGACATATGCCGTATGGAAACCCAGACGAGCTCGTCGCTCCTGGGCTCCAACGAGGGTATCATGCCAGTGATTCCACGCCCATGGATCGAGAACAACATCCTTTGGCGTCTCGGAGAGGGGAATTGGCGTGAAGAAAATCTTCTTCTGCGCTTCGGCACGAAGACGCTGCTTCTCCTTCCAGGGAATAGGCATGACGAGTTTCCTGAACGGCGTGACGAGAGCGGAATTGACTTGACCACCCTCAAAATGACGGAGACACTGCTGCAATGCCGCGCGTTTGGCTCCGCGGAACATGGCAAATTTTCGTGCGGCCTCGCCGTCAGGCCAGGCGGTTCCGTTTTCTTCAACGACGAAGTGGCCAGGTTCCATGTTGAAGTTGCAATCCCCTCGGAGCGCGGCAGCCGTCTCATTCGTCCCGCCTTCAATGCACATGTTGTACGCCTCGTCCTCGACTTCGGCCATGTTGAAATCGGGGTTATACCCGTAATCTTCCAGCCGGCGACCACGAGACCCAGAACCGGCTGTGCCCTCTGCCATGGGGTCGCTGTACCAGACGCGTTCCGTGTCCTGGCGGAACCAGGTCAGGAAGCGGGTGCGCAGGAGGGGGCCGGGGATTTGGTAATCGACGTCGTGGATCGATTCGGGGACGCGGTGGAGGAGGTAGCGAGGGGTGATTGTCTTGGCTGCTGCTGCTACATTTTTATGGACGCCTGGAGCAGGGTCGGTTGTGACGGAGATGCCGGGGACGTCATTGTGAGGACGCAGACGAGGGGCGAAGACGGGGGTTTCAAAGTGGATGTTTGGGTATTGTCGGCCGTAAGCGCGCGTCTCAAAGAGGTCATGCGTCTTGAGCATGCAAATCGCCTCTGCGAGACCAGGTCCCCATCGCTGCGTGCCGTCCCAGACATCATCCCAGAGATGTTTGAGGTACGCAGCAACTTCATCAAAGTGCGCATGCCACCCCATAGTGCGGTCAAGATCCTCATCTGCGAGGAAGTTCTTGATCCGAATGATCTGGATCATGGGCGAATGGATGCGCCAGCCGCGATACTCGTGCATGGCTGTATCCTCCGGATGAGCGTCTCGTGCATTCTCAAGCGTGGCAAAGAGGCGATCTTCATCGTAAATGTTGGGAGGCAGCGTCTTTCGCTTCTTCTTTTGCGGTTCCTTTTCCTTGCCCTTGCTCCTGGTCGGTGTCGCCTCCGGACTAGGGAAGGCGTTCGCCGTGTTGGGAGGGGGGTGAGGGGAGTAGAAGGAGTTTTCGGTTTGAGGAGTGCCGAATTGCGTGTTCCTCATGATGGTGTCGCCGTCTTGTTGCCGGGCATACTCTGGGAAGCGTTCTTGCCATGGGCGCTTTGGAGGAGGCTTTGATGTTGAGGCGTTGGGCCGAGCTGCGAGAATCTCCCCCTGTAGCTCGCGAGCATCGTCAAGGGTGAAAGTCTCTGGGTTCGCTCCCTTCTCGGCGAGATCCTCGAGCATCATCTGCCAGAAGACCTCAACAGGAGGATCCTCATGCTCGACAACAGCCGGGTCATGTTTCTCCTTCCAGCGCCTATCCAAACGCAGCGTCTCAAGCGACCACCTCGGCAGCGTCTCGCCCTTCTCAGCCGCCTCCTTCATCTTTTCCTGCACGTTGACAGCCCTAGTCACATCCTTGACGCGGTTGAGGAGGGTGTCCATGGTCTTCTCGTCGAGTCCCGAGCCAGGTGGGCCAGGGGGCTGGAGGCGCGGGTCCTTTCCAGGAGGGTAGAGCGGTGGGAGGAAACTCTCACATGTTTTTCGAGGGTCGTACATGAACTTCTTGTCGTCTGCAGGAATTCGGAACGTCCAATCCGATGGAAAGGGCTCCCTTGGGGCTGGGCCACCTTCGCTGGGGGCCAGGGGGATGGGAATGAACATTGGCTTCTCGCGAGGGATGAGTTCGATACCCAGCTCATCTTCCTTGGCCTTGAGGACTTCAAGACGCTGAATCTCGCGGTGGAGATAGGCCTGGTGCTCCTCCTCGGTTGGCTTTGGGGGCTTGTTCTCCTGTTCCCGCCGCCAATCCATCTCGGCGCCTTCCTCCTCAATGGCGCGTCCGACGTCGTCGAAGTTGAGCCGCGGATGTCGTGCGGCGTAGATGGATGCGAGGTACTTGCGGAACTCTTGGTCTCTTCTCATCAGGTCGTCAATCTGCCGTGCCACGATGAGGTCCTCCAAGAGGCGGAAGAGGCCGAAATGGTCATCCTTCTCGAGACATGCCTCGACTGCGGCTCGAACTTCGGGGGTGAACTTTTCAAGGACCCTGAGGACCTGCGCCTTGGTCTCGGCTGGGACATGTCAGTGGCGCTCTGGGCTGTACGGGCCGGACAACGTACCGCTTCTCTGCTTGGCCCCCTTGGGGTTGACTTTCCCATCATCCATGGCGCCGACTCTGTGGGACCTTCTCGCTGGGTGTCTGCTGTGGTGTGTCTATTGAGGTATGCCAACACAGAAGTGATTGATGAGTCGGAAATGAAAAGACGCTGTCCCAGAGATAGGAAGAAAACAGCGCCAGCCCTCTACTGATGCATGCGAGAAATGATTATGATTGAATGAATTTGTCAAGAAAGACCCGGAAGCTCCTGAAGCGCCATGAAACGTCAGAGGGGCAGGCCGTCGCCGTTATCAAAGACGTTTGACAAAGGATGGGGTGTGGTTGCCAGGGAGGCGTCAAGCTCAAAGGCGCAGGGCCGCCTGCGCCAGCGGCACAATAGCGACAAAGGGGGCTTCTGACAACTTTCTGCCCCCGCGACAAAGGAGGTTCGGTCAGACGCGACATTGAGTGTTGTCTGTCGTGGTGTCGCCGCGCCTCTTCTAGGGAGTGCTGGCATCAAAGACGGGGGAGGCTGTGACAAAGGGGAGGGAGATTGAAAGAAGCCAGATGGGGAGAAGGTCAACTTACCTCCATCGTGGTGCCAAAGACAGACTGTTCAAGCCAGGCGATTCTTTGCAGAGTTTCTTCATCGCCCATCCACCATAGCGACTCCAACCCACGATATCACACACGACACCATGTCCGATCGGCCGGGCGAATCCTCGCGGGCCAGCCGCTGGAATGGCGACGAAATCATGACCGACCACTCCGATAAGGCCTCAGACGCCGGCGTCAGCGACTCTGGCGCCTCATCCCTCCCCAGCCCAGACTTTACGCCCCTCGACGGCGAGTTTGGCAACCGCGTCGATCAACGAGTATCCCGAATCCAGGCCATCGTCGACGAAGAAAATAGTGACTCTTCGACGTCCTCGGGCTGGGAATCGGATATTCCCTTGCGACTGGCCAACGATCGCCCAGGGCGACGGGGTAACAACCCCCCAGCGGGACCGTCCAACGATCGCCCAGCGCGACCAGCCCGGACACCACAGCTCGCGCTACCGTCCATCGTCATCGGCTCGTCCCTCGGCACGGGCCTGAGCGCCATTGAAACGGCCGATGCGGAGGTTGAGCGCTGGGAACTCATCTACCGAGAGATCCTGCAAGCACAGGGCCCCGAGGCAGTCGTCAGCATTGCAGAACAGTTGGGGAGAGCGCGCGAGGCGCGGCAGAGGCTGGAACTCATCGACGATCGTGAAGCTGTCACGAGCACATTGTGAGTTCTTGACGAAGAGGGAGAGGAGAGATACCTGCTGACGATCAGCGGCACAGCCTCGAGACGGACTTCTTCAAGAAACAAGCTGTGGAAGAGCGCGTCGAACTTCTCCGCTTCATGCTTCAGGAAGCTCAAGAGCCGGATACCATTACCAACATGCAGGGAGCGATCCACGCATATGAAGACGGCACAGTGGGTGTGTCAGACTTGTACGCCATCTTCTGGGCCGGACAGTTCATGGAACTCGCGTCTTCGTATGAAGAGTTCACGCGTGACCGGTACGAGCGAACCGAGGTATATGCCAGCATCCACGGAGCCGGATCTCTCTGGTTCGAGCCGCCACTGCTTCCAGGACCGCCCGTCATCCATGCCGGCCGAGGCAGCCATTACCGGCAGTTCTACCAGCCGATGGCCATGAGAGGCACGGCGTCCGGCTTGGGGACCGACCAGCACCACTTTGTGACCATGAGCTTCCAAGCGGTCAAGTACCATCGGGAGCCGGGCTACCAGGACAGGCAGCCTGGACCGGAGGGTGCTTCGGCGTATCAAAAGTCCCTTCATAAGGCAAGGCGGTTCAAAGGCAAGGGGACAACGGTTAAGGACTGGCGTCCCAAACCGAGAAGCAACGCCGACGCTGACATCCTGGTGGCGAACCCGAAGAAACCGCGGCTCTGCTTCTCCATGATGCTGGACACGGGAGCGACAAACCCGTGCCTGTACGGGCCGGACCTTGACGCCCTGGGAGTCAAATTCGGAGAACACCCAGCGGCATCGGTGCTCAATGCCCAGACAGCCAACGGGTTGATGAAGTGCTACGTATACGAGCTCCACGTGGCCGTATGCGATACCCGGACGGGACAAACGCTCGTCGACCCGGCGGATCCAGTATGGCCTTCCCGACCGCATATCCTCGGCGGCATCTCACGAGTTCTCGCCATGCCGCCCCCCGGGAACCAGGTCGTCCGTCCAGGCCATGTCGCAGAACTCGATGAGAACGGCAACGTCCATAAATTCCTGTACGGTGCTTGGAAGGATTCGCTCACGTCGAATGCAGGACGGCTGTCGGGCCTGTTCCCAACACAGTGCTGCTACGTCCAAGCCACGCCGGGTCTTCGGACGTTCTGGTTCGGGGAGGACCGGCGCGATGTCCTCGGCACACAACGCATGCCGGGCCAGCGCCGCTTCGAGCCGGGCAACAACATCTGTCCACCAGAGCCAGATGGTCCCGAGGTAGCAACCCTCATGGAACGACACGGCATCCACGCCGACCCGGCCCGGCTGCAGATGGAGCACATCGTCAAGGACAACATGGGGATCCGCCTCTTCCGCATCCGCGATATCGAAACGAAGAAGCGCGGACGCAGCGAGCTGATCATCGACGACTTTGAAACCAAGGAGCAATCTCAGACGGTTGAGCCGAGGAAAAAGCGCCGCGCCAGCATGATCACCGGCGAGAGTGACGAGGACTATGACGATGACACTGGCGCACTCAAGAGGAGACGCGAGGCGCGACGAATCCTGGCTAAGCTCCGGGATGAAGCCCTCTTCTTTCCCTTGCCGGAGCCTGACGTCGTGGAAGCGGATGCGTGAGCGGGGGCTGCTGCATTACACTGCACTGCCGATGCACAGCATAACCGATCCTGCACAGGGTTATGTCAGTCAGCACGAACCACGATGAATATGCAGCACAAGCCTGCAAGCACTGAAAGTATTTCTTGTAACGGTCGCACGTCCTCATGGACGACCCGTCGAAGCAGGGCGGAACAGCGGTGAAGGAAGGAAGAAGCAAGACGAGATTGGGCGTGGACGTCAAATCTCGTAGAGACGGGGGTCAATTGCTGCCGAGCCCACATTCACGAATGGTCTCGGGCCCTGTCCCGGGCCCAGGTGGAGAGTCAGGCCAAGAAAGTCAGTGGATTTGACAGGAACGGGGTTGATTGATTTGATGATGGGTGAAGGAATGCGTGGTGGAAGTAGCCGTGTCGCACACAAGCCGTGGAATGAGATGAAGTTCGGACGGATGCACGAGCCCACTGACTAAGCGACCAGTTCATCCCATTATGTCAGCCGTCCCTGCTGTCTCTTCTTGGCAGGGGCTTTTCCATTCCAGTCCAGCAGCCCGTGACTTTCCTCCAGCACTAACAAAGTCTCCCCTTTTCTCCTTGCATTGAATGTGAGATCTCGATTGTTCATATCCGTTCCTCCCACCAGCCACCGAAACTACTTCCTGCACGCCCTGATTCCTCATCATTCCTCAAGTGGCCCCCCTATATCATATCCCCCAGGACAAATATGTCCGAGAGAGGGACCCTCCCGCCCTGCAGCCGAACGGGACGGATACTGCAGTCGATTCATTTTACCTGCATTGGCCCGCTGCCCGTGCAAAAAATAGACCCTCTTCTGTACCACTGCGACAAGAAGCCGAGATCGCGAGAGCCCCTGCGTCCAAGGCGAATCCACGCCCGCAAATCATCGCCAGCACACCCGTCCCAGGTCGAAACAGGCCCGTTGTGGCCGCATGGTCGTCCTCACCCCCGGGTCACACATCCCAGACCAGGCCGCCCCCCTAAAAAGCAACGGCTTCAAGGTCAAGGTCAAGGTCCCCCTTCCCATCGATAGTCTCCAGTCCCAGACCCAGTCCCAGACCTGCAGAACCCATCCAATGCAATGCATGTCCCTAATCTTACCACCCTCCCCCTCCGCCAACTCATCACCAAGCGCGCCCTCACCCACAAGCAAATAAACGCCCCATCTGCTTTACCCTCCTTTACATTTACGAGTACCTCCCCTGCTGCCATGCCCACTCGCCTGGGTCTCCCGGCCGAGCTGAACAAAACGCGTGACAAGGCCCTGGTCGTGCCACCTCTGACGTGGCAGCACGGCTGTGGCCTGGATTGACATGTTAATCTCCGACCTCTCGCGCACTCTCACTCGTCCCAGCATGCCATGACCCCGTGCACGTGCCACTTCCTAGGTCTGGCCTCCCCTGACCTCTGGCTGCCCCCTGAGTGACACGCACAAGAGAGACATGGCGACTCGAGGGTGAACCCTTGTTGCGCCCGGCCTCGCAGAGAACTCTCAAGTCCCGTCCTTGTGTCGTATCACGCGCGCTTGGAGAAAACACATGTGTGGGAAATTTTACGGTTTTTTTTCTGTGCTTCAGGTTTGATGCTTTCTGCTGCTTGCTGCTACGGGATGCGTTGCGGATGTCCCTCCGCTGCTCGCTCCCCCGTTGCGAAGATTCCTGCGCCCGTGACCTGACTCGCAGCGCCACCCCTTGCGCGCCCACTCCACCCGCCATCGCGCCCTTGCCATGCCCGAGATATTAGTGGTCGTGGATCATGATGATGCCCACGGCCGGAGTCCTCGGGTCCAAAGGGGCTCATGTCGAGGCGCTGCTCGTCAGGGGCCGCAGCCTCGTCGTTCCCCCGCCTTTTTGTCGCCAGTCGACGGTTCGAAGGATCCTCCTCGAGGACCTCGCAAAAAATAGATCCTACAGTCTGCGTGCGACTCGGGCCTGGCATGTCCTTGCCCCCGGGCCCCACCCCTCGCTGTTTGTCGCTGCCGCCTATGGTAACACGGGGGCCGCCGTGGCTGCCCCCTCGGCCTCTCGAATGGTGATGGTGAGAGGCGTCGTCGGTAGAAGAGGTAGTGTATGTCCAGGTGAAAGCTGTTGTTGCGTGCGAAGAAAAGGAAAATGTTGGGTATTCGGGTATGGTGTTACTTTTTTTGGGCGTGGTCCGCTGTCGGCCGCTTTGTCGAAAGGTCGCAGAACTCGGTTGGGAAAAAAAGACGAAAAATCAAAATCGCTGGATGCCATGACCGTGCTGATGAAAAGAGCCCATTCTGTATGCTCCGATGCAGTCAATTTTCTTTTCCTCTTGCCTGTGCCCCTGGTGGAAGGGGTCACGGTTGTTGTGCCTGCCACGACGACACGTGGCAGGGCTTTGGGTTTTGTCGTGTGGTGGTAGCTTCCGTCTGGCCGTCGCCGAGGGGGCGGTCGGCCTGACGGTCACTCGAATGTTCAGACCATCTGTCCGTTGCGTTCGTGGTACATGTGTTGTGCGTACTGGTGCTGCATGTTGAGGTTGTGTTGTTGTTGTTGGTGATGCGGCTGCTGCGGTTGCGTGTATGCTGCGTGGTGAGGCTGGGGTGTCGGGGTGACGGGGCACCGCGGGGGAATGGGGTAGCCCTCCTTGGTGTTGTGGACGTAGGCTTGACCGTCGGGGGTGATGGGAGGCGTCATGTAGCCGTCAGCGACACCGTGGACGGCGCCGTGGCCCTTGTGAGGGGTGCTGTAGATGTCGGACTGCTGCTGCTGGAAGGTGGGCTCCGAGGGCGGTGTCTGAGGACCGGCCTGAACCCGGGACAGGTTCGCCTGGTGGGCCATGAATGACGCGAGCTTCTTGGAGACGCACGAGTACTGGGGAGCAGAGTACTTGCGGGCAAGCGCCACGGAAGGCTGGTGCAGATGCTGGGAGAGCGTGAGGAGGGTGACGTTGTCGACGTGATCCCACTCGCCATCGTTGACCTCGGGCTCGCCGAGGATCGCCCTCGCCAGCGCCAGCGAGGCACGGGCCATGACCGACGGCTTGGCCGACACAAAGTCGCGGTGGTACAGGGCAATCTCGCAGATGTAGGCGGCCATATGCTCGACCTCGACCCGGTCGTGCTCCTCGGCGACGATGAGCTGCGAGAAGAAGTCGACAGTCGGGTGGCCGATCGTCCACTCGAGAGTGTTGAGGACGTGCATCTCCATCTGGGTGAACATGCCTGTGTCGTAGAGGCCGCAGCACATGTTGTTGAGCTCGTGGATCTGAGGAACACGGTCCTTCTTGTCTCCGTACTTGGCCGCAATGAGCAGCGCGGCGCAGCCGACGAGCTGGTAGTGCTGCTTATACACCACCCTCTTGGAGCAGTAGCGGTCGAGCAGGTTGACGGTGAGGAAGAGCGTCTCGGGCAGCAGAGAGAAGGCGGCGTGGGCCTCGATCAGGAAGTCGATGAGGTACGGGCGCATGTACCACTGGATCTCGCGTTGCATGTCAATCAGGTTGGCATCGGGCAGCGTCTCGTCCTGGCCATGTTAGCAAGGAAAGAACCGAATGAAGGGACGGTACGACGTACCTCCATGTGTCTCGTGTGCTTCATGATGTCCTCGAGGTACTCGTCGCAGGCGAGACGGGACAGCTCGTTGGCGATAATCTCCTGCCTCTGCCTGGCGATCATCTTGGCGGCATCCCTGGTTCCCATCCTCGGCCTCACAGGCTCGTCGACAACCTCAGTGAAGAAGGTGCCGTCAGGCTGCGGCCGTTGGTGCTGGTAGAAAGCCATGATGGGTGGTTGTGGAAGAGGGGGTTGGGTTGGTTGAGGTGGCCTCGGGTGATGGTTGTTGGTCTGATCAAAGAGTGACTGGTAAGATTCGCCAGGAAGCTTCGAGGTAGAGAGAGAGTGGCAGGTTCGGTGGAACCCAAGAAAAAATGTGATGGAATATCCAACCGAACGATTAGAATATTAGTATTAGAAGGAGTGTGGTGAAGGGTATTCAGCAAAAAGAGTGGCTGTGGCTGGTTCCGTTGTGAAGGGAAGCCTGGACCAAATGGGACCAAAGTGGCCGGGAAGTAGGCCTTTTGAGAAAATGGCCGTTCGAGGAGTTCTGCGAGGCCTGAATCAGCTAACTGCGGAGTCTTGTACAGGCACGCGAGGATGGGGTGAGACAGTGATGGCGCCGATCAAAGGGACGTTGCGGATGCCAGTCAATGTGAGTCGCGGCTCCCACAGGCCCAGAAGGGTTGGAGTGGATGGAGGGCGAGTACGACGTGGAGACGTGTAATGGCACGGGCAGGAGATAAGGGCAAGCAAGAACAATCTGTGTCACCCTTGAAGGGTAACATAGGGGGTCCCAAGCCGGAATAGCTTACCTCCACGGTGATGGATAGTCTGGCAAGAGACACGAGGAAATGAGCCGATTCCTGGAGGCGCGGCGGGGAGCTACGAGTTAACGTGTCCCACGGGGCGACCTTTCGGAAGTTGGTCGGAGCTTGGATGTGGAGAGAGAGAATGTCGCGGTTCGACTGGGCGCCTTCGACATACAACTGCAAGGGAGGGAAGACGTTTTAGAACCATCAGACTAGACCAAGCTTCTCTCTCATGCAGGTGCCGATGGAGGAGAGAGGGAACACAACTATCCTGTGGCTGACATACCTCTTGCACCCAGAGCGGGAGGGGGGGTTTTGGACACCTAAAGGTGGCACAAAGATCGAATCATGTATGGTGACTCTTCTCAGATTGTGGTCCTTGCGAAGGGGGGAGGGTCGAAAGTCCTGCTGGGTGAGGGCTTTCTGAGTGGTGTCTGATTCGAGATCCGAACAATTGGAGTCGTCGAATGGGTGGAGGTGCTGAGCTGCGTCGGGGTGTGCTGCTCAGGTGGTCCAAGGGTTGGATTCCGGGGCTCGAGAGGGATCGAGTGGAATGGAGGTCGGGTCGCGAAGGCCGACGTCGAGTCGGAACGGAAGGGAGAAACTCGGGGTGCCGCGGTGGTTCGGAGCGGGAGAGATTGAATCGAGTTCCTGTTCGTCAAGCTGAGGAATGCTCGGCTTGTCGATTTGGGCGAGGAGTCGTGGAGACAATGGGGCGGATGGGCGAAGGATGATGCTTATTGACAAGACACAAAAGGAGACGAAATCCCAAACAAGAATTCCCTTGCTCTTCTTCAGTCTTCAATTGTCTAATCCTTGGGAGGGTCCCTTGGAGCCTTTTAAAGAGTCGTCGAGGTCGAAAGGGGGTGTGGTGGGCTGGCTGGGTGTTGGCCTGGGATGCGAACCTCCTCCTTTCCGCTTCGTAAGGCGCTTGTGGGGACTGTACGTCTTGATCGAACAAGATGCAAGTCAGGAAGGACAGGCTTCGGAGAGGAAATGAATGGATGAGGGAGGTGGGAGGAGGAGGAGGGAAGAAGGGGGAGGAGGAGGTAGGTAGGGTTAAAGGGTAGGAGGAGGGCGGGTGAGAAGAGGAAGGATTGGAAGAGAAGGTGTTTTAACGAGTAGTTTTAAGACAGGCTGGTGCTGCTTTGGCCCCGGCCAGTGGACAGGGCAGGCCAGGTACTTTGCGTGTGGACGGAGACGGGGGGGGAGGTCAGGTAATCCCCAGCTCGGGGGGGGGGGGAGAAGAGAAGGGGGGGTGTGGGTGTGGGTGTGGTGTGTGTGAGCGTGCCAGGATCTGGGTGCTTGTGGCCCTGTGTGGTGCCGTGGAGGCAGCCCGCTTTTTTCCTTGCGGACCGTCGCTCTCAGCGGGTGATGCCTGTAAAAGTCGAGCGCGAGTAGCGTGTTGCGTGGGTGGGTGGGCGCCGCAGGCGGACGGGCGGACGAGGTACAAGAGACTGGCGGGTGGGCGATGTACCAGAGAGAGAGTTGTGCAAGGGGCGGCCGCCGATGCACCGTAAGATACGGCCGTGGTGTCGTGAGAGGGACTGGTCGTGGTGGACCGGAACCTGACCAGGTTCGATGCAAGTCAGCGCCGGGCGATGAGGTGCTGCCTTGCTTGCTTCTCAGCTGGAGACTGATTCTCTGGTCGTGAGTGGCTGGGCCGGGGGGGGGGGACCAAGAGGGCCGCTCTCACGAGAGCTTGCTGTGCCGTAAAGAGGAGACTGGAGAGGGGCGGAGGTGAAGGACGGCAGACGGAGGGGAATCCCAGGAGCGTAATTCGCTAGCCCTGAGTGGCGGCGTGTAATTACGTGGAGCCTTGGCCTGTCCGTCTGGTCGACGATTGCTGGTCGAGTGTCGGCGGGCCAAGCTGTATTTCAGGCCCCGTCTCCCCTGTCTGCGTGGTTGGCTCGGGCAGGGGTGGTGGTGCGGGAGACCAGGGGGGTGCTACTGGTGGATGGTAGTGGTGGTGGTGTCTGTGTGCTGGTACTGAGCTGGAAGAGGGGGGAAACGTTGAAAGACTGAAGAAGTCGAGATGGTAGTCGCAGAAGAGACCCCAAGTGGAGGCTTTGCACGGATCGAACAGAACAGACAAGGAGAAGTGGTAATGATGGGATCGCGTCGTAGCGTGTCGAGGTCGCGTTTCTGAGGAGCTGGCTGGCTGTGCCAATTGCTCGTGCTGAAGCTGGAGCCGGCAGCAGCAGGGCAAAGTTTCGAAGTCGGTTCGAGCCTGCGGCGGGCTCGAGCGAAATGGGTCTGCTAGATTGAATGACGACAAGCCGGAAGCGGGTGCGTGGTGCGGTGCTCGACTCGACTCGACTCGGGTACAACTGTATGCGCTCGGGGTGCCGTGAACAAAAACGGCCAGGCGGGGGGGTGTTTGTGGTGCTGTGGCTGATATCAATTCGATGCCTTGATATTTCGTCTGTAGGTATTGCTTTTTCTCATGTGCTGTTGCAACGGGCGCGAAAAAAGGCGTTACCGGCCGCGAAAGTCGACCCGGGCCCTTGTTTTCGGCCGGACGGCATGAAGAAGTTGGAAACAAGAGAGAACCGCGTTTTGTTTGTTTGGTATTGTCTGCAAGCGGCATGTCAGTCCCAGTCAGGTGCGTCAAAGTATTGATGATCTGGCGCGGGCCTTGGGAACGGCCGCCCTCGTGGTGGTGGGTGTGGTGGTTGGGGTACTTTGTGTTTGGGCGGACGGGTGCGTGCCGCGGGATGTACCTTACCTGCCGAGGTCGTGTAGGAGGGGCTATTGTTGATGTCGGTGGGCGCCCGTGGAAAGCCACCTCATCGTCCGCCAACGCCATCAGCAGGCGGCCTGTCCACTGCAGCTTCCCCCCTAAGCCATTGAGGAAGGAGCGAAGGCGCACCGCCTCAGTACAAGCCACAGCGGCGTGGGGGGGGAAATGCAAGTCATGGAGCTCTAGGTGTCTGCACCAAATGCTGGCTGCTGCAGTGCACAATTCTTACCCGCATTTCGCACTTCTGCCTCTGCATAAAGCACCGTCATGCTCTCATCACAAACAGCCCCTCCCAACCATCCAATCCGTTTTCCGAGCGCCATGCAACGCAACGCAACGCACGATCGCCCATCTCGCCTGGACGCGAACACAACACGCTACCCCGGCCCCTCGGCCTTGACTCCCAGAACGGTGGTTGAGAGGGTGTGGGCAGCAAGGAAGCGCGACGACACTGATCCTTGCCCTACAGGTCAAGTCAGTCTGATTGATGAAGCCTGAGGTGTTCGTGATTTGGATTTTAGTAGCCTCCGCCGCCTCGAGGTCAAAGGTCGCCAATGTGGGCTAGTCCCGTGGGTGTCCGTGGGTGCGCAGCCAGAATCCGTCGAAACTCTGTTCCCCTCCACGGCGGCCGCCATCCTCATCTCATCACGAGCAAGCTTGATCCTATCCGAGTCACCGGCCGGGCCGCCGCCGGCGCCACCACACACGACACACGACAACAATACAGCAGGCTTCCGGCATGCTGCTGTCGAGAGATGGGGCCGCGCAGCTTGGAGGCCCGCTTCCCAAGACACTCGTGACGTGAGAAGCACGATCACTTCTGGAAGCAGCCCGCCAACTCGGACTCCAAGACACAACACACAGCGAGCGGCGAATACCAACTTGAACTACCCCGCTCTCCCTCTTCCTCCTGTCAGCTTGGTCGTGGCGGTTCACCGGCTGGCAATCCTCTTTCGATTTCGACATGTGAGCCTCAAATGGACGAAGCGACCGGCCACTGGACTGGCCACCACTGGTCAGCGCTGTCAGAAACCCGAAGCCAGGGCCGGGGTCGCAGCCCACCATCCGTTAAGCACGTCTTCACCAATGGGAACGCTCCGTTTGCATGGCACTGGCCAGCTTCTGCATCCAACAACGCTTCAGGGGAGCCAATCACCGCACCCAAACGCGCTCCTCGGTCTCGCCTGCGCTCAATTAAAAATCATGCGTGTCAGGACGGGAACTGTCCGGACCAGCCTCAGCCTCCATCCCGTATCGCTCTTCAAACGTGAGCCGGCCTCGCAAACGGCCACCCGCTGGCCGGCCGCTATCGATTTGCTTCCTGCTGCCACATGTTCGTCAACATGGCCATGCTGTTGTTGTTATGTCTTGGCCGCTCCGAGCAGTCATGTGACGGGAGTACGCAGATTTCGACATGTCGCCCTGGTGAGATCGCCATTTCCGGCCTGCATCGAAAGATCTGCCCCGATTCTGCGACCCTGGACCGGCCCAACAGGCCGCCCCTGGCTGGAAGGCTGAGGTCGCGACCTGCTGCACCCGACAGCCAAGCGACGATGGCTCAGGACTTGTGGCTGGCTGCCACAGTTGTCAGACACGATGATACTGCTGTGTACCCAAACCATGGCCAGGCATGAGCATGACACGGTCTAATCCCACCAAGCGTCATCGGCGTCGTTGACATGCCCCGGCATCCGTCCGCGATGCGTCGGTCACGTGCCAGTCGCTGGCCCAAGAAGCAACCTCTCATCTCGTTTCTTGGGTTGAGAACGTTGAGGCCTATCTTGCCTGACACGGCCTGGAAGCAGGGTCGATGCTCCTAATCACACGTGCAGGATGGAAAAAGCAAAGAGGCCGATTGATCAGGGTCCACGGCGTCAGATCAGTCACTTTCCATTTCTCACACCCGGGCCACCGATCCTTCTTTTCTCAGCGCCTTGGTTGGACACGGGGCGCTCAGCTCTTGTCCAACATGGCGCCAGAGATGCTTCCATTTGCCAGTCCATTCGGCTTCCGAGCCGCCCGCAAATTGAAGGCGCAGGATCCTGATGTCGTCCCCCCTCCCCGTCAATCGGTGAGGCACTTCTTTTGCGAGGCGTGCCAACAACGAACTGCCCTTGCTTCCGTTATTTCCTTGGACAACCGCGACCAGTGGACCTGCCTGCGATCGCCAGTCATTACGGATGATGACCCTCAGTGACTTTCCTCAATGTCCAACCCCAAGTCACTCGCCTTATGCACCCACGGACGATGAGCGCCGACCCACGTCGCGAGCTTGAATCGCCACGGCGGCGATGCTCACCCCAAAGGGTCGGTCGGTCGTCGCGTGCCACGGGAGTGGCCAGACCTAAATTTGGCCGAATCACAAGCTGCCCCGGTGGCCAGAGCAGACGTGGGACGGCGGGTTCGCGATGCTCGGCACGTCACGCCCCCTCCGCCGGCTGCCCGGGCCCCTCTGCTCCTTTTAACGACCGCGTCGAAACGAAGGCTGTACGAATTTTGACTCGACATTCTGCAGCAGGTAGTGCAGTCCATTTTCTTGAAACCCCCGCATTGCCTAGTGAACGCTCGTCGTCGTCAGGGCGGGCTGATCCTGAAAGAAAAGGGGGGAGGTTGGGCGAGTCAAGAACAGCTCCGAATCGGACGAGAAAAAGCTTGGACCGGACTGAGGGGTTGCGGCGGCGAATTCCAGCGCCGTCTCGTCCGGTCCAGCATGGACCTCGGGGCCTCTGCGAACCACAGGCCTGCGCCATACACCCTTCGGCCTGGGGAACCGAGCTCCTGTCCGCGCAATTGAGCTCGTTGCCGCATTGGGCTGACATGTCGTCGAAAGGGTGTCGTCGACGGGTAGGAGCTGGCTGCCAGCGCATCGCAGCCCTCACGAGCTGCCTAGATGGGCCACATGCTCGATTTGAACTGGCGGTCAATGACTGACAGGCCTGCTGCGAGGCTGCATTGGATTTGATGCATGGTATACACCGCCGCCGTGAGCAAACTGCATCTCGGAGTTTCCAAGAGAACAATCAGCGGATACACGCTGCGAAAAGCTGCCGCATGCCGAGATGTCTACTTGCGCATATAGTGCTTGCATCCGCGACTCCGCCCCGCGGGGAGGGTCCTGCGGGTGCCACGACTGACTAGAAGGCCGGCCTAGAGAAGCGTCTGACCTGTCGCGAGCCGTCTTGAGGAAAAAAACCACCGGCCAAGGGTCCTCGCGGCTCCAGTCATGCCCGAGTCGCGGGCACCCCGTTGCGTGGGCCAGGCTGCCACTGCAGCAGTCGTCTGCAGGTAAAGAGACTACTCCACTGGTTTGTCTTGCGGAGCATCTCGGTCGATGATGATTTGATCCCTCGAGCATCGATCCGATGGGGGATACCCACGATGCCGCAGGTGCCGCAGACGGCGCCGACCCAAGTCTCAATTTGACGTCCCGCCGCTGAAGCCATTGTCCAGCCGACCGCGCGGGGTTGCTGCGAGGTGCTGCTACGACGAGTGGTGACGATGGAGGCCAGGCCCGCTGAGGCCGAGATCTGCCCTGCAGCCCGCCGTCATCTCGGCATCAGACAACTTTGAAGGCCGGGGGGTCCGCCGCCGTCACAGCAACGCGAGGCGAGCGAGGGGGTTGATGGATGGAGTCTCGAAAAAATTGGGACCTCTCCTCGTACTTGCTTCAAGCCCGCGCAGGCCGGTACACGCCTCCAATTCGACATGGTTTCCTTGCTGTGCTTCGGGACCCTTGGGAAGGATGCTAGAGTCTCAATTGACACCACCGCCCCGTCTCACCTATTCAGAGAAGAGTCACTTGCGATGCGAGGCCAAGCACGACGTCGTCAACGCAAGGCAGATAATGCAACGCACAGCATCCGCTCCGACCCCCTTTTGCGTGCGTGCTGGGCTCATCTGAAGGATATTTGACGGGATGACGCGAATTGCTTCTCTCAGGCTGAAACTGGCCCGTCGCCGATTCTTCTCTCTGTGCTTGGCTCCGGGGGCGTTACATTGGCCACCCCCGAGCACAAGCGCACACTCCCCTACTAGGAGCACCAACCTCCTGAGCTTCCAGACCAGACCAACCCACGGCACACCCGCACCACAAGTCCACAACCACACCAGGCACCACGCCTCCTTTGTGCTGGCGAGCCGCTCCGCCGGGTCCCGGTCGCCGGATGCACACCCCCACGCCCCCTGTCGCCCCCACAATCGACGTCGTCTCGTCCCGTCTTGTACCACTGTACGCGGTGCCTAGGCGGCGCGACGCGTTCGAGGCGCGAGGGCGTGAGGCGTCCGTCGGAGATGCAGAGGCGCACGCATGGTGTTTTACAAGTTTACCGCAGCGGTGGATCGACGAAGGATGAAGGATGCCAAGGAGTCTCGCGGCTTGCATCGTCCGGCCCCCGTGTGTTTCTGCATTGCTTCTCTTGGACGTTTCCTCGCGGCATGGCGAGGCGACGGACCATTGACGCACGGCAAGGCGTCGTGTCGTGTCTCGTCTCGGACCCTGTAAAGTGGCCGACGGAGATGGTTCCCCGTGCCTTGGATCCGGGCTCGACACGGTTTGAGAAAGAAACTTCTGACAGGACTTGCAGGATACGAAGAGCATGGCCCGGGGACGGACTGGCCGCCGGTCGGCATGCCGCGATATCCCTTGCGTTGAAGATGAGCGGACGAATTGGTCGCGGCACTAGAACGCCGAGCCGAGCCCCAATGACGTCCGAATGATTTCCAACGGGGCGGACAGGCGGGCGGGGGAAAGAAAAGCAGAGTGGGAATTTTGCTCTGATTTTTTTCATCTTGCTCCATCTCCCCCTCCCGTCACTTTTTTTCTTCTCCCTTACCACGGCAACGGTTTAGGTCGTGGGCCGCAGCCAGGCCTGGCACAGATCACATTGAGGCGTCGCTCGCTCGGTATTCACAATTAGTGATCCGCTCTGGACTGGACACACGCTCCGCTTGTGCAAAACGGCGCAGGGGGTGAAATGTGAGCATGGGGCAATGCGGACAGAGTGCCGAGATTGAAAATGATGTCAAGCGGGCGGGTCCGCGCAACCATGTCCAGTGTCGCGCCGGGACGCGAGAACGCGGGGAAAAAGACGCGCCATCGACGAATCTGGAAGCGCGACAGGCACGCGGCACCCCCACACTGCACGGGCCCTCCCGCGTGGAACCTTTCCAGAAGGGGATTAGAAGGTGGAGGGTGAGGACTGGCAAGTGACGCCAGTTGCGCCCCAGGGGGTGGTGCCGGCCCCAGCCACATGGCGCGCCCCAGATTCCCGCGGATAGGACCCGGTCTTTTGCACAAAAGGTGTGTGTGGATTCAAGACGGATGAAGTGCACACGGCGCGCCGCTGGCTCGATTGATCTTGAATTTGATGTGAGGCTGGGGAGATTAGAGTGTGGCTTGAGAGACAGGGAGGAAAGTGGCGATGATCCGATCCATGCAATGGCCAGGCTAGGCCCCTGGGGTAGAGGCCAGCCCTGTCACCGTTTTTGCTTCCTTCTGGAGATGAAAGTTGTGCGCACAGCGTCGGCATCGGCAGGCAGCGACGGGGCTGCGGATCAGACAGAGGGGTGGGGGATGCTGTGCAGCCGGGACGAGTGCAAGTGCGGGTGCAAGGCAGCGGATGTCTGCCCCTTCCCTTAGTCATGACTCCTGCCCACAATGGCATTATTCCTCGCACACGGCAGGCGTCTGTCGGGCGAGACGGACGTTGTTGGGCAAGTGCCACGGAGAGAGGAGGGACCTTCCCCCACTGCGTGCATTTTCGTCGGCGAGAACCGTGACGTGACCCCGCCGTAGGCCAATTGGCAGGGAAAGAACCAGAGCCTTACGGGCAGCGACGCAGGAGGGAAGGAGCGACCTAGAGTCTGTCGGGCACTGGCATATCAATTGAGGCAAGGTAAAGGCGGTGAAACGACCAATTCCGAGTTTGACTTTTTTCTCCCTCCTACAACACCAGGGAGAGTGTCGAGAATGCTCGATCGCTCGCTCTTTGACCCTTTCGCTTCGGCAGTGTCTATTTTGTCTGCCCACTTTGATCACCCTGGCCCTGTCCATTTCCTGCCACCTCAATATTACGAGCCCTCCATATCGGAGAATTTACCCCATTGCCAAATGATACAGAGATTGAGCCACACGCGAGCGATACCATTCCCTCCAACCAACCCCTTGCCCCGTATCGCCGCCCGCCGTCAATCCTGCTCGACGTGCATCGGGCGGGTCCCCACAGGTGCTATGGTGCATGGCTTGCAGAGGCGAGAGTGCCCCGTCACCCTTATTCGCCGCTTTGCGATGCTGAGCCTTTTGCTGACGAGTTATTGACTTTTCGGGTATTCTTAGCCAGAGGAAGAGGGAGCCGATCATCCTCTAGGGCCCAACTGAGCGATCACCCCTTGAACCTGCAGACGAACGACATGCCCTGAACGTTCCGATCTTGCGAGAAGCACATGCGAGAAAGCCTATCCCCGACGAATGCTCATCGCGAGGCATCATTTCAGCTGGCCAAGCCACAGACGCCGGGGCAGCATCGGGCACCCATTGGCCTGGTTCGCCAGAGTCTACAGGGGATCATCTCCCTTCTTGGGGGGCCCCCTGGACGCTGTCGACCTATTTCCGGCACACTGTCCGTCTGTCAGCTCGCCTCAATCGCGTGCCCACACGCGTATAGTGGTTATTCGGGGATCCCCCATTTCAGGAGGCGTCTTGCCCACCATGTTTCCTCTGTCAGATCAGGCCAGGGCACGAGATTGCAGCGACAAAAGGGCCGGCGAGGAGCTGCCAAGTGGCAGACAGACAGACGCCAGTGGCGGTGCCGATGTTGCCGTCTCCATGCACGACAAGGAACAGGGCTGAGCTGAGAAGCCCATTCGTGAACATCACTGGAGGCCGCCATCTGCGTGGCGGTCGATAGACGCGGCGGCCGGTCCGGACGGACTGCATGGTCGAATTGCGGACCGAATTGCGCATGGCCATGATACCATTTCGACCGGCGACGGCATTGACACGTCGCGCACGCGTGGAGGCATCTTCAATCTCCGTCGACGCGGCGGAACAAGCAAGCGGCAGAAGGCCAATCTCTCGTCACCGCCGCTTCTTCATTCCTTCCGCAGCCAGGGAGTCAATCTGCGAACAGCCCCTGAACTCCTCACTATCACGAGCCACTCGGCTGGACACGACCCGTCACGTCGGGTAGCAAGCCCGCATGCTATAGCTCCTACGGCCGGCGTCGCCGGCAATGGCGTGAAGCTGGCCGGTCCATGGTCTGATTGGGCAAAGCTCCAGCTCGCGTTTCAAGGACGCCGCAGAGAGCTCAAGACGTCGCCGGCGAATCACGACGCGCAAGTGCGCCAGCTCTCTTGGAGACAACCCCGCAGACACTCCGAGACTTCTTCATCGGGGCTCGTTTTGGGCAGCTCGGTGACGGCGATGCGGGGAAATCCGTCAGAAGGGGGGACCGTCAGAAAAGGGGAAGGACGTCGTTGCTGCGCCCTGGCGGGATCAGCTGTGGGTTTGTGGCAGCGATCAGTCATCTGTAAGGAGCCCTCGTCTCGTTGCCCAATCACCACCCTTTCGTCGACTCGGAATGCCTGTGCTGGTTCAGGGAGCCCTGCCGGCGGAAGCTCCCGGTATCAACGGCGTCCGGGTGTTGCAAGTGAACGGCCCTGACGGGCTCACGCCCTCACCTGACGGGAATGTTGGCATAGCAGCACGCAGGGACCGCAGGGACGACTGTGCCGGCCCGTCGCTGGCTGGTCAACGTTCCCGATATCTGGTGAGGACCAGAAATTGGTGTGACGATCGACCGCACCCTGCCATTCTGCCGGCGGGCAGAAGAAGCGCGACAGCCTGGCCAGAAGCATCTCTGGATGGACATACAGGGGACGAGCCGAAATGAGGTCTCGGGGGTCCAGGGCATCACTGACCAACGCAGCGTTCCAGGTCCATCCAACACGACGCAACTCAACGCACGAAGGCCAGGCCGGCGATCCCTTGCCTTGCCTTACCTTGCCCTGTCTGCCTCACGGCCGAAACCGATGATTGCCCTCGCTCAGCGCTCACGGCACGGCAGGTCGCCCGAGATTTGCATCGCCCGATGCGTCGGCAGCACACCGGGAAGGGCCGCTCTCTCCTGCTGTGCTCTGGTGTCTCGCCAGGAACCGCGCGCGACGCTCCGCGGGACAAGTGTCTCAGGCAGGCGAGAGAACCAAGCAAACCACAGACTTGGCTGCGGGCGGGTTTGACAAGCCCCCGGCCTCGACACGGCCACGCTACGGCTTTCCGCGGGCGGGATGACAACACGTCGAGGCTGAGGTCTCGGTGTCTCGCAAACACGGGGGTTCACCACGCACACGGCAGAGCAAAGGGGCAAAGGCCGCCGAATGCCTTGATGGTCTTGATACCAACTGAAGACATTTCCAGATGCAGTCCTCGGTCAGGTGCAGGCCCAACCCAAGAGACCTTGAACCACCACGGCCACCACCCCCGGGCCGAGAACGGCACCAATGCGAGACGGCGTCATGATTCGCAGCACCTTTCTCGTAGGAGTGGGCGTCTCCACCGGGGAACCAGGATGGCAGGATCGCCGGCCCACGGGACGGCCAATGCACGTCGCCATGTCGCCGGGAGCGCGCCTTTACGCGTTGGGGGAAATGGGCTTCCGGGGCTGGCGAGGCCTCTGATTGATCAATCGGGGCCTGGGGTCAGCCCAGGCGCCCCCGGGGCCCTTGTTCACGGATGCACGTAAACTCTGGTCGGGGCTGGCGCGCTGTGGCCGAGCAGGTTGATCGTCCGGGGTGCCCTGTGCTTTCGTCAGCGCCGCCCGAGGGAAGGCTTGCGATGGTGTGCGAATCTACGATCGAGCTGAGGGGCTTGGTGACAGCCCTGGCTGGAGTCTTTCTTGGGCCGTGTCGTGTCGGATTCGAGTGGCATGGTGGACGGCGATTACTACCGAGGGCAGAAGGTTCTTCGGCGGTGTCGACGAGGCTGTCGTGTCGTCGACGAGGGTTCAGATCAGTTTGCTTCTTTGTCCCGCGGGCTGGCGCCGGTCCGAGCTGGTGCTGAAGCGAGCCAGCCGGGCGAGATAAGCAATGGATGGTGCGACCACCGGACGGCGCTGCCGCGGGCCTCACGGACGAACTGCGGGGGTTTGCAGCACGCCACGGCGAGCCACGGCGAGGAGCTGCCGTCCGAACAGCCAGACTTGCCAGGACCCTGCCAGACTACCAACTAGGCCCAGCAAGCGGCTGCTTCGGCGATGAACCTCGTATCTCAGATTGATTCCCCGCACCAGCATAGCACAGCTCTCGTCAGCCCGGAGAGACGAACGCTGACCGAAGAGGGTAGGATCCAGGGGCAGGCGCTTGTTGCTGATGGCGAGACGATGCAACAGTGATGAATGGTGGGCAGATGGAGCTCGAAATATGAAGCCCGATTCGGTGGGTAAGAGGGGGGACTCGGGGCCAAGGGGCGCCGAAGCCTGCTGATCCCCCTGGGCCCCTGAGCGCTCTCCACTGGGTCGCCGACGGTGCCTTGACTGGGTTGCATCGGAGGCCCGGATCTCACAGGCAGGATCAGGATGCAGACGACAGGATGGGAAGGACATCTGAGCAAGTTTGGGATATGCAGGTCAAGAGACGATGGACGCCGAGGAGCCGTCGAGCTGGATGTGGCGAGCTTGGCTGTGCCGTGCGTGGGCAATGTCCTGGCTTTCCTATCTTCTCGGTCAAGCCACGTCTCGCCACGTCTGCGAGGATGTCCCTGGGAACCATCGTCTGAGGGAAATATCCTGGCGCGCACACCATCCCGTCCCATTGCGATGGCGGCGCTTGGTGTTCTGGCGGCGGCGGGCCAGAAAGGGTCCAAGCGACCGGGCAAACCTCCTCCTGAGTGTTCCTTATCCTTCACACGACCGATGTGACGGGGCGCACCACCGCCTGATGTCTTGTCTCTTCCCCCCGTCAATAGATGATGGCATGTTTGAAGTTTCATCGCCGGACGGACCATATCCTGGGATATCCCCTGACAGCGACCGAGTGCGGCAGTTGTTCGTCCGTGGCCGAGGCTCCAACTGTCTGATGCTCCAAGGCCAAGGGCAGCATAGCATCGCATCAGGGCATGATGGTTCTAGTTCTGGCGTCGCCCGACCGTATTGAATGACCGTAATGCTTCCCCCTCCTGCAGTGCGCCGGACACGCTCGTAGCCGACGATGGGATTCCTGTTTCTGGTGTTGCATTTCCCGCCTTTCTGGACGCGCTGCCACGTCCCATCCCACGTCGCTGGGATGAGATGCAGTCACGGGGGAGAAGCAAGGAGGAAGGGGGGTTGGCCGAAAAAGGACAGCGCTCTGGAACTTCCATCCCCGATGTCCATGGCTATCCGCCGATCGCTTCGAGAAAGTCCAGTCCGCCCCCCTCTCTTTTTCTCCGGTGCTTGATGCATGCCCGCCGCGCGACTATTGAATCTCTTTTTCTTGATTTCGAATCTCTTCCCGCAGATGACGAAGCGGGCGGCTAGCGCTGGCCCCCTGTTTTTTGTGCTGGGAGATCGTGATGAGGGTGCGGACTTGTTCGGGAAGCGTCCTAGCGTGAGAAAGAAAGAGGGGACGCCATGGGATTCTGGCACTTTACCTTGGTTGCGGGCCATGGGCAAAACTGGAAAAGTTGGCGGCCGGCCGAACTTCATCGGGGGACTTTGCTTGGTGTGGTGGTGTGGTGCCTGATGATGTTACTCGCTGGACGGGAGGGGGGCTGGAGATATGGCAAGGATGGCGCGACGGGACGCGTGTTTGGTTTGTTGATTGTTTCTCGATTGGCGTGGATTGGTGGGAGGAGGGGGTCGTGATGTTTGTTTTGGTGTTGATTGATTTCACGATGCGAGGGTTTGGGATTGACATGTCACGAGGCAGAAGGGGAGGGTGGTTGATTACATGGGTTTGAGTATTTCGTACAGCATGCCTAATCTACAGATTGTGCTCAGTGAGCCATGGGTTTTCATCGCCTTTTCCAAATCTCCTCTCCCTCTTGATGCTTTTCGTCTGGTGTTGCCGTGGTGTTTGGGTGCAGTGATGTGCTTGCCCGATATCTTCGGCCACCATGTGACGAGTTGCATCCATTTCCTCTCTCCATGTCCTTCCTCCTGTATATTCCTTCATGACATGCGTCGGGTGCGCCTTGATGTTGGGGATGGCCCGTCATCTTCGTTCGGCCACTTCGGACGACTTGTAGCGTCTTCTTCGTACTCCATACATTCGTGTCGATCCGTCTGTCTTCGTCTGATGCGCCGTGACTTGGGTGGCTGATGATTGCCATGTCCCATTATCTTCGTGGCCATCATTGGACGTCATTTGCTGGTCCCAGTCTCCGTCACCGTGTGGTCGATCCATTCTCCATCAGAGGTCAGTCCTTCAGCGCTGAGCCTGCAGAGCCTCAATATTGGCAACTCGTCCCTGGCGGCAGAGTGCCGTGTGGAGGTTCATGATGAACGTAACGTCCTGGCCAGGCGTGGGGTGGCGACCTCCCATGGTCGTAATGTCGCCAACGAGGACGAGGCCAGCGCGGGCGCGAGTGAGGAGCACGTTCAGTCGCTGGGGGTCGCTGGTGAATCCGGCTCCAGTCTGGCGGTTCGTGCCCATGACCACGATGACAATGTCGGCCTCTTGTCCCTGGAAGCCATCAACCGTGTAGGCCCTTGGCATCGTGTCTAGGAAGCCAAAGTCCAGCTTGCGTTGCTGGCGGGTACGCTCGATAGAGTCGACGTTCGCGCTGTATGTTGCAATCATCGCAATTCGAGACGGGTCGATGTTCTTCGCCTTGACCAGATCAGCGATGAACTGCAGGGCAGCGATGACCTGGTCATCACTCCTCTTCGATCCGGATGAACTTGTGATGACTTCGGTGTCTGGGCAATGAATGAACACAGGGCTGAAGTGATGTTCCTCGGGAGGCTTGATCGACGGGTAAGTTTCCTGCACGAACTCCTCGAGCAGATGTCCGGGGGCGAAACGCGGCTCTGTGATGTTGCAAACATCGGCGTAGGTGAATGGAACGCCTGGGTAGACCTGCTCAGCGACGATGTCGAACAGGCCGCGGGCGATGCGAAGCTGAACGTGCATTCGGAAAACCGGGATTCCGGACGCCTGAAGGAATAGGAGCGGCGAAATCTCCCCGTCACCTGCGAGACGGTTTCGGAGGTTGCCGGACATGTCTCTCTCAAATTCACCGGTCAGGATGGTGGGAGGGAGCTGTTTGGGGTCACCCGCCAGGAAGCAGGGCGTCAGGACATTGCCCCAAACGCAGGCCAGGTCGCCGCGGTTCATGGCACCGGCTTCATCAACGACGAGTCCCTGGGCGCGATTGTGCTTGAATCCGTAGACGCCGTTCTTGCCGCCCGTGCTGGAAGCAGCGGGGGTGGTCGCCACAAAGTCGGCGATGCGGATCAGTTCGTTAAATAGGCGATTGAGGACTCCATCATTGAGAGCGGAACGGCCAGCAGTCGACGAACCGGCCGCGGCAGCGAAGGCGCGAAATGGGGCGAGCTCGGCGCGCTTGTCAACTTCAGCCTGGAAGGTTCGGAGCGCAGCGCTGTGATCAGGTCCGATGGGCTCAATGCCAGGGACCTCGGTGGCTCGGAAGACTGTCAGAAGCCAGTAGGCGAGTGAAAGCTCAAACTTCCACTTGGGAGGGGTACCCCAGCTGTTCCGGTACGAAGAGACGGCGTTGGAGAGGTCGGCCGGGTGTAGAAGGAGATGCCGGAATGCTTGCCTCTCATTGCGATACTTGTACACCCGGATCACCGTCCGGAGGGATGCCCTTTCGGGGCTATCTTCTTCGAGGTCTTCGTTATGGCGGCAGACGATACTGGACGAGAGCCGGTTGATCCGTTCAGCAAAGTTGTCAACGGCGACGTTGCTCGGGGCAGAGACAAGAACCGGGCCCAGCTTGTTCTGCATGATGAGGGCGGCGATGGAGATCATCGTTGTTTTTCCGAAGCCAGGACCCTGGAGATGTCAGTCTTGGGTCAGATCCAGGAGTGGAATGAGAACTTACAGCGGTGAAAAGACCAATTCCCAGGTGTCGCTCCCGGAAGTAAGTCATGGCGCGTTCCCGATCCTGGGGGAGAAGCTCCATAAGGGTGCTCTGCAGATAAGACTGATTCGGAACATCGGTGAAGTCCACGATGGGGATGCTCCTCAGCTTGGATGTCTTCGTAATAGCTGCTTGCTGGAGACCGTTGGTGATCTCGGTGATGGAGCTGTCCTGTGGCGAAGCCGAGTCGGGCTGGGGCTCATCGGTTGCCATCCAGGTGTGGAAACCGTTGCCCCTCATGACTGCACGATGCAGGGCCTGGCGATCTTTAACAATTGCCGAGTCTAGCGGTCCAAAAATCGTGCTTGTTGGCGGAGCGTTTGTAGTGAACCAGTTGGCGGAGTCAACCTTCCTGGCAAGTTCATCGAGCTGAGCATCGAGGAAGATCGCAGCGCTGTTCTATTGCGTGCGTCCCGCCCTCTCTGCTTGCATGCGGTTCTGGAAGAAAGCAGGTTCGAAAGCATCCTTCTTGCGGGGAGCATCTGCCAGGACGTGGAGGACAAGGTCTGTCTGTCCGGTGTAGTGGCCTTGCAGACCTGGGATGTCGCCGGGCTTCTCGACGACCCGACATTTCCTACAAGGGGTCAGTGGATGTTCTAAAGGTGGCGGTAGGTCTGGGAGATCGCAGCAGGTCAGGGAACATACCATTTGACTTGACCGATGTTAGCGTCTGTTGCGAGATGGAATCCTCCCTCCTTGGTGAGCCGGGACCAGGCGCTCTTGTGCTTGCCAAACAGGATGTCTTGGGCTGACGGCATGATGACGAAGAGCTCGCTAGCCCGGAGGTTTGGGCCGCGACGATCGTCAATGGGAATGAAGTAAACATGCTTCTTGAGGGCCGCAATCTGCGAGACCTCCGTGGCCAGCCACAGCGCGTCCTGGACGTTGAGATGGGCAGTGACAGCGACTTGGGAGTTGTCGTCCTCGAAGCTGAAGGCCGGGGTAAAGGTTGTCGCGGAGGCGGCGGTGTTCAAGATCTTGGAGAAGCGGTCCACCGAGAAGGAGTGGTCGTCCCCGTAGGGATAATTGAAAGGTTCCGGTAGAGTGTCCTCTGAGAACTCGGATGCGATAGAGTCGGGCGTGCCTTTGACCACCAGCTTGATGACCTTCTGAGACACCAACTGTTCCAAGGTGAGATGCGAACGACCAAGAAGGGCATTGCGGTTGACAAAGCTGTCGAGGGCTTTGTTGATGTTGACATAGGGCATGCCAAGGCCCTTGATGGTAGTAGTGACACCGGGGGCAAGCGTCACGGTGACAAAAGACATGGTGGGAAGTTCGCTTGACTTCCAATCCCCGTCGGAGGGCTCGACCTTGAGAGTGTATCCTCCTCGCGGGAACTTGACTGTCACCCGATGGATGTTTGACTCCACGACCTTCTTCGTCAGGGAGTCATCTGATCTCGGTCAGTGAGAAGCTCGAGAAGGGAAGACGATGAAATGGAGCAACTCACGGGTATGTCGGACACCAAAGCCCGTGCCTTCGTTGGCCGATTGGGTAGGGTCGTCGAGGGGGATGTCGACAATGACGCCGATGTAAGAATTTCCATGCTTGACGCGCTCTGTTGCCAGGTTGGCGACCAGATGAGGTTGATAGGGTCCGATAAAAGCATCGGCAGGGTCGTCAGCAAAGTCCTGGACAATGGCTGTCTGAGCCCGTGAGGACTTGAAGTAAAGTGCAGCCATTGCGGGCTGGACCAGAGCGAAGAAGAAATGGGGACCTGAGGGTAAAGCTCATCAGCGATGGTTGGGATAGCTGAGGAGAATGGGGAGAATCTCGGGAGGGTGAGAGAAAATTCGTCCCTCGAGGTTGTGGGATAAACAACGAGGAGAGGTGGGGAGAGCAGGGTGAAGTTTGAGATAATGGCAACGAGTACTCGAGGAAGGCACGCTAGCGCGGGCGCACTGTGGTAAACACGTGACGAGCAAACGGATTTGGCCTGGCAAAGTGCGAGAGGGAAGGTACGGAAAATTTGGTGGTGAAGGTGTGAATCGGTTCGAGGTGGTGAGTGGTGGGGTATCCGGGCCAGGTGAACGCTGTACACCGAGGTGGTGGCCTGGAGGCCCAAGCTTTGGTGATGGAGGCCTGGAGGAGGCCTGGATGGAGGAGGCCTGGCCGAATGGTGATGCAGTGGGGTGAAGAGAGGCCGTTTGCTAGATGGGGGAGATATAGGTAAACTCGGCCTTGGTAGTTTGTTGGACTAGCAGATCAAGAGAGAGAGAGGACATGCGCCGTGACGAGGATCGTGAAGCAACACGATGGGCTGATGCCTCTTGGATCTTGCTTATCAGAGTTTCACCCATATCGATAACAAGGCACGATGATGTTCTTGCTTATCTAGGCCTTGGGCAAAGGCCCCGGGCAGCATCACAAGAGCATCATGGTCATGATCGAGTCATGATCAGTCCCAGATCTATTAAACCAGGCGCTACATGCGAGGCTCTACATGCAAAGTCGCCAATGCTGGCCCAGCCAAAGAATCGCTGCATGCTGCAAATGCCCTGTCGTCCCATCTGCCGCCCCTGCCTGCCTGCTTCCCTTCCCTATCCCCGCTTCCCTCCCTACGAGCTGTTGAGGAAGCTGAGGTAGCAGTTCCAGCCGACGCTGATAACGTTAACAAAGAGCAGTCGGTGCTGCAGCGGCACAAAGGTAAAGTTGATGGCCTGCACGGCGGGCCAGATGTAGTAGTTGCTCGTCAGGGCGGTGCGGTAGTTTTTGTCGAGCTTCTCCTGGGGGTCGGAGCCTTCAAGGACGGCCATGGAGGAGAGGAAGACGCCGATCATGACGGGGGCGAAGATGCCCTGGTCGCAGGCGACACGGGCGACGGTCTGGACTGTTGGGTTGCGGTGGACGACGTTGCGGGCGAGGAAGTTGAACCATGTTGTGGCGACGGGGCCGAAGACGACTGAGGTGGTTAGTTGGGGCCCGGGCAGATAAGGGGCAAGGGGAGAGGCACGTACATCCGCCGTAGAGGGCCATGCGACCGGTGCGGGAAAAGTCGTGGCCCTTGAGGCCTCGCTTGTCCATGGCTTGCTGGGCCATGATGTCGCCTGTTGCGAAGAGCATGGAGGTGGTGATGCTCTGGGTGAGCAGCGGGCGGGCAGCCAAGCTGGCGCGGTACCTGTTGACGTTAGTTGATGATGCAGGTAGCAAAGATAAGGGGCATCACTAACCAGGCGAGAACCATGTTGTCTGTGTTGATGATGGGATTGAGAGAATTCGGGGATGTTGATTGAGGGAGCGTGGTCGAAATGAAGGCGTGTGGTCGGTGACAGTGAAGAGCCTTGTGTGAGGTGAAGATCCTGAGTCGAGATGATCACCGACGAGGCCGTGCAGCGCACAGTCGATGGATGGAGTTGATACGGAACAGCGGCGGGCGCTTGGTCGCTTGGCTGCAGATTGGCACGGCAGGCACACGGTGTGAGCTCGGGCAGAAGAACGTCAGGCAATGAACAATGAACAGAAGGAGGCAAAGGGCACGGCACAGATGTCAATGGTTTAAAGAAAGACCCTGGATCGTGGGGAGGAGATTGGCGTGGGATGGAGGTGCGCGGGATGCAACAGGACCACGAGACGCGCCCAGTTTTTTTCCCGACGCCGATGTTCCAGCCACGCCGGCGGGCGACCCGAGCTATCGTGTCGAGGGCTGTCACTGTTGATCGGGAGGCTGCCCGTGGATAGCGGTGAGCCGAGCGGCAGGTGGTGCGTGCTGGGGGCAGCTGGGGGAAGCTCCCCTGTCATCCCGCTGACGGGAGTCCGTGGGGGAGCAGCCAGACCTGGGATCATCGTGGGAGGATGGAACTGAAGAAGCATGGGGTTTACCAATCGTGTTTACAGGTCTAGTAGCTGAGAAGAACTCTTGACATGTCTCCTCCTGCTCAGTGCTCAGCTGCCCTAGACCCTGACCTGTCCTGCTGGTACTCGGCATCCAGGTATTGATCCAAGTGCTGTGGGCTCTGACACCGACGGGAGCCGATCGGATGTGGGATCAGATAAACAAAATGTCGGACTTGAGCTCCTCTCCGTCCATCACCAAGAACCCGATTAACATGGCATTGCCATGGAAAGCATTGACCAATCGATCCCCATCTAGACGGAATACCTCGGCCATTAAATTAAGGACAGATGGAGTCGAGCACAACCTGGCAAACCGCAAAGCTTGTCCTGCTTCCCCAGGCCCAGCCTTTCCCCCCTTGCCAGTGTCCCCACATTGCACGCTTGGATGCGGCACTGATGTCACCACATCGGAGCTTCTGTTCCCATTCCGTCCTCCCGCCCCTCCCCGCCTCCCTTCCACGAGCTTCTTGCTTCACCTGAACCAACACAGCCCGGCGTTCAGCTGCCCCCAATCCCAGGTACCTGCGTCATTCCCAATCCGATCCGTTGGTGCGCCGTCGCGGGCTTCTCTCAGAATGACGAGAGCATACGAGCTGGTCCGGCCCGGTGCCTGTGACGTAACCTGCCTCGGAGCTGCTTCCTCGGCTTTGACTTGACGAACACAAGCTCAGGACTGGCAGGAGCTAGAGCTCCCCTCGAAGAACAAAACAGCTCCAGCTGCCCTCCTGTCTCGCCCTCTACCTACCACTACTCATCTACTCCTCACCAACAGCTCCCAGCTTCACTTCTCTTCACTTCTCACCGCAACACTTCACCAATCCTCTGTAATATCTTCCCTTCCGCCATCATGATCTCCGCACGACCAGTTGTCCGCTCCGCCCTCCCCAGGGCCGCTCGCACCGCCCGACTCCCTCGTCGCCAGGTCCGCTTCCAGTCCACAGCCTCCCCTGCCGCGGCCGGCGGCGGCTCAGGCTTCGCTGCGGGCATCGCCGGCGGTGTTCTGGGCGCCGCCCTGTGCTACGGTGCCTTCACCTTCACCCCCACCGGCCGCGCCGTCTCAACAGTCAACAAGACCGTCAAGGAGGCCGAGTCCAAGTACCAGGCTGCCGCCAGCAAGCTCCAAGAGAAGACCCCTTCGGCCGATGAGGCCGCCGGTTACATCAAGCAGTTCCTCTACTCCTACGCCGCCTGGATCCCTGGCGGTCGCGGCTATGTCGACACCGCCTTTGACGACTGGGAGAAGATTCGCGAGAACCACAGCGACGAGGCCGACAAGATTGTCAATGACGCCTACAAGCATCTCCAGGAGGTCGCCAAGGCCGGCTTCTCCCTCGAGGCCGCCTCGCGCGCCTGGGAGGCCATTGCCGACCTCTCCAAGAAGGTCGCCGAGCTCACCACCGACGCCGCGGCCGACCTGCTCGACAACCACCCCCAGGCCAAGGAGAAGCTCGGCGGCAGCGTCGACCAGCTGAAGCAGATGGGCGACAAGTACGGCCCCGAGGCCAAGAAGCAGGTCGACGAGACATGGAAGCAGCTCAAGGATCTTGCTGCTGGTGGCTTCACCGCCGCCAACCTCGACAAGGCCCGCAAGATTATCGAGGAAAAGGTTGAGCAGGTCCGCAAGCTCGGCGACGAGGCCTGGAAGCGCGGTCTCGAGGAGGCCAAGCCCCTGCTTGACAAGAACCCCAAGGTCAAGGAGCTCGTCGAGAACAACGCCGACGCCCTCCGTCAGGGCAATGCCGCTGAACTCTTCGAGAAGGCCAAGAAGGCCGTCGAGTCGGGCGACCTTGGCGGACTTGAGGGTTACGTCAACGATGCCGTCGAGAAGACCAAGTCTGTCGCCGGTGGTGCTGCCAGCTACGCCGGTCTCGACAAATACGTCAAGATGATCCCCGACGGTGACGAGATCCTCCCCAAGCTCAAGGCCCTGAAGGAGGTTGCCGACAAGCACAAGGACGAGGGCGAGAAGCTTCTCAAGGAGACGGTTGAGGAGGTCAAGAAGGTGCTCGAGGCCAAGTCTAGCAAGGCGCAGGACATTCTTGACAAGGCCAAGAAGGACGCCAAGAAGGAGACCAAGTGAGGGGGGAATAAGACCGATGCCAGATAGCAGGCGGCACAGTGATACCCGAATGTATGAATAGAAAAGGCCTCGAGCTGAAATCAACTTACCATGAGCATGATGCCGTTCCACCACACGTGCTTCCGACGAGTGACACGAGCTGACGACCTGCATGTCCAGGTGCCGTCCCCGCCAGCCATATGCGGCGCTGCTGATTGAAACGTTGCAGCCAGCTGTGGACTAGACGCACGCTACCCCACCAACCACCAAAACTCCCCGTTCTTTCATCCACCGGAACAGCACCCAGGTACAAGAAGGAGCCGCATCCGGGTCATGAGCATCTACAACACCAGTTTGTCAACATTACTCTCGATCACATCTTCCAACATGCCTGAACCCTCGCTGCTCGACCGCCTCAACCGCGATGGCTTCGTCATCGTCCCGTCAGCTCTCTCCCCCGCACTCCTCACCGAGCTCCGTGAGGCCACAGCCCGGACTGCAGCGCTCGCCCGCGCCGGAAACTGGCCTCATGTCCGCACCCTGCCCAAGCAATTCCCGCCCTGGCCCGAGTCAACCCCCGGCGTGCCGCCGCCAACCGGCATCTGGGGCGTTCAAGGGTTGATGCACCCTTCCCTCCCGGACAACAAGGCCTTTGTCAAGGCCTACTTTTCCGACGCCGTCATCGCCCCGACAAGGGAACTGCTGGGGTGCAGCGATGATGATCTTGTCATGGAGCTGTTTAACCTCCTCGTACGGCCAGATGACGACTTTGAGCTACGATGGCATCGGGATGATATTCCCGCCACGGCCACTGCGGAGGAGGAACTCACCAGATTGAGACAACCTGCCTTCTCAGCGCAGTGGAACATGGCCCTCTACGACGACGAGAGTCTCATCGTCGTGCCCGGCTCCCATCTCCGAGCCCGTACCGACGCCGAACGCGCAGCAGACCCACTCGAGCCAGCCATGCCAGGCCAGCTGGTCGTCAAGCTAAACGCCGGAGATGTGGTGTTTTACAACAACAACATCCTGCACCGAGGGGCGTATACGTCCAAGAAGGAGAGGATGACGCTGCATGGGAGCGCGGGACACGTAGGAGGGAGTGCGTTGAGGGCGAGGAATGTGCTGCAGCATGGATTGAGGGGATGGGTTGATCAAGTGGATTTGGGAGGGCTGGGGGAGGGGGAGAGGAGGAGGGCGGAGCATATGCGGGAGATGTTGGTTAAGATGGGACGGGAGGCGGGGGATGTCGGGTTTTCTTTGGAGGGGTGATGCCAAGGTGACATAGAAGAAGAGATCCGGGACCGGCGGTGAGGCTGGTGGTCATGTGGTGAGGCTCTGCGGGGGTCACGCGGAGGCTGACTCGGGTCTTGGGTCGGTCAGTGAAGCGATTTGAATACAAACGTCGAGATCTGTCATTCAACGTCCAGAATTACCTCAGTACTGTTCTGCTGTTGCATCTGCTCGAGTCGTCAATTGCGGTGTTCCTCGCTGCCCCAGTGCATCTGCTTATCAGTCGCCCGCCCCTTATCGGTACGTACCCTCGGCCCGAGTGATGCCTCAGGCAAAGTGGACCGACGATTTGCCAGAGCCTTTCCTTTCTCCGACGCCGACCGACCTCACACACGCCAGTCTTTTCCCGGCTTTGCACGCAAGCGCCCGACGACGTCGATCTCGACGACAACCTCACCTCAACCTCAACCACAACCCCTCAACCTCCCTCCCGACCGACATCCCCTAGACCTCCCCCTTGCAGTCGCCATCATGCTGCCCGCAACGGTGCGCCGCGCCGCAGCCCCGGCCGTCGCCTCGCTGGCGAATGTTGCCCCCAAAGCCGCCGCCGTTACCGTCAACATGGCGCGCACCCCCTTCCGCCACCAGCGTCGCTGCTCCTCCTCCAAGCCCTCGAGCTCAGACAACGGACCCAAGGATATCCCCGGCCAGTCTGCCGCCGCCGTGCCCGCCACGACGGCGCGCGCCGGCGAGACCAAGGGGCCTGAGAAGAGGAAGAGGAGGACAAAGGACGCGCGGGAGGCCGCATCGCACAAGCTGCCCAGCGTTCCCAGCACGCAGCACCTCTCGCAGGAGGGTAGGCCATATTCTGCCCGAAGAAGATGACTTGATGCTGACATTTGTAGCCCTTGGCCTGTCCACCTTCTTCTCCCTTCACCGCCCCATCTCAGTCACCAGCAGCATGCCAAAGTCGATAACCGACGACGCCTTCGCCGCCATCTTCGACCTCGGCACCCGTCCCAGCACGAAAGACGTCATCTCCACCCTCTCCCGCACCGCCGACGATCTCGAAGGCGCCATGGCCAGTATGACCATCGGATCCGAAGCCGAAGCCGATGCCAACGGCGACCCCGTTCGCAAAGTTGACTTCCAACACGCCGACGGCTCCGAGTCGAGCGTCTACGTCCAACTCAACGCCATGGCCGGGCAATTCGTCCCCTTCCGCCCCCCGCCGGCCCCCGAGGCCCAGTCCTCGTCGACCATGTCCCAGCAGACCGAGCAGCAGCTCCTCGGCGAGACGACCGCTGTCGACCCCCACCACCGCGTCTACAAGGCTCTCTTCACCATTGAAGAGTCCACCGATCCGGACGGCCAGATCCGTGTCGTCGCTCACAGCCCCCGCATCGTCCGCGGCGATGGTCGTCCCAGGACGTTCCTTGAGCGCATGGCCCGGCGCCAGCTCATGTTTGACGACGCCCAGGCTCACCATGCCGGTCCTACAATGCAGGCTATCAGCGTCCGGAGGCAGAGGAAGCTCAAGATGAAGAAGCAGAAGTACAAGAAGCTGATGAAGCGCACCCGCAACCTGAGGCGCAAGCTGGACAGGCTGTAAGGGAAGCTTTTCGGGGTTGGCTGGATGTGTTCCTCTCTCCTTTCCATTGTGTCGTCATGTCCAGCTGGGGTTTCACGGCGCATTGCATCTTCTGCGTTGGGGGGATCTGTTTCTCTCCTCTCCTTTCGTCCTCATACATGGCTCGATAGACCGTCACAACTGAGCATAGCAATGGCAGACGTTGTGCATGAGAGAGAGGCAGAGGCTAGGCAGAGAGAGTGACGTGCCCTTTTGTGTGGGTGTGCGGCCTTGAAGTGACTGGGCTGTCTGGCCTGTGTAACAAGAAATCAGTGTATTAATAGACTCGTCAAGATGGTTTGGGTTGGGGATGTGAGGGTGGATGTAGGTGAGGGAAGACACTGGCCACGTGCCTGGCCATCAAAATAAAGTGGCTGCCCCGTTGATAACGCTCAAGTGAATGGATCGTCCGCGCGTGACGGGCCACGCAATAGCCCAATGTGGTTCGGTTGCACGGAAAGAGGTGAGCTGCTCGTCAAAGATTTTGCGAAACCAAAGTTGGACCTGGCAAGAAACAAGGCGCAGCCCGCCCCCAGTTCAACCTCCAGAATCAACGCCCGCTTAACGGCGACGACAGTCCCCCCCCTAAACATCGTGGAACAAAACTCTCCTTCTACTGTCGTCGTTTCGCGCCACCCTTCATCAAACCCACCATCCCGACCCTGCCGCTGCGAAATCGCCAGATTGGTCAGCCAACTCACCACAGCGGCCATTTAGTGCTTGGCCGTCTTCAGGGGTATGTTGAATCTCCCATTCTTCCCGATCATTGACTGATCCCGCGTGCCTGCCTAGGATACTGGTTCCTTCGATGCTTGCATCGCCACAAGGACGCCTTTAAATCGGTCCACGAGTTCATCACCGCCGCGACATGGCTCGTGACATTGACCAAGGGGGAGGTCACCGACATCAACATGGCGCTCAATCGTCTGCCAGAAGGCACGAACATCAACAAAGCGATTTTCGACATGGTTCTCAGTGACATGATATGGTTTACGGCTCTTGGTTGGTAGCACTAGCGGCTCGCCGCAGGGTCAGTCAGTCCCTCATCACATCGCAATTCTGATGACTGACTCTCGATGCCTAGACCAAACTATCACCGGCGCGTAGCGCGATCCCGATTTCGCTATAAACTCCACAGATATTGGCCATATGCCTGGTCATCAATTCGGTTGCAGTTCCTGCCCTGTTGCCATGCTTAAGTGAATGGATGCTGTCCCCCGTGACGGGCCACCAAATAGAACTGATGCGGTGCACCGGAAAGTTGACAAACCTGTCAGGCACGCTCCAACCCAAACTTGAACCTTGCAAAAACAAAAGCACAGCCTACCCTCAACTCAACCTCTTCTCAACAAACGACAACGACAATCACCTGCCCACCATGGAGTTCTTCGGCCTGGAGTTCTTTACCGTGGACCTCGCCACCTTTCTCGGCCATCTTGCCAGGATGATAAACCTCCTCGTACCCACCATCGCTCTCCACGTCAACCCGGACGTCGCCATGGCGGTCGGAGTACTCTCCGAAGCGCCGCTCTGGTGCCACGCCGCTATCGAGGGGGAGTTCATCGACCGGCCCTTGCTGACCCTCGATGCAGACGAGACTATCACCGACATGGAGTTTGGATGCAGAGTCGCTGCAACTGACAAAAAAGGAGGAATATGATGGTGGAGGACAACGGAGTCGGCGTTTGGAGGCCTTCTAGTTTGTAGCGTTCTTCGCGTCGAGACAACAACAAACAATCCGGATCAATACAAGATGGTTCCCGACACAACTCAATACCTTGCTCAGTCCGCGAATATCCTCCTTCTGATGGGCAAAGCTCATCATGAAAAGGCATGCGATCTCGCCCTCGATCGTCTGCACCTTGAACAACGATGGCCACTCGGCGAGGACGACGCCGGCTGACCAAAGCTGCGACCGCGAGCGAACAACGAAGAGCGTATTTGCTCCCTGATCCCGTAGGAGATGTGTCCACCCCGAGGCTCCAGACCCTCACAAAGCAGGAAAGCTACTTCGTTCGTACGATGAGCCAAGTCGAGCCACCTGCCGTCTCGCAGGTATGCTTCAAATTGCGCCGAGACAAAACAGCTCTCAGAAATGAGCAGTAGCACGTTTTTGGAGGGAAGTGGCCCCAGATATCAACGACCACCATGGCCTGGGCGCCTCAGCACCCATTCTTGGTGCCGCCACATGGCAGTGTGTTGATGCCCCTTCGCCATGCCATATCAGCAAGCATGCCGTCCAGCGCGACAAGTGCGTTGGCGAAGTGCGCCCCGTCCCCGAGGAGAGGCAAGCCGTGAAGAGAGGCAACAGCTGCAATGACGTCGAGCTCGTCGAGGGAGTGGGCTGTGCCGCTCTGCGTGGGCTGGGCAACGCAAATGCCGTCGAGATGACCGTCCTGGATGCCGAGGCCAGCGATACAGTCTGCTTCGGCTGCAAGAGCGGCGGGATTGATCTTGCCGTCGCAGCCGGAAACTGATGCACAGCATACCGCCGGTGGAGATTCCTGGGGCACCACACTCATCGGGGAAGATGTAAGCGCCTGGATGGGCGGGGGCAGGCGATGCATGCAGGGGCAAGGTCGTTGGGAGGCAGTGTTCGACTGTCTTCACGGCCTGCCATCTAGACAGGTTGACGCCGTGATTTAAGTCTGTGACTTTTGGCGCCTCTTGGGAATACCGCACACGTTCTAGAGCAAGTCAGAATCTCAGCCAGTCGCACGGGGTTTACTCATGAACCAACCTTTCTGGCCTCACGGAAGTCAGTGTAGAAGCTGTTCCACAGGTCCCTCGCGGCGCAGTCTTCCCGACCATCCGCAAGCTTGTCGCATAAGGGGGCATTGTCCTTTTGCAACGACTCGGAGCTGTCGACCCAGGGCTTCGGCACGGGAAAGTCGGAGAAATGAAGGAATTTGGCCTCATTGTACACGGCCACGGGATCCCAGGCCTCTTTGGGGTCGCCGAGATACATGGCGTGGCTTTTCTGGTCCCTGAACTCCCCGGTCAACAGGTTGTACGGTCTGTGGGGGAGTATCAGGGCCGAGTCCTTGTAGAGATCGTTCAGGATCTCCATATCGTAGTCCTGCGACCCGGCGTCGTTGATCTTGGCACGGATGCGCGCGAACTCATCAGTGCTCGGGGTGGCGAGAACGAGCTGGGAGGACAGAATCTTGTTGTCCGGGTAGAGCCAGTAGGCGCGGGGCATGGCGGCGGGGGCCGGCGGCGAGAGGAACAGCTCGTCCATGTGCTGGAGGATAAGGGAGTCCGAATCAAGGGACAGGACACGATCGTACTGGGTTTGGTTAAAGGCGAGGAGCTTAGTGAAAGACTCGGCCCAGGTCGGGTCGGAACCGTCGCGATGTTCGATCTCGATAGGCGAGAGCTTCACATTGTAGGCATCGCGAGCCTTGACGATGAGCCGGGCATCGTCGGTATCTGGGACGGCGGCGGATGAGCCGGAGGTGCCGGCCTGGGCGTCTGGAAGCATGCTGGACGGATACATCAGGAGCCTGTCTGCTTTGCTGCCGAGAGAGGCGAGTTTGGCGAATGCCATGACCGAGTTGCAAAGGTAGGCCGAGTTTGTGACGTATTGGGTGTAGGCGAAGCGGGAGTAATCGACGGGACCAGCCGAGGGGGTGTCTGCGACTGGCGTGGGGTTGCTTCCTGTCTGTGCCGATGGTGATGGTGAGAGAGAGGTGCCGAAGTCGCGGATCTCGCTGCCATGGTAGAGACCGAAGATGAGGAGGCAGAAGGCAAAGGCGGGGAGGACAGTCAGGCGAACGCGCCTGGAGGCGAAAACGCTGGCCAGCACGGGCCGCATGCTCTTGTGCTCCATGGTCTCTCGCTGCCTTCACGGGCGGGAAGCACGAGAGGGTTAATGGGGGAGCTCGATAGAAAAGTGACGCGATGTCGGACGTGAAGTTTGTAGGTTGTCACGACAGACGAGGCGACAGAACAATGACACCCCCGAAGACAATCTGCTTCTGATTGGCAGGGCCATGAATAGAGTGCCAACCAAAATGGACCCCGAGGTTAGGTGGGAGCCAAGGGTCTGCTGCCGCCTGCCGCCCTGCCATGCATGACCATCATGGATGCGGTTGGTTGTTGGACAGTCGCCTGCCAACCAACATGGCCGGGGTCAGACCACTCATGGAATCTTCCGGCGCGCGCATCCTGGGCGGCGGTTCGCGTCAGGCAGCATTTCCGTGCGTGTGGTGTGAAATAGACTTGGATTCTGGCCTGTCATTGTCGATTTTGTCGAGTCGATGAGGCCGATGAGCTGGCCTTCGTGCATGATGAGTTTCTTGATGATGATGGAACAATGTGTATGTTCGGGCCACGCCATTGACAATCAGGCTGGGGAAGCAGCCAAAGTGGAGGCGCAGCGAAATTAGCGCCCGTTCTGGATTTCATCTCCCCGCGCCCAATGACCGCGGAGCACTACCCGCGGCGTCGAGGCCCCTGCAGGTACCTATACTAATAATTGTCCAGCTCTCGGCCCGTTCCCGCTCTTTGGACGGCGTCCATCATCGTTTCATGTCGGCAGTACACCATCACGAGGTACCGTCGCCATCATCCGCGACGAAGAAGTACGTACGGTTCGAGTATCTAACCCATGCAGGTACCTGACATTCATCCTAGTGCGGTTGGTGCTGTTGGTGCTGTTGGCGCAAGGGATCAACCTCCAAGGTTTTTCGCGACCTGATCAAGCAAACAAAGAAGGATGCCGGCCAACGGCCAGGTGCTTGCTGGCCGGCGGTCAGCGACTGGGTGTCCTTGATCCCCTGAGGCCCTGCCCTCGAGTATCACTCTCTTGTTCTGCCATGTCGACCGCTCTTCCGACAAGTCGTCCGGTTGACGCCCATTACCTGTCCACCTTGCCTTTTTCGCCTCGCTCCTGCATCGTTCAGCGTGCGTCTTTTCCGTGGCACTTCACATTCGTTTCTATACATCAGAAGCTTGTATTACGAGGCGCTTCGATAAGTCGAGGTTGAGTTCGAGGCCCCTCTCGGCTAGATATCGACGACAACTTCGAAAAGACCGACCTCCTCCGAGTCCAGAACATCCCCATCACCGCCGCCATGCGGCTCAACGGCTGTATCCCTGCCATAACCATCCTCGCACTCTCCATCACCATCACCACACAGCAAACCATCGAGACATCATGGTCCTCCAACAACATGGGCTCTGACGGCCCCTGGCAAGGTGTCGAAGTCACCGTCGGCGACGACCAGACCATGACCCTCTACCCAGGCACCATCTTCTACTCCTGGCTCATACCTCCAGACTACTGCGACTTCAACAGGACTCTCGGTTGTCCTGCTGGCAGCAATGGTCTCTACAACAAGGAAAAGAGCTTCAACCAGTTCACCGGCAGCACCGGCGGTATTCAGTTCAGCCCCCCAGCCAGCGACATGAGCCGCGGTATCGATATCCAAGGACCACCCGCCACCTCCTGGGTAGACCAGATGACCATCGCCTCGAGCGTCAACGTCCCGAATGTCAGCGTAGCCATCCTCAACAAGCCTGGTGTTGCCTACCCCGACGGAAAATGGTATCCTCTGTCCGCTGGCTGCCTCGGCCTCGGCGGTTTCGGCAGCGTAAACCAGACGTTTGGCCTTACAGGCGGCAGCTCCATCAACGCAAGCCTCATACCGGGTCACCTGTGGGAGTCGGGGCGTGTCTCTTCAAACTCGTTCGGAATGCACTTCGGCTCCGCCGTCTCGGGCTCCTCCGTTGCCGGCTCTCTCCAATGGGGCGGCTATGACAAGTCAAGGGTCCTTGGCGATGTGCTCACCACGCACAACTCGGACGGAGAGCTCTTTGCCCGGGCACGGCTGACCGGTCTCTCGCTCGAGGTGGCCGATGGTGTCTCGCCTTTCAACGCGTCAGAAGCAACGGAAGACAACCTGCTGGGTAGCAACAACCAGGTGGACGTCGACCTGGACGGCTGCTCGCCATACCTGACCTTCTCCAAAGCCACCTGCGACAGGATTGCTGAACACCTTCCTGTGACCTACGACCAAGACCTAGGTCTCTACCTCTGGGACACCTCCTCGCCGCAATACCCACGCGTCGTCTCATCGGCCTCATCTCTGGCCTTCACCATCGAGTCACCCAAGCCCGAAGGCGACAAAGACACAATCACGGTCCGGGTGCCGTTTGCCCACCTCAACCTTACCCTGAGCGCCCCCCTCAAGTCTACACCGACCCCTTACTTCCCCTGCTTCACCGGCGGGCGAGCAGGAGCCGATGCGGCCGTTCTTGGGAGGGCTTTCTTGCAGGATGCCTTTTTGGGCGCCAACTGGGCCACGAAGACATGGTGGCTCGCCCAGGCGCCTGGTCCGAGGCTCGGGAACCGCGATGTTGAGGAGATAGCCCAGTCAGACGTCACCATCTCAGGCAGCGACCAGGCTTGGGCTGAGTCGTGGAGGGGTACCTGGACTCCTCTCGAGGAGGGGGTGGAGCCGACGGGTCCTTTGTCGTCGCCGCAACCACCACCGTCGACAAGTGCCGAACCCGAGCCCGAACCAGAGAGCAGCGGCCTCCCGACAGGTGCCATAGCCGGAATCGGCGTCGGCGCCGGGGTTCTGGTCCTAGCTGCCATCGGCGGACTTGTCTTCTTCTTCCTCCGCCGGAGGAGAAAGGCAAAAGCAGCCGAGCTGCATGCCGTGCCGGCGCCGGCGCCGGAGACGGAATTGTCCCACTGGGGTTACGGAGGCTACAACACACAGCATGGCTATGCTGAGAAAGAGGTTTACAAGCCTCAGACTGAGCCTGCCGAGATGTATACGGGTGGTGAACATCAGCCTGGCTATACGAGGCAGGAGCTGCCCTGAATGAAGGCATCCCGCAGCGGCTGGGAGATGGGATTATGAGTCGGATGTACCTACGAAGGAACCTAAATAATTGTTCATTGGCGCGGCTACATGTGCCGCTACGAAGCTGCTTCCCGACCAATATCATCTGATGAGGCAAGTAATGTTATCTGTACCTCACCACACTTCGTCTGATAGCTTCAAGCAGCTACTGGTTGCTGGCACTTGTGGCATGGGCACGGGGCTGGAGAAGGAAGCTTCTGGTCTCTTTCAGGGCCCTTTCTGAAGGCCAATGAGACTACAACCGTAAATCTAGACGCTTTATTAGAGTGTGGCTTGGTGACGGTTCTTCGCTACAGGTGGCTCTCCCGGGGAGGCCCAGTATAGCCGTTCCACCCCAACCTCCACCATGTGTTTGGCGCGCCAACGTCGCTATAAAGCGAGATTTCGTAGATATTCGGGTAGCAAGGCGCGCCAGCCACAGTCGCACGTGGGCAGGGCTCTTCTTTAGAGTGCCAGCAGATACAAGGCGGCACGCCAGCGGCCCTCTTCGCCGCCTCCTCAGCCTGCCTCGCTTTCTCTGCCTCCCTGATGGCCGGCTTCTGGGCCCACCTCTGGAGCTCCTCGTCCCACGTCCCAGGGGCACGCAACCCCTGGGACTGTGGGATCGGGAGCTGGACCTGATAGTGATGGGTAACGTCCTGGTCCCCGACGATCCTGACGCCGGCGCTTCTTGAGGTTGGGTCCACGTAAAGAACCTCGTCCGGCTGGACGTCAGAAGTTTGGCTGCCGTGGAGTACGCCGCGACAGGCCAGGATATTCTCTCGCTCCTGTGATAGTAGGGTGTGTACGCCCGCAATCCAGTCGCCGATAGTAAGCACCCCTCCCTCGCTGGAGGCGCACACCGTCAGGCGAGGCGATTCGCTGGGCGGCCGGTCGAGCCCGCAGCAGTAGACACGCCTAATAGTAGGCAGCTTAAAGTCGTCGTCGCCTACCTCTTTACCCTGCTCTTCCGTTATATCCTTAACTCGCCACCATTCGGAGTCGGTCGGCAAGGGAACGACCATGCGGGCGTTGAAGCCTCTCGGGTGTGACTGCTGATCCCATTCGCCGTGTGTATCATGTTCGTCAAGCCACCAGCTCTCCCACATATCCAGGTCGCCGATGAAAATCTCAATCGAGGACACAGGCAGTCGTTCGGTAAGCGGCTCTGACGCGATGGGATGAGTGTCGGGGTCATATGGCTGCTGCGGCGAGTTGGCGTCTCTGGGATTGTCCAGCACGCGAATGGATGAGATGGGATCCCCAACGCGCCAGCGGAGGCGTAACAGATGCGGAGAGAAAAAAACTATAAGTCTTGTGTTTCAAACGCCACTCCCAGGAAGGGGGGAGAACTGTCGGGAGGCCCGTTGACGGCGATTTTCCTGTCATGATAGATTGAAAATGGATAAGCAGGGAGGGTTTGGCTCAAATGACATGAAGCCACGGGCTCAGAGGAAAGGCTCACCTTCCGTTGAGCGAGAAGGCGGTCCATTATATACAGGCATCCAAGCAATGATGATGGCTGCAAAGATGATTGGCCAACCACAAATACCCGGTCCCACGGACATAACAGATCAGCCTATTTATCCCTCTCTCCAGCCTTTGAGCTCTTTCGGCCCTTCCTCGCTGCAAGTGCATGATGCTCCTCGACGTCTGCCTTGAGGGCGAGTCCATGCCGTATCGTACGACGGGCCATCCTAACCTTCGCTTCGACTTTACTTCGCTAACTCGCTCCTTCGTTATACCATCTGCGGCCACAGCGCCCGACCAAGCCCCCTCACTGCGAAAGACCCGGGCTCCCGTCGCGGTGTCCAGCAACTTTGCCTTCATCGTCAGCAGCCCCATCGGCATCCAGCGTCTGCTGAATCCTCTGACTGGGCAGCCATCGCTCAGCAGGCACGAACCACCTAGACAGCAGCGCCAGAATCGTGTTGGTACCAGCCATGATGACCGGCGCGTAGTTCAGCGTCTCCCCCGACACCGGGAACACGTACGGCGAGTACAGGACAGCCACCACCCATCCATTCCAAAAGACCGCAATCACCTGGAACGGCTTGCTGAGGCGGCTGAGGCTCTACGCCGGCTTGGGGAAGTTCTTCGGCGTCAGGAACAGCCTTGCCAGACAGATCAGCCCGTAGGCCGCGGCGGACGGAACATCTGCGGCGGACACGAGCGAGGTGAAGGCTACGCCTGACGGAAGAATGGTGCAGGTGATCAGCGCCGATACTCCCCATACAACCAGCACGGCGTTCCTGGGCTGGCCTCCCACGACCTGAGAAACCCAGCCGGACCACGGGAGAACGTCATCGCGGGCGACGGCAAAGACCAGTCGTGAAGCTGCCAGCACAGCAATTGCAGTGTTCTGTGCTCACAATCAGCATTTTTTCACATGCAGCTGGCGCCACTGTGTGACTTACAAACCAGAGTGCGAGGATGCAGACAATGTTCATCGTGATATGGCCGTCTTTGCCCAACATCGCGGCGTAGACGGACACGAAGGGCTAGACATTTTCAATGAACAGCCCAGATCAGCCACGCTGTCCGGATCTTTACGAACCTTAGCCACCCCTAGCCACCCCGCGCCCCTGGAGTCATCGGGCCCGACCCCAACGAGCCCTTTCCAGCCCGCCCCTAGAGCCCCCACGAGCCTGCGCGAGGATCAGAAGTAGAGTGTCCGGTTACAGATGAAGGGTTTCCTTTCATCCGTGGCACGGGATCATTCTATCTGGATACTTCGCCTTGACCTAAGCCGTGGTGCCGAGCATTCCGAGCCCCGAGTCGCTCAGTGCATTTAGCTCGTTTGATCCTAGTAGTCTGTCTGTGGCAGTGCCGTTTTAGCACCAGTCATGCACCGCTCCAGCATACCCGTTTTAATCTGGATGTTGCCGTGGACACTTTGGCTGATGCGATTCATTGGATCATTCATCGACAACTGACTCGAAGAAATGAAAATCCGGGTCGATAAGACAGAAATCTCATCTTAGGCAACTGCCGATGAGTCTTGGCGACAATCTACCAGAAATGTACCTGCAACGTTAAGATGCAGTCGACTACAAGTCGTGATGATAAATCATGCATCCAAGAGCGAACGCTTGCTGGAAAGTAGTGCAGACAGAGGCAGACAAAAGGCGGGGGTTGTCCCCTTGGAATCAGTTTTCCATCAGGCCTCTCGACCCAGCATCACACAGCCCAAAAATCGTCTGAATTTCTCCAAGCATCACATTCTACAAACCCTCACAATGGTTTCGATCAAGTCTTTGTTCTTCGCCGCCGCGACCCTGTGAGTGTTCCCTGGCCTAGCCACCACTACAATGTTGCCCTCTCTGACGATATTCTAGAACGGCCGTCGCTGAGGCCCAGATGTACCACTGCTGGTGTGGTAGCGGAGGTCGCCGGACCAGGGAGGTCTGTGCCTCTAACGGTTCTGGAGTCATGAGGGGCTCTCGGGTACGTCAACTGCGAAACAACGTTACGTGGACAAATCTAACATGGTTGTGTGAAGTGCGAGCTTTTCGGCCCCGCCATTCCCGGCTGGTGGTACGACCGAGCTTGCCGCGAGCCAAGTCAGCAGATGTGCGATCAGGTGGCTTGAGAGACTGTACGAAGCTTGTATACAAGTCCTGGACATCGCGGGGAAAAGGGACGGAGTGGAATAACTACTTAAATGTTTCTTCAAGATATCGATTAGCTTAAACACAGGATTAGCGTGTACTTTTAGCGATAGCTTCTGAAAAGAATTCAGGTTCAGCCGCATGAATGAGTAGTAGCCGCGGGGCTGAAATAGTACTTAGGCCGGCGATAACTAGCGAATACCCGGTGTCGTATAGTTTATCGAGAATCGTAGTACCGGTATCTAGTATTCCAGTCCGACCGGCCTCTTGAAGTAAAGTTACTCCTACCCCATATCATACGTGCTATATATCAGAGTCCTTCAGATGTATGTATCACGTAGCACCTAGACGAAAACTGCACCACTTGCTCACCCGGCCTCATAGTGGTGTGACAACTCTTTACAACGAGCTTTACGAAAGGGCGGTGTCGAACCTCAAACATCCCAGCCAAATCTCATCCACACGCTGTACAACGCAGGCCTGCCAGAAGAAACGGCATTGGCGGAAGCCGGGAGAACCTGGGCCCAGGAACTGACACGACATTGGCGACTCTTGCCCATATCCTCTATGCACTGGCACAAAACCCCGAGTACCAGTCTGCCCTCCATAGCGACCTCGCCGATGCTGGCTTTCCTACTGATCTCACAACCATGGAAAGCCTCCCACGCTTGCAAGCCATCGTGAAAGAGGGCATCCGATGGGCCGGCGCCGCGGCTGCCATGCTGCCCAGGATCGTGCCAGCTGGCGGGATTGAGCTTCATGGCAGGTTCATACCAGAAGGGGTGCGTACTGAGTTTCTGGAGGAGACTGGACGCGTCAATGACTGACATGGAATGCACCAGAGCGTTCTGACATCGTCTCCAATCTGGTATCTTCACGACTCCGAGGCTTTCCCAGAACCACATATATGCGACCCGTTCCGATGGCTTTCCAGCGATGGGACCGCGTTGACCGAAGATCGACATCGCGATCGATTCTACATACCGTTCTCAAAGGGCGCAAATATTTGTCTCGGATCACAGTAAGTTTTGCTTTGCGTCTCACTTTTGAACGCTGGCGAAGGCTGACTTTTGTGTGCTTCAAGTTTTGCGTACTTGGAACTCTATCTTTCAGTCTCCCTCATCATTCGTAGCTTTCGATGGGAGGGGCCGTCAGGCGAGAATGCATCGTCCAACGACAACACACAACACCACAGCTGGAGACGCGTACCGCTACCCAAGCGTCTGGAATGGGTTGCGGCAGTTCCCACGGAGAGTATGAGGGTCGCGATGCACTCCAGACATTGACAATGACGGTATCGTTGCATCAATGCCTTCGCCAAATGGGTGCAATACATTTCTTTTTCGACGGGGTGCATTGTGGTACATGACCTCGAAATCGTGCCATCTAATGACTTTCATGAAGAATGACAAGAATTCTTGTGATGGCGGGGTCGGCGGCCGCCCGCCGGAGAAGGGGGCGAATAGAGTCAGCTGTAATTTGGACTCGCATGGTGATGCTTGAGGCCCCCTTGAATTGGGCTAACCCCGCAAATGCATGATTGCACCGCCACAGCTCTCCCAAGTTACATGCCTTGGGCATTTCTCAGCCGTTTCGCATATGCTTGGAGTGGCGACCTTACCTGAAGCTTGCTTCTGCAGCTGACCCGCTTGAGGTGAGCTCATGTTGTACAAAATGGCCATTAGCCCAGCCCAGGTGCTGCGCCAAGCGAGCCTTGTCTGCCGATTCCTAGTATAATAAAAAGCCCCTCCCGCGTGACAGGGCCACGCCATTTCCACCCATCGTCCTCGTCAGGTTTGTCAGAAAACTCTTCCTCTCCTTTCGCTTACTACTCATCACACTCAGCACCAATCATGGACGAACCTACGGAGCCCGAACGAATAGAGTCCGACAATATCATCAGCGAGCGAATCCGTGATGCCTTTGTCCATCACATGAGTTTCGGCGCCGACCGTCCTTGGGACACAAGTACTAAAAAGGTAGCCGAAGACGGAAGCGGGGTTCGATGGCGGTTCATTGAAAGCATACGTCCCAATGTTGAATTTTATATTCAAATCGGGCGCGACAGCGACTTGGAGACAACTCGCGTAGCATGGGGCCCTCAGCTTCCTCTCAATGCCGACGTGGCATCGGCAATCAAGCAAAGTGTGGCTAAACTGTGGCCATTACCTTTTGGAGCCCAGAATCCGATGGGATCGGGAGAAGTATTGAAAACAGTCGTCTGGGAAGAGCGTGCTGTACCAACCTCAGGAGACGGTGTCGTCGGGACAGAGGAAGGCAGCCACCAATCGAAGATGCGATGGCATGGTTTTTTGGTCTCTCCGGTGAGCTGATTGATACATCTACGTCACGGCAGCTCGTCAGAATTGACGATATCTGCCAGAATAGTCCGACCGCTCGGCATCCCTTGTGGTGGCTTAACGGAGAAGACAATTACCCTAAGCACAGCGGACAGATTTCGTGCGTCCCACCCAAAGAGTCCTTTCTACATGGCCATGGTACTAATGACTGTCAGGTAGGTATTTCTCCCTACCATGTAGTAATCGCTGCATCTCGCTGCCCTCTCTCGCCCTTATCTGCCACCAACTTCCCTTTTACAGGGTGCCACACAAAAGCATTTCGGGTTCGACGTCCCATGGGCTGGTGTTGGCGCTCGAATTGAACTTCCTACTTTTGTTTGCCAATCCCCAATCTTACCAATACGCTCCGTTTTCAAGCATCAAATCCGAGTCACGCCACGCGACGACGACACTCGGCTATCAACTCCGATATTTCAGACCCGACATCAGATTCAAGATCCGTGAGCATTCCTTGGCCGAAGGTCTTCTCGCCACTCGCCAGTCAGCCAGCCTCCGGGTTGGCAAACGCGGCGCAGTTGATCTCGCCGAGTATGTCAGCTCCGCCATAATGTTTACGCATGGCAACGGTGCTCGGTGGGGTATCACCGTGCTTCTGAATGAGAGCGAGTCACCAATGACGAGGAAACGTGTCTCTCTTATCGAGCCTGTGATGCAGAATGATTCCTCCAATTCTGGACGGGACAGCGAGAAATGGTTCCATTTTGTCCTGATGGAGCTCTTTGACCGAGCGGAGGAAGGGTGGAACGAAACGCTTGAGGCTATTAACGATTCCGCTGGTCTTACTGTAAGTTCCCCTAACCCCCTCATTCTTATGAGATCGAAGCTCACGTATGCTATAGCTCAACGACTTCTCCTCCGACCAGCTCAAGGATCAGCTAATGTTCGACCGCTCATTTCAACGCTCCAGAGACTACTTCACGGCTCTGCAACTACTTCGTCTCGTTGACAAGTGGACCGACGAGAACGTGGCCGCCCTGGAAAAACTTGCGTCCAAGTGGCAACTGCAAGTACGCCAGCAGCCAATTGGAAAAGAAGGAGTGTTTCTTGACGAAAGATGCTTCGACGCTACAATTGCAGAGTATAAGAATCGGACTGCAGCAATCCATGAGAGGGTCAAGGTCTTGAAAGAAGACATAACTGGTCTACGAGATGGCGTGCGTTGGAGCAGCCCTGTTGTGTGTGCATGTGCGCATTGCTGACGAGATGATGCAGCTCTTCAACGCCACGTCCCTCCGCGAGGCCACCCGCGGCACGTCCCTGAACATGACGCTCTACCTATTCACGGTCGTTACTATTATCTATGCCCCGATTGGCTTTTTGGCAGTAAGCACGCTTTGAGACGAAGTTAGAACTATGGATTTGACATCTGCTAGACTTTCTGGGCCATGCCATATCTCAATAATCCAGTCAATTCTGAAGAACATGTGGCTCGCCCACAGCTTCTCCTGCCGAGTTTCATTACCATACCTCTGATTACTTACATCGCAGCCGGTGCCTTTGCTCTATATTTTTGGCCGACGCACCCCAGAGGAGAACTTGTTAAGAAGCTTCGTCGTCAAATTCGGGACGCACCACACAGTCTATGGGACAGTATGCGGGACTGGCTGAGCGATCGCTTCGAAAAACTGAACGCCAAAAAGTCTCATGACGCTCGTAGAACACAGGGGAAGCCGATGAATGGACTGAATGCTGGCCCCGAACATGCCAGAGGCGATGTAACGGGCCGAAACACTACGGCTGTCATCGGCGGAAGCCGGCCGAATGCCACGGCGACTCAGAGAAGATACGAAGAGTTGGCCATTAAGATGTTTGACTTACCAGCTCCACGAACAAATCAGTCCACAGAGTCTGCCATGGAGAATGGAGAGTCCGCCACTTCAGTGCCGCTGAGGGGTACAGGGACACAGGTCACGGCGGTCAATGAACCAGGCTCGGCCACGCGGGCCAATTCCTCTGAAGGACCGGAGTGACCTAAATTGGTATAGAAAGGAACGAGGGTCTGAATGAGAATGGACATGACGTCGCTAGAATGTTGCTCATCGTGCGACATGGCCCTCGTTCATCAAATAAATCAGCCGAATCTCACCGAACAACGGCATCATCTTTGGACGTTCTGTTTCCTGCCTCTTCCCCATATACGGACAAGCCAATACACCCACAGTTTCAACAATCTATTATTATTACATTCACTCAAGTTCAGATCGAAGCGGCGATCGTGAAGCTTCCTGGCGGTCGCGGAACAGTCAGGCGAGCCTGGCCACCCTGGCTCAATCCAACACGTCATCACAACTGTCATCAATACAACAGCCTGGGAGTGTCGTATGCGCAATGGATTCTTGTTTTGTCTTGCTGCCCCCCAATCGCTGAACCGTGCCTTTTACGAACCAGCATGATTCCAAGCCTCATTTCATGCACGTCCACGGCGGCAGTCTTGGGCGCACCAGTCGACAAGAAGACGTCATCTCCCTAAGCTCGGATTACTAGTTACAGCAGAGAATGAGATAACAAAAAGCAATCAAGTTCATCAGTGCCCGTATACACAGCTAGGGAAGCTGAACCCTAACTCGTGCTTAGCCACAACCACCATTGACAAAGCAGACCCGACTACAGCACTGATCCGGCCTGGCCAAGTTACAGGGCGCGCCCCTTGGGTTGCAACAGACGAATCTAGGCTGGGCCACTGTGCCGGACAGGAATTCGCATCTCCCAGAACAGCACTCGCTGGCTGTTTTACAGGTTATTGAGTCAAAGCCAGTTTCTGGCTTGCATTGGGCCACGCATAGAGTGGTGGTTGCGACCACGTTTGTTGTCTATAGGTGCATGGTCAGCCAGAAAATAGATAAAGTGCTGGGAAGAATGTGACGAACCGGTGCGGCTGCAGCCGTTGTTACGGTTGTCGTCTTGGGCTGTAGCTTCAAACAGCTACATCCCTCGGATATCTTGGTGGCGGCGAAGCCTTTGAGTTGGTTGGGAGTGACAACACGTCTCGCGAGCCCTTCAACCTCGGGGTCCAGTTCTATGTAATCGAGCTGTGCGTCTCTCTTGACGTTGGGACACGATTCCAGGGTTACCGTGACGGTTGTCGTCGATGTTGTGCTGGTGCTGTTCATGATTGACTTGTCAGTGGTTTCGTATCACGGAGGGTTTAAAATGAACTTACACAGCGGCGGGTGTGACAGTGGCCGTCACTTGTGCGTCTTTGATGTTGAGATAGGAGCTGCAGAATGATGTCGTCACGGGACCCATCTGCTTGAAAGCGTTGAGAACTGCAGTCACCTTTGCGCAGTCGGGGCTCTGGCGACGAGATGTGAAGCTCCCGTGGGTTCGGGCAAGGCAGTAACAAGGCCACTGGTGGTGGCCAGGAAGAGAATCTTGAAGACGATCATCGTTTCAGAATACCAGTGTCTGAATGGGAGGAATGACGGACAAGTCGATGGCCAGCGCTTATGGATTTCCCAATATATACCTGCGTCTTGGATATCATGGTCCCGGAATTGGTCCCCCTCCTCGATGCCGGTCCAAGTGCTCCGCCACAGTCGCCACGAGGGGTTCCAGACCTGGTCGCCGCCCAGTACGGTGACGAAGTCGGACCGCGCTATCTATTAATGGTCTGTTCCTGAAAAAGCCCGCCCCTGCCAAGGTTTTTGTCCGTGATGTATGCTTGACGAGCTTAATGTAAAAAGGGTATCGCGTACCTAGTTTAGCGCGAGCAGCCGAAGCCAACCCCATAAAGATCTGCGCACCACGATAAAGCTTGTTGAAAGATCATTGGTTTCCTCACTTCAGCCGTGAGATCTGGCGCAAGCCGCGCGACGGCCCGGTCAACACCGCCTTTTTCAAACTGTGTCTCAGACCTCTTTCAAGCTCACCGAAGCGAGCTGGTAGGCGTGGGATCCGGAATTACGGCACCGCCAAAAACATGGCGATCGTGGTCTCGGGGAACTTTAGTGTAAGACGGCTGCTTTACCATTCGACTCCATCGGAAAGTCCCGTGCGAAGAAGGCAAGCCGCTGAAAGCTAACGAAGAGACCACAGAGATCGGGACCGAGGTCATTAGTGCAAACCCGTCAGGGTGTCCTCGGTTCGGTGAGATGTGTGTTAGAAACTACCCTCGTATATTGGCTGTCACTGGAGATTGATTTAATCGCCGACGTGAGCCTCCCTTCCCCACTTCCTCCTCCCCTTCTCCCTTTCCCACGTTTCCCACGTCCTCCTCTCACAATCGCTAGTGTATCCACATGTCAGACATCACACTGTGTCGTCTCAAGTCAAGCACGCTCAAGACTAGGAAACTCGCTCTCATTCTCGACCTGAATGGAAGGGAAGGCGGCGAGGACCGATATTCAGCTAAATTAATATGAGAGAGAACACAAGAAATAGGAGCATGCTATCGCGACAGAGTTGCGTCAAATGCGCGCCGCTATCACCCCGCGGATGCCTGGCGGGTGAGCTGGGTGATCGCGCCGCTTTACGATCACCCGCTAGTCACCCGGTCGCGCGACGACTGGGTGAGCGGGTGATCCTAGGGTGACCACGGCCGCCGTGCTGTCTACCTTTGTCTACCTGACCTGCTTCGCCTGACTCGGATAGTCTGAAGATCCGGCCCTAAGGTTGGACGCGCGGCGCGGTGGTGGCCTGTGATACGAGGCCTCCTGGTGGCTATTATTTATGTAGGAGTCGTAGTATTGGATGAGTTTTTAGCTGATTTTTAGCTTTTACGTCACGCGTTATAACTACTATAATGCGGCGTTCTAACACGGTAACACTATAATCTATGCAAGCTAGCTGAATCGTCCCCTAATAGACATCTTGGAAGCTTATTTCCCTAATAAGCCTGCCGTACTATTGCCGTATGAGTCGCGCGGCAAGAGTAAGGTATGACTAAACAACGGACGGCATTATAGTACCAGGACGCAGGCATGGGCGCATCGAAGGTATAGTCAGTATATCTGGAGCTTTCCGCAATCTAGTGTCTTACTTCTACGGCCGCCGTAGCCGCAAGGCCAGGCACGAGATTAGTATCTTCGGTTAGCAAGATCACGAGTAGGTCCAAGGCAGCCCCGACCTAAACAGCGCTAAGGGTCTCCCCGACGGCGGGCCAAGGGTCTCCCCGACGGCGGCGAGAGCTAGCTTATTACACACGAGCGAATCAGTCTTCAAGGCGCCTGGGGCCCGAGAGACATCCTCCTTGTTGCGGGTCGTACTAGTTGTGACCCCTTTCCATATACGCTATATCACACTATATTATAGAGAGCTGTTACTATTACGGAGTGTTATAACTCCCTGCTAGAAGTAATAAATAACTTCCCGTCTAAGGTAGCGCCCAGGGTTTCGGCTTAGTTATAACACGACGGCTAGTCTAAGTATAGTAAGTTCGATTTTAGAGTAGTTCTTTCTAGTAATAGCCCGACTACTCTCGAATACGCCCCTTATCTCTTTATAAAAGATTCTTATATCTTTACGTATAACGTAAATGTATAGCGAGTAGCCACTTATAGCGAGTAGCTACCTAAACCCTCGTCCCTAAGATTCGTACCGTCGTCGCGTAATAATATACCGGTTAATTAAAATAAAACCTACTTATCGCTATCCGATAATAACAGGGCGACCTAATAATAAGTTCTCGCGTTATAACTAGTCTTTCCGTAGACACTATAGCACCGTTTCTTCGGCGCCGCCCGCGTCGATAGTCCCGGATTTTAACACGTTTCCTCCTTTACCTAGGAATCTACCTCCCTCTAGGCAATCTAGTCCTATCCCTCGCCTAGAGTAAGGCTCCCTCCTTTCTATAATTATACTTTTTTAGCCCTACGACGCCGGCTAAGTATTATATTCTCCTCTCGAAGTATCACGACCTTAGACTTTAAAAGGGCTATCTAGTATATAATACCCTATATACCTTTCGTAAACTAGTTAATAACTTCGAGAATTAACGTCGGTAAGCTACTCTTATAACGGCTAATCCGACCTTTAATAAAATTAGACTACGAAATAGCTTTTATAGCGGTTATTAGCGTTTAGGAAGTCTAGAGTTCGGGAAGCCCGTGAGACGACCTAGGAGGCGTTAATATCTTTAACTTTACATCTAGCTTCGAGAGAACTACTTCCGGGTTATAAGGTATAAGTCTAGCCCCTCGAAAACCGCCCTAGATGTTTTTTTCCGTTATTATATCTCGGAATATAGCTAAGAAGGCGGGTAGGAAGTCCTCCTTCGTAATATAACTTATACCAGCCTTTATCTTAATCTCGATTTACTAACCGTACGCTTTCTTTAGCGGGCTGAAATAACTAATATCGAGAGGTTAGAGTAGATAAGACGAATAGGGGGGTATATAGAGGGTAATAATATTATTTTCCTTATAGTAGAGCTTAAACTCGACGGAGTAGTAACTTTCGTAGCCGTCTAGGATAAAGACGTGATAACTACCTAACTTTCGGGTTTTTATATATTAGTCGAAATACTAAATCTAATTATACTTAATTTTATTTATTATCTAGCCGTTTAGAGACGTTACGATTCTCTAGTCGCGTAGAATCACGTCGTCTTAGTACTAAGTCGATAGGTAATATTTACCCGTAACTACTACGTACAGCGGGACGTAGAAACTAGTCGCGCTAACGCCCTAGATTACTATAACCTATTCCTGATTACCCGGCTACCTTATCTTCGGGTTAGAACGTCTTTCCGCGCTTATAATAATCATCCTATTAATAATAACGCCTATCTAGAAACTAGTCTCGTCGAAGTTATAGATATCGGAGTCTACTATACTATATTTTACGACCGTATTCGCTATAAGCCGAAACCACGCGTTTATCGCGTCGGGATCTTTATATTAAGCTCTCTTATAGTTATATTTACGAAAGAAAACCGTCCAGAGCTCTAGTCGTCGTCTAACGAAGTTTAACACCTATCGTAGCCCGACCGGTAACACATCGCGTTCCGCGAGTAGTCGAGAGGCTATATCTCTAACCTCACCTAACCGGGGAGGATAATATCGTAAATCTAGGTCAAGTATATATTCGATAATCGTCTTTTCTTCGAGCTCCGTTAACTTCGTAGAGTTTAGCGGAGTATCGCGTCGGGTAGTCGTTCCGCTTATACGGCGGCGTAGTATTATTCGTAGTATATCGTAGATCCTAGTAGCGCGTTTTATACTAAGTTTTAGATCGGATTCTATTACTTATATAGTAAGGATTAATTAACTTTCTTTTAAAGGTATCTATATTTCGGGTTATTATATTATTACGCGACGATAGTACGAATCTTAGGGACGAGGGTTTAAGTAACTACTCGCTATAAGTAGCTACTCGCTTGTAACGCCTAAGCAGGCCGTATGTCATTCGGCCTGGACCCCGCGAAGCATACCTCCTTAGGTAATCCCCGTACAGACTATGTTAGGAAAAGGGATTATACATACTAAGGCAGTGAGCCTGTTCGAAGGCCTACTTCGGATGTTCGTCGCGAATATCCCCGTAGTCATCTAATAAGCGGATAACTATCATCGAATAATAAGGGATCACGGTCGCTAAGGAAGTGATCCAACTCCAGGATCACCCGGATCACGACGTGAGCTATAGTAATCCAAGGGAACCTCCCTCTATATAAGCCCCTACCTTTTAGTATATAATTCTACTTAGATTCACGATAGTAATTAATTTAAGTCTTTATTAGAAACCTCCTTTAGCCTCTAGTAAAGAAGCGTAACGCTTTACGATATTAACGATAAGTACGACTACGACGACCGCTAAGTATTATTCTATTCTATCGCCTAGGGCGAACTATTAGTATATACTACCCCTATCCAGCCTATATATCCTCGGGATTATACCTAGGTCGTAACACTTTAATCACTCTTATTTAGTACGTTCTCTACGACTACCGAGTAATACTTACTAGGCATTATAACACCTATAGTTAGAGATACTAGTTCCACTATTAGGGCTCCCGCCGCTAGTATAGACGATATCCTCGCTATAATTACCTAGCTTTAGTAGGAAAACGCCGAGATAAAGGAATAACTTACTAACAGGGCTACTAGAGGGCTACGCCTCCGCTATCCTAAGCCTCCTACCTTCGACGGAAAGAAGGACGAGCTCCCCGGATTCCTCACCTATCTTAAAGCCTTCTAGATATTCTACTAGCGAGACCTCTAGCAGGAAGTCGATAAGGTTTTTAGCGCCGCCGCCTTCCTTAGGGGCGACGCGCTTAATTAGTTTAAACCTATCTAGAAGGACTACCTGGAGTACGTCGATAAACCTAAAAGCCAGGATAAACTCACTAAGGAAGTCTTCGGGACGTTCGCCGCGTTCGAAAAACGACTCCGAGAAACCTTCGGTAACCCTAACGAGGAACGTACCACGGAATAATAACTACGGAACCTTAAGTAACGAGGTTCGGCCGTAGACTATACCGCTAAGTTCCGATAGGTAACTACCCGCCTTAACTAGGACGACGAACCCCTTATAGCAGTATATTATACCAGACTTAAGGACGAAGTTAAGGACGAGCTTACTAAGCTCGATCGGCCTGACGAGTTTATAGACTATATTACTACTACTATTAAAATCGATAACCGCCTATACGAACGTAAGTAGGAGAAGCGTGGGTACTAACCCGTACGCTTTACAGGACCTATACGAGCTAATACTAGCCGTAGGTACTAACCTAATTACTATAACGACCGTCGAATAACCACGGTATATAAAGGGACTACCTATACTAGCCCTATGGAACTCGACGTTTTACAGAAAGGACGTAAAGATAAGAAGGATATCGAGTACTTTAATTACTATAAGACCGGGCACTTTGCCCGCGAGTATCGGTAGCCTAAGCGACTCGAAGGTCCCCCGCGCTAATTTAACGCTACTAAGCACGAAGCACCCTAGACCGCCGTCCGAACCCTCGCGGTCCTAGGACGAGCACCTCCAGCCTCTAAGGATACTTAGATAAGTACCCGAGAAAAGGTATTACGATAGAACGAGCAACCTACTATCTATACTATTAAGGAAGAAGAAAGCGAGACTACCTAAGAACCGGACACCTCGGACGACGAAGAATCTATCCCTAGTAGATAGCCCGACCTAGACTCGGCTGTCATCACGCTAGAAGGATGTAAGGACCTCGCGGAAAACGAAGAAGTTAAATTCTTCGGAATTACGGTTAAAGATACTATCCGATACCCCTATCTCGCCGCTTACTACCCCTATCGACGAGAAGACGATCCACGACTTAGCGTTAGTAGCTCACGACACGAGGAAGTCTTCTAGGCCTACTACGTCTACGACGACTATAACGCGCACCGTTACCTAAAGGCCTCGGAAAACTTCTTCCCTTATAGGGCTAACAACGAGGATATCACCTATACCTATACTAATAAGGAGCTTCTATACTAAGAACCTAAGCTCTGGTTAGTAGACTAACGACTTATAATATTCGTACCTTCCCTAGCTTACCTAATAACCTACATTAACCACGAAGTTGCTTAGTACGATTACCCTTTCGATATCTACTAAGTCCACGCCTCTAGGAAGATCCGTAAATAGAGATTACTATAGTAAGAACCCGCTATAGCAGGGAAGTTAGGAAAGACACTATATCGAATAGATAGCTTCTATCGCGGAGACCACGAAATTCGTATTAGCCGGGCTAAGCGAATCCTCCGTAAGGAATAGGAACAGAAGTAACTCCTGTTACCCCCTAGGTCCCGCTACGACGAAGCCGGACTTAGTAGTGCCTCGACAGCTCTAATGAGCCATCCTAAGCCTCGTCGTCGTTTATATTACGACGACTCGGGAAAAGGCCCGCGCCGCCCCGATAGTAAGGGTAAGGGTAGGCGCTAATACTAAACGAAAAGACCCTGTGCAACACGGTACACGACGATAGCGACTCCGCGCACCTTGTGTTGAAGGTCACCCTCGACGGGAGAGAGTACGTAGCGCTCCTTGACAGCGGAGCGTAAGGGAACTATATATCGCTACGACTTTAATAACGACTTAGCCTTATAACGGGCCGTAAGCTAAACCCTTACTAACTAAGATCTACTGAAGGTAGGCTTATATAGTATAATCAGGGACGTATTAATAAGGAGACTACGCCCCTTTAAATTAGTATCTATCGACGTACCACGTTAACCTAATTCGATATTACCGAGATCGGTAAATAGGATATTATTTTAGGTATTCCCTGGCTTAGGAAATGGAACCCTACGATTAATTGGAATCTTAGCTAGATCTAATGGAGAGATATAGCTCCGATGCAGTCTCAGCGAGAGACCACGAGATATCTCCTCGCCTTAATATAGCGACTAGAGCGCTAGATAGAGCGACTCTACTAAGACCTTGGTCACGAGGAACGACGTAAGGTACTCGAAGAACGGATAAAGGACATTCTATCCGAGTACTATTAATACGCCGTAATTTTCTAGGAGGAACTCGATACCGTCCTCCCCGAACATAGCCACTATAACCACGAGATTATACTTAAAGAAGGCACCTAACCGCGATTCTTTAAAATCTACTATACGAACGAAAAGTAGTAAGTTACTTTAGACGAGTATCTTAAGGAGAATCTCCGAAAAGGGTATATCCGACTATCTAAATTACTAGCTAGCTACCTAATTCTCTTCGTTCCTAAAAAGAATAGCAAACTCAGGATATATATTGACTATCGGTAACTTAATAATATTACGATTAAGAACTGCTACCCCTTACCCCTTATCTCTGAACTCCGAGATCTGTTAGTTGGAGCGTAGTACTTTACGGCCTTAGACCTTAAAGGCGCGTATAACTTAATCCGTATAAAGGAGGGCGAGGAGTGGAAGATAGTATTCCGTACCCGTCGAGGATATTTCGAGTATCTAGTTATACCCTTCGGTCTAACTAACGCTCCGGCTATATTCTAGACGATAATTAATAAAGTCCTCCGTGACTTCCTCGATATCTTTATAGTAGTATACCTCGACGATATCCTTATCTTCTCGCGAAACCTCGAAAATCACAAGAAGTATATCCACTAAGTCCTTTAACGACTAATAGAAGCTAAGCTACTTATCGAACCTAAGAAGACGAAGTTCCACGCTCGGGAAGTAGACTTCCTCGGATATAATATCCGACCCGGAGAAATCCGAATAGACCCTAAGAAAATCTAAACGGTTAGGGGGTGGCCTGAACCGAAGGATTTACGGGATATAAGAGGACTACTCGGATTTATTAACTTCTATCGCCGCTTTATCAAAGGATATAGCGACATAGCCCGACCTCTTACTAACCTTACTAAGAAAGATTAACCCTTTACTTAGGGTGAAGCCGAACGAAAAGCTTTCTAAGCTTTAAAGGATTAGGTTCTCGACGAACCTATCCTTACGATTCCCGACCCCGAACGATAGTTCGAGGTCGAGACCGATATATCCGATTACACGCTCGGAGGGTAACTCGGGTAACAAGATACCGAAGGACGACTATACCCCGTCGCTTTCTACTCTAAAAAGCTCTACGGACCTAAGCTTAACTACTAGATTCACGATAAGGAGCTAATAGCTATTATTAAAGCATTTAAAGAATAGAAGCTATACCTCTCTAGTACGATACACCCGGTCAGGGTTTATACTAACTATAAGAACCTTATTAACTTTATAACTACGAAGGAGTTAAATAAACGATAGATACGATAAGTAGAGTTCCTTTCGGAATTTAACTTTACTATTACTTACCGTAAAGGGTTAGAGAATAGCCGCGCCGATATACTTAGCCGCCGTAGCGACCTCCTTAGTATAGAAGTCCCTGACTATAACGCTATCCTCTCGATCAATGCTAATAGAGATCTAGTACCTAACGAACGAGTCCTCGAGGTCTTAGCTACGACTAAGGAGACTACCGAGTAGCTTATTCGTCGAGTCTATAGCGCGCCCGCGTATAGCTACTAAGGGGTTTAGAAGACTTTCTAACGCCTCCGATAATATTATAACGCCCAGATCACCCGATAATAAGTCCAGGAAGTAATTAAGGATTATAACCTCTATCGAAAAAGTAAAGCCTCGCGATATAAGCTATACGGAGAAATCCAACCTCTCCCTGTCGCAGATAGTCTATAGACGTCTATCTTATAGGACTTTATTACGGACCTACTACTATCCGAGGAGCTGATTTCCGGGAAGAAATACGACTCTATCCTAGTTATCGTCGACCGATTTACGAAATACGCTTACTTCGTGCTATACCTTAAAACGGGAACTACGGAAGACCTCTCCTACATCTTCCTACGTAACGTCGCCTCGTAGTATAGTATACCTAAGGGTATCGTATCGGATCGCGATAAGCTATTCACGAGTAACTTTTAGAAAGCCCTTATAAAACAACTTAGACTAGATCGTAACCTCTCTACCGTATTCCACCTATAGTCTAACGGACAGACTAAACGTACGAATCAAACACTTAAGTAGTACCTACGCTACTACGTCGACTACTAACAGGAGAACTAGGTTTAATTATTACCCACCGCTCAGTTCGCTTATAATAGCGTACTAAGCGAGTTAACTAAAGTCTCACCGTTCTATACTAACTATAGGTTTGCACCTACGATATACGGAGAACCACGGGAAGCCTCTAAAGCTCCTAAAGCGACTAAGCTCGCCGACGATATTCGGAAAATCCACGACGCACTTTATAACGACCTTCAACTAGTACGGCTTAGAATAACTAAATACACTAACTAGTTAAGGATGAAGGGACTATCCTTCTAGGAGGGGGATAAAGTCTACCTCATTCGTAAAAATATTAAAATAAGACGGCTAAATAATAAATTAGATTTCAAAAAAATCAGACCTTTTAAAATTCTTAAGAAAATCTTAGATACTAATTTTCGACTCTCCTTACCTAAGAATATAAAGATATACCTAGTCTTCTATATCGTACTTCTCGAGCCCGTACTAGATAGCGTGCCGCTCGAATACGACCTACTAACGGACGATATAAAGGAATATATAGTCGAGTACATCCTCGACTACCAAACTACGTAGAAAGGACGATAAGAGTACCTTATTAAATAGGAAGGATACGGGTACGAAGAAAATACTTAGGAACCTATTAAGTATTTATAGAACTACCCTTAACGCCTAGAGGGATACTACTAGTTACGGACTACGGTAGCGGTCCTAAATCTACGAAACCTTCGCTAACTCCTAGGGAGGACTAATCTAATACGTCCCCGGCACCCTACTCCCTAAGGTCGTTAGCAATACGAAGCTCTATAGAAGTTAGGGATATTATACTATCCTCCTTATCTAGCTCCGCTATCCCTCGGCTAAATAAAGCCTCCTCCCGCTTCTTCGTAACCTTTCGTAGTCGACGAATCCGCGATATCGCGCCGAGCGCGGCCGCTAACTTTATTTAGAGGACCTCTAACTCTATCTCCTTCTCTTCTATCTCTCGATCTAATCGCTTCGATTCTTTTAACGCCTTCTCGACTAAAAAAGAAACCATATCAGCGCCACGAACTAGGAAACGTAGCCTCCTATAACTCACGGGCGGATATCACGCTAACCCTATCGCACGAGCGACCATACTTCACGCAGACCGTACAACGGGTCGACCCCGGTACCGTTTTATACGTTAAATTATACTAGAAATACTAGGTGCAGGGCATTCTATATTCTCCGTCGGATTCGATCAAGGCTATAAGCGCGCGACGCTATTCGGTTTTATCGGATCTTCGTTTTTCAATTCGACTGGATAGAGTATTAGCGTTAGTAAAAGGATAAGAACCCTAGGACGCGACGACGGGGGTACTTATATACTTATAGTCGCTAGGATATCGACCTAGAGGAGGGGAATCTTATAACGCCTAAGTAGGCCGTATATTATTCGGCCTAGACCCCGCGAAGTATACCTCCTTAGGTAATCCCCGTATAGACTATATTAGGAAAAGGGATTATACATACTAAGGCAGTAAGCCTGTTCGAAGGCCTACTTCGGATGTTCGTCGCGAATATCCCCGTAGTTATCTAACAGGCGGATAACTATTATCGAATAATAAGGGATCACGGTCGCTAAGGAAGTAATCTAACTCTAGGATCACCCGGATCACGACGTAAGCCACGGTAATCTAAGGGAACCTCCCTCTATATAAGCCCCTACCTTTTAGTATATAGTTCTACTTAGATTCACGATAGTAATCAATTTAAGTCTTTATTAGAAACCTCCTTTAGCCTCTAGTAAAGAAGCGTAACGCTTTACGATATTAACGACAAGCATAACTACGACGACCGCTAAGTATTATTCTGTTCTATCGCCCAGGGCGAACTATTAGTATACACCACCCCTATCCAGCCTATACATCCTCGGGATTATACCTAGGTCGTAACATCGCTATATATTTACGTTAGTACTATAACTAGCCGGACAGACGCGCCTCGTTCCGTGCACTTTACCGACCGACTACTCCCCGGCTTCTCCTAGAACTTAAGGCTAGGCCGACCCTATGTTTGCCTGATGGGCCGCTATATAGTACTAGCTACTGACATACGAAGTCAGATAGGGTGAAGCCACAGCTTAGTTATTCTGCTAACTACCACGAACCTAACGTTCCCGTCTACCAGGCTGACTAGCGCCCCCTGGACCTGCGTCTAATTACTACTAGAGATACGTCGATTATAGGAATATCGGGCCCTAGAGCTACTAACACCCCTATAGGATATACGTAGGGCTGGCTTAAAAACGCTGTTAGGGTCCGATGGAATAGTACGGCGTGGCACTAACGGGAGAAGAGTAGAGCAAAATAGCGCGGGCGGCTAACTAACCAGCAAAGGGAGCCTATGCGGCCGCGACACCCCTTAATATCAGACAACCGAGCCTATACGAGGGAGATAGAGATCGCGAGAGGGCGCTCTATGTTTCCTATACGTTCTAGTGACACTATCAGTATGACAGCCCTATTACCTCTACTATAACGTGGATGGTCTGCGCGCTGTCATCGTGAGGAAGATAGTATGCAGGCGGTCATGGTATAGTACTATAGGCTGATGGTGTCCATCTTGTTATTATTCTAAGTGGTGTGCGGGTCGTCACGAGGGAAGGTTGTTATGTTATTGTTGTGATCTCTTTGACCGCCAGGTAGCTGACTACGCTAGTCCCTACTCAGCAAGGCTCCATTGTCTGCTAATCAGAACAAGGGAAAGTGCCTCGAGGTTATGTACAGTGGCTATCGCAGCCGCTCACCACATTCTGCTCCCTGAGGCTGAGAGGTCAAAGGTTCTGGATCCACTTGCCTAGTCGTCAACCGTCTGTCAACCTAATTGGTGGGTTTCCCAGCCGGCGAGTGGTCAACGGGATGACCGCATAGACACCATCTTCCCAACCATGACTCCCCGGTCAGCATGACAGTCTGAACATTATTTTCCTACCATGACTGTTGGTGACAGTTTCACTATGACAGCCCCGTACAGTAGAGGCCGAATCGAGTGTCCGGTTTGACAACAATAAAAAAAACATTTCTTGATGACCTGGGTGGGGCCGTACAGTATGTCACCCCCGGGTGATGTCATGAGGTCCAGCATGGGACAGGCAGCCACCATAAATGTGGGGATCACGCTATCACGAGTTACGGTCGAGAGACTCCCTGGAGAGATGGCCATGCCCAGCGAACTGTCATGAGGGTGTCGATGCCCGAGACAAACAAAGGTACGGCATAACTCGGAGCCTTCATCCGCCTGAAGCGTACAGTGGAGGACGGTCATGACGCGTAGACGAACGAGAACTGGGATAAAGGTGCATCGTCTTCACCGTATTTATGATGCCGGCTGTGCATCGATTGCGGAGAAAGTCTCGGGTGGCTCCGCTGATTTAGCGGCTCAACTAACGTTAACTGGCTGCCCCGCCTCCATGTTTCTGGAGGGTTCAGACGGACGGGCTTTCCAATCTATATAGTCACGACCCGCGCCGCGCCGCGTCCGAAGTCCATCGACCACTCCTCCTACACGGTACAGCTAGATTCGAAATCGGCGTCCTGTTCCTATATTCTTGAACTCTTTTTGTACACCGGAGCCCGGGTGATGACATAGTGCTGGCCACTATGGGGCGCACCCTCGTGAAGTATAGTCCTTTGTGTTTCCGAGGCTATGCAACTAATGATGGATTGATGACATGCGGTTTGCGAACCTGTCGACGCCGAAAACCGGAGGGCGACACTATAAACTACTTCTCCGATAGGAATAAAGGCGCTCAGGAGAGTTGAGCTGCCCAGCCTTATTAGTCGTAGTGGTAATAGTCACGAATGCGACATCACACACCCGGAGCATATCCATGATCGCGTGACGGTTTCAAGAGAATTTTGGCTTCTAGTGAGAACGCTCCCGCTTCTTTATTATAATTGAATATTGTACTATACTAGCCGTTGCAGGTAAGATAGGAAAGCTACGGAAAAGCCGGGAGCGATCCTAGTCACGTTGGGATGTCCACGGCAAGAAGATAGTAGTAGATCTAAGACGAGGAATAAGAAATCGAACTTTTCTGTTAAGGTTTGTTCGGTGAGTCTGGTGGAGGCGTGGAAGAAAGCCTTTTTCGAGAGGATAAATTAGCCGTATATCCTTATAGTATTCTTATTATATCGGCGTAGCCTCTATATAAGGCGGCTTGTAGAGCGTTACCGTACCTACCGCCCTTCGCGTTGACCTTGGCCCCCTTCTCCAGGAGAAGCTTAGCAATCTCGGTATGACCTTTAGATAAGGCGGTATATAGAGCGTTGCCGTACTCACCGCCCTCTGCGTTGACGCTAGCCCCCTTCTCTAGGAGAAGCTTGACAGTCTCGATATAGCCTTAGGATGAGGCGGCTTGCAGAGCGTTGCCGTACCTACCGCCCTTCGCGTTAACGTCCGCCCCCTCATCCAAGATCGCCTTCGCAGCTCCAGATAGACCCGCGAGGCAGGCGTAGTATAGACGTGATCCCTGCGGAGGTCCAGGATTATTGTCCCAAGGTCTTTCCTGCTGGTAGAGCCGGCACCACCTTTCGAAGGTCGCCTCTCCTTGGAGAAATGCTACACTCGTTTCCAACACGTTTCCAGCAGTTCTAGCAGTTCCAACAGTTCCAGCTGTTCCAGCTGTTCCAGCAGTTCCAGCTGTTCCAGCTGTTCCAGCAGTTCCAGCTGTTCCAGCTGTTCCAGCAGTTCCAGCTGTTCCAGCAATTCCAGCAGTTCCAGCTGTTCCAGCTGTTCCAGCAGTTCCAGCTGTTCCAGCTGTTCCAGCAGTTCCAGCTGTTCCAGCAATTCCAGCAATTCCAGCTGTTCCAGCAGTTCCAGCAGTTCCAGCAGTTCCAGCAGAAGCAGCGAAACTAGTCCACACTTCTGCTGCTAATCGTACCATCGGGAACTGCCGCTTGATCTCTGTGTGGCTGCCTTCGATGTCCGTGAGATACGTTAGGCAGGTTATCGTGATTGAGATGCTGGTAGTCGGAAGCTTGATTTGGTCGATTCCGAGAAGGTACTCCTTGACCGAAAAATAAGATAGATGGAGCTCGTCGTTAGTAGCGACTTAAACCACCGATACTAAGCCTAGGTAATACTCTAAAATTTCGGTCTTACGGAATAATCGACTTTCAACGTTGAACCTAGCGAAGTCCTCCTCGATCTGTGTTGCTATTACTTCTATAGCCTCTGCCAGTCGAAGCGGACGCTCAGAGTGCACCAGGAACTAGAGTAGCCGGGTTACGTCGTCTTTGAGGTCCGCTAGTATGCTTGTAAGCATACGGAAGTACGTCTCGTCAAGATTACGCGGGAGACTCACGAGGGCCTTTTCTATAGCCGTTTAATAACGGTACCGTGCTAAAGTATCGAGCTAGTAGAAGGCCTATCGGAACCTATAATGCGTTAGATATCGGGTATATATAGTCCATAGGCAACCTATATGCCGTCGGCCCCGTCGCCGACTTTTCTTTGGATGCGCTTGAGCAGGCCCTGCGATAGATGCTTGTCTTGGAAGTCGCGACGTTGCTCAAGTTACGCTGCGACATAGGATCGAATATCTCTGTCGACCGCCTGCTTGTCAAACTTCAAGTAATTTTCTTCTCCGATCAGCTAGGGTAACTTATGTTTCGTTGAAACTCATCTTCAGGCCGACTCGTGCAGATCAGCTGAACGTACCTTAATTCCGTCCTAGAAGTAATGTCTTTAATCTAGAAGACAAGATCGCCCCTCGTAGTAGATTCGTCGAGGGCATCGAGGATAATAGCTACTTCTTTATAGCTTACGAGTATCTTATATACGGCGTCTAGTAGCGTCTCCGTAGTCGGCTGGTTGTAGCCGTCGCGATACGCCGCGTATAATACGTCCAGATGTATTATAGACGTAGCCGTGGTCGAGTATAGCTGGAAGGTAAGCGACCGTAGTATGCCGTCCACGGTCTGCTTTGTCGCGTCGCTAAAGTCGAAGAAGAAGCTGAGAAGTAGTCGGTCCCGAGTCTCCTAAAGGTAGTCTAGTACCGTCGTACTAAGGACGGTCTTACTATAGCCTACGAAGCCGTATAGCTATAGATACCGACGCGACCCCGAGTGCTATGACTGAAAGATAGTATAAGCCAAGAGCCACGCCCCGGTTCCCTCGTATCGAAGCTTTCTCGCGTGGTTTGCATTTATAGATGGGTTGGGCGGCCGCAACCATCGCTCCAACTTATCGTCGTGTAGGCTAGATTGGACGTAGCTAACCCCAGATTTAATATAATCAACCATAGTTCTTATCGCAGATGTCGTTTACTCTACGTGGTCGAGCTTTTAGTCAACTAAGGGCAGTCAAAGCATGTCCAAAATTAATAGCTATTTGAAGTCTGGCTCCTATAGTACGGGGGACTAACCAGAACGCAGTAGCTCTAGCGCCCGCTTAGTCTCCTATACCTCGACGGCCGGCACATACACGAGAAGCTCCTTAGCATACGCCGCCGTAGTTACCGATACGTACCTCGGCCATCGATCATTCTTATAAGCGTCGGCATAGTCACAGATACCCCGGATCATAAGACAGGGGAAGTAGTCCATCAGGCCAGCTGCTTCTATCTCGAAGTAAAGGCAGTCCTCGCCGACGGTCTTAACGATTCGGTCGCGCTCTACTACGTCTTTGATAAGAGTATTACCCGATACGATAATACCGTAGAATATCTCAGGGTCCGTCGTGTCCCGATCGTCGCGCGGGACTTCGCCTACTATGTCGTAGCTCCGACAGTCTAACGCGGGAACGTGGGCGTAGGAAGCCTAGAATAGCCTGTCGTTCTCGAAACCTTAGTACGCGTAGCCGGGACTTTTCTTCGACTTCTTACCTATCTTCGGGTTCTTCTCTATCATCTCTTATATATAGAGGGGAACCTTAGAGTCCCTACGCTCGTGATCGGCTTAAACACTCCCCAACGCCTTAAGCAACACTATTAGAGGCGGTCTGAGGAACCCCTTACGCTCAAGCTAGCCGCCAGCCTTTACCTTAACTAAGTCGTACTAGCACACCCCGCCCGTCGTCCTATCCGGCTAGCTCACCACAACATCGCCCAGGCGGATATCTTATTCCTCGTCCGGCCGGGCAATACCACCGCCTATACCGACCATAAGGCCAATACGGATAGACGGTAGGGAGGCAAGGAGATACGAGGCCGTTATCGCTACTAACGTAAGCCCGTACACCCCGGCTATAAGTAAGGCAATCATAATATTATACTCTCCCAGCCGACCCTATATATAAGTGTTCGTATCGGTTTAGTATCTAATAAAGCCCGTCGGAGGTGCGTAGTACTCGTCGAGTATAGCTTCTATAGCGGTGCGTTCGATCGGTAGTATAGCGATCTATGCGATCGTATACGACTCGGGGCTATCGAGGGCCCGGGGGAGTGATATCGTGTCGGGGCCTTTACGGGGGCTATCGGTGTTCAGGAGATAGGCTTCGTGATTCGAGATGTGATGACTGCGACAGAACTAGTATCGGGTCTGGACGAGGTAGAGTCAGCGATGAGAGTTGCCTTTGCCTGTCGAGAGCTGCTGCTTCTGAGGTCTTACGGGGAGAGAATAGTTTGGAAGGCGATCAGGCTCTAGAGGCCTCCAGCTGAATGATCCCCCTTATCGCGGCGCCTGTACTCGTTGGCCTCACGTATGATTGGCTATGCACCTTTCGTATGTAGCTGCTGCGTTTTGCGTAACCCGAGGGGACTTGGATCAGGCTCTGCAGAAAGGCTTAGGGGCGAAAACGCTCGGCGCTTGCTTGCTTGCATCTCTGGCTGGTTGGTTTTGTCGGCAGCCTTGTATTGGAGAGTGGGATCCATCTCGTAATTATAGTTCGTCGAGGCCCCGTGGATGGCTGTCAATTGTTGTCGCGATGATGTCTTCTCCTGCGGCTTGGTTGTGGGGACCGAAATGAGGGAACGGTTGATTTGTTGGACCGCCGAGGCCTCGAATGAGTCGCTAGATGGGGCTTAGTCACGCCCTATGGGCGGTTTTGGCTGGGACGGGCCTGCAACGAGTGATGCTGCTACACTGCAAAGCGACCCCAGGCAGCTAGTGACGTACTTCCCAGCTCTCCGCCAACCCCGCATTCCAAACGGCCAAGTGAGCGCAGGTTCCCGGGGACTCGTGCTATCCCGCACCTCGTCAAGGCCGACCATTGCATGGTAAAGTGGCCGAATGTCCCAGCCAAGGACTCAGAATGCGACGCCGCCATGGCCAATGACGAGGACAGGCGTGTGAACAAAGAACGGACGCCACAACCCGCCCTCCACACCATCAAGCACACCACCAGGCTTCCACGTCCTTCCACGGTCATCATGGAAACCCGGACCAGGAACCTTCTCCAGCTTGTTTATCCAAGTTCTGACAGAAACACGCCACGGCGAGCCAGCGCGTCGAGCACACGCCTTCGCCGGACGGGGCTCGGGCCAGGCCGTACGGCGACAGTGTCCGCTAACGCGTCAACGAGGCATGCTGCCTTCTCCTGCGGATGCAAGATCTACCGGACATCTTCTTCAAGGCTTGCAGACACGCGGCGTCGATTAACTCCCCCCCCCGTAGCCTCTCTACAACCCGCCGCCATCGACCACGCCGCAGACCTGCCCTGCTGATCAATCTAAAGTCTATCGTACATATACAAGCCACCCAACTTACCCAGAAACTCGCGATCGGCTGGTGTAACGGGATACTCCAGACGACGATAACTTTGCCACAAATCCCTTGTTCGAGGTGCTTCTGCATCCGCCCAAGGTTTCCTTAGTTCACTATTAGACAGAATCGTGAACAACAAGGGGAGGGATGGTGATACACTTACTCGGAGTTATTGAAAGCATCCGGTCCTGTGCTAATAATAAGGGCTGGTCGAGCAAATGTCAGCGATGATTTGTTTGAGGGGCGCTTCGACATATGCCGAAATGACCACCGTCTCATCGTCGATTTCCGCAAAGCCATCGGTGACGAAGCTCCCAACGATAGAGAACCCGCGGTCTCTTAGTAATCCCTCGGTTCTCTCAACCTCGGCATGCTAAGTATCTCTGGACTCAGCCGACTGAACTGACGAACTTGCCGCAGGATTTCACGATATGTAAAGCCTTCTTGAGTCGCTTCGTCCACGTCTCTCGACAGTGTGGGGAACAATCCTTTCCCTGGGTGTGGGTGTCCTGCCTCTGGTGGTAGACATCAAGGGGATGAAGACACAACATCACAGGCATCGGTGGCGTCAAAGAAGCGGGAGACGGCAATAGCGAACACGTTCTATTCTTTTTTTTTTGAATATCTGACGAAGCCAGCCGTCGAGATAGCCATCGACTCCAAGGAGTGCGTCTGCCTGTTCACTCGAGGGCATAACATGAACCCAATTGTCGCCGTGATAGACCTTATCAAGACTCCATGCTACTGCAGAATACACCGCGTCATGCTTTCGACTTGTTGCGTCCTTCAAGCTTGCTTCGAGATTATTCCGGAACTCCTGGCCAGGTGAAGTCGTCATCCAAGACTTCAAGGCCTCTCTGACCTGCTCTCGGTTGGATGATGGAGGCTTGGTAGTGAAGTAGTATAAGAAAACCGTCATTTGGTCGTAGGTTAGTGTTAGTATAACGTATTCCACTCGCTTGTACGTTCCACTCGCTTATGGATTACATTAGTCCTAGATTAGCTATAAGATTATAGGGATTCTAGACTTTAGGCACTCTCCTATCAGGATGGTAATGGCGATTGGATTGTCGACGGGATCTGGAACATGGGAAAGACGAAAGAGGGCTACCAGGAGCGCAACACGTAACGCAGTCAATGAAACAATAACCGAAGACCATGACCAATTTAAACTCTGAATACTAGAAGAGTAAACCCGTCGAATCGTACAATGTTTCTCAATCTACAAAAGAACTCGCAACGGCTGTCAAGAGTCGACAAGTTGCCAACGAGGGGCTTTCGGATCATCCGAGTCGCCCCTCTGCAGTATGACCTTTGTCTTACCAACAGCCTTTTCCAGGTCTCTGACCGAAGAGACATGCCCGAGTTTCTGATAAACGCCCTCTCCCCAGCTGAGAGACACCAAGGCCAGCGGCGATGACTTCCAGTCAGAAAACTCGGCGGTATCTCTCTTCCCCCCGGGCGTGCTCGTCGGCCTGACCAGGAGTATGGTGGCGCAGAAGATGACCTGCAAGATCAGCAGAATGGCAGGATATATGATCCAGACCCATCTTACGTGGATACACGTGTCGACCTTGTAGACCAGTCCAATGTTGCTTCCGAGTGCCACACGCTCCAGCATCATGTCTCTATCCTCGCCCTCTTCCATATCTATGTACTCGCTCTCGTGTGGATAATTTCTCATGGCTGCCGTGATACTGGTCGCCAAACCTTGCATCATCCGTCCAACCGTGGTCAAGTTGCCTCGTCCTTGGTTGTAAGCGTTGACAAGCCATAGGTTGCCCTCCACTTTGTCGAGAGAGTACGGATAACCAAAGTTGATGCCGGTCACCTCTCCCTCCATGAGCTTTCGAACTGTTCTTCTGAGTCCTGCCAATGCAAAATTCTCAAAGATCCATACACAGTTCCGCGGGTACAATTTGATCTCCCCCTTGATAGTCGAGCTTCCAAGTACCGGCGATGTAGACGGACTAACAATGCTCCAAGGGTGATTTGCTTTGGGATGAAACGGAATGATGCTAGGTCCAGCATTGTCGACGGGATTGCAGTCGACTTCTTCACCGTCCGAGTACGTGTGATTCGTGAGGACTGAGAACGCGGTTTGTCGTACGAGGTCTTGACTGACGTCGAGCTGCACTTCGTTTAGGTACGTCGGAGTGCCAATCTCCCGCTCTGTATACTCATGGCTTTTGACTCTAGCCCGATAGTTCTTGACACAGAGTTGGAGATGACATCGCGCCGCAAATGGCTGCATGTTATTGAAATCGTATATGTCGAGCAAGTGACAATCCGCTCTGTCGCCTTCCAGATTGCAGGTCTTGTTCGATCTGAGCATAAGAACATTCATGGAGTAAACAGATGGCTTGTCGTCCCAGAAAGTAGAGGTGACCATGGGGGTTCGATGCGAGATATTGTAGCCGGAGAGGCGATACGTCGTCTCTAGAGGATCTTCCATGTCACCGTCGGGAGAAGAAATCCGCTCGATTCCGGAGGTCAGCTTCCTACAACTGGAGCACATTGCTAGAGATGAGAAGTAAGGCTCATTGGCGTCCCAACCGAAGTCACATTCGCCCGTAGGACAGTCGAAATTCAAAGACGGAGCATTCTGTGATCTCACGAGACCTTCGTAGATGGCCGTCGACATTCGTGGACCAGAGCCTGCGTCATGCCACACGCCAGTGAGGGTCGCTGTACCTGAGTAATCGTTTGTTCTGGGAACCGTGGCGCTGGTATTCGACGGAGTCCGGCAAAGCTGGTGCTGGAGCAAGGCCTGGGAGAAAGGGTCAACGGCCAGTGCGCCGATGGTGATGATAGCCCCGAAGGATGCTAGATATCTAGAGTCTGACCGTCAGTAAAGTCATAAAAGCATCTGTAAATTTTGAGTCTCGACATACGCCTTGTTGTGACGGCCGAGTTGTCTTGCCACTAGGAGCAATGAACCCCAAGGGCCTCGTGTTGCTTGATCGAAAAGAGATATGTCCCCTATCTCCTGTGGTTGAGCGGAAAACCATCTCCACTTCAGCTGCCCAATACCTATAAATTCATGAGCGCGGGCGCTTTAAGGGTTCAAGAGTGAAATCTTAATAACCTTCAGCCACTGGCATGACAAGCGCTGCTTTGAGGATTGCGGAGAAGACAGCCACAAGGGCGTTAATCGATACAAATGAGGGCCATTCGGGGAGAGGTTGGCCTTGATGAATGAACAGAATAGAGACTACGGCAGAAAGGCTGCTCAAAGCAAGGAGAATGCTCAGAACTTCGAACGCCCAGATTCGGATAGTTGAGAGTCGAGGTGTGGCTGGAGTAAGAGCCGCGTCATCTGCGCCCTGTTCTGATGCCACTTGGGTATAGCCGGTAGGCTTCCTCGTGTTAAGGAATTCTACATTGGCGGAGTCGTCGATAGCCTCGTCGGCTAAAGGCTCAGATGATGTAGGGCGTTCGGGTGACGGCTTTCGTAGAGGTCTCAAGGACACATCCGAGTTTCGTGGAGAGATTATAGGCCGAGACATGACAATCTACCAGATAGGTATAGTATGAATAAGTGAGGAATCTTGTGGAAAACGAAAGACACACAACGCAGCGGTTATGTACCTACCTGATAAATCGAGACGACGCCACCTCGTGCATCCTTCTGCTGTGTCACCAGGGCGCAGCAATCAGGCTGCTCACGTCATTGGATTGGGACACCCCAGCTGATGATACGTCAAGCTTGGCAAGACGCAGGCGGCGGCACATCCTCCAGTCAAATGGCACGATTTGTCACAGCTCGAGCCCGCCGGGCTCGATAGGAGCCCGACCGCCAGACAAGCTGACTCATTCTCCGTCCGTACCGCTAGTCACGTGGACTCGCGCACGGCACTGTGCCTTTCGTTAAGAAAGGTGCCTTTCGTTAAGAAAGGCTAAGCTTGCCTTTCGTTAAGACTGGGGAGCGGCGTGTAAGCACGCCTGTGAGAAGGCCATTCGTTAAGAAAGCCCGCAGGAAGATGGCATCGTCTTTGGGTCAGCTAGAAGCTGTGGAAGTACTGAGCCGACACTGGGTGGGGCTGGTTGGCTAATTGAAACGACTGTTGGAGGTATTCCGGTACGTGGCTGGCGTGAAATACCGGGTTGCCTTTGTCATCGTCCTGTGGCTGAATCTAGCCACACCCATGAAACTCCTTGACGGATTACTCATCCTAACACCGTAAACGACATGGACGCCTGCTTCCGAGCTGAGCGTGATGAATTTCCTCTGCTTGAGCAGACGGATAAAATGTCTATAAACTAATAGTCTCCCGACGGTAGAATAGTCTACTCGAGAACTATATCCCACGACGCCTGCTCCTCTAACTGCCCGTCTTCGATCTCTTGAAAGACGGACCGTCGCCCTTATTATCTAGAGTCTCCGTATCTACCGAACGTTTCTCCCTAACGGCGATAACCTCCTGGAGGTCGTTATCGGTATCGGTTACGACGCTAGACTGGGAGAGCTAGGGTGCTATTAGGTAGGATGCTGGTCAGCGAGAGTGAATTCTGTAGATAGAATACGAACGTACCTAGCAGGCCTGACTTTATTAGTGTCCGAGGCCCCTTATCTAACCGGTCGTCCGCTGACATCTGCGTAAAGGGGTCGAAGACGACGCGTCCCTTGACGGTGGCGGGGGTGCTTAGCTTAACCGGCGAGGAGAAGACGTCGCGGGCCTAACTGCCCTGTCTGGGTTCGGCGGCGGCCTAGTCGATCTTAAGGATCTCGACAAAGGGGACAAACTCCAGCGGGTTATACTCATAACTAGGGGAGAAGACGGCCTTCTTATTACAGAAGCCATAGATGTATCTAGTGATATAAGCTTTCTTCCCCTGCTTACGAAACGGCGCGGTGGCGGGGCGCATCTTCTCACATTTTGCGCCAGGGGCTTGCACTTGGGCAGCATGGCATAGACGTAGCTGCCGTACCACCTGGCCTCTGGCGTCGACGTCGAGTCGGTGGAAGAGAACTTTGACCACATTTTCAGCGTCCGCTCCCAAGACTGGGTGGCACGGCAACTACGTCTATGCCATTCTGCCCAAGCGCAGGCCGCCCTTGGCGTAAAAATATAAGAAGATGCACCCCACCACGCCGTTTCGCAAGCAGGGGAAGAAAGCTTACATCACTGGATACATCCACGTTTAGCAGTGGTCCACAAGAAGGTTCCGCCAATCTGGGATATCAGCGATCAAGGGGCAGCAGGAGAGGATAACACTCACGGCATGATAACGTTATTAGGAATCCAGGCTACTGCCTAGCTGAAGAAGAGCGCCGAAGATGCGAGGAAGGACGTATAGCTCTGGGCCAGCCGAGCCGAGAGCGATGAAGGCATCGAGTACGAGCCGCCGGAGGACGTAGACATCCTGACGGACGCATGGGAGCCAGACTGTATCGACTCATAGAGGACGTTCCACGAGCTGGTGGCCTCGCTGGACTAGGAGACTAGTGTTGCGAGGGGCTCCGAGGACGTCAGCGGGCTACTTCGAATACTCAACGATAAGGATTTCTCTAATACTATCAACAACGATGTCGACGGTACCTAAGATACCGTAAGAAGAGACGACCTCGTAGGAACCCGAATGATAGCGAAGAGCTAGGTCAACGCGATTAAAGCAGCCCAGGACCGCCTATATAAATAGAGGATACTAATAATCGAGGGAGACGACGACGGCGACGAAGGTCTTAGGGCTCTTACTAGTTTCGGAGACGACGAGCTACGGTTCGAGACGGGGCTCGGGACCCCCCTACCACGCTACCTAGCGTCGAGGCACGAGCCTGGGTGGAGATTAGCGTCGCCGACACGTTCGCCCGGGCCGGGCAGGTAATCGGCGCGGTAATAACGCTTAACAGAATATAGTCAGTAGCCCTAGGGCTCGCCTACGACGCACTCGACGACAGAGCCGCAGGCAGCGACAAGCAGTACCTCTAATACGTCGGAGGCGGCGGAGGCACCGGGAAGTCCTAGTAGATCGAGGCGCTAAGGGAGGTAATAGCTTCTATAGGATAAGCTAATAGGATCGTCGTTACGGCTACGTCGGGAACGGCGGCCGTAGGGATCAGGGGCACGACTATTCACTCCGCCGTCGGACTAAGCTTTAGGGAGAGGGACGGCGCCCTCGATAGCTAGGTGCCCGGCGTCACGTAGGAAAAGGCTAAGGAGCGTTAACGGAGGCGGGATATTCTCGTTATCGACGAGGCTAATATACTTAGGTTAAAAACGCTATACGATATTAATTAGAGGCTCCGGTTACTAAGGGGGTTCCCCGATAAACCGTTTAGCGGCCTTCCCGTCGTTATCTTTATAGGCGACTTCCTTTAGTTCTCGCCCGTCTCGGCTACGAGCCTCCTAGCGGACGTTATAAATAGGCCTCTTAGGAGGAAGATAGACGATAGCTAGAAGGAAAGCGAGGCTAAGAAGATATAGGACGCTATCCCTAACGTCGTTATACTTACGGAGTAAAAACAGGCGTAAGAAAACTAGTCCCTCGTTAAGTTCCTCGACCGCTTACGTTAAGGACGTTAGACTAAAGAAGATATAGAGAGGCTTATAGCTTAGTACGACCCCGCTATTAGGATCGACTTTTTAGGCGGCCGGCGCGGTATTATCCTTATAAACTAGGACCGCTAGGATCTAACGCTATATACGGCGCTCGGATATAGTAGAGAGACAGGCCGAAAGCTCTATATCTACCTATCTAACTACTACTAAAAGACGCGGATACCTTCGGCGATTAAGAGGTAGGCGGTAATATAACTAGGCGATATAGGTAATAAGATACCTATCGTTAGTATCTTCCCTTATATAGAGGGGATACCGGTTATTATTAACGTTAAGACGTATATAGGCCTAAAGATCGTTAACGGGGCTGAGTTTACTATAGTCGGTATCGTCTACCTATTAGGACTTATAGAGACCCTCGTGACTAATTCTATATCGGTCTTCGTCGGCCCGCTAAAAGGGATACTCCTCCGCTTAGTTATTACTAAGGGCCTATATATACTAGGCCTACCGGAGGATACTATAATAGTCCTGGCGTTAACGCGAGCGCTTACCTAGAAACACTCTAAGGCGATATCGTAAGGCGCCGTCGCGGCGACGTTAAGCCCCGGGATTACTAAGACGGGCCTGCTTTATACGCCGGGGTTTATACTAACGGCGTATAAGTCGTAGGGGCGGACGCTAGGTAAGATACTACTAGGGCTGTACGGTCGAAAAAGGGGCGAGGGCGCGGCGAGCGGCGAGAGGTGCGACGCGATTAGTATGTACGTATAGCTATCGCGAGGTAGGCGCTTCGAGGATATCGGCCTGATCGAACCGCTTAATAGGCAGGCGTTCCTAGAGGCCCGGATGCCGGACTGGATCGTCCGGGGGATGAAGAGGCTCGAGAGGCTCGCGGAGGCTACCGTCGCAGGCTACGATGCCAGACATAGAGGCTCAGACATTACCGGCTGAGGACTGGCAACGGTGACCAGGGGGCATCTAACGATTTTCCGGGGAAAGCGGGGCGCAAGGACGAAGCTGGCCAATGGTATTTTGGCCGTGAACCGGCCAATAAGACAGTCGGAACAGCTTGGGGTAGTGGCCAACAAGACAGTCGGAACAGCTTGGGGTAGATGGCCAACAAGACAGTCGGAGCAGCTTTGCATGTCAACCCAACGAGACTGGAAGCTGACAGCCCAAGAAGGCTAGACTCCGAGGATTACCCGGCCAAATCAGAGGCCAGAGAGGGTCCGGGGTGTGTTTTTCTCGCGTCGGTAGAAGCTTAGCCTTTCTTAACGAAAGGCACGAAAGGCATGAGAACTCGCCTCACTGGGGAGCGGCGTGCAAGCACGCCTGTGGAAGGCCATTCGTTAAGAAAGCCCGCTGGCAGATGGCTTCGTCTCTGGGTCGGCCAGAAAGCATCTTGTGCTGTGGAAGTACTGAGCCGACCCTGGGTGGGGCTGGTTGGCCAATTGAAACGACTGTTGGAGGTACTCCGGTACGTGGCTGGCCCCAAATGCGGGGTGGCGTTTGGCAGCATGTCTGTGGCTGAACCTAGCCACACCCAGGAATCTCCTCCTTGACGCATTACTCATCCCAAGACCGTGAACGACATGGACGCCTGCCTTCAAGCTGAGCGCGATGGATTCTTCTGCTTGAGCAGACGGCTGAAACGACTATGAACCACCGATCTAGGCGGAGACGAAACAGCAACTCCCGGCCTCCAGGCACTCGTGGCGAACGCAGTCCTCCTGAAGAAGAGTGCCGAGGACGCGGGAAGGACGCGCAGCTCTGGGCCAGCCGGACTAAGGGGGATGAAGGCATCGAATGTAAGAGACCAGAGGATACTGAAATTCTGACGGATGGATAGGAGCCTGACGAGGTCGCCTCGAAACGGACCTTCCACAAGCTGGTAGCCTGCCTGGAACAGGACCAGGGCGTCGCACGGGCTTCCAGCGAGATTAGCGGCCTCCTACAGGTACTCGACCAGAGAGACTTCTCCAATGCCGACGAGGTCGAAAGCGGGGAGAACACGGCTGGGGCGACGAGGAGCTGACAGGTACCCGGACTATAGCGAAGAGCCTGGTCAACTCGATCAAGGCGGCGCAAGATCGTCTCTATAAATAAAGGATGCTCACGATCGAGGGAGACGACGACGTCGCCGAAGGTCTGGGAGCCCTAACTAGTTTCGGAGACGACGAGCCACGGTTCGAGACGGGGCCGGAGGTACCGGGAAGTCATGGTGGATCAACGCACTAAAGGATGTAATGGCCTCAAAGGGGCAGGCTAGTAGGATCGTGGTCATAGCGATGTTAGGCACGGCGGCCGCGGAGATCGGCGGTATAACTATTTACTCGGCGGTCGGCCTTAGCTTCCGGGAGAGGAACGGCGCCCTCGATAGCTAGGTGCCCGGCGTTACGTAGGAAAAAGCAAAAGAATAATAACGTAGGTAGGACGTCCTCGTTATCGACGAGGCTAGTATACTAGGGCTAAAGATATTATACGATATCGACTAGAGGCTTCGGCTACTAAGGGGGTTCCCCGATAAGCCGTTCGGCGGCCTCCCCGTTATTATTTTTATAAACGACTTCCTCTAGTTCTCGCCCGTCTCGGCTACTAGCCTCCTAGTAGACGTAGCTAATAAGCCTCTTAGGAGAAAGATAGACGATAGCTAGAAGGAGAGCGAGGCTAAGACGCTCTAGGATACCGTTACTAACGTCTTATACTCACGGAGTAGAAGCGGGCGTAAAAGGACTAATCCCTCGTCGAGCTCCTCGACCGGCTATACTAAGGACGCTAGACCCGAGAAGATATAGACAGGCTCGCGGCCTTATATAACCCCGCTGCTAGGATCGACTTTTTAAGTAGCCGCCGTGGTATTATCCCCGTAAATTAAGACCACTAGGATCTAACGCTATACGCGGCGCTCGGATTTAATAAAGAGACGGGGCGTAAGCTTTATATCTACCTATCTAAGCACTACTAGAAGACGCGGATACCTTTAGTAATCGAAAGGCGGACGGTAATATAACTTAGCGATATAGGAAATAAGATACCTATCGCTAGTATCTTCCCTTACGTAAAGGGGATACCGGTTATTATTAACGCTAATATATATATAGGCCTGAAGATTATTAATAGCGCTGAGTTTACGGCGGTCGGGATTATCTACCTACTAGGGCTTACGGAGATCCTTATAACCGATATTATATCGGTCTTCGCTAGCCCGCTAAAAGGTATCCTCCTCCGGTCGGCTACTACTAAGGGCCTACGTATACCCGGGCTTCTAGAAGATACTATTATAGTCCCGGCGTTAATACGAGCGCTTAGCTAAAAGTATATAAAGGCTATCTCCTAAGGTACCGTCGCCGCGATATTAAGCCCCGGGATTACTAAGACCGGCCTACCTTATACGCCGGGGTTTATATTAACGGTATATAAGTCGTAGGGGCGGACGTTAAGGAAGACGCTATTAGGACTATACGGGCGGCGGAGGGGGGAGGGCGTGGCGAGTAGCGAGAGGTGCGACGCGATTAGTATATATGTATAGCTATCGCGAGGTAGGCGCTTCGAGGATATCGGCCTTATCGAGCCGCTAAATAGGTAGGCGTTCCTAGAGGCCCGGATGCCTGACTGGGTCGTCCGAGGGATGAAGAGGCTGGAGAGGCTCGCGGAGGCGACGGCCGTAGTATACGAGGCGAGGAACGCGGAATCAGGCGGTTCCGGGTAGCGAACCGGACGTAGGATGCGGCCCGTCGTCCTGTATCTCCGTGTCCGCCGTAGCCCCGGGACAGGGAGCCGGGGGTTGTCGCTGTGTGTCGTACATACGAAGCAAGGCGAGGAATACCAGCGTCTCGGACATGTCCCTCCCTACGCCTTGCAGCTCGCTGGAGACCTCTGTGGCAAGCCGGTGAAGATAGGTAGCCCGGGTATAGGACTTATCGTACTCCTTAAGCAACTCGTCCGCGTACTCCTTAAGTAACTCGTCCGCAGTCATCCGGCTTAAGGTGGACGCCCGCGTGCTTAGACCAGGCTGGCCCATCCGGGAGAACTTATCCTCTATACGAGGAAAGCTAGGGAACGCGTCGGTAAGTGTATCTACTGGCTGATCCATCCGATGCATAGAGACGCCGGGCCGCGACGAGGTAACGTCTTTAACGTTAGACTGAGGCGGTTAAGGGGAAGAAGAAGGAGGGGTATATAGAAGCTGTATAAACTTTGCTAGCCCCCTTAGTAATAATTCGTATAAGCACCCTTCGAAAGCTGAGTACCGTCGGGACCCTGGGTGATGACATAATAGTCCTAAGGACCTAAGCCCCGGCTATAACGGTTGTAGCCCCTACGAGCCTCGATGCCCGTAGCCTGGACGAGGAAAGAGATGACACGGGCCTTGTAGGAGAGCTGGGGAAAGGGCAGGCTCTTCTTCCTCGGTACGGCGTCCCGCCTGACAGGTAGCCGAAATAATACGGCGAGATTAGGGACGGCTAGGACAGACAGCTTGACCTTATGTCGAGAGAGGAGATTGTTACGACCCAGGTACAATCCCAAGGATGTGTAGACTGGAGAGGCGGTGGTGTATGCTAGCAGTTCGCTCTGGGCGATAGAACAGAACAATACTCAATGGTGCTTCAGCGTCGTAGTCGTGCTTGTCGTCGATGTCGTAAAGCGTTGCGCTTCTTCACTGTAGGCCAAGGGAGGTTTCCAATGAAGACTTAAATTGATCACTGTCGTGAGTCTATCTGTCCCAACCGGCAATCGAGCATTCACTTAAGTACTCGATGCCCATCCCTGGATCACCCAGACTGGTGATCCATCCTGGCGATGTTGTTGGTCAGTTGGATCATGGCTCACTGCGCTCCATGAGCCAAAGGCTCATGGCTCACGGTGATCCAAGCTCCACACACGATTGGCTAGATACAGTGGGCCTGGGCCGGCTTATCGGTGGCCGATAACGCGACCCTTGCCTGGATGACCAGCTCCCTGAGCTGGGCGTTACAGAGATCTCGCGTAGTTAGTAAACAGGATTAGTAAGAGGAGGACCTAGGGAATAGACGAGCGATGGACGAGGGATAGGATTAATTAAGCTATATACTAAAGGTGAGTATGAGCGGGGCTTTTATTATCGGCGCCGCTACTATATATAGCCTCGAGGACTTCGGGACTTGTCGGTATATCTATAGTAAAAGATAAACGACTAGGATAGATAGCTTAACCTTATATCGAGGGAGGAGATCTCGCGTAGAATAGACGAGCGATGGACGAGGGATGGTGAATAGACGGCTGGGTAAGGCTGGGAGGTATTAATAGGAAAACCGGGTTAATACCGGGTAGCCGCCTAATTAGGAGTAATACCGGGAAAACCGGGTCTAAACCGGTTGGCCGCCTAATTAGGAGTAATACTAGTATAATTATAACGTACAGGAGGATATAGATAAAGACTGAAAAGCGGGGTAGGAGAGTAATACGAAGTTAGGGACTTTACGTCCTAAAGTCTTTTAGGGTTTCGGCCTAGCGGTTTCGCTTCTAGAATGCTCTATACAGTCGCGCCGTGACAGGAAAGCGGGGTGACACGAGAGAGGACACAGACCGAGATTGACCGAGAGAGGGACATGGATCTGCCGCCAATCCCGGATTAGTGCGACGAATGAGAAAGCGGATCGAGGCCCCCTTACCCGATCCGGGGCTAATTAGCGGCCGGAGGACCGGGACGAACGAGAAGGCGGGCCGGGCAGGCCCTATATACTGGATCCGGAGCTAATTAGACGCCGGAGGACCGAGGTGGGGGTCCTCGGGTCGGAAGAAAGATAAGCCTTTCTTAACGAAAGGCAAAGATAAGCCTTTCTTAACGAAAGGCATTCACCTCCTATTCTGTAACTATAAACTTGTGTGCCCCCTCTCCGTGTGCCATCGCGGCGAGCCCGTTGGCGGCGTGGGGCCGAAGTACACCAAGCTTTGGGTGGTGGCGCTTCACCAGCAGTCAGCAGGATAATTCGTATAGCCAAAACTTCCTCACACAATCGATAGATGCTGTGCTGGTACTCTTGGTATTTGCCCGACAGATAGAGCATTGCTCTCCGTGGCTGTGGCTTCTACAGGGGCTGGCCTCGCCATCCACCATGATTATGCGAATGTAGTCCACTGCCCGGAGGCCGCCAAACCAGGAATCTGGACGTTGTTTTTGATTACCTTCGAAGCCCACGCTGACTTAATCCTATGTGCGCCCGGTATATCATCTTTATCATCTATTGCATATTCCTCTTATATATGGAACTCAATGTCAATAGCCTCTGTTTCAAATCCCCTTGTTCTCTCCATCTCAACGGTATTGATGCTTTCGATGACTTGCGCGGGTATAGGTGACCCGGTCAATGGCGACTCGTCCCCGTCATCGGCCATCCCATAGTTCCGCATCAGAAGGTCCTTGAACATCTTCGTTCCGCCAGTTGTAGAGGGGGAGAAGGCAAGCTGTGGTGAGGCGCCGCTCAAAACGTGCTCTCGGATGCGGTCACGGAGAGCCATGTATGCCTGGATATGGGGCTGTTTGTGCGCCTCGATACCCCTCAGGGTGTAGGAAAAGCCCATTTCCTCAAGCTGGCCAATGCACCAGTCCTCTGTCTCATCATCGAGGAAAGCGTCGATCTCGATACCCTCGACGTTGTCCGCCATAATCGCAAGCCCCTCCCTGCCCCTCTCCCCCAGAGGCACAGCAAAGTTACGGACGTCAGGGTCCATAAATAAATCTGCGGGCACACCAGGCCTTAGATCAGGCCTGTTCTTCTGCTTTCGAATCTTGTGTCCGTTCCAGAGTCTTCCAAACTTGGTGACGTCGTTCTGGATCATCTTGCCATATATAGCGTATACAGCAACTTGGTCGGCGAACTCTCCAGGGACGAAGAGAGCGCAAGATATCAGAAAGTTCGAGTACTCAATCCATCGCTTCGTGCAACCCCACATGAGTTTCGACCACCACGACTCGATCCTTTGGTTTGCGGTGCTTGGGCCGTAGATATGACAGGAGTTGAGGGCGTTCCCTTGCAGATGCCAGAACTCCTCGGCAGTGCCCGGGTTATGTGCCACCATAGCTTCGTCCCACCCCGCGAGGAGGCCATGGGCAGCAACCCAGAGAGGCGTCTCGGTTCCGTGGTCGCAGCGCGTGAAGTATGGGCGATATCCGAAGTTGTCCACAGTCCTAAGGAACTGCTTCAACGTACTCATTGCCGTGAGATGGCAACGCCCGACGTGAATCCAGATCAGGTTCCGCGAGTAGGCGTCAATACAGGCATATATCGAAAACCCGAAGTTTCGTAGTTTCTCGTATCCATCAAGGGACCACATGAAGTTGGGGCCCGGCACCGTGAAGTTCTTCCGATGTGGCCATGTTGCTTCCGCACGCCGCGTCGCGTACTGGTTCCATTCAGGATGGCTTTTGTACACCTGATAGAGTACGTTTTTTCCGATGAATACATTGCCATTCATGCGGACGTAGTGGTAGAGGTAGCCCGCGCCGAAGTGGCGAATCGCGCTGGACTCCTCGTCGTCACGCTCGAGAAATACCACCGCAGTGTCGAGTGCTGCCTGCCGCTCCAACGGGTCTCTGTATCTTCGCTTCAGGCTGTCCCTGAGCCGTAGGCGCTGGACCGTCCTTTCGCTCACGTTGACGCCAAGCCGCCTGGTCAGTAGCTTGGCGATACTCCTGTCAGCATGGAAGTACTGGTAGAAAAGGGTATAGATGACCCCCTGAATCTGGTTGTGGTCGGTATCGACCTGCCGGGTCAAGTTCCACTCGTGAAGGCGCTCTCGAAGCGTTCGAATCGAGACGTTGTAGCCTTCCTGCTGGACGAGGTCAAGAATCTCCTCGTGGGTGACCCCTAACGCAAAGTGGTCCTCGATAAACCCCCTGATGAAAGGATCGTTCAGTTTCTTCGGGCGGCCGCCTTGCGAATTCCCTTCAGGAGCTGAAGCCATGTTGATCGCGGCAAACTGGCCTCAGTGTGTTGGTGGCGCCAGCAGGGTCGTGGGCGAAGAAACTGGCTCCACCGTTCGCATATTTTGTCAACACTTATACAACACTGTCAAGTGAATTTTCTGTAAGCCCGATCGAAGTAAGAATACGTCCGAGATGTATACATTCTATATCTTAAGAAGTTAGTTAGCGTTTCGGGGTTAAAGCCCTCTCTTTGTGCACACCGCTATTTGTGGCTTTTCCAACGGCGGTCAACTTAATCCTGACGCGAGGTACAACAACTAACTGCAAACGACAAATCAAAACGGTGTTTGGGCATTAATTGGAATTCAGTCATGCCTGAAATAATATTGCTCTGCATGGTGCCTTAAAGAGAGTACTAAGCGGTGGAATATGGTGATGCAGCAGTACATGCGATGCCGCAGGCACATTGTCCAGCGTCGAGCCTGTTGAACTGATACCGGCCGGATTAGTCATCCACATAGCGCACAGACCAAACGACAGTCAGGTCCAACGCAAGAAACAAATCACCATTTACCACGCAATTTAGAATTTAGAAACCCGAAAATTTCAGTTTCGATAAGGCCGACGAGGCTCCAGCCTATTGATTTGATTACTTCGTATGCCTGATCGAAAACGGCCCATAGGTATATATTTTACTTCATTGTCACCGGTCGACGACTGTGCGCGTTGCGCGTTCTTGCCGCCGGTGGCTCCGCTTCGATTGTCTCAGCGATATCGTCTTCCTCGTCCTCGCCGTCATCCAGGTCACTGCCATCCTCAATTGCAACAAGCCTCTTGACGGTCCCGGCTAGGGACACTTTGCTGCGCATGACGGGTGCTGTGTTCGAGGCACCAGGTCCTAAGCCCGCAGGCTCATGCAGCTGCCTCTCGGCAGTGTAGTCCTCATCCGATCCTGATTCACTGGAAGACGTTTCCAAAGCCTCCTGAATACTGTCAACGCTTGGCAAGTCGTCCGAATCCTCGGCTGTCAAGGCGTCGACCCTCCTCTTCTTCGCCTGCTGTTTCTTGACAAATTTGTTGTAGCCTGGAAGCACATTCCGTAATGCCTCCTCCAGGAAGCCCTGGAGCCTTTTTTCTTCGTCAGCGGTGGGTGTCAACTTCTGTGCTGCCCTTGGTGTTTTTCTTCTCGGTGGGTCAGGCCTACGAGCCGGGACACAGTCGTCCTCGGCAAAGGGGTCGTCGTCAGAATGGTTGAACCTGTCAATGTCGATATCCAAGCCCCTCTCCATCTTTATCGTAGTTTGCCGCCGCCTCTTCCGCGGCGGAGACTTCTGAGGGGGGCTGGATGGGGCCGCCACGGGGCGTTCGGGGATGGCCGCGTCGAAGATCAGGTGTACTATCCAGGACGCCTTCTTCTGCCGGACGACCAGCCGGAAGATATCCCCAAAGATGAAATCCGAGACTGAGGTCACGTCAAGATCGGTATCAGGGACATCCTCAGGGTGTTTGCCTATTGCTGCTTCAACGGCAAAGCGAGGAAACCAGCCGCCCTCCTTGATGGTCTCGACGGTCTTGTTTTTCGTTGGCATGGAAGGGATAACAATCTCTTCGAGCCAATCTCGAACGGACATCCGCATGTCGTCGGGCGATACCTCTGTCAAGCTGTAGTTGCAGATTTGCCTCTTTATCTGCATTTCAGGCTCCAAACCGGGAGGCACATCGTCCCAGGCCTCTGGCTCGGCGAGGAAGCCCTTGATCGTAACGCGTGTTGACCTCTGTCGCGGAGGACCTGGAGATGAAGAGCTCCCACTCTTCTTACTCTGGAGTAACTGGGACGTCTGAGTGACACCCGCGGCGATCTGATGAGGCATCTGCTTCGAGAGCCGGGACCTCGTGATACTGTCAAGGCGTTTGCTTCCTAGGAAGTTGTTCTCCGCAGGGCTCTGGGATCTGCTCGGCTGAAGATGTGGAAATATGTACTGGGCGGCCGTCTGGGGCGTCGGGGTCATCGGGGTCGACGAACTTGGTACTGAGTCAACGTCTATACTGGCGCTAGCAAACGGTGCTTTGCACCATAGACAGTGAGTTCGCTCGGGGTCCTTGTCGCGAATAAAGCTATGCAGCTTTTGGTAGTCTTGTAGCATCCGCTCGAATTCGGGAGGGATCTTCGGGCACACCGCCACCTGGGCAGTCGTCGGGCATCTGCAGAAGGCTACAGATTAGCTTACGATACTACATGGCGGGCAAAGAGAAAGAATCAGGCATAACCAACGATTGAAACTTCTTTTGACGCGTCGCGTCGGCCTAAGAGCTGAGTCGACTGCTTGGCTCGGGTTAGCGAAAGAGTCATGGCGACCATCAACCTGGACGATCGCCACTTACTGTGGAAGCACAGCAAAGCGCATGGCACTGCTCATGAAAAGTATGTGGATTCGGGGTGATTGCAATTCGATCAATTGTAGCCGGCGGGTTCGAAAACACCAGCTTGGGTGGTGACGATGGTGGAGCAAAAATCTTGCCTCGCGATGCGCCTGTCGCGACGTTGACGCGGCAGGGAAACCCACCCAGCCTCCAGGTTGTTGATTGGCCATGAACGGTGTCGTACCGGAAACTGGATCTGGGTAGCTTCCCTACCAAATTCCGGTGCAGGCTACCTTAAATTCAAGATCGGTACGGTCAGAATTCACAGGGTCAATATTTCCTAATTGAGGTTTTCGCAACGTGGCGCTAAAATGCGACCGTACCCTTGCCCACCAAGTTTTGGGCGAAGCGGGGTCGTTCCCGTCCCCATCCTGGAGACCCCAGAGGTTGGTCAGCAGTGGCAAGATCGTTCTCACGATAAGCAGTCATAAGAGTGCCTGGCAGCTTCGGCTCACTGCCTCGTGAGATTCGTTTCATCATATACAAACTGCTTCTTGTCCATCCCGGTGTGATCTTCATTCCCAACCCGAATCACCACCTCTTTCCTACGATCATGGCCACCAGCAAGGAAGTGAATGAAGAGACTCGATCCATTCTCTATTCTTTAAACATCTTCCAATTCCACCAACAGACGACCTGGAACTGGCTTTACAAAGTCGAATGTGAACGAATGGACCATTTTCTTAATACCATCGGGCCTCAAAACTCTTCACTTCTTCGTCATCTTTACATCACGTTTCCCCGGCACCACTTTGGAGACACTGAGCATCCCCTGGGACTCATCCGCGATCGATGCGGCAAGATTCAGAGTCTGCACTTCACAGCACTACTCGGAGTCGACGATGAAGCCATCCACAAGACACGCGAGTCTCTCATGCGTCTTCAGGCAATGCCAATGGTCAAAGTTGAAGCAGCACTTGGCTGTGTCAGTGCTTCACAGAGGGACTAGATTCAGGCGTGGGGCTGGTTATACGAGCCCATTCAATGGAGGCTATCGGACGATAATCGAGACGAAGATGATGGCTTCATTGCGTTGGAGTCTTTGTTATGTGAGCCGAGCTAAGACCCTAGAGGCGTCTGCCCTATGGCCTCAGCTACGCGTCCACCCACGTCTCCGGGCCCTCCCTGTCTGTGTCTCAGTTTCTGGCCTCTGAGCCTAGACATGGAAACGTATGTACCACTGCGGACGGGATCAATGCACAATTGGAGTTTGGGCGACTTCATGCCTTGGACGACGGGGCTGACGGCTGTTCTTTGCTTTGGATTTATCGAGCAGCTCTAGGATGAGACGGTTGCTCCGGTCACCCGTACGTCTACTATGGAGTATATTACACTGCGGCGCCGATCAGTGACGCCCGTTCCAGATTCCCAGATGACGCAGATCGACGCTCGGGCGATGGGCACGCCTCGCAGCTCAGACTCGACATATCTATCGACTCGGGCTTCGCGCATGGGATCCATCATGGCGGATGCTACGTCTCCACCAGCTCTGGAGCGTTTGGCAAGCGAAGCCTTACCTCTTGGACAGGAAGGTTGATGCGTTGGCCATTTCGCGGAGTCGAGGGGAAGGGTTGATGGGGGGTCAGCGTCGTCTTTGTTCGAGCCACCGCGGCACCCTGGGCCTTGGGGGGTTAGCGAGTTTCTTTGGTTCTGCGGTGAGGTTCGGGGACATGAAAAAGCGAGATAACGATCTTATGCTGAAGGCATTAGAGCACGTCGATATCGATTCCCTCCTCGACCAGACGACGAGACAATGGTGTGAAATGCAACTGGCCGACATTGGCCAAACTACGAACCTTCGAGAGCAGGAAAACGGCCACCAATATCCACATATACAGGCGTTTTTAACCCTTAAGCAGCGTATCGCCGCCCATTTGTCGGAGAGTCGATCACCGCCACTGAAGATCCCCGACCCTTCCACGGGAGGAACTGAGTCGTTCGTCAATCTGTTACGCAAGAACAGCCATCATCACACTTGCAGCGGTACATTAGGAGGCAACGAGATCCCAGAGTATATCACGGCAACCATCCAGGAGAGCGCGGAGGAGCACGCCCGTCATGCCCAGGGAGATGCTGACGCCGTCCTGCCCAACGTCCCCCGCGCGAATAACTCGGGGTGGATGACATATCTGGACGGTGGTGACACATGTCAGGCCTAAGACGGTTACCAGAGAAATATCAGAACATACGTCTTCGATTCAAAATCTTGGTTCCCTGGGCCCTGGGCCCTGAGATCCTCGCTAGCAACTATTTCCTATCTACGCAATGCTTCTTTCTTCACCACACGAACGCCTTCTAAGACAAGGTAAATGACCACAACCCCTGTCGTCCTTCACCCTTCCACCGACCACCTCACTTCTTCGCTACATTCCATGGGGCTCGGGTCACTACAGGCTCTCGACGAAGGCAAGAAATGGGCTCCAGGGGGTGCCCCTTGAGCGACGCAAGACCGTCCAGACCAGCGGCCTATAATTGCCATTCGTGATTGGCTCTGTCGCTGAATTGCCCCATAAATAAATAAAAAACAATTGGCCGAAAGTTCGCACATGGACTCCGCACTTTCAGAACTTTGCTCTCAATATGCGGCCGTACTACGGGCCTGTTGCCTTGGCGAATCGTATTGTAGCTCGGACTGCTTTCATGTCGGGTTTCCAGTCTGGTCCATCGGACACTGTTTTCCCTCCGAGGTAGAAAGAGACATTATGTCTTTGCGTGTCTGTGCATTGGAGGATCTGCCACTACTACAATCAGATTCGAAATCTGGGCCCGGTTTCCACACTCTTGGACAGTTTTTGAACAAAGGACGGCGGGTAATGACCAAGTGCCTGGGCCCACATGGCGACACAACACGTCAGTAGAAAGAAGATCCCCAGCCTAAGATATCTCAAAGGCAGGGAGACATGGGTCCACGGGTACTGAAGGTTGGCTCCTTTTTGGAATAGGATGCCGAGGATCGCGGCATCTTCTTTAGCTGCTGCGGCCTGGAGCGCGTCGCCGAGCAGGCCGTCCTGAGTGTTGACATTAGCGCCCTTCTCGAGCAGCGTTATGACTATATCCTCGTCTCCTTTAACTACGGCGGCGTTAAGCGCGTTGCCGTACAGGCCGCCTTGAGCGTTAATATCGGCGCCCTTCTCGAGCAGCGTCATGACTATATCCTTATGTCCTCTAGCTACGGCGGCCTGGAGCGCGTTACCGAGTAGGCCACCCTGAGCGTTAATATCGGCGCCCTTCTCGAGCATCGTTATAACTATGTCCTTATCTCCTTTAGCTACGGCGGCCTGGAGCGTGTTACCGAACGGGCCGCCTTAAGCGTTAATATTAGCGTCCTTCTCGAGTAGCGTTATAACTATATCCTTATGTCCTTTAGCTGCGGCGGCCTAGAGCGCGTTACCGAGTAGGCTACCCTAAGCGTTAATATCGGCGCCCTTCTCGAGTAGTATTATAACTATATCCTCGTCTCTATTAGCTACGGCGGCCTGGAGCGTATTACCGTACAGGCCGCCCTGAGCGTTGATATTAGCGCCCTTCTCGAGCAGTGTTATAGCTATGTCCTTATATCCTCTAGCTACGGCGACCTAGAGCGCGTTACCGTAAACACTACCTTAAGCGTTAATATCAGCGCCCTTCTCGAGCAGCGTCATGACCATGTCCTCGTCTCTATTAGCTGCGGCGGCCTAGAGCGCGTTACCGAGCAGGCCACCCTGAGTGTTGATATTAGCGCCCTTCTCGAGTAGCGTTATGACTATATCCTCGTCTCCTTTAGCTGCGGCGGCGTTAAGCGCGTTACCGTACAGGCCGCCTTAAGTGTTGACATCGACGCCCTTCTCGAGTAGCGTCATGACTATATCCTCGTCTCTATTAACTACGGCGGTATAGAGCGCGTTACCGTAAACACTGCCTTAAGCGTTAATATCGGCGCCCTTCTCGAGTAGCGTTATAACTATATTATTATATCCTTTAGTTACGGCGGCGTTAAGCGCGTTACCGTACAGGCCGCCTTAAGTATTAATATCGGCGCCCTTCTCGAGTAGCGTTATAACTATATCCTTATCTCCTTTAGCTACGGCGGCCTAGAGCGCGTTACCGAACAGGCCGCCTTAAGCGTTAATATCGGCGTCCTTCTCGAGTAGCGTTATAACTATATCCTTATATCCTCTAGCTACGGCGGCCTGGAGCGCGTTACCGAACAGGCCGCCTTAAGCGTTGACATTAGCGCCCTTCTCGAGCAGCGTCATGGCTATATCCTTATGTCCTCTAGCTGCGGCGACCTAGAGCGCGTTACCGTAAATACTACCTTGAGCGTCGACCTTGATATCCTCTTCATCCAGAAGAACCCTGACCAGACCATAATAACCTTCAGATGATAAAATACAGAGGAGTTCCACACCTATATTGAATTTCGAATATGAGCGCTTTCCAGAAGAGCGGCGACTCCCAAGAAATGTCTCCCACCGCTCAAACCAGTCATCTCGCTGTCGTACCCACTTCACAATATCCTTCCACATTGTCCCACCCGATATCGCCTTCTCTGCGTGATCAAGAATATGCCTCGCGGCATACTCTAGAAATGGGTTTTCGTTTATCCATCCTCTCATGTGCTGCTCGCTGGGTAATGTGCTGTCTGGCTGCTTGATACACGACCAGCAGCGATCCCACAATCGGAGGTGGCTGGCACTAATAGGATCCGGCTCTAGCGTCTGGTCCAGCTTCTGTAGCCTCTTGATTCGAAGAAGGAAATCGTTGACCGAGAGATGGATGAATTGTACGGATGCTGTATCTCCTTTTCGTACCTCGATGAGGCCTTTGGACGCGGTAGTAATGCGTCGCTGGATGGTGTCGCTGGTGGGAGGCTGTCCTTGTACTACCGCGGCGAAGAGTTCTTCAGGTGTCAGCGGCCGCTGGCTGAGCAAGACCCATTGGAGCATAAGCATCGTCTCGGCCTTATTCTGATCGCCGTTGCTCAAGAGAATGTTGAAAACCTTCTCGAGATCGCCTGGCACCTGCTCCAGGACTTCCATTCGGCCCTCGTCGTACGCTTTGTTCAGTAGGGATACAACAATAACAACCCACATAAAGATGCCATCTGCCTTTTTCCGGATCTCGGCCTCGATGTCATCGTCCCGTATGCTCAACCTTTCTCCGACGTATGTAGCAATATCTTTTCGGTGTTCTTGGTTCTCCTCCACAGTCAACTCCAGGGCCTTTTTCATGCTGATACTGGGATAATGGCGACTGGAGAGGCAGATCCTGAACGCGACACCGGCTCGGGCGGCACTGATGCTCAAGGATTCAAGAAAGTCGACAACATCTCTAACGTCTTGCACGTCGCACTCATCCAACGCGTCGACGAGAAAGAGGAGGGGCTTCGATTTTCTCTCCTTGGTCGTGGAGAGTACAAACTCTTGCAGTTGTGACTGTCGCCACTCCCAATTCGCCTTCTTGTATATCCTCTGCTGCTCGCGAAAGATGGAAACGAAGGATTCGTACAGCTCAGTGTCTTTGTTGAGGAGCTGGTATATGATGGACCGCAGCATGCCCAGAGGAGTCTGCTCGAGGATCTTGCCTCGAGCGTTGAAGAAATATGCCACGATTAAGTGGTCGTTGAAGACCTCCTCACAGCGGTGCAAAGTACGCTTCATCAGCGTCGACTTGCCCGCTCCCGGCTTGCCCTTGATCCAGAGCACTCCATTATGGGTCGGCGGGTCGGTGAGGTCCCGCCACTCTTTGAACTTGGCGGTGCTGAACAGCCAGTCGCATGTGTGTGGATAGGCATTGGCTATGTCGTCCTGTCGAGCGTCCATGTTGGGAAAGCTGAGAGATTGGAGACAGGCTGCGCTCGTCAGTTGTCTGCCTCAAACATATTCCTCTGCCCAAGGAGAACCGGGCCCGGATGGAGAAAGAACGGCAGTACCTACCTTCTCGTTCCTTTCGAAGCCTTTCAGCTTCGCCCCATCCGTCCCCACGCGCCTGCGCGAGCTCGTAAGCCTGGAAGCTCTGGACTGTGGGCATGAATGCCGCTGTTTCTTACCATGTATACAGGTGCATTGAAATTGTTCCCATGGAATTGGGGTCCAGACCCTTTGCTACTGGTCTGCGTCTGAGCATTAAATTGGTCCCCAGGGCTGTATGCGTGAAAGGGCCTCATGTGTTCCGGCTCGCTTTGGGAGAGCGGATTGCGGAGGGGTGGATTGCCTCGTGGTCGCGATTGTTCGCTTCCCGTCGGGTGGTTGTCCGTGGGGCTCTCCATCGTCTGAGGCGCGCACATCGATTGAAACAGGCCGAAGACAACGGGGAAGATACCCGGAGCAGTATCAAGAATATGAACTGACTGAGGGCGGCCTACCAAGGGGATGAAGAGGTGAGGTGGAGAGAGTACTACATTCCTGAACCTCGTCGACTCTACTGGGAGGCAGACGGACACGTAGCGGACACGGGCCTCCTAGAAGCGCGAGGCTAAATCAGAAAGTAGTACAAACCACACCGGGGTGGGGACTATTCATTGAAGCGGCACCTGATTCCGCCTCTCGAGTTGGCCATTGGCTCTTCCTTGCCTTTTTATGCTCATGCATCATGCCGACATGCATCAAGTCGTCCTGGTGAGCCAATAGTAAAATGACGTTCCCGCAGGTGTGTCTTGTGGCAACCATCAGCGGGGTCAGCTGGACGTGGTGAGGTTGAATCAGACAGGGCTGGTCACACCGGTACTCAACGTGCAGATGGATTGAGCTGCTATGTGCTGCATCCAATCGGCTCGGTGAGCCAATCAGTAAAATGGTGTTGCCCCAGGTGTGACATCCTACAACGCATCTTTGAGACATCAGGCTATAAGGCGCGCATAAGTTACCAGCGAATGGGATGCGTGATTCTGCATGGAGTCTGGCATCCCGACGCGGAATATCAGGTCATTAAATACGGTGAAGTGTTGCCCTCTGCGCCCCCTTCTCGATCCACCCTGATCTATTCCAAATACGCGCCTGTCTTCGCAACCTCCCCAAGCGCAAGTATTGGCTCCTTGGTAGCAAAGCATCGACAGCTAATTAAATTCCTCGGAACTAGCCCGGATTTCATCTTCCGTCCAATAATGGCAAACCCCTTCTCAGACACGATCCAGACTCTGCAGGCTGCGACACGTCATTACAATGATGTCCAAAATGACAAGGGTCTCCAAGAGTCTTTCCATGAATCGGGTCGAGGGTTGGAACTTGTCGCGGAGGCTCTTCAAATTGCCAACGCTCAACTGGCAAGACGCGACATGACCGGAGATCTCCAGGGCACCATGAAGGAATTCAACGTCAAGGCGAAGATTACCGAGAGCATCTATCAGGCAGTCGCCCAATCCCCGGGGACGTCGAAATTTCAGCCTTACAAAGACGCCGTGGGACAGATGGGCCAGGGAAGGATGGTGGAAGTCTTGGTGACGGGTATGATGAAAGACGTCTGTGCTATGGCCCAGAACGATGCGATCAAAACAGAAATGGAAGGCCAGGTCAACAGATTGCAGGATGCCATCAAGAAACTGTCGACGATGGAGCCGTCGTTGCCAGCCGAGTCTGGTGGCACTTTCACTCACCATGGGTCTGGCGATCAAATCAACGCCCCTGGCGGCACTCAGCGCATCAGCAAGGGCAGCGGTCCCCAGTTTCATGAGACTAATTTCCATGCGCCAATAACTTTCGGCCAGAATCCATCCTGATAGGAGACCTCATTGGTTGGAAAACCTTCCGCAAATAGCCAGGAACCGTTGGTAACTGGGCTCGAGGAAATTAGTGCCTCGGAAGCGATGGGTTGAAAGGAGTCACGGTAACGTGAATCGCGGGGCATTTATCATAAACAATACATTTCTGTCTGACACTCTCAAGAGCCCTCCTAGCCAAACTGTACAGGCCCAGAGAAAGTAGCTCCGGGGAATTGGGCGCCACTGCCGTTGCTGATATTCTGAGTGCCGCCAGGAGCGTTGAATTGGTTGCCAGGGCCATAGTTGTGAAAGGACGACTTGGCTGACTTCTCGACATGTGCCTCTTCGATCAACCGTGTTGGTTGAGTGGCAGTCGTACTCCTGATTTGCGACCTCCATCTGACCAGCTCGCCCAGCAGCCTTTTGAAACCGCTGTCCTCCGGAGACCCAAACCTGACCATGTCGCCATGGTTGGCGTGAATACTGATCGCATTGTACCCTTCGAGAGTGGCCGAGTCCTTGGGGACGACCGTTCCGACCACTGGCAGCGGAAGCTCTTCAAAGAAGCATGTAATGTCGAGCTCCTGACCGGCTTTCTGTTGTTCCCGTACCATGGACCAGAACCGCCCTTGCACGGACTGCAGGAACTCATCATCTGTGCCCAAAATCTTCAACAGCGACGTATTGGTGGACTTGGCGATCCCAAGAGCCGAAGCCGGTATCTTCGCCCAGTCGGCCATCCAGGATCCCCTATGAGGAGTGCCCATGAACGCGACGCCCTTAATGCAATTGAATATGCCACGGAGATGCGGCTCGGGGTTGTTGCGAGAGAGAAGGATAGCTTCCTTACAGACAAAGCCGCCCAGGCTATGAGCGACGAAGATGAGGGGTCGATTAGACGCGTCGCAACGGGCTCTGTCGGTGGTCAGGTCGTTCACGAGGTTCGTAGCATGGTCGATCAGCCGATTTGTCGATGCGACCGATTTCTGCAGGATGTATGCGTCATAGCCGTACGTGAGTATGCGAACGTCGCTGAGCGCTGCTGGCAGAAGTGTTTCGGGCCAGGGTTTGGACTGCCCATGGGCGGTCCAGGTCCCGTCCCGATTGCCAGTCAGGCCGTGGACAAAGCAGACGTCTACCGTGGCGTCGCGGCAGTCGTGTAGAACCTTGACTCCGTCTGGGAAAGAGGGAACGGCGAGCGGCCTAGGCCTGTTGGTGGCACCAGGCGGATTAGGGGGGGAATAGTCGTGGCCTGTCTCCGGTGCTGTGGTGAGAATTTGCGAGTCGTGGGAAGTCTTGTGCCATGGTAATTTCGCGCGCAATCTCATCAAAAGAGGGTGTGCGTCGGTAGAGGCCATCACGGTTATGTGTCGAAGTGGCCACTGCTCGAGAAAGAAGTGGCTCTAAACAACGCGGACGTTGGGAGAAGGGTGGGACTGGGAGTTTGTTGGTCAGGCGTCTTTCGGCCACCGTTACTCCTGGGCTCTACCTGCACCGGCCCAGCAGTCAGCCTCAGTCCACGCCGTAGTACGGAGGCACCTTGGGAGGGTGCTCCAATACGGCGAGACAAGTGAGGTGGGTCAGGTAAGGATCTTGTATGGTCCCTTCCGTCAGATCAGGCTGCACCTGAAAAAGCAACTCGTCGTGGCGGGCTGTGGCTGGACAGAACTAAGCGCCGGGCTTCTTGGGAACGCTTGGCACTGTCTGGGCCCGAGACTTTTGTACACGGCGGCCGCCTCGGACAACGCACAAGGAGGCGCCTTCCTAATGCACGCTTGCTGGTTGGCTGTTGCCCCACCTCTACCGGCGGTCTTCCCGACTTCCCGACTCTGGTAGTCTGGCTTCTTGGAGCGAGCTGCGACTCTTCGCTTTCGGAAGACGAAGCGCTGGAGTTCTGAGAGTCGCTGTTATCACTTGTCCAGCTGTTGGCAGTCTCGATTGGCTCCATGATGTTGCTGCAACCGCAAGATGTTGTTGCCCCGCCCTGTTTTTGAGGGGGCCAATTACCACATTCAAATAGGAGGCACGAGTCGGTTGTCAAGCTCCTCCTCCTCGAGACTGGCATGGTCGATGTCGACGGTTTTCAAGCTCCTCCTCGAGACAGACAAGGTCGATGTCGACAAAGTGTCCAAGTATGGGCAGACGCGGCTTTCATGGGCCGCGCAGGAGGGGCACGAGTCGGTCGTCAAGCTCCTCCTCCAGACAGGCACGGTCGATGTGGACAAAGCGGACTCCAAGCATGGGCAAACGCCACTCTCGTAGGCTGCTGGACATGGGCGCAAGGCAACTGTGCAGCTTCTGATCGCTGTACCTGACGTCGAAGTAAACGCTGGAGATGCATCTGACCGGACACCGCTGTCGTGGGCCGCCCAGAACGGACATGAAGCGGTCGTGGAGCTTTCCCTCAACAATCATACTGTTCATGCCGACAAGCCAGATGATTTCGGCAGGACGCCCCTCTTGTGGGCCACCGAGAAGGGTCAAATTTCGGTGGTTGAAATACTTGTTAACCGAGGAAATGTCAACGTTGCTGTGGAGGATGTCTGTGGTCTTACGGCGATGCAGCTTGCGGCACTTCGTCATCAGGATGAAGTGGAATCTCTCCTCTTGGCGAAGGATGCACCTGTTATTCCAGACTTTTATGGCTTGCGAGGATTGTTTCGGGAGGCCACGGAAACGCCGGGGTCATCTTGAACGCTGCGGTCGACACAACGTAGCTGAGAGAATTAGGCCATTTCTCTTGTTAGCTCTTCTTCATGTAGAGGTGCTCGTGCAGTGTAGTACTGCACTGAGTCGTCAATCGGTTCCGTGACAGTTCTGGAACGGGTTCGCAAGATGCGACTTCTTGGCTCACCAAGATCGAGACTACCGAAGCTTCTAGGAGGCCCTCCGGAGCTCCATCTCCCTCGCACGACCCTCCATAGGCTTTTAGCAGCCCGTTCCGGACACGGGGACTTCGCTACCTATCACTATCGTTTCAATCACCCAGGCGACCACAGATACGCCTACGGCAGAGACAAGTCCAGATCGCACCCGGCTTACTGCCGGCGGACTCAGAGTACTAGGCCCTCCTGGCCAGTACCCAGAATACGGGGGGAGGACGGTCCTACCCCCCACACGGACACGGAAGAGTATTGGAGAGCACTAGTGTAGGATCTAGTGGCATTTCTAAAGTTTGAGAAAGTAACGGGATATTTTAATACTCACCCGTAGAGCCCGGCACTCGCCAGGACAGCTGTGGACCACCTTAGTCTGCCGGACACCTGCTCAACATACCGCAGCAGGTCAGGCGCCAAAAATATAAATTACCGGACCTACGAGCCGGCCTAACCGGCTTCGCACGACATATACCCTTAGGAGCGCTCTGAGGTGTGGCTTTGCCCCTCTGATGTCGTTAATAAAAGCCAAAAAAAAAAAAAAAAAAAAAAAAAAAAAGGCGTCCTCTCGGGGATTACAACCAGGTCGACTCGGGTCTAGAGACCGGTTATAATCCGATCAAGATCTTTCTTAGTAAAGTTATGCTTCGGATAGTAGACATTCTCGATTAACTTCTCTTCCTGATAGACGATTACCTTTAACCACTATATATTATGTCAGAACTTATAAAATACTAGCTAGTATAGGACTAAGGCCGGGCAGGGGCCGAGAAGGAACTTAGCCCACGACAGGGAAATAAGGTACTAACGGTATATATTTCGCTTCGATCCTCCTCGTCGATATCTATTATCGTCACCCGAGTAAACCTAGCGAAAAACTATTCTATAAAAGTCTTCGTCGAGTCTAACATCGCCCGTCTATTTTTAGTTATCCGGCCCGTACTTTAGGCTATATAAAACCGTATAAAGTCCTTAATACTTTCGAGTGACGGAAGCGGTATAGTATTAAAGAGTACGGATTCCCGGATGACCTCTAGAAAAATAAGAGGCGCCTCGGCGTTACTTTCTTATATTTACTTACTAAACAACTACTTATATTAGTAGGGGATAGTATTAACGGCTAGGTCGAGGGCTTAGAGGGTAATACTCTATCTAATATTACTTAAGGAAGGATATACGTTACGTAGAGATTAAGGGCTTTATCTTAACGCTTTTTGACCGTGTTGATATATTTTCCTTACCCTCTTATAGCGTCTCTCGTAGAATATTAATCGGGTACGTAGCCGTTAAGCTAAGCTCGAGTAATAACGT